>CM019064.1:138266143-138988643 GCA_009667805.1 Leptobrachium leishanense | reverse complement strand
AGTTGAATATCTGATAATGATGTCTCTCTGTATGTTTTTGTGTATGTTGATCAAAGATGAATAAAAAATATGTTTAAAAAAAAAAACTGTTAAATTGCAGTGCTGTGAATTTGGCATGGTATGCATTTGTTTATACTGTATATATCTCTGTACATCGCTTTTTTTTTAATTTCCATTTTTCCCAAAAGGTTGCCAGAGGTGGTCAATGGTTGGTATACGGGATGTCTCTTTTTGTAATATATGGCCCTACAGACAAATGGACCAGCATAATCTGCAGAGACATTGTATTTCCCTTATAACACAGATCAAACAGATCAGGCCCTTCCATGCCGGCTAAAAATAACTTCTCAGATTTCAAGGCAACAGTGACAGGGTTTGAAGTCTGCGGCTCACCGGCCCAAACAATGTCCTCTGCCCAGACATGTTGTGAAATGTATATTTTTGGCATAGATGCGGACAAAAGTCTTTCTCCGGTGAGGACCACAATATGTTGACAACAGGAATGTGCTGCTACCGTCCTAGCATGGCTGCGCTTCCAAGAGTCATCACAATGAAATGTTCCGGGTTTTAAATTTAGGATGCCGATGATCTGTAAATTCATAAACACTTCATAAGCTCCTATGAGCAGGGCCCTCTACACCTCATGTTTCCATCCCATGTCCGTTTATCTGTATCTCGCTCCCTTTGGTTATTGTAAACGCTGTTGGCGCTATGTAAATGATGGTGGTAATAATAATATGCTAGTCTAAAACAGCCTGACATTGATAAAAATCATTCCCGTAAACCTGATCGTATGGAAGATTTAGTACCAGTAATCCCTTGTTTTTGATATCATTTTTATAGGGCACAATGTTTTCTACGACATTTTAAGATCTAAAATGAAAAAATTTAAGATGGTTTTCAGACCTTTTCATTCAGTTTAATTCCAGTATGTTTACATTTGACTATCCTTAGGTTGGGGTCAGACGAGCATGTGCGTCTGTACTGACGTGCCTCCTGGCGTCCGTTGCATTGTTGTGATGCTTCGACAGGGGGCCGGCCACACGCTGTAGTGCGCGCACTGCAGACGTTTTGAAAGCCTCCCCGTCGAAGCAACACGAGGGGCATTGGGGGCTGCAAATCGCTATCCTCCATAGGAGGATCGAGCCTTGCAGCGATCAGCGCACTAACTGTGCTCAGCTAGGTGGCCAGACAGGCGTTAGAGTGGACGTTCCATCCACTCTCACGGACGTTCCTTCTGCTCTTAAAAATGCTTGTCTGACCCCGGCCTAAATGTATTCTTTGTTCAGATACACCCTGGAATTAGAAAAATTTAGTGACCACTCCCAATAATAAAATAATACGTATCTGCTAGGCTTCGTACAACAGCAATGTCCCCTCAATGCCAACAGGATGTATAAAGGAAAGGGAATTGTGAAGCATAATCTGCAAGACCAATCAATACACACATAGTGCAGACTGCAGATTACAACATTTAATCAATTATGCCCCCGCTGGATTGGCACTCACAAGATAAAGAACGTAATCAGACGCATAGCAGGTACTTGGTTACCCTCTCCTGATAGTTTGTGTTGCCTCCTGAACTCCGGACCATCAGAATAACGCCAAGGAATTCCTCCAGGCTTGTTTGGTCAGTCAGTGGAACAGGAATCGGGCTCATTGAAAGAAAATCAAACCAGCAGTGGCTCCAATAAAAAACAATTTACTTAAAACAACATGAATAAAAAAGTTGGAACACCATCCAACGCGTTTCGTCTCTGCTATACTCAAGACTTCATCAGGGATATGGTGTTCTTTCAGAATAACGCAGTTTATATAGCCAAACAATCATGAAAAAAGGAGGGGATACAGCTGACACACATAATTGATTAATTGTCCACATAAGTCCCACTTCGTGAATTTCAATGCGTCCCACACTGGAGCGCACATCCATATATGTAGTTTTTTTCCCATTTGTAGTTTTCCCTCATCCTCTTCCCTTTTGTTCCTGATGCGACCGGAAGTGACGAATCGTGGGAAATTAACCAGCCTCCAGCATCCGCCATCTTGTGAAGGTCATCCGCCATCTTATGGAGGTCAGATATCCTCTGCCCTTTATTTCTGATAGTTGAAAATCATAGAAATACGATCTCTAGCATCCGACATCTTGTGGAGGTCAAATGTACGTCCTCCTGACGCCGCCATCTTAAAAGATCTTAGTAACCGGGAAAATTAATATAATAGACCTCCCGAAAAACTCCTAAAATATCACCATTACAGGAAAAACCACATGACAGAAATACTCATAGCAAAAAGTCACAAACATTGATGTATATCAAGATCTACACTGAGCCCTTTTGCATTCCAGGTGCCTACTTTAAATATCCATTCTGTCTCTCTCCTAAGTAGATCCTTACGTGAATCACCCCCTCTCCAATTGGACATAACTAGATCAATACCCAAACAGACAAACTGCTCAAAATTAAAAACTGGACATGAATTACAATGGACCGGTACACTATGGTTTATGTTCTTTCTCCTAATATTACCCAGGTGCTCCAGAATATTACCCAGGTGCTCCAGGGATACGATGAAGTTAAAGTAATGGTAGATTTAGATGAAGTTAGGAATATGGATAGGGAATCATTACTGGTAGGTAAAAATAAAAACAAAATTGATGAAGGTAATTTCAATATAGCGTTTTGTACTCCATTCAATCCCCAATCGTATCGTATTAAAAATATAATAAATACTGGCACAACTACAGACCGATGAGGTACTAAAACATCGGATTCCTAAAAAACCTAATGTTATCTTCAGGAGAGCTCAAAATTTGAAGAATACATTGGCCCCAAGTTTATTACCAACTATAAAAACGAATACCTATGAAGGCTTGTGGAAAAAACCGACAGGCTTCAACAAATGTGGGAGCTGCAAGGCTTGTGTTTATCAAAAAAAGAAAACCACGGAGTTCACGAGTAGTAATAATGGGAACATGTTTAAAATAAATCATTTCATTGTTCAAGCAAGGGGGTCATTTATTTGCTTCAATGTCCATGTGCGGCACAATATATCGGTCAAACGTCGAGATCTCTTCATATACGCATTCTGGAGCACCTGGGTAATATTAGGAGAAAGAACATAAACCATAGTGTACCGGTCCATTGTAATTCATGCCCAGTTTTTAATTTTGAGCAGTTTGTCTGTTTGGGTATTGATCTAGTTAAGTCCAATTGGAGAGGGGGTGATTCACGTAAGGATCTACTTAGGAGAGAGACAGAATGGATATTTAAAGTAGGCACCTGGAATGCAAAAGGGCTCAGTGTAGATCTTGATATACATCAATGTTTGTGACTTTTTGCTATGAGTATTTCTGTCATGTGGTTTTTCCTGTAATGGTGATATTTTAGGAGTTTTTTGGGAGGTCTATTATATTAATTTTCCCTGTTACTAAGATCTTTTAAGATGGCGGCGTCAGGAGGACGTACATTTGACCTCCACAAGATGGCGGATGCTAGAGATCATATTTCTATGATTTTCAACTATCGGAAATAAAGGGGAGAGGATATCTGACCTCCATAAGATGGCGGATGACCTTCACAAGATGGCGGATGCTGGAGGCTGGTTAATTTCCCACGATTCGTCACTTCCGGTCGCATCAGGAACAAAGGGAAGAGGATGAGGGGAAAAAACTACAAATGGGAAAAAAACTACAAATTTGGATGTGCGCTCCAGTGTGGGACGCATTGAAATTCACTAAGTGGGACTTATGTGGACAATTAATCAATTATGTGTGTCAGCTGTATCCCCTCCTTTTTTCATGATTGTTTGGCTATATAAACTGCGTTATTCTGATAGAACACCATATCCCTGATGAAGTCTTGAGTATAGCAGAGACGAAACGCGTTGGATGGTGGTCCAACTTTTTTATTCATGTTATTTTAATTAAATGGTTTTTTATTGGAGCCACTGCTGGTTTGATTTTCTTTCAATGAGCCTGATTCCTGTTCCACTGACTGACCAACAAGCCTGGAGGAATTCCTTGGCATTATTCTGATGGTCCGGAGTTCAGGAGGCAACACAAACTATGTGCCTGATTACGTTCTTTATCTTGTGAGTGGCAATCCAGGGGGGCATAATTGATTAAATGTTGTATCTGCAGTCTGCACTATGTGTGTATTGATTTGTCTTGCAGATTATGCTTCACAATTCCCTTTCCTTTACACACCCTGGAATTGATGTATTCTATGTGCTCACCTAAAATCTACTTTATTGGTATTTCCACACTGCAAACTATCATGAGGTTAGCCATTTCTCTCTGTCTATCACCACACCATGGAATGTTGTACCAGTTTGGGTGGAGCATCAGCAATGTGTTTGAGTGTCGTTGGGGACAGTATTCGGAAAAGTAGTCTGTAGGTGTGCAGCAGGAGTTTGTTGTGGATAAAGGGGCTATGACATGATGGGGGCGTGTGTAATGCAGCTGGCGTTTTCTGAGGGGTTGTTTCATTGCTTACCGGTCGTAATGGAACAGTGGAGCAATGAGGATTTGTGTAATGGTTGCACGTTGGAGGTATATTAGGGCAGTAACACATTGAGCTTTAGGTTATTATTGAATAAAACAATGTGTGAATACAATACATGAAATATAGATGTATATTTATGTGTATGTTCTGTGAGAGTTTACATGTTAAGGGCACATCCTATAGCATCATGTCCTTGATTGTCTTCGTGCAAATGTGAACGGCTTCAGGAAGGGTTGAGCGTGAACTTCATGTTTCCTAAATAATTGTGGATTTTTTCTAGGAGCACTGCTATACATTCCAGTGATTCACATATTCTCATAGATAAGGAAACGTCAGTATTTCCATTGTTGTAGACAAAATGTGAGGATTACTGCCTGTCCTCCAAGCTATTGAGAATTTTCCTTGGTTTTATCCTGACTAAGCACCCAAAAATGATCACGATGCATTGAAGTCTTTTCCAAATTCATCACTTAAAATATACAATTATTCTTTCCGTGCTGTGTAACAAGAATGGATTTTCTTTAACCCTTTCACTACAAATTACGGGCACTATTCCTTGCCCTGAGCTAAAACGGGGACACTATCAGGGAAAACCTGTGCCTGCAGGTTTTCCCTTTAGCGCCAGATTACGTCCCCGTTTTAGCACCAGATTACAAGGCAGGCGCTGATTCAGCAGCCTACCCTCCTGGATACATGTGGCAGTGCTTACGTGCCGCCGCTAGTATCGCCTCCTGGAGTCCATCGGACTCCAGGGAGGGTTGCACTGCCGGGCCATGAAGCCCTGCGCGATCTCGCTCTTGGGAGATCGTGCAGGGCCTCGGAGTGATTGCAGAGGGAGACAGGGGACTATATGTCCTCAGTCTCACTCTGCTATCGACAGCCAGAATCGGGAGATCGTGCAGGGCCGTTCGCATCATGGGGTGAGAGGTGAGTATCTTTTTTTTTTTTTTTTTTGGGGGGGGGGGGGTTCCAGCTGGCGCTGACTGATTCTGCAGAAGCAGTTTCAGTTGGCACAAGCTTCTAGCTGTTGTTAACTTTATAGTTACCGCAGTGGTGCGGTAATGAGCGTTGGGACTTTGTAAATGAATATTGGCATAGTAAACACAAGTTTTCATGGTTTGTTTTTTTTTTCCCTTCAATACAAAATTAGTGTGCATGGTGGAGAGAAGCAAGATTCTGAGACCTTATTCCTGTCACCCTGTATTCCTGTAAAGCAGCTACAAGGAACACCCCCACCCTCACTGTAACAAAAAGCGCTACAAACTTTACTGTTGCATTATAATAGCTAGGGAGAGGGCAGAATACAGGGATCACTCACTACTGTAGAGGGATGAGGTTTTGGTGCTTTGAAATACTGAAAATCCCTGGACAGGACAGTTACATTGTGTTACAGTGATTTATTTTTTTTCTTCATACGAAAGATTGATTCCAAATACAGAGATTACTTTTATATTCGACTGCTAATAATCTCATTGTGATAACTACAAATCCCCATAAGCAGGATATTTGACCATTTTTATTATGTCTTTATCACATTCACTGTATCTGACACAAAGGCCATTTTTGCCTGTATGTAAATAATGGAACGCCAATTTGAAATTATGTAAGGTAATCGCTAATTGATTACAGCATAGTACATATAGGTACGCTATACAAAAAATGGCAAGGAGGCTTCTACTGGTTATTTTTATATAGACAGCCCAGCGTGCATTGGACATTTAAGCGTGGAGCAGGGAGTGTATGACTTCTAATCTCTCTGTGAAACCCTCATCTTCTCCTCTGTTCTTCTAAAAAGTGAAGTTTAACGCCCTGATCAATGCATTCTGCTGGGTAAGGTACAAATTGGGAAAATAATTTCTAATGAAGCAGGATATTTTTCTGCAGTTATCCAGACCTACATTTCCAACTCGGTCTACCCAAAATAACTCCCAGGAGTCAGAAAAACACTTGGAAAACATGTGGAGACCTGTTGCTTTTCACTATTTGGATGTTTTCTCCAGATGGGCATGAAAGGTGTCTAAGACGGGCAAAGCTCCTAATTGCCTGTATAACTGGTCATGTCAATCCATCAAGTAGAATGCTTGATATGATCCTACGTAAAAGCTGCGTGCATTCCATTGTGTAGGTAAGGGTTAAACGAAATGCAACATGTGTCATGCAGCTCGATCCACTTTGGATTTTTCAATAGTTCTTGTCTGCCTGTCACTAATTGCTGGAAGAAATTATTGCTTATTTGCATGACCGATCAAGAGAAGGTAGTTTTGCGGTAGTCAGTCTCAGACAGATAGTCTTTGTCCGTTGCCGTTCAATGGATAGAGGGAGATAAAAATCCTATCGATCCATTATATAGACCTTAATAAGCATGGGAACCTATACTCTCTACATCCATGTACACCACATTAAGAAACCATTGATGGGTTAGCTAAAAAGGGATTGAAAGCAAAATGTCTGTAGTTAAATTTGTGCACTTTTAAATCCGTGAGGGTGTTTTCACATGGCAAGTTAGACTGATGGCAACTCAGTTTGATGGACTGGTCGGTCGTTTGGGGGATTCCTGAAACGGTGAAGAGATTGATTTTTCTAGATGGGTAAAAAGTCAATGTATTATGCGTTTAACTGAAAACACATTTTAAGCTTCCATGTGGAAGCAAGGCGTTACTTTTATTTGGTTTTGTAGTATCATGATCATGCCTCCTTGATCTACTGGACCTTTTTTTCTTTCTTAATTATGATCCATGAAAGACTTTGCTAGTCATTGGGCGTATCACCTACACCGCATATATAATGGTGATTCGCTCAATGACTAGCAGAGTGTCAGGGTTTCCCAGTGTTACCAGACTGAGGCCAATTTACCTCCTTGGAGGCAAACCCGCATTAGTTCATAGTCTTTAACCCCTTAGGGACCGGGCGGTTTTACAAAAATCTGTCCTTTAGTGACCGCTGCTGTTTTTACGTTTCTGCGCGGTTCGTGTTTAGGTCAAATTTTCCTCTTACTCATTTATGCAACCCACACATTATACACCGTTTTTCCCGCCATTAAATGGACTTTCTAAAAATACCATTATTTCCATCATATCCTATAATTTACTATAAATAAATATGAAATATGATGAAAAAATTGTAAAAACACACTTTTCGTAATTTAATCCCCAAAATCTAACCGCCAAAAAAGACCCCAGCTAAATAGTTTCAGAATTTTGTCCCAAGAATAGAAATACCCAATTTTTACATGTTTTTTCTTTTTAACCCATTCACTGCTGAGCCAATTCACCTATGTGCGTTGAGCTCATTCTGACTGTTTTATGCTCATTATTTTTAGATGACAGCCTAGGTCCTATTTAACTAAACCCCCCCCCCCCAGACAAAATGTTTTTTTAAACCGATCCCAGTCTGTTCATGTCCATGATCAGGCCTTTCCAATGATGTCCCGCATGACCCTCTAGCTGCCACGGATCGGGAGATAGGGGGATCCTTTTGATCCCGTTAACTGGCCCACTGACATCCTCACACATATGGTGGGGATGTCAGTGGGTGAGGGGTGACCTGGAGGCTTGGCTGACGATGTCAGCCCCCTCCAGGTTTGAATCGCGATTTGGCGCATATTTGCGCCGAATCGCGATCCGGCAGCGAAATACAGTTTCAAGAAAAAGGTATGTGAACCCTTTGGGATTACGTGGCGTTTTGCATGAATTGGTCATAAAATGTGCTCTGATCTTCATCTAAGTCACAACAATTTGAAAGCACAGTCTGCTTAAAATAATACAACACAAACCTATGTTTTCATGTGTTTATTGAACAGAACATGTAAACCTTCACAGTGCAGGGTGGGAAAAGTATGTGAACCCCTAGCCTATTGACTTCGCCAAGAGCTAATTGGAGCCAGGAGTGAGCCAACCTTGAGTCCAATCAGTGTGATCTTATTGGAGGTGTTGCTGAAAGCTGTCCTGCCCTTTAAAAACACACACCAGTTTTGGGCTTACTAGTTTCAAGAAGCACTGCCTGATGTGAACCATGCCTCGCAGAAAAGAGCGCTCAGAAGACCTATGATCAAGAATTGTTGACTTGCATGAAGCTGGAAAGGGTTACAAAAGTATCTCCAAAAGCCTTGATGTTCATGTGTCCACGGTAAGACAGACTGTCTACAAATGGAGAAAGTTCAGCACAGTTCCTACTCTCCCTAGGCGTGGTCGTCCTGTAAAAATGACTGCTAGAGCACAGCGCAGAATGCTTAATGAGGTAAAGAAGAATCCTAGAGTGTCAGCTAAAGACTTACAGAAATCTCTGGCACATGCTAACATTTTTGTTGTCACATCTACAATAAGGAAAACATTAAACAAGAATGGAGTACATGGGAGGACACCACGGAGGAAGCCATTGCTGTCCACAACGAATATTGCAGCACGTTTGAAGTTTGCAAAAGAGCACCTGGATGTTCCACAGCACTACTGGCAAAATATTCTGTGGACAGATGAAACCAAAATTGAGTGGTTTGGAAAAAACACACAACACTGTGTGGAGATAAAAAGGCACAGCACACCAACATCAAAACCTCATCCCCACTGTAAAACATGGCGGAGGGAGCATCATGGTTTGGGGCCGCTTTGCTGCCTCAGGGCCTTGACGGATTGTTGTCATTGATGGAAAAATGAATTCCAGAGTTTATCAAGACATTTTGCAGGAAAACGTAAGACCATCTGTCCGCCAACTGAAGCTCCGCAGAGGATGGGTGATGCAACAGGACAATGACCCAAAGCATACAAGTAATTCAACAAAACAAAATACGCCTTCTGGAGTGGCCCAGTCAGAGTGCTGACCTCAACCCGATTGCAATGCTGTGGCATGACCTTAAGAGAGCGCTTCACACCAGACCTCCCAAGAATATTGCTAGACTGAAACAGTTTTGTGAAGAGGTGTGGTCCAAAATTACTCCAGATCATTGTGCAGGTCCGATCTGCAACTACAGGAAACGTTTGGTTGAGGTTATTGCTGCCAAAGGAGTGTCAACCAGTTATTCAGTCCAAAGGTTCACATACTTTTTCCACCCTGCACTGTGAATGTTTACACGTTCTGTGCAATAAAAACATGAAACCATATGTTTGTGTTGTATTATTTTAAGCAGACTGTGTTTTTCAAATTACTGTGACTTCGATGAAGATCAGAGCACATTTTATGACCAATTCATGCAAAACTCCACGTAATCCCAAAGGGTTCACATACTTTTTATTGCCACTGTAGTTAATGCTCTTCCCTTTCCAGCGGTGCAACTTACAGCGCTCTATCTTCAATGGTTGGGGAGATAGAGGGCTCCGAATGAGCCCTCCCCTCCATTGATTTCAATGGGGGCACCTGCTGATGACGTCACCACACAGTGTGGTGACGTCATCGAGCTCGCCGCCCCCTCTAAAACACGGGGGCAGGCTTCTTCACTGCGAGGGACCCAGCGAGGGAGGGAAGTATTGGGCGGGAGGGAGGTTAGGAGCCGCTGACATACTATGTACGTCCGCGGGTCTAAGGGAGATCCGTGGGCAGGAAGTACATGGTACGTCGGTGGTCCCTAAGGGTTTAAAAGGATATGCATGTCTAGAAAAAGTTTTTTTAAATTGACATTTAAACACTTTTATACCTAATAATAGACCAACTAGAATAAATCAAAAGTTTTAAAAATGTGTAAATTTTTTTTATTCTCTTGCTTTAAACTCTTGACTTGCTCTCACGCTCTCCTCACACACACTCACGCTCTCCTCACACAGTCTCTCAACCACTGACACGCTCACTTGTGCTCTTTCACGGTTCACTGTCTCACTCAAACTCCCTCACACAGTCACTCCCTCTCACTCTTTCTTGTGCTGTCTCTTGCGTGCGCTCTCTCACTGCAGCTTTTCTTGTGCTGTCTGTGCTTTATCCTGAGGCCTGTTCAATACCTCAGCCGCTGCAAGTGCTAAGTTAGCAACTTGCCCTTGAACGCCGTTCAACCGCTCAGCGCTCAGCAGTGCTAACCTAGCACTTGCAGCGACCCGAGGAGATGCTGAGTGTGACGTTTTAAAGATGGCCGCCGCCATGAAGCAAGTAACAATGCCGTACAGCAAGATGGCCGCCGCCTCGAAGCAAGTAATAATTCCGTACAGCAATGTTAATTTTGAGGTTTTTGTTCACCAAAGCACAAAATATTTATTTATTATTTCCCCCTGCACATAGACATATATTACAGTTCAATTTATATATTTTTTGAGAAGTAAACATAACGTTTATTCATTAAAAACTATCATTTGTGGTGTGTGCATACAAAACGGAATTGTGCTGACTGCTGCTCTTTATTATATTTTGTCCGAGTGATCCGAAAAACAATCTGAATTTTTCATTAAGAAATCGTCGGCCATTTTGGACTCAAAATTCGCATCCAAAGGGTTCAACGACACTGCTGCAGCAAACTGAATTGCTGCGCTGCAGCAATTCAGCAGCTGCTGAGGTATTGAACGGGCCTCTGCTGTCTTTCTTTTTTTTTTGAAATTCAAAGTTTTTTATTATGCAAAGAGATAGAGTAAAGTAAAACAACCCGCAAGGGTGGAATAGGAGAACAATAAGTAAAGTAAGGCCAATAACAAAATGGACTGGACTAAATATATTCCCAACAGTATGAATGAATATAAAAAAAAAGAAAAGCAACTCAGATACCAGTCCCTAGGACATTGCCACCTCCACGAGGATCGGACCAGTATTGAATCGACTATCGTGCGAATATATACCCGAACTCGAAGTCGGGGATCAAAGTTTACAGGGCGTGGGAAGCGAAATGAAGGGCATGGGGCCAGATCGAGAGTGCAGACAAGCTAGGTAGGCCGAAAGGAGGGAGAGAGAGAGAAAGAGAGAGAGAGAGAGAGAGAGAGAGAGAGAAAACAGAAAAAGTGGGGGGGCGAGGGAGGCACAAGAAGGAGGACAGGACTGAAATACACTGAGCCAGCCTCGAGCATACATAGGGCCACAGGGTCAGGGCAGGATATATTAGGCCATTTTGCCAGGGCATGGTCAGTTATCAAGTCAGCTAATCTCACTCAGACTCCGGGCGCAGCGACGCAGCGTACTCCTCCCAGTAATACCACTTCGTCGCTAAATCTGCCGACACTCCCCTGTCCGCCGCCTCCCGATGATCTATAGATCTCAGCACCTCCACTCTGCCAATCCACTCTCTAATGGAGGGGATCCTGTCAGTACGCCATAAAACCGGCACGAGAGACCGAGCTGCGAGCAGCATGGACATTAACACCGAGCGCTTTAGAGTTTTGAGGGGGAGTGCAATATGAAACAAAAGGAAGCAGGCCGGAGAGAGTGACAGGTCCACACCCGTGACCCGTAGAATAGCGCCATGAACCGTGCGCCAGAATTCCAGAAGAGGGGGACATGCCCACCAGATATGGAGATACGTTCCTTCAGCATTATTGCATCTCCAGCATACCGATGAGGTCAGTGGAAATATCCGGTGGAGGAAGCTCGGTGTTCTATACCAAAAGGAGAGAACCTTATAGGACGTTTCCTGTACGCGGGTAGCTCCACAGCCCTTGTGAACCAGCGTAAACGTATTGGTCCATTGAGCCGAGTTACAAGTAAGCCCGAGCTCCTGATCCCATCTAGACATGAATGGTGGGTCCTCCGTGTCAGCTGCCATGATCAGGCCATAGATCTTCGAAACCCCTCTTGTCAAAGGAAGACCCAGATGGCAAAGTGTTTCAAACGGCAGTAGTGGGCGACTTAAACTGTACCCACAGTTGAGGCTCGTCAGATATGACTTAATTTGGGCAAAATTGAATCTTTCCAGTAGCGAGAGAGGGCCTACTGCGACCGATCGTGGGAAGAGGTCTAAACGACCATCTGGGGGGAGATCTAAGGCTCGAAGTCTACCAGAATCAGACAAACGGTCCCGCAAGGAAGGTAACACACCGCCCGATAAGCCCGGGTTGTGCATCAGGGGCAACAGCGGAGAGAGGGCCGAGGAAAAGCCAAACATCAACTTACTTGAATGCCAGAGTCGCAAGGTGTTCGAAACTGGGTCAGGGTCATGGCGTGTGTCAGTGAGACAGCTCGGGGGTAGCCACGGTAATGTCCATAGAGGCCGAGGGGAAAGGGCACGTTCTACGTCAAGCCAACGTTTATCTAGCTTCTGCGTTGACCATTCAACCACCCTTGCCATGTGACTAGCGAGGTAGTATTTCCTCGGGTCCGGGAGTGTCAAACCACCGCGGGACTTAGGGAGACACAGCACCTTAAAGCTCACTCTCGGGCGGCCCTGGGTCCAGATAAAGCGTAGCAATTCCTTTCGGAGAGCGGTAAAAAATGAGACTGGGATCGAAATGGGTAGGGTATTGAAAAGGTATAATAGGCGTGGCAGCAAATTCATTTTAAGAACCGCAATTCTGCCAAACCAAGAAAGCATTTTGCCGTTCCAGTCCGCTAAGTCCGCCACAAAAGTGCCAAGGATCGCCAAAAAATTCAGTTCCAAAATTTGCCTGGAAGAGGCTGCCAACCAAACTCCAAGATATTTCATTCGAACTGTACAGTATCGGAACGGATACTCCCTCCGGATCAAAGAAACAGAAGAGTGTCTTAAGGAGATATTTAAAAATTCCGATTTTTCTTGATTTATTCGATATCCCGCAGCCACTCCATAGTCGTCCAGCGTCCGTGTGAGCGTTGGCAGAGAAGAGACAGGGTTCGTAACAAAGAACATCAAGTCATCTGCATAAGCAGCGACCTTGTGTTGAGAGGACCTTGAATACCGGTGATGCCGGCATTAAGACGGATTGATTCCAGTAAGGGCTCGAGAGAGATGGCGAACAGGAGAGGGGACAAGGGACAGCCCTGACGCGTCCCGTTTCGTATATCAAAGCTATGTGACAAAGCGCCATTGGCTCGCACCCTGGCCGTAGGGTTACAGTAAAGTGCCTCCGTCCAGCGCAGAAAGGAGTCACCCACCCCGACCCGCCGCAGGACAGAAAACAAAAAGCTCCAGCGAACCCTATCAAAGGCCTTCTCTGCATCCGTGGACAGCAAGAGAAGGCCCGTTCCTGAAGCCTTGGCCAGTCCGATGACACCCAACGCGCGTGTTGTTGCATCCCGAGCCTCACGGCCAGGAATAAAGCCTACTTGATCCGAATGGATCAAAGATGGTAGGAGGGGTGCCAGGCGGTTCGCCAGAATTTTTGATAGGATTTTAAGATCTGTGTTCAGGAGGGAAATGGGGCGATAGTTTCGTACATCTGATTCGTCTTTCCCCGGTTTGCGGATAACTGAGATGGTAGCAGAAAGTGTATGGGGGTGGAACAGCTCCCCCTCCTTCAGCCGGGAAAAGAGGGAAGCCAAATGCGGGAGTAATTCATCTGTGAAAGTTTGATAATATTCCGCCGGGAACCCGTCCGGGCCCGGACATTTCCCAAGTTTGAGGGCTGTGATGACTCCCTTAAGCTCCTCCGCGGAGATCGGCCCACCCAGGGCCTCTGCATCGGCAGGGGGCAGAGTACGATTGAGAGTGCCATCTAGATATTCTTCGATCTCAGCTTGAGGTGGGGTTCGATCAGAGTCATCATCAATATGGTAGAGTCTCTCATAAAAACTCCGGAACTCCTCGAGGATCTTGTCCGGGCGCGACGTAAGCACCCCCTCGGTAAGCCTTATTCGTGCGATATGAGTCGCCTCTCGTTTCTTACGAAGGAGACGGGCCAGGTATTTACCCGGCTTGTTTTCCTTAAGTGCGAAGAAGCATCTAGCTCTCTGAGCCATAAAGCGAACATCTGCATTAAGTAGATCATTAAGCGCTCTGCGTTTGGACACTAACAGGGCGTAGTCCGAAGTGAGGGCAGAGGAGTGGTGGGAGAGCTCAAGGTCTCTAATTTCTGCGAACAAGGCACGGAGTTTTTCCGATCTTTCCCTTTTAAGGGCGGTAGCCCTACTAATAAATATCCCCCTAAGGACCGCTTTGTGAGCCTCCCATATAGTGGCGAATGACACTTCGGTGTTTTCATTGTCCAAGAAGTAATTGCTTAGACACGTTGCGATTTCCTGACGCAAGGCAGGGTCTTGCAGCAGGGTGGTATTAAGGCGCCACTGACGCTCAGAGGGACGGGACAAGGGGGATGAAAAAGTTATCAGGAGTGGGCAGTGATCTGACCAGGTTTGGGCCTGTATGGCCGAATCCACCACGTTAAGCACCGTGTGCTGTTGGACAAACAAGTAGTCCAGCCTCGAGTACGAGGAGTGCACGGGAGAATAGAATGTGTAATCTCTTTCGCCGGCATGAAAGGCCCGCCAAACATCCACCAATTGTAGACTATCAAGGGAGCGACGCATATGCCGAAGCACATTGAGTGGGGTCGAGGAGCGTCCAGCAGAGGTGTCAAGCCGTGGATCGAGGGGAACATTAAAGTCTCCGGCCACCACTAGGGTTCCTGATTTGAAGGCGTCAAGACGGCGAAGTATGGAGGCGAGCTCTCGGTGCTGATTAGAATTCGGAAGATAAATAGACGCAAACGTATAGACTGATTCGGCTATAGAGCATTTGACAAATAAGAATCGGCCATTTTCGTCTGAGAGGACCTCGCCTAAGGTCATGGGGACATCTCTTGCGAAAAGAATCGCCACGCCGCGGCTTTTACTTTGGCAATGGTCGCTGAAGTATCCCACTGGGAATGTCGGATCTCTGAGAATTGGGGAAACTCCCGACTTAAAGTGCGTTTCCTGGAGGAAAGCCACCGACGTTCGGAGCGCCCGGAGCTCTCTGAAGAGCCGTCTACGCTTTTCCGGCGTATTAAGTCCATTCACATTATACGTAAGAAAACGAAGGGACTTCGGGGAAAAACCTGACGCTGCAGCCATGTCTCACGAGCAGACAAGTGGATACACAGACAAACAAGACAATACAAACAAAACAAGACAAGGAGGGGGGAGGGAAAGCTACCTAGAGAAAGAAGTAGTCAAGAAGAGGACAATAAGAGAGAGAATCCAGAAATAGAGAAAAGAAGCGGGACAGAAAGAATATGAGGAGTAATACGTCACCAAGAGAGGCTAGTTCGGCCCGGTCAGGGGCCAAATACCTTCTTGTGGAAGAGTCGACGTCCGATCCTCGTGGGCGTTGGGCCTAGTCTCCGGAGGCCTCCGAGACCAGTAGTATAACAGGAAAAGCAAAACTCAACCAACAATGGCCTTATAATTAAACTATTTAAATTATTAGAAAAGAAACAAAAAAGAAGAGAAAAAAAAAACCAGAAAACAACGAGCATATACAAGTCCCCTCCGACTGCGGAAAGTAAGCAGGTAAGCATGGGGAGAAAGAGAAAGAAAAAAGGGATAAGGAAGAGAGAAGAAAAAAAAAAAAAAAAAAAAGGGGGGGAAAGGGAGGTAGGGAGGGAAGAGGAAGGATAAAAGGGAAGCTCAACCCCCCTCAGGAGATCTACGCATCAAACAACAGCGATGTCATTAAGTACAAGTAGGGTAAGTGCAATAATGGAGGACATAAGTCGCGTGCGGAACGCCGTACGGTGGTATCGGAAGTTTACCGGCCTATATGCATACAAAATGTGGGCAGGTCGCATACAGACACAGCATGATAATGAAGGAGCTAGGTCAGCTAGGGGGACGACGCGAAGGCGAGTTACAAACACTCGCCAAGCTTAAGCCTCCTCTATGAACGGAAAAAAGGTAGGTGTAAACTTGAGCCGTCCTATGCACCAGAACGCGATAGTGGTCCGACAGCGGAGTTCGTATTGAGGTACGTAATATGAGAGAGATGTGAGAGCTGAAGTGGAGGGCAAGTCTCCATAAGTAGCGTAAGGCCATTGTCAGTGGCCATGCAAAACCGAGTCCCAAGCTTCCAACTCGGATCGGCAAGATCATCTCTGGAAGGCCCAAGAGAGCAGACAGGTGGTGGCTACACGTAGTAGGCCGTGGCTAGTGTACTCGAGCACCCTTGAGGCAGGGTGACTCCCTGAAGCAAGCAAACCTCACAGTCCATCCGTGAGTGAGCCAAACCCAAAAAAAAAAAAAAAAGGGGAGGGGGTGGGGTGAGATGCAAATGCAGTCGGCCGAAACCAACTGCTACACAAGGTGTTAAGGTGTGTGCTACGTTGTGAGGACAGTCCATCGTACGTCAAATATCAGAATGGACGAGCACAAGGGAGAGAAAAAAAAACATAGCTACAGCAACAGGCCGGAGCTCAGGGAGCAGAGGAGCCAAACAGGCGGTATGTCCCTGAGTCACCCATCTTCACGAAGTGGAGAACGTTGCGGTAATGGAGCCGGGGCAGGGTCACGGTTCTGCGAGTCCCGGCGACGTCTACGGGAACGGGATCGCCGTGGGCGAGGTAATTCTTGATCTCGGCGGGTCGCCGACTCCCAGTTTCGAACGGTCATATCCGGTAACTGCAAGGCCCGAAGGAAGGCCGGGACATCCGACGGATAGCAAATCGTGTGACGGATGCCATTCTGCAGGGCCACCAGGGCGAATGGAAACCCCCAATGGTAGGCCAGGTGGGCTTCTCGGAGTGCTTGGGTCACAGGTTGCAGGCATCGCCTCGCTGTCAGGGTGAAGGGGGACAAATCATGGAAGAGTTCAATGCGGTGCGTTTGAAAGTCCCAGAACCGGGATGAGCGAGCCTGCTGCATAATGGCTTCTTTTACGGTGAAGTCAACGAGGTGGCATATAACGTCCCGGGGGGGTGCTGTCGGCGGAGGCGCGGGCGGGGCCCTGTGGACCCGGTCCATGAGAATGGGGGTGTCAGCCTCCCTACCCAGCACCTTGTTAAAGGTCTTCACTGACGAGAGATTTTCACGGTCTAAACCACATTTTCCCTTTTTTTTTTTATTTTATTATTTTTTTCTTTACTTAAACATGGTCATGTCTGCATATCATTGGGCAAAGGCCATGCTTCTGGCCTTTCTAACTTGATACCAAACATGGTCCTGCTAGCTGAAAACAATCAGGAGATATCGGGGTTCAAATTACCCCTATCTTTCCTTAGGAGTCAATAAGGACGTTCCCCACACGTCCTCAGCAGTGAGAGGTCTTCGAGGAGGACGAGAGATTTTCGGGCCCGTCAGATTCAGGAGGGTCCCGCGGACCTGATATTTTGTCTCCTACCTCGGTTGTCCAAGTCGTCACTCGGCGCTGCAGTTCCGCGAGGGCTGCTGGCTGAGGATCTGGAGCAGGCAGGTGTCCAACTTCTTCCAAGCACTCACCCGAGACGCCAGTGTGGAGACCTCAGCTCAATTTCCCTGACCTCTCCGCTGAGCTTTCCCGGAGGTCAGCCACCATATCGGCGAGGTCCGCCTTAGTCGGGAGTGCGGAGAATAAGCCGCTCCAGGCGGCGCGCGTCCTCCCATGATCCTGTGCACGAGGCGATATGGAAGGTCCGGCCGCCATCTTGGAATTCACCGTAGGAGAGGGTATCGCCGGGGAAGGATGAGGAACTGGTCCAAAGCGCCAGGTGTCCGATCCCGGGCGATGGCGGGAGCTTTAGGGGTAGAATTCCTTCCCTTACCGCGCACCATGTCCTGCTATACTGCAGTTAGGCTGATAGAAGTCGGAGGGGACTCAGGAGCCCATTCAGCAAGCGGCCATCTTGGTTGAAGGTCAGGACACGCCCCTCTGCTGTCTTTCTTTACCTTTTTCTTGCAGTGTCTCTGTGCTTTTCTTTGTTGTCCCTCTCTCTGCTGTCTTTCTCCCGGTGTGTATGGATTTCTTTCCTTCCCTGTCTCTGCAGTAGCTGGGGGGTGACAGGTCAGCCCCGCCCTCCCCTCAGCTCACAGTGCAGGAGGGAGGAGGAGCAACTCAGTCGCACATTCTCAGTGCGTTTTTTAGCTATCCCTAGATATAGGCACTGATTGGTTAGCTCAAACTGCCTCCTGAGGTGAGCTTGGAAACTCCAAGAAAGAAAAGCCGGTAAATATGTAAAAATATCATATTTACTTGGTTTTTAGGTCTGAATGACACTGACTCTTTCAAAGGGCATTGCACATTTTTAAGAGCACACTAGCAAAGCCTATATGTCCCTTTTAATGTGATGCCAACCGATACAGGTGGAACTTTTCTGCCTACTAAATATATACTAAAACCTATAAAAAGGTCTGATGCAGACGTCTGTTAACGCTCCAGGATTTATGTCATAAGGGCACAATCCAGTCATCATTCGGAGAACCCACATACATGACGCACACCTGATGATACCACTCTTTTCCCTCAGGATCTTGGACAAAAAACACTAATTAAAAGAAGAACATATAGCATGGTGTTTTTGTGTGTATGTATAAATGGGAAACGTACACTGAAATCTCTAAAATCCCCATTCACATATTTTCCAGTCGATAGAAATTGGCTCTAATACAGGCGTCCTTACAATGGGATACTGATCTGCTAAAGGGCTACATGACATACAAGGGAAGAAAGGATTCTCCTAATTCAGAATATTCAGACATTTATAATTTTGCTGAATAGAATAAAAATACAATTCACAGTGTATAAATTGCTCTTCCTTAAAATGATGGAACTTCTTAAATTTTACATGAGATCCCGTTTCTGATGTTCCTCTTAATCCAGTCATCCTCTTTCGATGATACTTCGTCTTCGTAGTTAAATAAGAGCAAACAAACCCTCTTTCTAAAATCGAGGATTTCAACTTCATGGAAACTCTTACTTTGGAGGTATCTTGGAACAAGTACTCTGTGTCACCATAAGGTGCTGCCTAAATTAATGGGTGAAAGGCATATTTTCCCTCTTTAGCGGACACTACTATTTTAATAATAAGCTTGATGCCTTAAGGGATTAAAGGTTAACAAAGCCTTTCATCTAGAGTCAAAAGGCATCGATCTTAAAGAAAGATACAATAAAATTGCCTTCTTTAAAGCATAGAATATCCCCTTATGGACCATATAAAACCTCTTGTTAATCCTAATTTTTTTCTGGGGGGAGGGGTATTTGTTTTGACAATGATGTTCACAAGAAATTGTATTCTCAACCTTGGTGGCGTCTCAGTCCTTCTCTTGAATATCCTCTGGGTTTAAAAGGATGATGTCACCAGCCATTTAAATCCAGAAAAGGATGATAATTTCATGAGGAATCTGCAGTTTTCCCCGTACAGGGAAAAAGTACTGTAATTTAGGACATAAAATATAGTTTCTAGCAGTAAATCAGTAGAAGCACCCTGAACTTTTGAACTTTGTGCACACATTCTCCATCTCCCAAACTTTATTTTACGACCACAGTGTGTGTGTCAGCACGCATATGTCAATGGGCTATGTAATGTTACCTATTATTCTTATAGCTTTTTATGAATAACAGAATAAAAACGACATAAGCTTGCACTTCTATTTTTTATATATATATATATATATATTTTTTTTTAATTTTTTTTTAAAAAATTTTTTTTACTGGTGTTTATGGTGGAGGGCCCTTGTGGAAATGTTTTGTCACATGCCCTTCAAATACTTTTGTTCAACATTTTTAATGCACCGTGTATTACATTTTAATTCTAATTAAAAATATTTCTAGTAAAAAATCCTGTTTCCTAAAAAGGACAAGTCTCTTATAGAAGCATTGTGCTTACAGACCAGATATCGAAGATTACCGTTGATTAGTGTCTTTGAAAGAGAATGTGCTTTTCATACAGAAGACGGTATTTAATTGGAGTTACGTTTTGTAGAAACCATTGTACATAAGTAGGGCCAAATTACAATCGTAGCGTTAAAACACTGGCGCAAGGGGAGGAAAAACTGCGCCCGCAGTTTTACCCCTTGCGCCCGCGTTTTAATGCTGGATTACAATGCAGGTGCAAAAAATGTTGCCTACATTGTTACCGCGCGGTAAAATCTGGGTTGCTCGTGGCAGCGCTGAGCGCAGCCGCTAGCATCCATTCGCTGGAGTCCATAGGACTCCATTGAGTTCCGCCCTGTCGGCACATGACCAGCCGGATCTCGCCTCATGAGATCCGGCCGGTCGGCGTAGTGATACGCAGGGAGAGACTGGGACTTTTCCCCCCAGTCTTTCCCTGCTCCGGACGGAAGAGGCGGCTGGAGCCGTGGTCCTCGCCGCGGGACAGAGGGTGAGTATGCGATTTAATTTTTTTTTTTTTTTCTAGGCTCGTGTTAACAGATTCTGCGGAATCCCTTCCCATTCTGTGCTGCTGTGGATCTCCATAGTTTGGCCTCCTACCAGGAAGCCAGGGGCCTTTTCATACCCAAACACATTTATAAGAACACAGAATGGGCAGTAGCTTGAAATAACTTTGTAAATTGTCTTTGGTAGGTTAATTCTTGGGCCTACAAACATTTTGGCTCACTGTGTATTCACAGTGGCAACCTATACTATACATATCTGCCTGATCCCACTCGAAAGGGCAGTCTAGACCTGAAATTCCAGACATGATCCCTGAACAAGATTTGTAGTGTCCCCAGGCCATTATTTCATTCTAAGTTAATACATGTTCAAGAGGCGTGGCTGATGATCCCCTAGGCACTGTGAGCAAGGTTACCACAGTTTAAAAGGGGTTCCCATATCTAATTTTCATTTCATCCCATGAATATGCTCATGTGTGGATTTGTACTTCCAAAACTGGACATAACGTGACATGTACCAGCTCCCTACAAGATGTTTTTACTAAGGGGAACTAAACTTTGATATTTGCCTTTTTTTTGTAGGAAATCATGGGTAATTGCATAATTTGCATCACTAATTATGGTCCACAAAGTCTTGTTTCTGCTTATATGGTTTGTATTACTCCCAAGCGTTTCAGAGAACACCTTTTGTTATGGAGAGATACTGTATTTGGAACAATCTCCTTTACTCCATAATCTATTGATTATGATTTAGGACTTGACACTTGCGATGTTACATATTATGTACAGATTACATTTTAAGCTTATTTCCCAATGTATTCTGGGTTATAAAGCACTTGCTATATATTCCATTATGTTCTGGTTTAGAAGGTTGGTGTGTGTGTCTTGGTTTTTTTGTTTTTGAGTAAAATTCCAGAATCTAGCGATCTTAAATTCTCGACAAAGGCTCATGTATTTAATACACACAACTCTTATAGTTTAACCATGCGCTATCAAGCTCGGTGATGCACCACCCCCACTGTCTAAGCTTCTAGACCATGGAGATATCGAATGTGGGTCCCAAAGATGGATAGCTGTTCCTAAATAGGACTAGGAAGGCACAGTATGTTTAACATGGCTCTTTAGCCACCATGACCATTTGTGAAATGGAATGGTCATGGTGGAATGTGTGTCCGAACAACTCATCCCAGCTGTCCATGGCTGCTGTGACAGAGCTTGGAAATGGAAATCTTCTATCTGCCTTAAAGGCTGTTAATCAGCTGCCACTGGACACCCTTCCTAGGTGTTTGGTTTGAGTTTGCTGGGTCACAAGGGCATGACACCAACCTCCTTACTGTAGTAGGTGCCGGCGAGTCAAAAAGGCACAAAAGGAAGACCATGGCTCTGAAATGAAGATTAGAAGATAGGAAAAATCATGTGTGGGGAGGTATAGAGTGGGAGCCTAGAGTGTCTCTTTACAGTTATCTGAAAAAGATATTAGAACAAAGAAAGGGCCAGGCCACGACCTTTAATTAATATTCTAATTATACTTCTAAAACCAAAAGGGGATGCTATTCCAGCTCTGTCTATACTAGCAAGCGGCTAAAGAAAAACATTGAACTGAGCCATTCTTCAATTGTTTAATTGTTGACACCAGGGCTTGAGTCGGTATTCATTTTTTTGAATTGCAGCTCAAGACCAGGTTAATGAACAACCTTGGAATCACTTGTTACTCTCTAGCTGCCTGCAAGTTAATGCTTCCTACGTAAATGTGTTAATTTATATAAAAAAAGCAAGTACTGTAGATACTCGAGTAAAGCACGACCCGAATATAACGCGATGGATAGAGATTTATTATGGAAATGAGAGAATACTCAAGACTTGAATATAGCGCGAGGAGCAAAATTCTAAAAGTGTACTGTACCGGTAAATAATTAAAATCCTTCAAGTCAGGCTACCCCCCAGGCCAGGCTGCTCTGCTCTACAATGATTGTAGTTGTTACAAAGTATGACGCTGCCAGCCACCCATCTTCTTTACTTGCGATAAGATGGCCGGTGGAGCGAGGTGACCAACGTGAACCATTCATCAATAGCCAGCACTGCGGGAGGTATCGTTTTCTGACCTCCAGCAGGCAGACTCCTCCACCGTGTAGTCTGCCGATAGCCAGCCCCCTCCAAACGATGATCTAACGTCACTGCAGAGACACTGCGCGATTCTCCTCACATTCAGAATGTGAGGAGAATTGTGCATCGTGTCTGCAGTGACGTCAGGACGGGGCAACAATGGGATGGGGCTGCCTATTGGCAGACGCAGTGAAAGCGCCTGCGTGCTGGAGCCGGAGGTTATAAAACGACACCTCCCGCCGTGCTGCGTGGAGCGAGGGTGCATGCTCGCTTTTAAGCCAATCTTGAATGATTGGCTTAAACCGAGCGTGCCTTCTGGTCATGATGGATCCCACCTCTCCCGAATCTGGGAGTTCCTGAAGTGTTTGCGGGTGTCAGGGAGACTTGGGATCCCTGAGCAAGTAAATTTAAAATAAAAAAAATAAAAAATTTTAACACATGATGCAGATGTCTTACATATAACGCGACCCCTCCAGTTTTAAGGTAAATTTTTGTCACCAAAATCTAGCGGTATACTCGAGTATCTACAGTCGTAACAGTAGTAGTTGCAAGCAACGTTGTGGATCAGCTGTTAAAGTCCACCAGCAGCCGGGAAATTTGACTTTCCCATTTGTCGGTTACTTGTTCGGTTGCTAGTGATGTCGGTACGCACGGTGTGCTGACCTCCTTATCTCTGAGACCTATCACGCTAGTGATCAGTCTCCAGCTGCGATAGGTCTCATTCTGCGCAGATGCTATGGAACTTGCATACGTAAAATTCTCAATTCCCGTTGCGGTGCACAATTTGCATTTCCTACGGTACACAAGTAGTGAAGGAAGCGAAATTGCGCAGAAAAGCCTCAGGGACTTCCTGGTTAGGGATTCCTTGAGCCGAAAAGGAGGAGCAACGTGTGGCAATGGAGAAAAGTTGAGTAAAATCACCTTTAAAATATGAAAAATAAACAAAAAAATAATAATTGGGCAGAGGCTGGCAGCCTCTTCCTAATTATTAGAGGGAGACAAAAAAAACCTACTTTTCAGTAGTGTTCCTTTTAGTTCAGTGGAGGCCTAGCTCTGCCCACAGTCTAAGATCAGCAAGCTGGCTGGATACTTTATAGATCCATGTTTCCCAAAGCTGTCATTGGGACCCTCAACCAGGTCAGATTTTTCAGATCACCTTGGGGAAAAGCAGACCGAATCCTGCAATCACTGAGCAGCAAATCATATCACCTGTGCTTCAGATATCTAGCAAACCTGTCGCGGCGGAGGGTCCTGAGGAAAGGTTTGTTAAACACTGCTCTAGATTGTCCATCCAACGGCTGGACATGTGACTGTCCATCCAACGGCTGGACATGTGACATCTGGGGTGTCAGAAGAAGGTGCAGTGCTGGGGGAGCCCAGCGCAGCAATAAAAGTGAATTTTAAGACCAAGAGTTAAAAAGAAGGGGTGCGTGGGGCCCAGATAATGGGGTAATCGGTGTTAAAACAGAAGGTTAAAACCTTGTTTCCTCTCCCAAATTTGCAATGTGGATATTTTTGGGAGTGGGAGACCTATCCTTTAAAAAGTAAATATTGTAGTACTTGTAGAATGCATACAAGGCAGGGCTGAAGTGTAAGGCAGGCCGTTACATGTTCTACTCCTATAGCTACATGGAAGAGTTCTTATTGACCTCCCCACTAACATCCGTATAAGAAGGTCTTCTGTTGCCCAGAAGTCTGTCATGCTAAAACGCCTGTATGACTTTATAATAAGTGAGTAGCAGTTCTTTCATTTCTAGTAAAGCTGCTACCAGTGATAGACCTAGATTCCTGACCGTCGTGTTTTATCTGTCCAGGAATTTCTCACCACTTTGTCGTTTTGCATGAGAAGGTTGTCTGACACATCCATATTAAAAAAACGTAACAAAAGATGACTAAAACACATGGGGTGAACGTTCTTGGACCCATGGGACATTTTTCCCACAGGAGATCCATGCAGACCATCAGTGGTGTGTTAAACAAAGAGGATTACAGAGGATTAGCTAACATATCACCCTCCAGTACGTTGGCCCCAGGGCAAGCACAGAAAGAGCTACTCATGCAGCAAATGCGCTTTTGCTTGACCCCTACCCAACCTCCTCAACACTGCTTAAAGAAGGAAGAAAGTTCAGTTCCTCGGCTGGATTAGTAAATAATCTCATGATGTGAGGTCAGGCGAACGTTAAATATAGTCTGGCCAAATCAATGGCTGAAATGATCAAAGTATTTAATCTGGATATTGTCCTGGATTTGTATCGCAGAAAAAAAAGCTAAAGAATGTATTAATGAAGAGCCAAAATTAGGAAGCTGAGAAGAATAAAGCTAAAACCTAAAAATGGTGCCAAGAGGTTGGTGTGTCTGGTTTGTTGATTGGTCTGTGGGCTTCTTTGTAAGTCTGTATACCGACAGAACTTTTCATGTCGGCTAATTGAATTCTTTCAGCTGTTGTCACTCGACAAAGTTATAGCACATTGACCATAGAGTAAAATGGTCCGTTAAAGAAAATGCCTGGATGGGAAAAGACTTCTTGGAGATATCTGGAGGGTAAAGATAACCATTTCTTTACTTTCCAGCTTGCTTTGAAGTTGGTGATAAGTGAAAAAGGAAAATACATTTTAAGTAATGGCTGATTTTTTTTTTTTTTGATTTTTTTTTTTTTTCAGGTCTCCAAACATTTATTGAATATATTATTACTAAGGTTTATTTTTTATCAAGAGACACATTGCCTGTCAAGCAGGTGGAGTTTGAGGTTTGGTACAGAAGGCAACCAAATGCCCTTTTGGATAAATGGCAAAGTTGCTCTTAATGTACTGTTATAAGCCAGGTTATTGCACAACCAACAATTCTCAATATGATATTGAAGAGTTGGATCTGCCGGAGGATGATGGCACCCAACTTGAAAGCAAGTTCCACCTGACTCCCAAGTGCCAGCCATTGTTAAACTTGCTCGTTAATCCATGGCCCCGTTCCATCTGGAATGGCAATTTGCTCACACAACAGATCTGGTGTCCTGAACCTATTACATATGGACTCCAATGAATGTCATAGGAGTGTAATGCAGGTTTACATTAACATAATCCCGTAGGTTAACATGGGATCATAGTCTAGTATCTTGGTGTCCTTTTTAAATACCATGAGAGAAGGCATAGGATTGTGCTCTCCACCTTCCTTTGGAATCAGAAACAAGTCTTTTAGGGTGTTCATTATTCATTTTTCTTCATCTATTTATTGCTCTCCTACCCACCCACCGAAGACAATCGATAGAATCTTGCTCTGCATCTGTTTTTTTGCTTTCGATGTAAAGTGTAGGACAAGAAAGGACCCATTAAAGTCGAATGGTGGCTGAAACGGCCACTATTACCAGGCCCACTTGGACTTGGGGCCCACATCATTACAACATTGATATTTTTCATGTGTGTGTGACATAGTGGTTTATGCGAGCATTTGTGGAAGATATTCATTACATGGTACTTCACAAAATGTCAGTTCTTCAGGACCTCTGTTTTTGGAGTTCAGTTTGCGAGAAGGCCCTCTGTGATCTCCTCCAGCTGATCCAACGGTCCCTCCACTCTTTGAAATAGAAGCTGGTTTATAAATCGTTGTTTTGTTTGTTTATACCATTGTAGAAATGTTTAATATTGAGTAGAAAGGGGAGAGGAGAATAAATTTGAGAAATTTCTTACAACTCCTGGTTTATGAAAAAAACATAAGATAACCAGATAAAATGATTCAGTCCCCTTTTGAGATTTTTATCAGAATCCCATTTTTGCTACAAATCCGGACCTGGATTTCCTCATATGATGTATTGTTTTGCATGATCTGATGGTTTTACCAGGGTCCTCAGTCTGTACGGGGAGTACGGAAAATGCATAATGGTGCACGTGGTGCTGAATTGAGCTTTTATAAGCTGCAAACAGCACTTGTGTTTAGGAAGCCCTGTTTGGGTGCTCAGCCAGGCGGATGGTCACCCTGGTGCGCATGCAAGCCTGGATGCTGCTTCCTTTTTTTTATGGATGTGATCCATGACGCAAAGGTGGCAGGTCTGCAAATCGTTTAAGAGTTTGCGCCTGAGTAAAAACAGGTTTGCATCCTATGTTTGGATTCCAGGTTGATTTATATACATACAACATATTCTTTTTCTTTGTTAGGTTTGTTTCTGTGGGCTGAAAAGTTGGCTTCCATTTTTATTAAGTGTGTGTGTATTTTAGTATTTGGGGGGGGTTTATTCCACTTTTAATGCCGCCCCCATTAATGTTGCATTTTTTCCCTTTATCTGCAGTATTTATTAGAAATGAAAAGTTTGATCATGCCGCCAGAACACATCCTGAAGCGTGGAGACAGCGAAGCAGTGGCATATGCCTTTTTCCACCTCCAGCACTGGAAGCGAGTGGAAGGCGCATTGAATTTACTGCACTGTACATGGGAAGGCAGTAAGTCCTGTTGCTACACATTTCTTTCCCATTGTGCATCACTGCCTAGGTTCACAAAGTGCCTGTCTTAATTAAATTGTCAGCACCAGTGGAATGCTCTGCTGCATGTATTAGTTTCAAAGAGAGCTCATAGCATGCCTCTTATTGTTTGAAGTGGGAATACTAATTTAGTTATCTCAATGCACTCTTCAGAAGACATCAAAGAGAGCTGCTTATCTCCCCCAAGCCCAGTGTGAGCTTAGCAAGGAAGCTTTGTTTTTTAAATCAGACATGCACATACTTTTACTCTTTTGTTGGACGATAACAATTTCTCACTAGACCTCTCCTGTAGTGGTAGTCTGGATATTTTTTATTGTATGTACGTATGTATTTTTTATTTTTTTTAAATTGTATCCTTTTTTTTAACCTTCTGTTCTAAAACAAATCTGTATTTTGTGGTTCTGTAAATTTCAGTTTGACCATTTAGTGTTTTTTTGTGTGTAAAATATAACTATTGACAAAAAGGAGCATACCTTTGAAATCACATACAATAATAGTGTTAAGTATCAATAAGCAAACAGCAATTGTCCAGTTAAATGAAATATAAAATACCTTTGTACATTTTTCTTTTTCTCAAATATAACAAAACTAACATAATAAAATACAAGTAAAAAGCAATGATCTAAGTTCTATCACTATGTATCAATGTAAGACTCCCGGGGGAGTATCTAAACTTCCAATTTATGAAGCAACGGTCGACACATTCCCAGATTTCGCAACGTCCAATGGGTTTTCCCCTACTATGGACGCCCGGTGTGATAACCATGGATGCCGAACCGCAAAATAGCGAACATATTTGCCCTGACTGTTGTAATAAGCCTCTTCCAAAGCCCTAACCCCCTCCACTCTCACCACCCAGTCTCTCATAGTAGGCGGACATTCCCTCCTCCAAAAAACAGGAATCCGGGTTCTTGCTGCTGATAGTAAGATCAAAAGAAGTGAATTTTTATATGTATTTTGTGAGAATGGGAGGAAGTTTAACATGTATACCGAGGGAATAAACTCCAGTGCAGCGCCCTTCGACATAGAGATGTCCGACGACCTGGGACCAAAAACCAGTAATCTTAGGGCAAATCCACCATAGATGAAGGTAATTCTTCCCCCCCCTTGCCGCCAGACATCTCCAACACATGTCCGGTAACGCTTGATCAATAGAATGTAACAACTTCGGCGTTACATACCACCTAAGGAACAATTTACAATTAGATTCCCGAATCATTTGACTCCGAGAAGCAAAATAAGTGAGTTCAAAAGCTTTAGCCCAGTCCTCCACCATAATTTCCATTCCCAAGTCCCTTTCCCATTTAATGAGAAGTGGGGACTCCGTTAAATAGGCCCCCTTCAACAGGTATGAGTATATAGCCGAAATCACATGGGTGTAGCGAAAGTTATCCGTACTAAATATTTCAAATGGAGTAAGAGCGGGTAGAATCTCATTGAACCATGTAGTGGAGTGCAAAAAGTGTCTCAATTGGGCATATTGGAATCTCCTCATTAGTTTATTGGCAACTGTTGGGCCCACCAATCTATCCAAAGGAAGCGATACTTTCCCTTCAACTACAGCTTCCAATGGAGTATACTGTACTCACATAATCTCATTCAAGAAAGTGGTTGTCATCACCGGGGGGAACAAGGGGTTGTGTGTTACAGGAATTAAGTGTGAGATTTATGTAGTCGGGCCTAATGCCAAGCCATGTTTCCTCCATAAGCGTAGCAAAGGACCAAGCAGTGGGTGAGACTGAAGTCACAACATCATGGCCGGAGCCGACTGCCATGGCAGCGAGGATAAAGGCCAAGACACAGCTGCCTGTAAAACATGTTCCCAAAGCTTGCCCACCGTACGTTTAGTCAAACAATACAGAACAGAAAACAACGCCGCCAAGTAATAGTAGTAAACATGTATGTGGCATACCCAAGCCACCTCTTCCTACTGGTCTGATCCGTTCACTGTAGTAAATCCGTGCCCTCCATCCACGCCAGACATATCCAGTGAACAATTCTCATTTCCGTAAAAAATGACTGAGGAATGGCGATGGGGAGGGCCTGGAACAAATACAGTAACCTGGGTAAAACATTCATGCGGAGGACATTGATGCGTCCCAACCATGAGATATGGGGCAGATTCCACTCCTTAAGGTCAGTCTTAGTCTGTCGCAATAAAGGCGCATAATTTAGCTGGAACAGGTTAGACATGGTAGAGGACATACGAATCCCCAAGTATTTGAGTCCATCCCGGACCCAGCGCATACCATAAGTTAAGCGAACATTCTCAACCATATCTCGTGGCAAAGAGAAGCCCAAAAACTCCCTTTTGGAGACATTAATCTTATAATTAGAAAGTTCCTGGCTGAGCTCTGTGCAATCTCTTCATTAAGCGGTGATTCCTGCGAGTTATAGACGGCTCGGACTCTCTATCTTATACCCCTGACGCCGGCCATCGGGTGCTACACTCCGGAGCCCGACTAGCCCTCCCCTCCGGACCTGCGATCGCCTTTCAGGCAGTATTACCGGTGCAAGCTATAGTGAGCCGGCGGCCATCTTTGAGGCCTACTTCCTCCTCGAATCCGGCACCGCATTGTCTCACTCCCGGATGTGTAAGAAGACCAAGACAGGTGAGGTGGCGGGAACCTCCTGCACTCCCGACATTCGTCTTTCTCTGGGAGGGGGATCAGGACGTCGTTTGGTGCGTCCCGCCCCGGCGGACACTGGGCAACCTGGCGTGGAGGTGGACTTGAGCATACCATCTACCCCCTCAGAGCAGTTATCGGAGATAGCAGACGACGGTCTACCTGCCACTAAGCGAGACATACGCTCTTTGCTGGCGGATGCCAGGAAATCTTGGCAAGCGGACTTGCAGCCATTGGCCTCCGCCGTGGCTGATACTCAGACAGCTTGTGGACGTTCGGGCCCGTACTCAGGAGATGGAGGGGATGCAGGCCACAACCTCCACTAACCTACTCACGCTACAGCACCAGATTCATAATTTACAAGCAGCGGTGGTATCTTTGGAGACTAGGCATCGACGCAAAAACCTCAAGCTACGAGGAGTTCCAGACGCTGTGCCAGATGAAGAGCTGCTGCCTTACACTGCCCGTTTTGTGACATCCCTCCTCCCCGTGATTGATGACCCGGGGACCGCAGTTGTCTCTGTTCTACGTATGCGACGGGCCGCTGCAGCACCTGTCAGGGCTCCCAGGGATGTCATGATGGTCGTTAGGGACATCTCTCTGCACTCAGCCTTACTCCGGGTGGCCCGCAATACCCCCTCATTTGCGTTAGAAGGGGCCTCTATCGCTGTTTACCAAGATGTCCCCTTTCTTGTACTGGCGGCCCGACAACGCTTTAAATCCACGACAGCGATATTACGGGATAATGGCACACGATATCGATGGGGTGCTCTTGGCTCATTAATGATATACCATGGCGATGGGTTCACCCTGCAGGCAACCACACCTGAGGAGGTGGCCGCTCACCTTCAGTCCCTGGGACTCGCGACTGACCGCCGGAGTGTCGTGCCTGGGAAGGTGCCTGATGAAACTTCTCCCCCTCCCCGGGACCCAACCTGAGAAGCTAAACTACGCACGTGGCCTCTTTGCAGTCCCTGGCCCTGCGTTGGGACCTACCATCCAGGTCCCCCTGACATATTGAAACAGGCTGTGGCCCCACGCCGGGACTCCCCCCCCCCCCCCCCCCCCATTTTCCCAGTTTCTACCCCCCCTTCTTTTTATGTATATCAGCGGGTATTGAGATTACTGCACCTCACCCAACTATCGTCTACTGTTACGTGGGACTTGACCTTCAGCGAGACATGGCGGATCTTGGGTTCTCCCCCCCCCCCTTTATTATAATTTTTTTAGGAGTGTCACAGTGATGGCCATTGTCTCCCCCCCCCCTTTTTTTTTTTTTTTTTCACTCTTCCCGGACTCCCCACTTCTAATGTTATTGCGAATATGGTCATATCCCTTGCTTGCTTTTATTGTATATTATGTTGGGAATCCCCCCCCCCTCTTGTATTTCTATGAGGTCTTTATTCCTCTGGCCTTGCATGGCCTTTTCTGCGGGTCGAGCTGTGACCCTTTGATTCATACCAATAAAAATTGTCAATTGAAAGAAAGTTCCGCAAAAGCATTAAGCTCTCCCATCAAGGCCGTCAACGAAGGCAAGGGGTCTGTCAAGGTAAACAACAAATCGTCTGCAAATGCAGCAACCTTATAGTCATGTCCAGGTATCTCCACTCCTCTAATAGCAGGATTATCTCCAATTGCTTGTAACAAGGGTTCCAAATAGAGCAAGTATAAAAGAGGGGACAAAGGACACCCTTGGCGGGTTCCATTATGTATAACAAATGTCGAAGAGAGCCGATCATTAACTCTGACTCGCGCCCTGGGATAAGCATATAAAGCCCGTAGCCATGAACACCAACGATTACCAAATCCCATCTTCTCTAAAACCGCAAACAAAGAAGTCCAATCCACCCGGTCGAACGCTTTTTCGGCGTCGACCGAAAGGACCAACAAGGGGGTAGCAGCCGCCGAGGCATGATGCATAAGTGCTAACGTACGCAGCGTATTATCGCGAGCTAGAGGCCATACGTATATCAGGATGTATTGGGGAACTGTCAGTCACTGAGTTAAAGGCTTTACCGAACCAGGGGCCCAATTGAGCCTGAAACATCTTGTAATAGATAGCTGTAAAGCCATCCGGGCCAGGGCTTTTACCAAGAGGAGTCAATTTCAGGATGTCAGTAAATTTGTTTAATGTGATTGGGGAGTCTAGGAGTTTCGCCTGGTTGCGCGGCACAAGGGTTTTAAGAGTTCTAGATATAAAGGATTCTAAATGGGACTTCGGTACTTGTGGTTTCTCAGCGATAAAGAGCTTGGTAAGAAGTATCGAAAGGCTGACGCTATATCCCTGGTAGTATGTACAATAGAGCCGCTGCCAGTGCGCAGTTTCAAAATAAGAGGCTTGATACCGTTACTTCAGAGCACGAGCAAGCAGCCTGCCACACTTATTCCCTTGCGTGTAATATGCAAATTTTGTCAGGGTCAGGGAGCGCGTTACTTGCGCATTAAGCAATTTCGCCAGCTCTGCCCTCAATAACACTAGTTGACGGAAAGAGTCAGCGTCTAAGTTTTCTTTGAGTCTGGTCAAGTCTCGTTATATCACGCGTAAATTCCTCAATCTGAGCTGCTCGTTCCTTCTTACGGCGCTACCCTAGCTGGATCAAGGTTCCTCTCACTACGCACTTATGCGCCTCCAAGAGCACTGCAGGCGCAACCTCATCCGTGTCATTATCAAGGAAGTATCGGTCGATGGAGGCCTTAACCTCCTCACGTGTCATGGGTTCAGTGATAAGTGATTCATTTAAACGCCAAGACATCGCAGTGCGTTCAGGTGTCGGGACTGTCATAGTCATTATCAGAGGAGCGTGGTCGGAACCACTTAATTGGACTAATAGTACAAGTTTGTATCATCTCCAAAGCCCTATGTGCAACAAAAAAATAATCCAGTCTAGAATATCTCTGAAAGGCATGAGCGTAATACGTAAAATCTTTCACTGTTGGGTTGAGAAGCCGCCAACAAACCACAAGACGTTCCGCATGTAACCGTTTCCTAAATTGACTCCTCAAAGAGGAAACAGACAGCTCCCGACACTCTTCGTACGTAAGTCTAGGGAAACCTTACAGTCTCCACCCATCACCACAATCCCTTCCTGAAAAGATGTCAAGTGACGTAAAACCTGGGGGGAAAATCTAGTCTGAAGGCGATTTGGCAAATAGATGTTTACAAATGTCATTTTGGTATTGCCCACCGTCCCCTTGACCATTATAAAATGACCCTGTGGATCCCTAAGTGTACTACTCAGGACAAAAGGAGCATGTCGCGTGAAAAGGATCGCTACCCTTCTAGACTTTGGTGAAACTAAGTTACTAAAAAAAACATTCGGGCACTGGGCGTTATGGAATTGTGGTGCCGAACCTTCTTTAAAATGCGTCTCCTGGACAACGCTAATATCACCCTTCGTTCTCTGAAACTCGGGCACAGCTTTAGAGCGCTTAGCAGGGATATTAAGACCTCTGACATTCATAGATATAATTCTCAAGGTGGCCATAGATACATCATGAGAAGAACATGTTGGAAGCCGACCGGTTGCGTCACCCAGGTGGAGCTCACGGTACTATACAGTAAGATCATTGCAAAAAAACAATAAGGAGGGAGAAGTGACCTTTGGTTTTAGCAGCAACTAAATCATTAGTCACCTTGGTTGGAGCAGTCTCGGTAGATTGTTGGGAGCGAAAGCCGAACTGGTGCGTGTCAATTAGAGAGTTAGCAGCACAAAAACGGGTGAGCTGGTTATAGACCAGGTGTTCTAAGATTTCGGAGGCAAAGGGGAGCAGAGAGATGGGACGGTAGTTTGAGAGGGAGGTGGGATCAAGAGATGTCTTATTTTGGATGGGGGTGATCAGAGCACATTTGAATGCAGAGGGGAAGATACCAGATGAAAGGGAGAAATTGAAAATATGAGTCAAAGCAGGGACAATAACCGGTAAGACAGACCGAATAAGGTGCGAGGGGATGGGGTCAAGCGGACACGTGGTTGGGCAGGAGGACATGAGAAGTGCCGAGACCTCCTCCTCTGAGACCATAGGAAAGGAAGACCTAGTAGAAGAGGGGGCAGGGAGTGATTGAGGTTGAACGGTTAATGGAGGACAATGAAGAGATTTTGAAATTTTAGTTTAGTAATCTTATCGGTGAAGTAGTCAGCTGACAGCAGTGAGGTCCGTGGAAGGCTGAGTGGATGTGGGGCACATTAACAGATTGAAAGTGTGAAACAGATGTCTGGAATTGTGCGAAAAGCTAGAGCTAAGAGATGAGGAATAAGACTGTTTAGCAAAAGATAAGCGACTGTAGGAACAGAGCATGAATTTGTAATGCAGGAAGTCAGCTGAAGTGCGAGACCTCCTCCTGCCACGTTCAGCTGCCGTGGAGCACAGTGCAAAAAACACATGAGAAACTAGAATGAAGTGGTTAACGATGACTCAGATAAAAAAAATAATTTAACGTGTTCCCTCATGATTGCTTTGCTAATTACATGTAGTACCTAGCTATATAGACTGTTTGTAAGTCTGTCTTCACAATAAGAAATTATTATTATTCTTTATTTATAAAGCGCCAGCATATTCCGCAGCGCTGTACAATAAGCACAGTATAGACAGGGTTACAATACATTGAACAACATTTGACAAACCGTACAGGAGGAGATGAGGGCCCTATTCCCGTAGGAACTCACAATCTAGGAGGGTTGGGGTTGGAAACAGGAGGAGAGGACTGTAAGGTGAGAGTGATTTTATGGTTGTGTCAGTGAGTTGGGTGGTAGGCTTCCCTAAATAGGAATGTTTTAAGGGAGCGTTTGAAGGAAGAGAAGTTAGGGGAAAGTCTGACCGTACGAGGGAGAGCGTTCCAGAGAGTGGGGGCTGCGCGTGAGAAATCCTGCAGTCTATCATGGGAAGAGGTGATGCGGGGAGAAGCTAGGCGCAGGTCACTGTTTGACCTTAGGGAGCGGGCTGGGGTGTATTTGGTGATTAGTGAGGACAGGTAGTGGGGCGCTGAGTTAGTGAGGGTTTTGTAGGTAAGGATAAGGATTTTGAAATTAATTCTGCAGTGGATGGGGAGTCAGTGAAGGGACTCGCAGAGGGGAGCGGCAGAGACAGAGCGGCGGGTGAGGTGAATTAGCCTGGCGGAGGCGTTCAGGATGGATTGTAGGGGGGAGAGGCGGGACAGAGGGAGGCCAGATAAGAGATTATTGCAATAGTCGAGTCGGGAGATTACCAGGGCGTGTATGAGTTGTTTTGTGGTGACAGCGGTAAGAAATGGCCGAATTCTGGAAATATTACGCAGTTGGTATCGGCAGGAGGAGGAAAGAGACTGGATGTGGGGAATGAAGGAAAGAGCAGAGTCAAGTGTAACTCCAAGACAGCGAACTTGGTTTGATGGGGAGATGGTGATACCCTCCACCGTGATAGAGAAGTCAGGAGGTGGGGAGGCATTGGAGGGAGGAATAAGTAGGAGCTCAGTCTTTGACATGTAATAAGAAATGTTCTACCCATTCCCCAATCCACTATATGGTATTGACCTCACTTGATAGCGTACTACAAAGAACTTCCTTTTGACTCTGCCTTCTTTTGTAAAAAAAATTAAGACTGGAACCTCTCCGCATACTACGCTAACATATTGTAAATCCTGTACTGTGCTGCGGAATGTTGGTACATGTACAAATCTACTAATAACAATAAAGGTTGAACACCTTTTATCTGTAATGCACGGATTTAGGCAATGCTGAAAAGCCACTTCTCTTGGTGATGATCATAGTTTCTGTATACCTACCTGCATTTGCCTCGGTTTACAAATAATTTCTGACATATCTGTTTTTCACCAGCATTTCGGATTCTTCCATACCCCTTAGAAAGAGGTCATCTCTTTTATCCCTATCCTGGATGTACAGAAAGTGCTGACAGAGAGCTGTTGCCAGGTACGTGGAAACAAGCAAAAGGTCAGGCTTACAGTATATGAACGGGGCCCTTTACACCTCTTGGTTGTATCTTCTAAAATGTTTTGTTTTCATCTTTGTTATCTCCTCCTTCATATTATAAAGCTTTGAAGAAAATGTTAGGACTATTTTAATTGTTGATGGTACTATTAATATTTGGACTAAAGGGGGGGCGTGGCCGGACGTTGCAGCGTGCGGTCGCATGTAAGGAGAGCTCCTGTGACCGGCGCTGAATTTTCATTTCTTGTGGCTAAATAACAGCAACCCCGGGGCTGAAACTTCACCCACAGGTGGGTGACACTTCCTGGCCCCCAGGTGGTGCCCCCCAAGGCGCAACGAGCATTGGAACCGGCAAAATCGGCGAAAAAAGATCGGGTTCGTGAGGCCCAAGATGGCGGATCTCCCTCCTCTGTTTCCTCTCTTACAATGGAAGCGGCTGTCGCAGGCCCATCCTGCATGTCTGACACCTCACCACCTTCAGAAAGCAGACTACATGCCATGCTGCAAGAACTTCGATCTACTATACAAACGGATCTTAAAGAGGCGCTGCAGGAGCTGAGGCGCGATGTACAAGACCTGGGTGAGAGGACTGACTCTTTTTATAGTCTAAGACAGACGATTTATGTTTAGCCCATAATGACTTAGTGGATCGCCATATAGCTTTGCAGACAGCACATGGCAACGAAATTAGCCGATTTGGAAGACCGTTCACGGCGTAACAATGTACGGATCAGGGGCATTCCGGAGGCAGTAACCCCTGCTGACCTTCAGCCTTATATTATGGAACTTTTCCAGATCCTGGTACCAACGTACTCGTCACAAGATTTCCTGATGGATCGGGCACACAGACTGCCACGCGCCAAGAACCTGCCGCCCTCAGCTTCTAGAGATGTTCTAGTCCGGGTGCACTTTTTCCATGTTAAAGAAGCGTTAATGAGAGCGTCATGGAAATCTATGCCTCTGCCTTCTCCGTATGCCGAAGTTTCTTTCTACGCAGACCTGTCAACAGCTACCATGTCTAAAAGAAGGGAATTTTCGTCCTTCACGAAAATTTTATGTGACCACAACATGGCGTATCGATGGGGATTTCCCACAAAGATCTTGTTATGGCGGGAGGGAGTCTTGCACGTTATCCCTGATCCCCTCCCTGGCATGAGCTTGCTGATAGAATGGAAAGTCGTGTCTGAGTTTACTCCCCCTCGGGAGGAATCATCTTCGCCGCTGAAAGTCTCTCCGGAGTGGCACCGGGTCCGGCCAAAATGAGGTGCTTTGGCCCTGCGTTATCCAGCTTTCGGGCGTGCTTCTATTACTCCACCATGTTGTTTTCCATCTCCTTGGGCGTTAGAACTCCTTCACGGATACCAGACTGACCCCTTCTGATCCACCTTAATGGAGGCGCTCCTGGGGGCCTGTTCTTTTATTCGGCTAGCCCCAGAGGCCTTCCAATGGCCTGTAAATTGGTGCGATCACCTTCTCAGAGTTGGGACTGTTGTTTCCCCTACTGGAGTTTTTTCTTGACCTTGTGTTTTTTTTTTTCCTACTTATACCAATCTGCTGTGTTGATTGACTCCACTCAGCTGCGCTCATGGAGTGCAGTTTTTTTTTTTCTGATGTTTTGGTCGGGTTTTTTCTTCTTCTTTTTTTTTTTTTTTTTTTTTTTTATTCTTTTCCATTTTTTCTTTTTGTTTTTTTCTGGTTCGACCTATGTATGTAATGTATTTATTGTTTGTTTGGTATGCACTATGATCTACAGTTCCGGGCGCTATTGTGAGCAGGGGAGTCCTTCCATTCTCCCACGGAGACTGTCTGTACTGACCGCTGTGAGATCTAGAGGGCTGGGCGTAACCAAAAATGAGTAAACCTCACTTCCAGATTTATTCCTTAAAGTTCGGGCTTGAACACTCCGTACAAACGCCATGCTTTATTTCGCGACCTGCATAAGTCTCAACCGGCTATTGTATGTTTGCAAGAGATTCATTTTTGTAAGAGGCATCCGCCGTTTTTGAAATCGCGCATGTACACTGATGCCTACCACTCCACTGCTCTGCCGAAGTCCAAAGGTGTCTCGATCCTGTTCCATAGAGACTGGACCTTTGTGTGTTCGGCTCAGTATGTTGATCCGTTGGGCCGCCTTGTGATTCTCGTGGGCACGCTGAACGAATTACCAATCACTATTGCTAACCTATATCTCCCTAATGATAATCCAGTTTCTTATCTGCGGAAAGCTTTTGGTAGAGTGAAAAAAATGTCTAGTGGCACAATGTTTCTATGTGGGGATTTTAATTGCACGCCTGACCCCGACGTTGATACCCAGACGAGCCAATCCCGCTCCCGCTCCCCCCCCCCCCCCATCCTCTAGCAAACAACTACGGGAATTCATGCATTCGTTTGACCTATATGATACTTGGAGGATATGTCACCCCAATATACGTGATTACACATATTTTTCTCATGTCCATTCCTCATATAGTAGAATTGACTTGTGTTTGATACATAGCTCAGCTTTGTCTCGTCTCCTGGAGGCGACCATCGGCAACATTACGTGGTCTGACCATGCTCCACTTACGCTTACTTTTTGAGGCTGCTTTTCCACCGAGGGGTATGGGGAATTGGAGACTCAATGACTCACTCATTGTAGATAGGGATGACGTGACCACAACGCTACAACTCCTTCAGGAGTACTTCACGGCGAACGTGACTGGGGATGTTGCAACAGCGTCGATATGGTTGGCCCACAAAGCTGTTATGCGAGGACATTTTATACAGAAAGGAGCGCAACGTAAACGAGGTTTTACTGCTCAGATGACTGCCCTTACACGACGAATCACTGTATTAGAAACCCAGAATAAATCCTCTCCTACCCCTTATATTACCGCTCAGTTGATTTCGCAGCGCCGCGAGTTAGAACACCTTGTGCTCCAAATCACTGCGCACTCAATTAGATGGCTTAACTATGCTCATTATACCCAAGGGAATAAACCGGGGAAACTGCTGGCGTCTAAATTGAAAGTGAAAAGAATGCAAACCAACATACTGTACCTATTGGATGCTAATAACGTAAAAATGTATAACCCAGCCCTTATTACTGATGAATTTGCACGCTATTATGCCTCCCTGTACAACCTAGGATCAGACCACACCGTGCCGACCCCTACCCCGGACGACATAGATCTTTCTTCAGGCGGCGAGTCTCCCCTCCCTCTCTCCCTCTCAGGCTACAGGTTTGCTTGCTGCGTTTACAGAGGTGGAGGTACTTAAGGCTATTAATGCACTTCCAAAAAATAAAGCCCCAGGCCCTGACGGTTTTACAAATCTGTATTACCAGGTATTTGCTCCATCACTAGTTCCGACTCTTACCCTGTTTTTTAATGACATTAAGAACACTGGCATCATTCCTCCGGAGATGTTGCAGGCAACAGTAGTGACCCTGCCTAAACCTGGTAAATCCCCGACACACTGTGCCAACTTCCGCCCTATTTCCCTGTTGAATGTAGACGCCAAACTGTATGCTAAATTACTAGCTACTAAATTGGCTCCCCTACTCCCGTCCTTGATCGCGACTGAACAAACTGGCTTTGTCCCGGGCCGTCAAACGTGTGACAACACCCGACGTTTTTATGACATAATCGACTTGGCCCATAGGAATAATACCTCTGGAATCCTGCTGGCATTGGACACTGGAAAAGGCGTTCGATCGCCTGCATTGGGGGTATATGCGGATGGTGTTACTAAGGTTTGGTCTCCCAGCACAATTTGTACATAGTATTATGGCCCTTTTCTCTGCTCCGTCGGCGAAAGTTTTGGCATCGGGGTTTCTATCCTCTTTCCACATAACCAATGGTACCCGACAGGGTTGTCCATTATCCCCGTTAATATTTAATCTGGCCCTAGAACCCTTGGCGCTGCAGATTAAGACTTCCCCGGCAATCAAAGGTATGCCGACCCCGAACAAGGAGCACAAGCTGGCACTTTTCGCGGACGACATACTGCTTTTTTTGACCACACCGGAGATTTCGCTTCCTTCCCTGTTTCACCTCCTTGATAGCTTTGGCGCGTTATCTTACTATAAAAATAATGTGCGTAAAACACAAGCTATCCCTATAAATATTGCTGCTTCATCCCTCAGCTCTCTGCGTAGTAAGTACCCTTTTGATTGGCGCTCTACCTCTTTAAAATACTTGGGAATCTCCCTCTCTAAATCGCGAGGCACCATCCTTAAGGAAAACTTCACGCCACTATTGAACTCCATCGAGACGCAGCTATCCTCCTGGTTGGGCCGTATGGCGGCCAAAAAGATGTGCATCCTACCCCAAATGTTCTACTATTTCAGAAATATCCCTGTTTTCATACCGGTGCATTTATTGCTCCGGCTGCAAAAACTACTCCATGCGCATATTTGGAAGGGGAAGCCTCCTCGAGTGTCGGCCTCTACAGTCACTGCGCCGCGACGTAATGGAGGGTTGGGTTTTTTGGATCTACAATCTTACTACAAAGCAGCCTTACTAGCCCAACTGTTGTCGTCAATGCATCTAAAAGAACCACCACTATGGTTGCGGTTGGAGAATGCCATGATTTTTCCATATAGACTTCATGACCTGATGTGGCTTCCATTCCTTCCTAGGAATAGCATCATGGGTCTACTACCCGCCTCGATGCTCTCCCTCATGTCCTGGCGCCAGTGGGGTCGTCCGTTGGTACGGCCTTATGACTTACTATGTCTCGCCCCTCTAAGAGTTTTGTGTCGCTATATCCCAGACTTGAATTTAGACTCTTGGTTCTTGTGCGGCTTGACGCATGTGTGGCAGCTCTTTACACCCCGCTCCCTGAAACCCTTCCCCGACTTGGTACAGGAGTTTGCCATCCCATTGAGTGACTGTTTCACTTATCTTCGTGTGAAACATGCTTTAACCCAGAAGGGCCTGACCGCTTTCACAGCTACGAACCTTTCAGCTTTTCATAAATTTGTGTATGGGGAAGAAATGTCAAATGAAACCGTTCTGTTACAACAGCCTCCTAACCCCGACCCCCGCCTAAAAAATTACCCTAATATGGTTAAATGGGAAAAAGACTTAGCTTTCACGCTCTCCATAGCTCTCCATATGGTCATATGCCATGGAAACAATATACAAATATTCTAGAAGCACCAATCTACGTGAGGCCCATATCAAACTATTGTGCAGATGGTATTTAACACCAACCCGATTGGCCCATATCTCGGAATACCGGCTTCTGCTGGAGATGCCTTACCGGCCTCGGTTCTCTACTGCATACATTTTGGTTATGTCCCACACTAGGGGGATATTGGGAAAAAATAAGCAGACTGATTTCCCATTGTACTTCACTCATACTCCCACTATGCCCGAAATTGTACCTCCTACATATTATACCCATTACTATTCAGATCCGTCATAGGAGGTTTATCTCTATGCTACTGGGGACAGCAAAAACAGTTATAGCGAGACATTGGCGTTCCTCACTATGTCCCTCTATGAAAGAAGTTATGGTTGCCCTTGAAAGTGTTTTTCAATATGAAGAAATGTTCCACACTGCGAATAACTCAATGTGCCAATTTTATGATACATGGGAGGGATGGAGGGTGTTTGTCGAGTCTGGAACCTTGATATAAGATACTTTAACATGTACGACTGTAGTGCTGCCGTGTTTTATGTTTTATGTTAGTTTAGCAATTTAACTGTTATTGGAAAATGGAGTCCGCACAAATGACCCCTTCTCGGATTATATTGATACTTCATTTTAATTGTTTATTGTCAATGCTGCGAATTTATGTTCTTTCTCTTTGGTACAACATTGCAAAAAGAAGGAAACTTCAATCTATATGTGAACTCCAATAAAAACTTTTTATATTGAAAAAAAAATAAAAAATATTTGGACTAAAGCCACTTTGGGCCCTATTACATTCTTCACGGAAAAACGCACGCAGAACGCGTGAATTTTTGCACGAAGCGTTAAACGCTATTGCGTGTAAATCCAACGCTGGTATTACAATCCTCGCGCATTTTTTCATCTGTCAAAAAATAACGCGCGTAAAACGGATGCGCACAAACGCGCGCGCAGCAACATTGCGCGCAGAAATCTGTGTGGACCGTTTTTTTCACGCGATTCAGCCAATCAGAATTAAGAACCACAATTGTCTCACGTTACGTTTTTGCGCCTGTCAAAGTCAATCTGCGTATATATGCTGCATCAATAAAAAATGCGCATACAACTTCTCAAATTTATTGGTTTGGTATGTGTAGACTGTGTAACTATACTTTGCTGCATTTTTTTTTTTTTTTTTTTTGGGCTGGTGTATTTGGTTTCGGCCAGGTTGATAGAATTTGTCTTTAATACCAGCTTTTAGGAGTTGCTAAAAGTATGCGTGCAAAGGCTGTGCGTAACAAACTGCGCATAGATTGTAATACCATCCGCGTACCAGCGCACAAACGCATTTGCGCTCACGATGTTAAGTATAGCACGCGTGAAGTACAGTAAGCCCGCGCAGAGTTCGCGCAGGTTCACCCGCGGTAGATGTATACGCGCGTTTGTTGCACTGACATTGCAATACGACGTTCAGCGCGAAGGCGTTCAGGCGCAAACGTATGCACGAAGAATGTAATAGGGCCCTTTATTGTGAATAGCTCCCAATGAGTGCTTATAATTCTTAAACGGTCATTCCAGTGTTCATGGTAAAGTGTAACTTTGTCCAGTCTGGTATAAGTGGCATTTTAGCAGCTGAAACTATAGTTTTATTTTTTGCTTTGAAAGAAAACCTTCTACTAAATGGCTTGAGATGCTGTTCCCGATGGCTACGCCTTAGCAGCTGCTTACTCTACGTTTGTTTTTTTGTTCTGTAAATTAGCAGCTCTTACACTTCCTATAGGAGGCATTAAAAAGTGGCGAGCCGGAGAATGAGATGTTTTGTGGCAGTTTGCTATTCTCTGCCTAAGCCAGTATTTAGGAATGAATTGCAGCTTGAAGACCCTGTTAAGCAAGATTGCAAAATCACTTAATACTAAATATTCCTTTAAGTATTTAATTTTACTTGCCTCTGGTCCCGCATTGCAGAGGACCATATGTTCCACCGCCTTCTCTGGCTGTAAGAAGAACAACACTGAGAGCAAAATATCCCAAGTGTTCTTTTACAACCATATCCACACAGGATCTTTCTTCTTTCCATGGGTCCTAGGGACTCCAGGAGCCAATACCTGCAGCAGGGTGCAGTGCCACTGCCCGGGATCTTTCTAGCAGCTCCTGCCTGGTACATATCGAGGTGGTAATACAGAAACTCTGTCATGATAGAGCTGATAACAGGAAGTCGTTAAGGGTTGTTGGCTCGCATCGTTGGACAAGTACTCATGCAAACGGCAATATCGGCCCCGATACCAATACTAGTATCGGTATCGGTGCATCCCTAATATACAGTTGTGTTCAAAATTATTCAACCCCCAATGCTGTAAAGGGTTTTAGGGAATTTAGTGTATATTTGTAATTGTATTCAGAATGAAATCCTACAAGGACTTTTTAAAGAACCATATGCAACTAAAATGACATCAATTGGTTTTGTAATACAGTAGTAAATGTTTCTTTTGTGAATTCTTCATTGACACAATTATTCAACCCCTTAAAGACTAGCACTCTGAAGAACAGAGGTTCATTCAAGTGTTTTCAATCAGGTATTGAAAACACCTGTGGATGTCACGGAGCAGCAATAAAGCATAATAAGCCCCAATTAGGCAGCTTTAAAATGACTGTGATACTCAGCTCCTTCTAGACATTTACTGGTGTGGTTACAAACATGGTGAAGTCAAGAGAATGGTCCAGGAAGACAAGAGAAGAGGTGATTACTCTTCACAGGAAGGGCAATGGCTATAAGAAGATTGCAAAGATGTTAAACATACCAAGAGAGACCATAGGAAGCATCATTCGCAAATTCAAGGCAAAGGGCACTGTTGAAATGCTACCTGGTCGTGGCAGAAAGAAGATGCTGACTTCGACTGCTGTGCGCTACCTGAAGCGTAGAGTGGAGAAAAGTCCCCGTGTGACTGCTGAGGAACTGAGAAAAGATTTGTCAGATGTGGGTACTGAAGTTTCAGCTCAGACAATATGGCGCACACTGCGTAATGAAGGCCTCCATGCCAGAACTCCCAGGCGCACCCCCTTGCTGTCTCCAAAGAATAAGAAGAGTCGACTGCAGTATGCCAAAAGTCATGTGGACAAACCACAGAAGTTTTGGAATAGTGTTCTGTGGACTGATGAAACAAAATTAGAACTGTTTGGGCCCATGGATCAACGCTATGTTTGGAGGAGGAAGAACAAGGCCTATGAAGAAAAGAACACCTTGCCTACTGTGAAGCATGGTGGGGGGTCAATCATGCTTTGGGGCTGTTTTGCTTCTGCAGGTACAGGGAAGCTTCAGCGTGTGCAAGGTACCATGAATTCTCTTCAGTACCAGGAGATATTGGATGACAATGTGATGCAGTCCGTCACAAACCTGAGGCTTGGGAGACGTTGGACCTTTCAACAGGACAATGATCCCAAGCATACCTCCAAGTCCACTAGAGCATGGTTGCAGATTAAAGGCTGGAACATTTTGGAGTGGCCATCGCAGTCACCAGACTTAAATCCGATTGAGAACCTCTGGTGGGACTTAAAGAAAGCAGTTGCAGTGCGCAAGCCTAAGAATGTGACTGAACTGGAGGCTTTTGCCCATGACGAATGGGCGAAGATACCCGTAGATCGCTGCAAGACACTTGTGTCAAGCTATGCTTCACGCTTAAAAGCTGTTAGTACAACATCCTTTTACAGTTATAAGTACTAAGATTGAATGTCACTTGGGGGTTGAATAAAACTGATAATGATGTGAGCACAGAAAAGACATTTGTGGTTATTTCATTATAAATGTTATGTTATATTTGTCTGACCTACACGTGCCTCTTTAATTTAATTGTAAGCAAGATGACTGAATGATCAAAATCAATGTCAAACTGGCCAAAACACTCAATTTCAGTGGGGGTTGAATAATTTTGAACACAACTGTATATGTATCCTTTATCCACATATATCCTAATTCTAATATATTAGCTAATTTTAAACATTTTCAGCTGGGGTTATTCAGAGTATGTAAGCGGTTGATTGATTATTAGGCTGACCGTTTGGACCATGTTTAAAGGGACACATGGATTATTCTCGCCCTGAAATATGTACTATTTATATGCTGCAGCAGGGAAATTGTCGCTCACCTGTCTTTCCTTTGGGATCTATTAAATGCAGTGTAATGATTCTGCATGCTGTTGGGTGGCATTTATCATGCAATCGGCCTTGCCCCCTTAAGGACGGGAGCAATTTTACAAGTTCGGCACTCTTCAAGAAGTATGCTGAGCTCATTTTGATGGTTTTTGCTAATCAAGTCATGTTTTATTGACCCAGACATATTCTATATCCTTATCGGCAGACTCGGCAGATTAATAATCGATCATTATTTTATGTATACGTATTGCCCTGCCAGAATGCTAGAACAAAAAATGTAAAACAAAGTGAATTTTCAATAAAATTTCAATCCTGCAGTGTGTAGAGTGTTTGTGTTTTTTTTCACATTTTATCATCCGAGCCTTTGCGGTTATTTATTCTATGGGGTAGGCGTGTTAAAAAAATTAGAACTGGGAACCCATTACTTTATTTTTGGGACAAATTACATGATTTTAGCTAAACAACCCCCCCCCCCCAAAAAAAAATAATTAGTGAAGCATCATTGTTCAAATTATAATTAAAATGTGAACAATAGTGCTGCATTAATAAAAAAAACCAAGTTTTAAAATTTTATTTTTACTTGTTACATGGTCATGTTTGATATCAATGGAAGGGCAATGCTCTGGCCTTTCCAATGATAGCAGACATGTCCTTCTAGCTGCTACCTATCCAATCAGGTGATAGGGGGTTCTTTGAACCCCAATATCTCCTCTATAGGATTTTCTTAGGAAATCCCTTTGCAGATAGGGGTTCCCCGGTTAACTGACGTCATCACGCCATGCGAGATGAGTCAGTTGACGAGGGGGGGATGGGCCACGATCCGGATCGCGAACTGGCAACTAAGGGGTTAACCCCATACATCTCTGGAAAGGTCAGGCTGTGACCTTTCCAGCGATGCCTGCCATAGCCTTCTACCCCTGGCAATGGGGAGATAGAGGGATCCAAATGATTCCCACCCCCCCCTTCCCCTTAAGGCGCTTCTCCTGCTCTGGCGGGGGGGAGGGGCACCTAAAACTGACGTCATCGCGCCCGGTGCGATGACGTCAGTGCACCGGGAGGGTATAAAAACGCAGATCTGGCTTCATGGAAGACAGATCTGCGTTGGATTCGCCGGGGGAGGTAAGAATAAATTGCGGACTGGCATGGAACGTCCGGCATCCTTAAGGGGTTAATTAATATGTGTGTGCATGTAAACATGGTTGATATGGCCACCTTGGAGGATTTTAATAATGCAGGGGTGTGAGGGCTCTCTGCTGGATGTGTTCATACTTATACAAGCTAGTGAGGGCCGAGGATAGGTATGACCCGGCACTCTGCATTGGAAAACAATGGTTCTATCCTGTACCCACCCGCATTAGCGTGGGTCGCAGCTTGGATCTTAGCATTTCCCTTCCGTGAGTTAAATGACCTTGTACAGACTCCCGCGGGCAAGGTGATCTGTTAGTAGGTGCCAAGTGCTTTTTCTTTGTTTTTTTTTTTTTTAGCGATGGCATTTTAGCTCACACCAGGTGATAGGGCCCCAAGTGTTTGGAAACAATCTTGAAGGAATCTTACATTGCTATTGCCGAACCAGAGGCGACTCTATAAATAAATAAGGCCTCACATAGTCTAAAGTATTTTACCAGGAAAGATGCATTGAGATTTCTCTCGGTTTCAAGTATGCCTGGGGTTCAAGAACATTGAATTGTTACAGTTGTTAAAGAAATGCAAAGTAATAAAATGCAAGAGATTAAAAAAACACCACAAATATACAGATTAACAGAACATTAAAAGGAAACCAAGTAGCAAAACAAGAGGACATGGTCTACGATTTAGAGGGGCAAAGGTTTAAAAGTAACATCAGAAAGCATTATTTTACTGAGAGGGTGGTGGATACATGGAACAGCCTTCCAGTTGAAGTGGTTGAGGCCAAAACAGTAATTGAATTTAAGCAAGCATGGGATAGGCCTAAGGCGATCCTAAACAAAAGATAAATCCAGGTAAAGTATCCATGTAATTGGGCAGACTAGATGGGCCGAAAGGTTCTTATCTGCCGACATTTTTCTATGTAACATACAGTCAGGTCCAGAAATATTGGGACATCGACACAATTCTAACATCTTTGGCTCTAAACACCACCACAATGGAGTTGGAATGAAAACAATGTGCTTTAACTGCAGACTGTCAGCTTTAATTTGAGGGTATGTACATCCAACTCAGGTGAACGGTGTAGGACTTACAGCATTTTGCAGATGTGCCTCCCACTTGTTAAGGGACCAAAGGTAACGGGACAGAATAATAATCATAAATCAAACTTTCCCTTCTTAATACTTGGTTGCCAATCCTTTGCAGTCAATCACAGCCTGAAGTCTGGAACACGTAGACCTCACCAGACGCTGGGTTTCATTCCTGGTGATGCTCTGCCAGGCCTCTACTGCAACGGTCTTCAGTTCCTGCTTGTTCTTGGCATTTTCCTTCAGTTTTGTCTTCAGCAAGTGAAATGCATGCTCAATGGGACTCAGGTCAGGTGATTGACTTGGGCATTGCATAACATTCCACTTCTGTCCCTTCAAAAACTCTTTGGTTGCTTTTGCAGTATGCTTTGGGTCATTGTCCATCTGCACTGTGAAGCGCTGTCCAATGAGTTCTGCAGCATTTGGCTGAATGTGAGCAGATAATATTGCCAGAAACACTTCAGAATTCATCCTGCTGCTTTCGTCAGCAGTCACATCATCAATAAATACAAGAGAACCAGTTCCATTGGCAGCCATACATGCCCACGCCATGACACTACCACCACCATGCTTCACTGATGAGGTGGTATGCTTAGGATCATGAGCAGTTCCTTTCCTTCTCCATATTCTTCTCTTCCCATCACTCTGGTACAAGTTGATCTTGGTCTCATCCGTCCATAGGATCTTGTTCCAGAAATGTGAAGGCTTTGTTAGGTGTTGTTTGGCAAACTCTAATCTGGCCTTCCTGTTTTTGAGGCTCACCAATGGGTTACATTTTGTGGTGAACCCTCTGTATTCACTCTGAAGTCTTCTCTTGATTGTTGACTTTGACACACATACACCTACCTCCTGGAGAGTGTTCTTGATCTGGCCAACTGTCGTGAAGGATGTTTTCTTCACCAGGGAAAGAATTCTTTGGTCATCCACCACAGTTGTTTTCCGTGGTCTCCCGGGTCTTTTGGTGTTGCTGAGCTCACCGGTGCGTTCCTTCTTTTTGAGAATGTTCCAGTTGTTTTGGCAATGCCTAATGTTCTTGCTATCTCTGACAGGTTTGTTTTTTGTTTCTTGAGCCTAATGATAGCTTGCTTCACTGATAGTGACAGCTCTTTGGATCTCATCTTGAGAGTTGACAGCAACAGATTCCAAATGCAAATAGCACACTTGAAATGAACTCTGGGCCTTTTATCTGCACATTGTAATTGGGGTAATGAGGGAATATCACACACCTGGCCATGGAACAGCTGAGAAGCCAATTGTCCCATTACTTTTGGTCCCTTAACAAGTGGGAGGCACATCTGCAAACTGCTGTAAGTCCTACACCGTTCACCTGAGTTGGATGTACATACCCTCAAATTAAAGATGACAGTCTGCAGTTAAAGCACATTGTGTTTGTTTCATTCCAACTCCATTGTGGTGGTGTATAGAGCCAAAGATGTTAGAATTGTGTCGCTGTCCCTTTCTGGACCTGACTGTAAATATGTAGGAAATATATTCACTATGTTACATGTTTGCAGGTGCATTCTGTATCAAGGTGTGTACAGTTGTGTTCAAAATTATTCAACCCCCAATGCTGTAAAGGATTTTAGGGAATTTAGTGTGCATTTGTAATTGTATTCAGAATGAAATCCTACAAGGACTTTTTAAAGAACCATATGCAACTAAAATGACATCAATTGGTTTTGTAATACAGTAGTAAATGTTTCTTTTGTGAATTCTTCATTGACACAATTATGCAACCCCTTAAAGACTACCACTCTGAAGAATAGAGGTTCATTCAAGTGTTTTCAATCAGGTATTGAAAACACCTGTGGATGTCACAGAGCAGCACTAAAGCATAATAAGCACCAATTAGGCAGCTTTAAAATGACTGTGATACTCAGCTCCTTCTAGACATTTACTGGTGTGGTTACAAACATGGTGAAGTCAAGAGAATGGTCCAGGAAGACAAGAGAAGAGGTGATTACTCTTCACAGGAAGGACAATGGCTATAAGAAGATTGCAAAGATGTTAAACATACCAAGAGAGACCATAGGAAGCATCATTCGCAAATTCAAGGCAAAGGGCACTGTTGAAACGCTACCTGGTCGTAGCAGAAAGAAGATGCTGACTTCGACTGCTGTGCGCTACCTGAAGCGTAGAGTGGAGAAAAGTCCCCGTGTGACTGCTGAGGAACTGAGAAAAGATTTGTCAGATGTGGGTACTGAAGTTTCAGCTCAGACAATACGGCGCACACTGCATAATGAAGGCCTCCATGCCAGAACTCCCAGGCGCACCCCCTTGCTGTCTCCAAAGAATAAGAGTCGACTGCAGTATGCCAAAAGTCATGTGGACAAACCACAGAAGTTTTGGGATAGTGTTCTGTGGACTGATGAAACAAAATTAGAACTGTTTGGGCCCATGGATCAACGCTATGTTTGGAGGAGGAAGAACAAGGCCTATGAAGAAAAGAACACCTTGCCTACTGTGAAGCATGGCGGGGGGTCAATCATGCTTTGGGGCTGTTTTGCTTCTGCAGGTACAGGGAAGCTTCAGCGTGTGCAAGGTACCATGAATTCTCTTCAGTACCAGGAGATATTGGATGACAATGTGATGCAGTCCGTCACAAACCTGAGGCTTGGGAGACGTTGGACCTTTCAACAGGACAATGATCCCAAGCATACCTCCAAGTCCACTAGAGCATGGTTGCAGATTAAAGGCTGGAACATTTTGGAGTGGCCATCGCAGTCACCTGACTTAAATCCGATTGAGAACCTCTGATGGGACTTAAAGAAAGCAGTTCCAGTGCGCAAGCCTGAGAATGTGACTGAACTGGAGGCTTTTGCCCATGACGAATGGGCAAAGATACCCGTAGATCGCTGCAAGACACTTGTGTCAAGCTATGCTTCACGTTTAAAAGCTGTTATAACTGTAAAAGGATGTTGTACGAAGTACTAAGATTGAATGTCACTTGGGGGTTGAATAAAACTGATAATGATGTGAGCACAGAAAAGACATTTGTGGTTATTTCATTATAAATGTTATGTTATATTTGTCTGACCTACACGTGCCTCTTTGATTTAATTGTAAGCAAGATGACTGAATGATCAAAATCAATGTCAAACTGGCCAAAACACTCAATTTCAGTGGGGGTTGAATAATTTTGAACACAACTGTATATATAGAGATCTCTTAAGTGACTTTAGACTGGGGGAAGATTTGATGGTGTCTGGGAGGTTATTCCATAATTGTGGTGCACTGTAGGAAAAGGAGGATCCAAGACACTTTCCTGGATCGGAGGTTATAGGATGAGGGAACTGCTTGGGGAAGCACCCTATTCAGGTAGGGTGGTAGCTTCCCAGAAAAGCTCTTAAACGCCAAGTTGCAAAGGTGAAGGGTGCGTTTAGACTCAAGCGACAGCCAGTTTAGCTCTTTTAACATGTCACAATGGTGGGTCATGTAGTTACATTGTAGCACAAAGCGGCAGAATGAGTTCTACAATGTAGTAAGTTTATGGAGGTGCGTTCAAGGGGCAGCTCCATACACTACATCTCTGTCCATATTCAATAGCTGGCATAAGCATTTGTTGTACAATCTGCTTTCATACCGTGGGGCTCAGACAGGATTTGTTTCTGTACAGGGCACCTAGTTTGGGGTAAAGTTTAGATGATTTTTTCGGTGTGGGGGCCAAAGGATATATTTTGATCTAACCACATACCTATATATTTGAGAGCAGTGACTGTGGTCAGCGTGCAATTTGATTTTGTCATGACACCTAGTTGGGGAGTTTGCAATTTATGTAGTTTAGGTACTGTTCCAAATAGCATTAGGCGAACCTTAAACATGAGGCCCCACTAGTGGCCACAATGAAAATAAATGCAAACGCGGGCCTGGTGCTGAGGATTGTGGTGGGAATTGTTATAGAAATAAAAAATAACCAGGATCTTGCCTTGAAGCTGAATCGTAGATTTTTCATGGATTTCGTAACTTGGCGATAGAATGCTTCACAGCACAGTCTCCTCTTTGCTGTCTGAACAATGTAATATGTCATAAATAGGTTTCATGTACCACTGATGTAGAGGTGATGGAGCAAAGCCTTTTTACACATTGATCCATCTAAAACACAAGCTGCTTCACCGCTGCGAGGAAAGCGGGTGTCCTTTGGACCCCTGTATTTCCATTCTTTACACCCCACAAAGACACTTTAGGCGTCATTGGCCAGGTCAGAGTCTAATGATACCAACATGACCATGTAAGGACAGAAACCAGCAAAAATATAAAATCCTTTTTTATTTTCTTTATTTTTTGTTCCAAAGCAATGTCATTGCCCATTTGTCGCCTATAAAAGTTGTTTTGGGCTCGATTGGTGCACTTTAAAATCCCAATTTGCTGGTGGGATTCAGACCTTATGTACGCCCATCTTTAATGTCTTAGCCACAGGTAATTGTATCAATTTAGATTACCCTTATTATAAGAGAAGCTTTCTGAGATTTCAGCAGCTCCATCACTTTCTAAGCAGATATCTTGACAACAACACAAAAGGTCACATTTAGGAGGTTTTGGTGATCAAACTGGTTATTTCTACTCCTTGTTCAATGCAGAATTGATAGTGTACTGAAAGACAGCAGATGGCTACACTCTACTAGTCAGCCAATATAATACAGTCCTGAGGTGAGGCCTAGTCAACGGAAAAGTCTTCACCCCTACTGTGCATACAATACAGATGAATAGAACAGATATTAGCTGTCACTCTGAAAGACATTTATTTACTATCTTCATCAATGTTGTGATTCTGACATGATGCTGAATGCTGTAGTTTTAGTTGACGTATGTGATCTTCAGAATTTGTGGGACCCTTGAAGTAGTTTTGCAGGGCATTGTTAAATTCTCTTAATGAATACTGATACATGTATGCCCAGACACAGACATCAGACCCCATGATACATGTATACCCTGACATCAGACCCATGATGTCTCGCTGATGTCATCTTAAATTCTCTGGCCGTCGGCTGGGCCTAAAAAAAACATGGCCACCGCCGGCCCACCGTAATGTGCAACAGCATGATAAATTATTATTTTATCATGCTGCCGCTTGCGTGTGGTGGATCATGGATGCAAATTAGGTGGCCGCGAGGGTATGTAGGCGTGAGGCCTTAGTAGTGGCTCTTTAATTAGGCAAATTAGGTCAGCAGTCTGAGTCGAACCCTCATTTTCCTTGACTGGCATTTTCATTTTGAGCTGTCCTTTTGAGTGATATCAGTAATGGGGCAGGTAAAGAAATCCTCGGTATGACAGCCTTGCCGTGAAGAATAGCCTGTTGCAGTTCCCCCAAAATTGTCCATTATCACAGTTCTCCTACATTTCAACCGCTCCCATGGACCTTGATACAATTTGATGGTGACAGATTATGTGACATTCTACACCTTTTTTGATAAATTAAAACCTATAAACACGTAGATGTGAAAAGCGGAATGTCATTTTGTGAATAATATCAGTTTAAAAGATCTGTTGTACAAGCATTCTTCCCTACTACCATTGACATTCCAGTGGTGATTTTACCACGCAAAACTAAATTGAGACAATTTGTTAAAAAATCCGCAACCTTCCTGCCCATTAACGTGCTGAGTTTATAAAGCACCCTTCTGGGGCACATCTGTCTTCAGCAACCAAACATTGTGAACGTGTTTGCGTTAAAGAATGATCGCAGGCTGATTTATTCCAAACATACAACTGACCAAACCACAGTTTGGAATGTTTTGTTTTTTTGTTTTTTCTTTTTTCATTTAATTTTTAAACTGCTTTTCTTTGGCTCCCAATCAATTTAAAAAGCCACAGCAGAGCCCCAGTGTTTATTCCACAATGGTTTTTATCAGCATTTTTTACAGTGTATCTGTTCTTTTGTTTGCATAATACCTCACAATATTTGGATTTTCTATTTTTTTTTTTTTTCTTTCCCCGGGGGGGGGGGGGGGAATTGTTTCTTCAACTGATATTTTTTTTTCTTTCTTACTGATTTATACTGAATAGTGCATACAGTGGATAAGAAACATCTACACACCCCTGTTAAAATGTCAGGTTTCTGTGATTTAAAAAAAAATGAGACAAAGATTAATCCTTTCAGAACTTTTTCCACCTTTTTAACCCCTTAAGGACGCACGGGTGGCACTCTTAAGGGATCGATTTTTGCCGGTGAGGCGTACAGGTACGCCTCGCTGACAGGTGCCGTCGCGCGGCACTGATTCTGAGCCCTCCCTGCAGCCGGCGTGCAGCGCGCGTCATTGGCTGCAGGGGGACAGCCTGAAATGTGCAGCCAATGTTGCGCGCCACGAGTCAGCGCGCGCGGGGAGGGGCCGAGGCGGCCCCACTGAAAACAGCGGGGCGTACATGTATGCCCCTCATCTTCAAAGCCCGCCCGCCGCCAGGACGTCATGGAACATCCTGCGGCGTTAAGGGGTTAATGTGACCTATAAACTGTACAACTCAATTGAAAAACAACCTGAAAACTTTTAGGTGGAGGGAGGAAAAATAAAACTAAAATAATATGGTTGCATAAGTAGGAGTGCACACCTGCCATCATTTAAAGTGCGTCTGATTAACCCCAAATAACGTTCAGCTGTTCTAGTAGGTCTTTCCTGACATTTTCTTGGTCGCATCCTACAGTAAAAGCCTTGGTCCACAGAGGGATCTCATTGTTAAAAGGTATCAGTCAGGAGAAGGTACAAAATAATTTCCAAGGCATTCGATACACCATGGAACACAGTGAAGACAGTCATCAAGTAGAGAAAATATGGCGCAACAGTGACCTTACCAAGAACTGGACGTCTCTCCAAATGTGAAAAAAGACGATAAGAAAATTGTTCAAGGAGACTGCCAAGAGGCCTACAGCAACATTAAAGGAGCTGCAGGAAATGTGGCAAGTACTGGCTCTGTGGTACATGTGACAACAATCTCCCGTATTCTTCATATATCTGGGCTACGGGGTAGACTGGCAAGACGGAAGCCTTTTCTTATGACGAAAAGCAACCAAGCCTGGGTAAATCTTGCAAAAACACATCTGAAGTCTCCCAAGCGCATGTGGGAAAATGTGTAATGGTCTGATGAAACCAAGGTTGAACATTTTGGTAATAATTCCAAAATGTTTGGCGCAAAAGCAACACTACACTTCACCAAAAGAACGCCATACCCTCAGTGAAGCACGGTGGTGGCAGCCTCATGCTTTGGGGCTGCTTTCTTAAGCTGGAACTGTTGCCTTAGTCAAGGTAGAGGGAATTATGGACAGTTCCAAATACCAGTCAATATTGGGACAAAACCTTCAGACTTCTGCTAGAAAGCTGAACGTGAAGAGGAATTTCATCTTTTCAGCATGACAACGACCCAAAGCATACATCCAAATCAACAACGGCTTCACCAGAAGATTAAAGTTTTGGAATGGGCCAATCAGAGCCAGGGCCTGAATCCGATGAAAAATCTGTGGGGTGATCTGAAGAGGGCTGTGCACAGGAGATGCCTTCGCAACCTGACTGATTTGGAGCGTTTTTTCAAAGAGTGGTCAAATGTTGCCAAGTCAAGATGTGTCATGCTGATAGACTCATACCCAAAAAAGACTGCATGCTAGAATAAAATCAAAAGGTGCTTCAACAAAGTGTTTAAGGCTGGCGGCACATGAGCGTTTCTAAGAGCGGAGAAGGAACGTCCGTGAGATTGGACGTTCCTTCCACTCTGTGTGCTCAGCGTACAAAGCGCGATCCTCCTATGGAGGATCGCACTTTGTATACCCGTCAGCGTCCGTCTAGCTTTTTGACGTCCGGTGGTTGGCCCTCACCGTCAAAACGGCACAGATGCTGGGAAGTGCGGGCGCACACAAGCACTAAGGGTGTGCACACTTATGCAACCATATTATTTTAGATTTTTATTTTTCCTCCACCTAAAAGATTTGTTTGTTTTTCCATTGAGTTGTACAGTTTATACGACACATTAAAGGTGGAAAACCTTCTGAAATGATTGCTTATTTTTTTTTAACATCACAGAAACCTGACATTTTAACAGGGGTGTGTAGACTTTTGCTAGCCACTGTATATAACACAATATTGCAGAGCATATTATTGCGTGTTATTCTAACCGTTGAAACCATACATAAACTGCTTTTGTTGGTTATTTTTTATGTAGAAGTGTATGGATATCTACAAATGGGGATTGAAAATGATTAGGAATCTTGAGTCCATTAAGTTTTTCACTATGTAAATCAAGGTAAATTGTTTTTGCATTGTAATACATTGAAAAGCAATCAATAGCATATCAAAACCAGGGACGTGCAGTCAGGGGAGGCAGAGCTTCCCCTGCCATTCCAGTAAATGAATGTGGTCATTGTGCTGTAATGTAATTGTGCATGTGTGATGTGTATATTTAAACTGTAAATTCAATTTTATTTATTGAAAAAAGTTCTCCTACTCACCTGCTCCACGCTCCCTCGCTGTGCTTGCTTCTTCTCTCTGTCCTCCGCATTTTTTTCTCCTGCACTTTCAGTTGCTGTTGTGTGTGTGTGTGTGTGTGTGTGTGATTCACTACACAGACAGCATGGGCAGCACTGAGCCAGCCTAGCCTACGCAATTTGCGCAGCTGAATGCTACACTAATTGCAAAGCTCAAGCTGGTTCTACGCTTTTCAGTGCCTCCAGAAGCAATGAGAGCAATTGAAAGCTTGAGCCAATGGGAAAGCTTCATTGGTCTCAAGCAATTCTTTTTTAACCCTTTCGCTGCTGAGGTTTTTCACACCTGTGCTGAGGTCATTTTTACCGGTTTTGCTCATCATGTTTAAACGTGTTTTGAAGGCTTATTTTAGTATATGACCCAGACATATTATATATCGTTCTTTCCGTCAGACTCGGTAGTTTCATAATATGTCATTTATTATATGTATACGTTATGTCATGTCTGTATATTATAACAAAAAATGCAATAAAATATGTATTTTCAATAATTTACAACGTGTAAAGTGTTTTTTTTCACATTTTAACATGCGAGCAATTGCGGTTATATTTTGTATGGGGTGCGCTTGTTAAAAAAATTAGAGATGGGGTCTCGTTACATTTTTTTTGGGGGAAAATTACACGATTTTTAACAAACGCACCGCATACAAAAATCGTTAGTGCAGCATCATTGTTCACATTATAATTGAAATGGGAACAATATTGCTGCATTAACGAACCAAAAAAAAGAAAAAAAATATATATTTTTTTTTATAATTTTTTTTTAAATTATATTTTATTTTTAATTTTTATTTTTTTAAAAAAACTTTTTCACATTCGAGTTTGGTATCGTTGGAACGGCCATGCTCTGGCCGATCCAACCATACCAAACTTTAACCCCTAGCTGCCACGGATCGGGAGATAGGGAGTTCCAATGAACTCCCTATCTCCACCGTTGGTGGCAGTTAGGGGTTAACTCTAGGACTGGCGTCATCATGCTATGCACGATGATGCCAGTTCTCAGGGGGAGTTCCCGGAGGCCTGGCCATGTCGGCCAGCTCCGGGAAAGGATCACGAACCGGCGCTTTTCAGCGCCGATTCTCGATACAGCTCCCCAGGGGTTAATGCCAGGCACCATTTGGAAGGGCAGGCTGTGCCCTTCCAAATGGTGCCTGGGTTAACCCCCGCAACGCCGCCGATCGGGAGGGAGAGCGGTCCGAAGGACCTCCCCCCCTCCCTTTCAGGCGCCTCCTCCGCACATGCGGGGGGCGCCTGAATTAGGTGTCATCGCGCTGCCACGATGACACCTAATTTCATCGGCTGCGGTTCCGGATGCTGGGCTGACATCGAGGATGTCAGCCCGCACCGGGGGGGCCAGCGATCGGCCGGAACCCGGCCGAACGCTGACCCCAAAGGGAGGACGCGCTCAGCGCGTCCTCCGCACAGCAGCAGCCATGCGGAGGACGCGCTCAGCGCGTCCTCCGCATTGAAGTGGTTAAAAAAAACGCCCCCCATGGGAGGCAGAGCTCCCCATGGATTGATTGACCAGGACAGTCATGTGACTGTCCTCGTCAGTCGTGGGGGGGGGGGAGGCAGGCAGAGCTCAGCAATCAGCATGTGTGTAATAGCGCCCTCTATTGGTCAGTATTGTAAGTGCATGCTCTTACAAGATTAAAACCAGTATGCAAACTTTTTTTACAGTAAGAGTTGTAATAGCACCCTCTATTAGTCAGTATTGTAAGTGCATGCTCTTGACTGTAAAAAAAAAAGGATGCGAACGTTAAAAATAGTGAAACTCTATTATAACGATAATCAAATGCGTAAATTGCGACTGCGTAACCCTATGTATATCTGGCTCTGATACTAGCCAGTGCCTCACCAGCCACTAACCTCACTGCACGTCACTGATCAAAACCCAATTTGCGTACCTTTTTTTAAAGTTCCACCGTCGGGAACAACCCATTAGGCAGGGTACCCCTCCCTCCCTTTTTTTACTTTCTTTGTGAATATCATTTTATTGATATTTTTCAGAAAATACAAAAAAAGGCATGTGGACACGCAGGTCCAATGAATCCTATTCAAGAAGGGCTGGTATGACAAAACCTATAAAAGAAAAAAGGGGGGACACTCAAGTCCAACATTGAGGAACAGGGCGCGCAGGCTCCCGGGGGGAAAAGGAGAGCGTGGGTAAAGCTTCGTTGGGGGACAGCCTGAGCCATTTCACCCCTTCGCTGTGCTGAGCTCATGGCCCTTTCGCGATCATCATGGTTAAATGTGTTTTGAAGTCATTCCTTTTTTATTTATTTTAGGACCTTGACCAATTATATATCCTCTTTTTCAGCAGACTCAAGAGATTACGAATAGATCGTTTCTCTGTGTATTACTAAAAGTGTCAAAGTGTAAATCACCAAAGTCTAATCCCCAAATACACCCCAGCCCGCTCCCTAAGGTCAAACAGTGACCTGCGCCTAGCTTCTCCCCGCATCACCTCTTCCCATGATAGACTGCAGGATTTCTCACGCGCAGCCCCCACTCTCTGGAACGCTCTCCCTCGTACGGTCAGACTTTCCCCTAACTTCTCTTCCTTCAAACGCTCCCTGAAAACGTTCCTATTTAGGGAAGCCTACCACCCAACTCACTGACGCAACCATCAATCACTCTCACCTTACAGTCCTCTCCTCCTGTTTCCAACCCCAACCCTCCCAGATTGTGAGTTCCTACGGGAATAGGGCCCTCATCTCCTCCTGTACTGTTTGTCAAATGTTGTTCAATGTATTGTAACCCTGTCTATACTGTGCTTATTGTACAGCGCTGCGGAATATGCTGGCGCTTTATAAAGAATAATAATAATAATTACCATTCAGTTTTCAATCATTTGCAACTTGTAAATTTGTTTTTCAATATTTTATCATTCAAACCTTTGTGGTTTATATATTCTATCAGGGTAATTCAAAGAGATTCGAAAAGTCACCGCATGTTCGGTGACTTTTCATTCTCTTCAATTCGGTTCCTTTTGCAGATCCCATTTTCGGTGAACCTGCGGTGTATTCAGCAAGCACCACAGGGTCCCCGAATTGCAGGGAAAACCTGCCGCAAACCCGACGAAAATTAACCGCAAAACCCAGCGAATGCACGCAGAAAACCGCAAAAACATCTGGATTAACCTGCCGAAAACCACAGAAAAACCCGAACAGGAGCCGATCGCAGCCTCCGACACCGCAGAAGAGGCAGTGAATAAATTAGGAAAACAGTTTGCATGAATTATTGAAAAGTGAAACGCTGTTTGCAAAGAAACTACTGAGTGAAAATGTCAGAAATTTACATATGAGGTCCAATGAATAATAATAAAAAGGGCTGTTACAGAAAAAATAAGTAAACTTTAAAAAAAAAAATATCCTATAAAAAAGCTTAAAATATCCTAAACAGACTCTTTACTACAGAATTTTATAATGAACGGTTTATTAGATATTGAATTAAAACGGAAATATTTTTAACATTGAAGCCTATGGGATTCTCCTGAATAAACTTGCCGAATTAAGGCTAGGGTCAGACTGGGGCAGTGCGAACGCGCATGCAGGCGCACTAAATCACGGCCGTAGTAGCAGCACATGACGGCCAATATACACAGTACGGGCGTACAAAAGTGCGTCCACGCCACGCAACCGGCCAACTGAACGCATTTTTCGTACGTGTACCGCTAGTACAGACGTACAGAGTGCGCTGCGGCCGCATAGCAGCGGGTGTGAGTGATTAGGAGACGTCAGACGCTGCTATTGTGCGGCCTACATCACGTCCAAACAGCCAAAGTTTCCAGGTTTTGTTGGAGTGTACCTGCGACTGTCGAAAATGTCTGCTGGACCAGAGATCGATGTGGAGAGGCTGATCAGCGCTGTGGGGGAGCATCCTGAGATATGGGACACGGCCTGCGACAGGTACAAAGACAAGGGGAAGAAGGCCAACGCATGGGTCGTGGTGTCCCGTGTCGTGTACCCTGATTATGATACGTGGTCCGAGAAAGAGCAGGATATCCAGAGTGAGTATTTGATTATTTTAATCATCATCCCATACATGTAAATCTCAATAATAATAATAAAAACAAATATGTAATCATTGGGGTGAAATCTCAAATGCTCCCCAGCTGCCAGGGCACCTGACCTGCATCACTCGTAAAATAATTAGACAGAGCATCGCGAAACCTGTTCCTGTATCTATTCACAGCTATGATGTCATCGTTCACATCATCTTCAAGACCGACAACTGTGAGGGTATCATCAAAATTAAAACCATCCCTGGCACGCACATAATTATGTAGGATGCAACAGCATTTGACTATATCCACACAGAAATCAACCTGTACATCCAGCGGTCTATGTAAAATCCTCCACTTGTTGGTCAGTATGCCAAAGGTACACTCCACATACCGTCTCGCCCGCGACAGCCTATAATTAAAAACCCGCTTCTTCACATTCAGGTGTGTCCCTGAGTAGGGCCTTAGGAGGTGTGTGGATAGTCCGAATGCTTCATCACCCACGAAGGCATAGGGGACTGCCACGTCACTGCCAGGCAATGGTGCGGGTCTGGGGATGTTCAGGGACCCACTCTCAATTTCATTCCACAGTGTGGAGTTCCTGAACAGTGTGGAGTCAGAGTCCTTGCCGTATGAACCGACATCCACATAGACGAAACTATAGTTGGCATCTGCCACCGCCAGTAGGCCAATGGAAAAGTAATGTTTATAATTCTGATACAGTGAGCCACTGTGTGCGGTGGCTTCACTATGCGGACATGTTTGCCATCCACGGCTCCCAGGCAGTTTGGAAAGTTGTCTCTCTCCCAGAATCCTGCTGCAATTTCTAGACATGCCTTGTGTGTCGGTTGTGGCAAACATTGCTCCTTCATGGTTTCCCATATGGTTCGGCACACCTTGCGGACGATCTCACCAGCTGTTGATCTGCCAACGCGGAAGTTATAATGCAGATCCTTCAAACTGCATCCACTAGCGAGATACCTAGAAGACAAAACAAAACTGTTTGAATATGATCACATACCATGAACACAAGCTAATGTCACACTCATCATGTTTTGCAGCACAAGAGGCGATGAACAAATGGCGCACAGTACGCGACAATTATACGCGGGTGCAGAAGAAGCAAGCCATGGCTGCGCGCTCTGGAGCTGGTTCCAAAAAGGTCCGTGGATACATCTATACAGAGCAACTGTCATTCCTCCGAAGGACCCAGGAGCCGCGCAGTAGCGTCAGCAGCATCGACCAGCCATCGACCTCCGGCTCACAGGTCCAACACATGGTGCCAGGAGGTTCTGCCAGCTGCCAGGAGGAGGTGAACCGGGGTGGTGCAGAGTCGCAACTGGAGGAGGATGTGGAGACAGGACAGGTGGCAGGTACAGCAACAACGGTCAGCACCAGACCTGCACAGAAGAGAAGGGCACCAGCTACAGACCTGGAGCAGGCCATGGTTACCTTCATGGAGGCTCAAACCAACCATCCACACCAACGCTGCATGCTTGCGGACTCCATGGACATGTCATTCTTCAATTCCTGTATGATCCTCCTCAACAAGATGAGCGAGGCTGAGAAGGTGGAGTACCGGCGCAGATCTCTGGCAATATTGGACGACATCCTTTCCCGTCCCCATCACGCAGCCGGTTACAATGCTGTGCCACAATCCACCAATGCCAGTGGCTCATCCCTCCCCAGTGAGGTACTGTCCACCCACCCAGCCATGCCCCCTGGAGCCAGGCCACACACAGTCGGAGTCCTGCTCTAGCCACACCACCGGCCCTCATGACCCAGATGCTCGGCGGTATCATGATCTGTGATACATGTCATGAATATGTTTTATTTTTGTTTGTCATGTGTTATTTGGTTTCATGTTTAATATATCCTGACCTTCAGTTAACAAGTTATAATATATGTCGAGAATATATTACTGTTATTTTATTTCAGGTTTCATATTATATAATTATTTTGGACTACATTGTTGTCGGAGTCATTTATGATTATGTACGTGTGATGTGATGCCTGTGTGTGTGTGTGTGTGTATGCATGTGACAGTGGGCATGTGACTACAGACATGATGCACTCATGTCAGGTGACTGGCAGCGATGTCATGTATGCAGGTGTTTGACAGTACGTACCGCAAAGTGATGACCAGCATCTCCTCCGGTGGTATGGCGGCCCTCATGTTGGTGTCCCTCTTCGTCAGTGGCTCGCGTACCCGCGACAACAGTTCATCAAAGGAGGGGATGCACATCCGCATGTAGTTGAAAAACTTCACGGGGTCCCTCTCTCGCAGTGGCCTGTACAGCGTCACAAAGTGTCCATGCGTGGGTCTGGCAGCGTTAATTTGATGAACCCAGGTTCGCCGCTTTCTCTTCCTCTTAAGGTACAGGTACCCCATTGCAGCAAACACAAAGACTTGTACTGGATCCATCTTTGAAAAACGCCACCATACCCAAAATGGCTTTTTCTAACCCTACCCCTTATTTTTTCATTCATCAATTAATTAGATTCATCGGATTTTTCTATTTTTTTACAGCTCCATCATGAAATACGTCCAGAATTGCGCATCGTCTGACCGCTTTCGCGTATTCCGTGAAAAAAATGCGTTCGCACGCACCAACGTACGTTTTGACGCTGGACGTCAGAAATGCGTTCGTCTGACCCTAGCCTTAACCACCGAATGGCAGGGCATTAGGGGAACCTTTCACTGCTGGTTTGTGTTCTCTGAATAGCCGAAGTAGTGCTTTTTCATGGGGTTTTCACTGCCCTCGAACAGGCACCGTATGTTCAGGCAATTCGCCAGGATTTGGCGAATTGCCTGCTCTCTGGATAGCCGAATGGCCAAGAAAGGTAACCGAACGCTGATTTTCAGCGTTCGGTTACCTTTCTCAAGCAATTCGGATCTCTTTGAATTACCCTGTTAGTGTTAGTCTTTATGAAAAAAATCATAAATGGAGAACCTGTTACTTTTTTTTTACCCAAGAAATGTGCAATTTTCACCAAAACTGAATTTTTTTTTTTATATTTTATTTGTTTTTTGGTGCATTGCCTTTTATGAAAAATATGACTATGTATAAACCAGTGAAGTTGCTACAGGCGTTGCAAATGAGAAGGTGAGAAATGGTAGCAGCATTGCTCATTTTATATGTGAAATATGGACAATTTCATACCTTGGGGGTGAAAAAAAGGTTTTTATTTGATTTTTATTCTATTATACTTTACATGGTCATGTTTGCTATTATTGGAAAGACCAGACTCTGGGATTTCCAATGAAACCTCAGTTGACCAAATGGTCTGTAAGGAATAGCAATACGGGCATCCAAATTACCCAGACCTGACCATGCAGCGGCTTGTGATTTAGATGAAACCTTGCATAATAATAACGCATTGTGCGATCACTCCAAACTTGCACACCGTGTGGGGGCAAAAAAGGTGAATTAGCGCAGCAGCATGGTTTGCGTTTATAAGCGAATAATGCTGCTGCCTTTTTAAACAGAAAAGTTTTGCAATTCCCTTTATTTATTTTTTATTGTATACATTATGTGGCCACGTTTTGGTATCATTGGAAAGGCCAGACTCCCACCTTTCCAATGATACCTCACTTGACCTTGTGGGGAGAACGGAATGGCGATGCAGGGGTCCAAAGGACCCCCATTGATCCTTCCAGCTGTGCGGCAGCTTAACTCATTGTGCCATCATCTCCACACTTGCTGCCATGGGAAATGAAAAGGTGAGTTATTACAGCAAGATTATTCACATTAGTATTGAAAAATACTACTGCTTATCGGGGCGGAATTAAATATTTTATTTTTACATATGTACTGGTCCTTATTCTGGCCTTTACAATGACCCCTATTTGACGACTTACATTTCACTGAGCCAGAGATACAGGGGTCCAAAGGACGGCTGCATCTCCTGTATTGGGATTCTCCTGCCGGGCAGGGGAGACGCCCTCTTTCTGACATCATTGCGCATGCGATGATGCAGGGGGTGGAACAACAGTCCCACAGCAAAGGTCGACATCAAGGATGTCGGCCCGCTTTGATTTGAAGCCCCAGATAGGTGCCGAGCTGGGACAACGTAAAGACATGTGTGGAATGGTCTCTGCTCACAGGAGTGAAACAGGAGGGCGATTCACGCAAGATTAGCCAACTGGGGAGAAATGAAATGTTTTGCTTTAGCTCTCCAGTCACACTGTATTACTGTAAACAAGCTGCAAATAGTAGCCCCAAATCTCACTCTTAACAAAGTTCAAAAAGATTTGCTGTTGCCAGGGAGAGGGCAGAATACAGGGAGAGCTCAGGGATCACTCACTGCTGTACAGGGATACAATTCAGGGGGTTATAAAAATCCCTGTACAGTACAGATACAAGGTGGTTTTGGAATTTCCATATTTCCATATGCAGGCATTATGCCACATTCAGATATTATTTTTATGTTGTGGTATCTTGTGGAAGCTGCATTGCTAACAATTTCAGCAAGATCCCCAGAAGCAGGAGACCTGACCACGTTGTTATCTATTTCATCTATCTTTATTACTGTATTTGACACAAAGACCATTTCTGCTTGTATGCTAATAATGCAGGCCCGGTGTGACATTTTGTGTCCTAAAGAATCTTATTTTAACAAGATTTCTTTGAGGGATAAATAAATGCATGAGATACTAAAAATGCAAATTTACATTTTAATTTTTTTTCTATCTCAATTTCTGTGCAAAATCACTATTTTACCCTATATTTAACTTCACATCTCATGTTTCAAATAAATGTCATAATAAAGACTTTTTTTAAACAAAAAGTACTTGTTAGTGAAGGGGTTAAAGTGAGTGTTGTTATGCTGACGTGTGTCTTCGTTGGCTTTGTTAGATCTTTTTTTGCCCTGATACAGGTGTACCCAGGTGTCAGTTTCAGAACAAAACAGTCATCACTTCTTAACTAACTACTATTTATATTCACAATGTTCGCTCCAATTTGTCCCGACCAACCACAAATATATATGTACAGCATATGTATGCATACAGGAAAGAAAATCTACGTTATTGATCCACTAGGCAATCTTGTATTCACCTCTTTTGATAGCTGTGTCAGTGTTCTGTGTGCCTGTGTTAATGTGTTTATGCTTGGTGCATATCAGTGTCGTGTGTGTGTGTGTGTGTGTGGTGCATGTAATTTCATGGTGGTTGAACCGTAAACTATCTTGGCACTTCTAGAATCCTTGGTTTAACTTGAGATATGCTGCCCTCTCAATTACATGTTTGAAGATGAAAGAACACAGGCAGATACATAACAAAAATCAACTAAATAACTAAGGTGTAAAACAAACTGATTTCTTTTCAGAACTGTTCTTTGTTCTTGGAAATGGGTTGCATATATTTATAATCGCCCATAATGCACCAGTTTGAGACTCCGTATGGTATGTGCATTTTGCTTGTGGTTTTGTATGTTATACTTCTTAATGTATAGTACTGAGATAGAACAGATTCCCTTTAATATGTTGTGTTTTAGAATGGTCAGGGTTTTCTTGCCTTAAGGAGAAATTCTATTGTGAATATCATTGGTTATATGACTGTGAAGCATAGAGAATAGTTATTTCTATTAGCTGCTTATATTATGGAGTAAAAGCTCTCTTAAATATACATTTTGGGACTAACAGAAGTATAATGTTATTGAATCTTGGTTGTCCCTGTTTATCATTTGTGACGAAGTTCGTTACTCGGCCCTAGCATCTCCATTAATGTAGCTCCCTTGCAGGGCATCCATTCTTTCACTAGAGTTCTTTCCATGCTTTCTCTAGTCCTTATCCCAAGCTTAAGGATGGACAAAATAAAAGAATGATTATAGCATCCTCTAGCAAGTGAGACTGGATTCGGTTTTGTGGTTAAAAAAATTAAAGTCAACTCGTTAATGATACCTAGGAACCAAATTTATACATTCTAAAGAGGGACTGGGAGAACAATGGAAGGAATCACCCTGATGTCCCCATCTTTTCCATGCTCCCCAGCTTTCCCTCTCTGGTGACCATGTGCATGCAACCAGACCCCAAAACCGTACAACACATTACAACCACAATTTGGGCACCTTGGATAGAACACAAACCTGTACCAGTCTGACAGAGGCAGTGATTGTCTTGAAAAGATGACCACTCAGACCTGTCACAGCTGTAAACTATATAGTGTGTTACAGAGAGTGGGGGCTTATAAATAACAATAATGATATTAACAGTAACGCATAAACACAGACACGCAGTACCTATAAGTGGCACAGGGTGACTTGGACATAGGGAAGGTTTTGGGAACAATATGAGGTATCAGACCCACTTCAACCCTCAGTCCCATACCTCCCAACAGTAATTTCAGGTTCAGGTACCCCCAGTCAAAAGTGACTTCCATCACGATGGTCCTCAAAACATTTTAGGGTTATTTTCATGTACAGACCTTCAGCCTCTGTATTTGGGAAAACAGGAAAAAAAAAAAGATGGGCGCAGCATTAGCGGCCATTCATAGTTTTAATTTTTTTGTTTATGTAGCGCGGTGTTAAATTGACTCTCTGGACTGAGATGATGTGGCCACGAAGAGACTCCATCTCCCAGAAACCCATGGGGGAGGACAGGAAGTGGGCATGCTGGCGCCAGGAAAGGCATCAGAGCTTCGTGCATGGCATGGGGAGAACGAGCAGAGCAGCGAGAGAAGTCAGACGTATGAGAGACACTGTCCGGGATCGAAACCAGGTTGGAGCGTGTGCAGGTTATGTTATCCAGTGCTGGAGATCGGGGAAGGAGTGTACCTCATCTTGTACCACATTCCGCTGAGCAGTTCAGACGACAAGCATGTTACAGGAGGACCTCGAGTAAGGAGGGCCGTGGATCGAACTGGAGTGCAGGCGGCGGATCGGTTCCTGACTGCGGAGATTCGGCATCGGGAGAGCGGATTCGTTGGCACCGGGTTCCAGTCGGCTGAGAGAGATCCTTTGGTCGAGTCATCGGTTCTGGACAAGTTGTTCACCGGATGGGTGAGAGGCCTCAAGGCATACAGTTCCATAACCGTGCGCACTTAATTGATTGCTTCAAGTTACAGGGCCCCAACGTTGACTAGTCGAAGATATTTTTGTTCATTCACTGGCCAGTTGAATCTAGTACCCAGGTACCCTAGGACAGGGGTCAGCAACCTTGGCTCTACAGATGTTTTGGAACTATATCTCCCATGATGCTCAGCTACTCATTAGATTGGCTGAGCTTGATGGGAAATGTAGTTTCAAAACAACTGTAGAGCCAAGGTTGCTGACCCCTGTCCTAGGACACCAATTTATGAGACTTTTTGAGCGGGACTTAAACTCACGAACTGAGGGGGTATTAACCGTTTCTTTTCCGCCGCATGTTTTTCCCGCGTTGCGCATCTTGTCAGTTATCCAAACTTAATTGAAGCATGAAGTAAAGTATATGTGTATTCAATGTCACTTTATTGCTCCAGTAAGGTATATAACTTAAAAAATCCCCAACAGTGTGCTGGTGTATAGTAATTCCTAGTGCGGTGAGACTATCCTGGGTTTATTCAGCGCCTCCTCTGTGGGTGAGCCCTACATTTATAACACTTTTTAGCAGTGCTGCCTTTTTAATACAAGATTTGGTTTGCTATTCAGCTTGACTGTGTATCTGAGCTTAGAATATAAAACTCTTTCAAAACTGTTAATAATGCGTTGGAATAATTGTGGATGGAAACTAGTGGATCAGAATTACGTTCCAGTTATTTTTAGTTGATGCTGTACATAAGGCCAGCACTGAAAATCCATATGGCTGTTTGAAGAATAAGAGCCGTACAAATCGGTTTTGGAATCTGTGTGTGTGTGTGTGTGTGTGTGTGTGTGTGTATATAGAACACCAGGAGGGCAGCACTCGACTTTTACTAAGCATAAAATACAACAAATCAGGAGGATTAAGCTCTGTTTAAAAAGTATGAGACTATAGTTCACAATATCGGGCCATACATTGTGTAAGCATGTCACAGCGCCAATGTATCCCATCAATGACAGGTTCTATTCTCTTCCTAGAAGGTCCTTTTCCTTCAATGAGTTAAACAAAATGCAAAATCCTGACAGGGTTAAGCGCTCATGGAGTCTTTGAAATCCATTTAATCTTTAAATGTGACCTACTGTTAATGTTGTTGAATATCTGAATTGGAGTGCTCTCCTCTTGGTTTGTTGTAATTTTTTTTGTATATTGAGAAGCACCCGCCTGTTATGCTTAGTAAAGTATGAGTGCTGCCCTCATGAAAGGAGTTGACAACCCTCTGGCATGCACCCCCTCCCTGTCACAGGTATTTCATCTTCAGGTTTTAGTTTACCTTGAATCCCAGGGAGCTCCAGTAAGTATTCTGTCCTCAGTGAGTTAATTCCATAATGGTGGTCATTAGGTGACAAGAATAGGACCTGTCATTGACAGGGCTGGCCCAAGACATTGTGCTGCCTGGAGCACACGATGAAATGCTGCCCCCCCCCCAACCACATCGCGACGAGCTGGTCTGAGTCTGATACAGAAATGAGCAATAGAATTCATGGGGAATGCATGAAGAATGCTGCCCGGCAGTGTGCACAGTTCACATACAGTAACCCCCATTCTCCACTCCACACAGTAACCCCCATTCTCCTCTCCACACAGTAACCCCCATTCTCCTCTCCACACAGTAACCCCCATTCTCCTCTCCACACAGTAACCCCCATTCTCCTCTCCACACAGTAACCCCCATTCGCCACTCCACACAGTAACCCCCATTCTCCTCTCCACACAGTAACCCCCATTCTCCTCTCCACACAGTAACCCCATTCTCCTCTCCACACAGTAACCCCCATTCTCCTCTCCACACAGTAACCCCATTCTCCACTCCACACAGTAACCCCCATTCTCCTCTCCACACAGTAACCCCCATTCTCCACTCCACACAGTAACCCCCATTCTCCTCTCCACACAGTAACCCCCATTCTCCACTCCATACAGTAACCCCATTCTCCACTCCACACAGTAACCCCATTCTCCTCTCCACACAGTAACCCCCATTCTCCACTCCACACAGTAACCCCCATTCTCCACTCCACACAGTAACCCCATTCTCCACTCCACACAGTAACCCCATTCTCCTCTCCACACAGTAACCCCCATTCTCCACTCCACACAGTAACCCCCATTCTCCACTCCACACAGTAACCCCCATTCTCCTCTCCACATAGTAACCCCCATTCTCCACTCCACACAGTAACCCCCATTCTCCTCTCCACACAGTAACCCCCATTCTCCTCTCCACACAGTAACCCCCATTCTCCTCTCCACACAGTAACCCCCATTCTCCTCTCCACACAGTAACCCCCATTCTCCACTCCACACAGTAACCCCCATTCTCCTCTCCACACAGTCACCTGATCCAAGAGAGCTGACAGTACTGGATCCCCCGGGCACAGTGTGCCATCCAGTGACTGGATCCCCAGGCCTCATGATGCTGCCAGGGCCGTAGTCTCTCCTCCTCCTGCACTGTGTACAGCCCCCACCTGATCCCCACCATGTACACAGCAGGGTGTCCCGGAGCTGGGAGGCATTCTTGGAAACGCTCTCATCCAGCGCTGCTGCACCCACAGAACGCACGGCTGGGCATGCAGGACATGCCGGGGACTCGGGCCTCGAACTGGGGGTAGGGCCCTGCACAGACTGCTGTATATCAACAGCCTCCTGAAATTCACTGTGCCGCACTTGAGTGGTCGGGCCGCCCATGGCACAGGGTGAAATGCTCGCAGACAAACAGACCTACCTGCCCGGTTGTCTGGGAACATCAAGAGGTGAGGTGATGGTGGCCCTCGTGAACACTGCTTACCTCGTCCTGCTGCTTCCCGCGTGACTGACGTGGCGCCGGCGCGTCACGTTAGCGTGTAGGAGGAGCTGATGCACGCGAAGCAGGGACATTTGGTCTAGAGGCTGAGTTTGCGTGCGTGTGCTCAGCCCAGCAGGAATACTGGTCGGCTGAAAAATATGCCGCTCTCCCATTGGCCCCTGGATGTGCCGCTTGGAGCAGTTGCTCCATACTGCTCCATGATCGGGCCGGCCCTGGTCATTGATGAGATACAGTGGCGCTGTGACCGGGTTCAGCAATTTATGGACCTATATTGTGAACTAAATTGACCATTTCATTGGGAATGTTTCTCTTATAGATTCCTTATGAATGAGTTGGTGTATGTGTGCGTGTCAGACATATTTTCATAGTGCAGTATTCCTAAACTGGTCCAAGCATCAAATTCTTTTCACTGGGCTGTTCCTGTCAATGCTATATGTTCCATATAGGACTCCTTTTCTTTTATATATTTAAAACGTACACCCTACTTTAGGTTGGCCAGTCAAAACTTAATAGGACTGTCTCACCAAGTCACAATTTGCCCACTTTTGCAGCAGGGCAGGAAAACACTTCTTTTCCAAGTAGATACTCCCGTATGATACTTCAGTAAGTCCATGTGGTTTGTCGTGAAAGTGATATGGCAAAGGCACTGGGGTATGAAGGACAGAAGCACGATTTGGATGGGACGATTGCCAAAGGCACAATTTGAGATTCCAGAAAGGTTACAATGAGAGTGAGTGGGATTGGGCAGAGGTGAAATGGGCATTAAAGGGACACTACCATTAACATAAAATGGAATTAGATATCTGTGCATTACAAACAAGCACACCTTGTAAAACATGCTGCTGTCTTTTCTTTGTATGTGTCACTGGGTGCATTTATTTTGGGATCGTTTGTTGTAAAAAAAAACAATTTTCCCACTTTTTACGTGCAGTTACTTCAAAGTAAAATAATTTCTTAACTAAACATAAAAACAAAGCACATGTAAGATATCAGCAATGTAAAATAAGTAAAAATAAGAACATTTCATTTTTTTGATGGTAGTGGCCCTTTAACCCTCTTCGGTCCAATGTCGGAATATATCTGACACAATCTTTTTCAGGTCGCGGTCCAATGTTCCCACAGAGGTCTGACTTTCTTGAAGTCAGACCTCCGGTTTTATACCCCTCCGGCACACTGACGTCATTGCGCCTGGTGCGATGTCAGTTTCAGGCGCCTGCCACAGCAGGGGGAGTGCCTGAAGGGGGAGGGAGGGTCATTTGGACCCCTCTATCAAGAGAAGCATCAGTGCAGTGTGACCTTTCCAGCGATTCATCGCTTTAACCCCTTGGTTGCCGGTCTGCGATCTGGCGCTGGATTGCGGTCTGCTCCCAGAGGATATGCAGAAAAAGAATCCATAAAGCACATCCAACAGTGCAGTAGTCAGTAAAATTAGCAAATGAGGGCTGTAAATTTGCCATGTGCCAATAATAAAGTAGTGACAGAATCAATGTATCGGAGAATAAAACAATGGTCCTCCTAGAGGCAATTTAAGAACATCAAAAACCTAAAAAGTGGCAGTGTCAAACAATGGCTATAAGATAGTCTGTGCCAGAAGTAGTCAATAAGGTGACCGTGATGGTATCAATGGCGTGGGGAAAAAAATGGTGGTAGAGTTGTCTAGGAGTACTCATAAATTGGGGGATCCTCCTGAGGGCGGAAAGTGCTTGCGGTTACGTCCCTCGACGTCTCTCAAAGAGAACAGAAACAAAAAATAGACTAATAGTGCAGAATAGTAAACAATTCAGTTTCCCTCCTGAGTAAAGGCAGAAACCTGCATTTAATAGAGCCACACTTGGTCCTGGCTCTAGGATTATGGGCCTCTGGCCAAATAGAGGGTGGCGCTGCCATTCTTTTTAGGTGTAGGTCACTTAGGAGCGGTAAAAGGAACACTGAGACGGTGCTCCCATAGTATAACCCCGTATATCACAGGGTGGAGACAGTAGGAGCAACACTCACCAATTATAGGAGCTCTGTATCTTTAAGGGCATCATGTGCTTCTGTAGTTAATATTCTGACCCCTTGGATCGCCAATCCTCGGTTCCTGGGTAGCTGCAATGTGCAGGGAGTGGAAGCACAGCCGGCCAGTAAAGGGTTAAAATGTGAGTTTATTAATAAAGAATAAAAGGTTGGACATATATTTCGCTGAGACGCGTTTCGGCCACCAAGGCCTTCATCAGTCAGTCTTAAATGTCCATAAAATAGTGTGCAAATATGCAGAATAAGAAAATGCTCCCATAGGTGTCTGACAACTTGGATGTCAGCCAAGCCTCCGGTGCCTCCCCTCGCTGACTGACGTCGTCACGCATCGGCGTGATGATGTCAGTTAGGGAATTAACCCTTAGCTGCCAAGGGGAAACCCTTTGGACCCCATATCTCCCTAGGGTACCATGTTTGTAATTGTCAGAGAGCATGGTCTTTCCAATGGTACCAAACATGACCAGGATAAGTGTGGGGGGAAAAAATGTACTGTAGTCTAAAAAAATTAATTTATTAATGCAGCAGTATTGTTCACTATTCAGTTATAATGTGAACAATGATGCTGCACTAACAAAAAATATTTTTTCAGTTTTAAGTAAAATGGCGTATTTCCTCAGATTAATCAAAATAGCTGGTTCCCATTTCTAATCTTTTTTAGCAAGCGAACCCCATAGAATATATAACCGCAAAGGCTCGGATGACAAAAATGTGAAAAAATAATTTTACAAGCTGTAGATGATTGAAATTTTAATGGAAATTCAATTTTTTTTAGTTTATGGCATTCTGGCAGGACATAACGTGTACATATAGTAATGATATATTATGAGTCTGCCGTAAAAATGGATATATAGTTTGTCTGGGCCGTATAATAAAATATGACTTCAAATCGCATTTGAACACAGAACGTTAAAAATTAGCTCCGCACACAAAGGTGAAATGGCTCAACAGTGAAGGGGTTAAAAAGTTTCATACAATGAGAAATGTAGAGGTCGGCAGGGCTAGGTCCTGGATGGACAATATGTTTCACCCCTATTTGGGTTGTGGACCCTTTAAGGGCAACCACAGGGTTAATCTTCCTGTCCAGGAAGAGTTTTAAAGCCAGCAACTCCCAGATAGGATTGTGGGAGTTTAGGAAAAGAAAAGTAATCAGTGGAAGCTGTGTGTTTGTGTTCCAAAAGCAGGAGACGTGCTGTGCCTTGCTGGAGAGGCTTCTACATACTGGGGAAAGGATTCCCTAGGTTTGGAACTGTTTAAAGCGTTGGTGAGCCACTATTATTTCTCTGTTTATTTGTGCTGAAGATCAGGACTTTGCTTTAATTTCGCTGAACCAAAGCGTGTACTTATTATGTTGCCTTTTTGACTGCCCTGAAAGGGTGAATAAAACTGTTTTGTTTGTGAAAGACATTGTGCACGTGCTCTGTGGGCCCCCAAACGTCACAGAAAATATAAAGACTAACCTAATGTTTTAGAATAGTAATTGCAACTGTAACAAAAAATACCACACTTAGCCCTAACATTTGCTCTTACCTATTTAACGCAAATTACAATCCAAATGCTAACAGATTAAGTAACCCGTTTGCGTTTGGTAATTTGCGCTTCTCAGCGTGAGGTTACTGTACTTTGCGCTCACCATGTTAAGTATAGGGAGCACAAAGTGTTAATCGGCGTTAGGATTACAAAGTTATAATGCTGATTAACGCCTGGCTCTGGTTAACACCAGCCAAAAAACAAAAAAAAGTGAGCAGATACTCTCCTTCTGTCCCGCGGCGAGGACCGCTGCTCCGTCCGCCTCCTCAGTCCGGAGGGAGAAGGGAAAGACTGGGGGAAAAAGTCCCCCCAGTCTCCCCCTGCGCTGACCTGCGATCCGGCTGGTCATGTGACCGCCGGCGTCTGTTTCAATGGAGTCCCATGGATTCCATTGAGAAGATGCGTGCAGCTGCGCTTAATGCCTACAAACAACGCAGGCAGCATTTTTTGCGCCTGCATTGTAATCTAGCATTAAAACGCGGGCGCAAGGGGGAAAACTGCGGGCGCAGTTTTTCCTCCCTAGCGCCCGCGTTTTAACGCTAGGCATGTAATGTGGCCCTTAAATTTTTTATTTTTCGAAAATTAAATAAGACCAGCTGGTGCAGTTAGTGAAAGTTTATTGGACTGCAAAGGGTTAAGCTTTCTTACTTGAATACTGTCATTTGAACATATAAACTCTGGAGAAAAGGAACAGTGCGGAAATGCATCAAAATCTTCCGCTCCAGTCTCACAAAGCCCATAGTCCAGCAATGCAGAGGACTTTGTGGAAAAATTAAAATCTGCTTGGGAATTGTCTGGAAAAAATCTGTTTCAAAGTCTCAGCTGTTACAGTGGTTTACCACTAACACTGTTCTAAGATTATTTTTCTTCTTCTATTGAGACCACTTTCTGCTTGACGTTTGCCTGCAGAAGTCTAAAGTAACAATGCTTAGGGAAAGTTATACAATGTTTTTAATTTTAATTACTGTAAAATAAGTTTGATGAAAAGATCCTTTTCCTCTACAGATATACAAATCGTATTTACAAATATTACTCTTTAAAACTTTGACCTGTTACCTAATTTAAAGGGACACTACCACTTATAGAGGCGGTAACTAGATTAGATTACTTGTTCATCACAAACAAAACCACTTTTTAAAACACATGCTGCTCTTTTAATTCATTGTTTGCAGTAATTGCATGTAAAAAGGAAAAAATAAGTTTAGGTTTTTTTTATCTCCGGTTTCCATATATTTCAGGTCTATTCAAAGAAAGATGAAACTCCGGAGAATGACTGGAGAAGTGAAAATTCTAGGTGAAATATAGGCAAACCAGAAAAATTCTCCCATTTATCTCACTTTCCAAATCGGCTATTTGGTCTAGATTGTTCTCTTCTCCTGACAGTTCTATTGGTTTTCACCTTTCTCTGAATAGACCTGCTAGTGTTCTCTCCATATACATATTCGAGGAAAATCCGATGCATGAAGGAGGGCCCCCTACTAATGAAAAACTGGGCACCACGCAGAACACGGAGCTATCCCTTAAGTGTAAGGAGCTCAGATTTAGTGAGTGCAACGGACTATAGGGGGGCATCGATATATTGGGCGTTTTCTAGTTTGAGATACTGCGTAATGATATGCATGTGTTTTATGTTTTCAGGAAACCAGAATTTTTGTGACACTAACCCAGACATAAATGAGCTTTTGTGTGGATAACTATTACTCTGCACATGTGTGAAGGAACTGCACTGCATGCATGGTTATAAGTTATATATTGTTGGGCAAAATAAGAATATCTCTCGTCCCCTTCACTGATATGTGAATTCTTGTAGAATATGAATGAAATGTACGGTTTGGTTTGTGTGAGATGCAACTGTTCTCCTGTCACTGTTTAAATTTAAGCACCACTACACACCTGTTAAAATCTTTGATTACTCAAGATAAAAAATGTCCTTCAAATACATCCCACATGATGCACAGATTTGAGTCCTTGATCGACCCATAGACTCCATTTTATAGCCAAAGCCACACAGTGAGGAGCAAGTGATGTAAAGATATGGGGGGGGGGGCAGTTTACAACACAAAATATAGCAAAATGGATGCACCCATACAGTTATTCAATGAGATCTGAATGGCTGGAGAAAGGTAACCGAACGCTGAAGGTCAGCGTTCGGTTACCTTTCTTGGCTATCCAGAGAGCAGGCAATACGCCAAATCCTGGCGAATTGCCTGCACATACGGAGCCTGTTCGAGGGCAGTGAAATCCCCATAAAAAAAATCACTGCTTGTGCTATTCAGAGAGCACAAACCAGCAGTAAAAGGATCCCGAAATACCCTGCCATTCGGTGGTTTCATGCGGCAGATTTATTCAGGCGAATCCCATGGGCTTCAATGTTAAAAATATTCCCGTTTTAATTCAATATCTAATAAACCGTTAATTATAAAATTCTGCAGTAAAGAGTCTCTTTATTTATAGATTTAAGATCTTTTAAGCATTTTTCTGGATTTTTTTTATTTTATTTATTAAGATTACTTATTTTTTCTGTAACAGCCCTCTTTATTATCATACCCTGGACCTCATGTAAATTTCAGACATTTTCGCTCAGTAGTTTCTTTGCAAACAGCGTTTCACTTTTCACAGCAAACTGTTTTTCTAATTTATTCACTTCCTTCGTCTGCGGTGTCCACCTTTTCCTACGCTGCGTGTGATCGGCTCCTGCTCGGGTTTTTCTGCAGTCTTCGACGGGTTAATCCAGATGTTTTTGCGTGTTTCGCCGGGTTTTTGCAGTGACTTTTCATCGGGTTTGCGGCAGCTTTTCCCTGCGCTTTGACGGCCCTGTGGTGCTTGCTGAATACACCGCAGGGTCACCGAAATGGGATTGCCGAATCGGCCCGACATTGAAGAGAACGAAAAGTCACCGAACATGCGGTGACTTTTCGATTATCTTTGAATAACCCTGTTAGAGTGAAATATATTTTCTTTAACTAAACATGAGAAAAACAAGGTACATGTAAGATAGTAGCAGCATAAACAAAATTCTTTTAGTGGTGGTGTCCATTTTAAAGCAGTTATGTTTGCTTGATTTGTATTTTGCTGGTGCTGCAGCAGTCAGTGCATAGCTGCTTCCCCGCCATGTCCCCTATTAGGCTAGGGTCAGACGAACGCATTTTTCACGTGCGTTTAGCCGCACAAAATCACGGCCGTGCTAGCAGCAAATGACGTCCAATGCCGGGGAACATACGACGAATGGCCGCACGAAAGTTCGTCCGTGCAACGCAAGTGGCCAACGAACGCATTTTTTTCGAGAACGTCAAACCGCTACTACTGACGTACAGAGTGCGCTGCAGCCGCATAGCGGCGTGTTTGCGTGATTGGGAGACGTCAGACGCTGCACACGTCCGGCCAACATAACGTCCAGACGCAAAAGGGTTTTATTGATGATCCGTACAAAATCACAGACGAAAATGCGCATCGTATGACCGCTATCGCGTATTCCGTGAAAAAATAGGCCATTCGTTCGAACGCACTTTTTCACGGACAACGTGAAAATGTGTTCGTCTGACCCTAGCCTTAGCTGGATTCCGAAATCAAGAAGAAACCGGAATCTGGAATTCTTGGTTCTGAGCATTCTGGATAATGTCTGTGCGTATATCATGGGACCAGATTCCATTTTTGCCCCCCCCCCCTCTATGCTTTTACTTAAAAATGGATTAGTCCACGCTCCCTGTCTCCCTCAGTTAGTTTGGCCCAGTTTCCTTTTCCTGTGCAGCAAAGCTTCACTTCCTGCATTCTATCCATGGAGGCTTGTGAGTAGCATCCCGTTTATACTGGGCCGATGCATTCTGTTTTACGTTTCTCCTAGGATGCACAACAGAGAAGCTCGCTCTACCCATCTTCCTCTCATACTAAAGCATACAGAGAAGCTCGTTCTACCCATCTTCCTCTCATACTAAAGCATACAGAGAAGCTCGTTCTACCCATCTTCCTCTCATACTAAAGCATACAGAGAAGCTCGTTCTACCCATCTTCCTCTCCTACTAAAGCATACAGAGAAGCTCGTTCTACCCATCTTCCTCTCATACTAAAGCATACAGAGAAGCTCGTTCTAACCATCTTCCTCTCATACTAAAGCATACAGAGAAGCTCGTTCTACCCATCTTCCTCTCCTACTAAAGCATACAGAGAAGCTCGTTCTACGCATCTTCCTCTCATACTAAAGCATACAGAGAAGCTCGTTCTACGCATCTTCCTCTCATACTAAAGCATACAGAGAAGCTCGTTCTAACCATCTTCCTCTCCTACTAAAGCATACAGAGAAGCTCGTTCTACGCATCTTCCTCTCATACTAAAGCATACAGAGAAGCTCGTTCTACCCATCTTCCTCTCATACTAAAGCATACAGAGAAGCTCGTTCTACCCATCTTCCTCTCATACTAAAGCATACAGAGAGCTCGTTCTAACCATCTTCCTCTCATACTAAAGCATACAGAGAAGCTCGTTCTACCCATCTTCCTCTCATACTAAAGCATACAGAGAAGCTCGTTCTACTACCCATCTTCCTCTCCTACTAAAGCGTACAGAGAAGCTCGTTCTACGCCATCTTCCTCTCATACTAAAGCATACAGAGAAGCTCGTTCTACCCATCTTCCTCTCATACTAAAGCATACAGAGAAGCTCGTTCTAACCATCTTCCTCTCATACTAAAGCATACAGAGAAGCTCGCTCTACCCATCTTCCTCTCATACTAAAGCATACAGAGAAGCTCGTTCTAACCATCTTCCTCTCATACTAAAGCATACAGAGAAGCTGGTTCTAACCATCTTCCTCTCATACTAAAGCATACAGAGAAGCTCGTTCTAACCATCTTCCTCTCATACTAAAGCATACAGAGAAGCTCGTTCTAACCATCTTCCTCTCATACTAAAGCATACAGAGAAGCTCGCTCTACCCATCTTCCTCTCATACTAAAGCATACAGAGAAGCTCGTTCTAACCATCTTCCTCTCATACTAAAGCATACAGAGAAGCTGGTTCTAACCATCTTCCTCTCATACTAAAGCATACAGAGAAGCTCGTTCTAACCATCTTCCTCTCATACTAAAGCATACAGAGAAGCTCTCTCTACCCATCTTCCTCTCATACTAAAGCATACAGAGAAGCTCGTTCTACCCATCTTCCTCTCATACTAAAGCATACAGAGAAGCTCGTTCTACCCATCTTCCTCTCATACTAAAGCATACAGAGAAGCTCGTTCTAACCATCTTCCTCTCATACTAAAGCATACAGAGAAGCTCGTTCTACCCATCTTCCTCTCCTACTAAAGCATACAGAGAAGCTCGTTCTACCCATCTTCCTCTCATACTAAAGCATACAGAGAAGCTCGTTCTACCCATCTTCCTCTCCTACTAAAGCATACAGAGAAGCTCGTTCTACGCATCTTCCTCTCATACTAAAGCATACAGAGAAGCTCGTTCTACGCATCTTCCTCTCATACTAAAGCATACAGAGAAGCTCGTTCTACCCATCTTCCTCTCCTACTAAAGCATACAGAGAAGCTCGTTCTACGCATCTTCCTCTCATACTAAAGCATACAGAGAAGCTCGTTCTACCCATCTTCCTCTCATACTAAAGCATACAGAGAAGCTCGTTCTACCCATCTTCCTCTCATACTAAAGCATACAGAGAAGCTCGTTCTAACCATCTTCCTCTCATACTAAAGCATACAGAGAAGCTCGTTCTACCCATCTTCCTCTCATACTAAAGCATACAGAGAAGCTCGTTCTACCATCTTCCTCTCTACTAAAGCATACAGAGAAGCTCGTTCTACGCATCTTCCTCTCATACTAAAGCATACAGAGAAGCTCGTTCTACCCATCTTCCTCTCATACTAAAGCATACAGAGAAGCTCGTTCTAACCATCTTCCTCTCATACTAAAGCATACAGAGAAGCTCGCTCTACCCATCTTCCTCTCATACTAAAGCATACAGAGAAGCTCGTTCTAACCATCTTCCTCTCATACTAAAGCATACAGAGAAGCTGGTTCTAACCATCTTCCTCTCATACTAAAGCATACAGAGAAGCTCGTTCTAACCATCTTCCTCTCATACTAAAGCATACAGAGAAGCTCGTTCTACCATCTTCCTCTCATACTAAAGCATACAGAGAAGCTCGCTCTACCCATCTTCCTCTCATACTAAAGCATACAGAGAAGCTCGTTCTAACCATCTTCCTCTCATACTAAAGCATACAGAGAAGCTGGTTCTAACCATCTTCCTCTCATACTAAAGCATACAGAGAAGCTCGTTCTAACCATCTTCCTCTCATACTAAAGCATACAGAGAAGCTCTCTCTACCCATCTTCCTCTCATACTAAAGCATACAGAGAAGCTCGTTCTACCCATCTTCCTCTCATACTAAAGCATACAGAGAAGCTCGTTCTACCCATCTTCCTCTCATACTAAAGCATACAGAGAAGCTCGTTCTAACCATCTTCCTCTCATACTAAAGCATACAGAGAAGCTCGTTCTACCCATCTTCCTCTCCTACTAAAGCATACAGAGAAGCTCGTTCTACGCATCTTCCTCTCATACTAAAGCATACAGAGAAGCTCGTTCTACCCATCTTCCTCTCATACTAAAGCATACAGAGAAGCTCGTTCTAACCATCTTCCTCTCATACTAAAGCATACAGAGAAGCTCGTTCTACCCATCTTCCTCTCATACTAAAGCATACAGAGAAGCTCGTTCTAACCATCTTCCTCTCATACTAAAGCATACAGAGAAGCTCGCTCTACCCATCTTCCTCTCATACTAAAGCATACAGAGAAGCTCTCTCTACCCATCTTCCTCTCATACTAAAGCATACAGAGAAGCTCGCTCTACCCATCTTCCTCTCATACTAAAGCATACAGAGAAGCTCGTTCTACCCACCTTCCTTCTACTAGAAAGTGCATTTCAGAGAAGCTCGCTCTACCCACAAGACACCTTTTTATTTGACGCTACTTTCTCAATAAAGTGAATAAAAATATAAAGGACTTTGTGTGCTTTCAAAAGAGGATGAGTTAAGCTATCTGACTTCAATCATATCCTGCATGTGACATTCACTTCTTACATCTGACCCTGGGGTTCCAGAATGGCCTAACTTCTATAAGAATTTGCTTTTGAGGTTACAGCTTTGTGTGAATAAGACTGAAAATTCTCATGGAAAAAAACTAGAACACGTGTATGTAATTGTCGCGTGTTAACTCTGCTGTCAATCACAAGCAAAGTGTAAAAAAAAAAAATGCAGATACCTCCAAATTTGCCTTTTTCTTGATTTTTCACAATAAACTGAGATTTCTCAAGCAGTCTTTGCGCTTCCTTCTTCACATCCAGTATTCTTCATAGCACGCTCTTAAGGGTTAAGTTCCACGTTTAGTTTTAATATATGAAAAGATATGGATTACTATGACTTCTAACAGAAGCAGCGGCGTGATGTCTTGCTTTCTGAGAAAATTCTTTGATTTCTCATGGATGAACCTTCGTTCTGTAGTGTGAATGATAACATTGTCTACTATATATTAGTATTGTAACGCAACTTTGAGTTATTTTTAGGTGCGCAGGTTAGCTCAAGTTATTATCCAAGGAAATGTGCCTCAAATAATGCATGTTTTGGGGAAGGAGATGTTGGTGATAAAGTGCAATTTTTTTTACGTCTTTCTCAGTTTGTACCTAAAAGGTTTTATAGATGTTGAGCATCATATCTCCACCATGTACTTAAAGGGTCATTCCTGGGTTAAAATGGGAGAGATGGGGTTAAACATATATGCCAGTGTTTTCCAAACAGGCCAGATTTTGCAGATCCGCTTCGGGAAATGCAGACTGAATCCTTCAATCACTGAGCAGGAAACACCCGCGCTGTGCTTCAGATATCTGGAAAACCCGGTCTGTCAGCAAGTCCGGAGGACATGTTTGGGAAACACTGATCTATGTCTTCTGATGCTCCTTACACATCCCCATCCCATTTTACCACTAGAGTGGATTAATACATATCCTATCTACTGCACCAGGGTCCCTCAATGTTGGCCTGGATCTGAAAGCTGTAGCTGTCACATGACCATGAGTAGGTTGGATGTTGTAGTGCAGGGGTCAGCAACATTAGAAACATAGGTTCTTATCTGCCGACATTCTTTCGGCCCATCTAGTCTGCCCAAGCTGCCCAACCTTGGCCCTCAAGATGTTTTGGTACTAACTCTCATGATGGTCAGCTACTTAAAAGGCTGGTGGCGCATAAAGGTAAATATAGGCTCAAAATAAAAAAATTCTTTTCAGCCCTGCTCAAGTGAAGGTTCAGACAATGCAGTGGCTTTAAATGCTTCTGCATGGACTAACCTGGACTGACCGTTGTGCATTCTCAGCCATTTGTCTGTCAACGATGGCTGATTGACAGCTTTCTGGGCGGAGAAAATAATCCTTGCTCAGAGTGATGCAGCACAGTAGAGGAGGTTGGATGACACTCATGTCTCCATGACCATTGAAATTGAATATGCTGCCCAGAGCCCCCCCTTTCAACTTTATATGAAGATGCTACCACAATAGTCTGGCAGAGAAGCCCATTCTTTCCGTTTCCACTTGTGACAATTAAAGTATTTGTGAAATGCTGAACTGTGGCCTTGTGCGTTATTGATCTTTATGTTCCTTGTATTTATTTATCATTTTTCTAGTTGTTATTCTAAAACCATGTATCTTTTGAAGGTCGCAGGACAATATAATCCATAGAAAAATAGTTTTCTTCCCTAAATATTAGAGAGCCACACTGTAGAGGACGTTGTGTGTTTGTGTATGAATTTAGGCTACAAAGAACTTTCCTTTCAATTCTACTATTGTTTTCCCTCACTAACCCCTTTCGCATTTTTTAACATAACAATTTCTCATCAAAATCAGGAAATGGTATATTCCAAGCAAAACACACCATGACAGCCCATACACTGCATACTACAGACTGCCAAGCAATGATATTCAGGTTTGAGTAAACTAATCGAGCTTCATACTTGACTTTGCCACATCGTGATAGATGGCAAAAACATTTGGATTTGACTTGAGCGTTTTTCAGAGTTCTGGAAAACTTTCCAAACACTTAATGACAAGAAGAGGAACTGGCACACGTTTCTCACAAACTGTTCCGCTGACAGCTAGTAATTTGATTTCATTGTTTAATAAATGGCGGAATGATGTCCAAGATAAATTTGGTTGTATTAGAAAATCGATCCTGGTAGACCTTTTAGGCTGGGTTCACACCTCAGCGTTTTACAGCGCGTTCCTGCGCGCTGTAAAACAGACACGGAAATCTCATGATTTCCTATGAGACCCGTTCACACCTGGGCATTTTACAGCACGCAAGAACGCGCTGTAAAACGTCCTACACCCAAAGAAGTACGGGAGCTTCTTTGGGGCGTATTTGCAGCGCGTTCACTCTGCAGTCTATGGCCGTGAACGCTTAAAAAAAACACACAGGTGTGAACCCAGCCTTAGAGTGTGTAATCACCAATATTTAATTCAATGAATCCGATTGACTTTTTTTGTTGTGTGTGTGTGTGTATAATATATATATATATGTGTGTATGTATGTATGTATGTGAACCCTTTGGGATTACGTGGAGTTTTGCATGAATTGGTCATAAAATGTGCTCTGATCTTCATCTAAGTCACAACAATTTGAAAAACCCAGTCTGCTTAAAATAATACAACACAAACATTATATGTTTTCATGTGTTTATTAAACATAACATGTAAACATCCACAGTGCAGGGTGGAAAAAGTATGTGAACCCCTAGCCTATTGACTTCTCCAAGAGCTAATTGGAGCCAGGAGTGAGCCAACCTGGAGTCCAATCAGGGTGACATTATTGGATGTGTTGCTGAAAGCTGTCCTGCCCTTTAAAAAACACACACCAGTTTTGGGTTTGCTGGTTTCAAGAAGCACTGCCTGATTGAACCATGCCTCGCAGAAAAGGGCTCTCAGAAGACCTACGATCAAGAATTGTTGACTTGCATGAAGCTGGAAAGGGTTACAAAAGTATCTCCAAAAGCCTTGATGTTCATGTGTCCACGGTAAGACTGTCTACAAATGGAGAAAGTTCAGCACTGTTGCTACTCTCCCTAGGCGTGGTCGTCCTGTAAAGATGACTGCAAGAGCACAGCGCAGAATTCTTAATGAGGTAAAGAAGAATCCTAGAGTGTCAGCTAAAGACTTACAGAAATCTCTGGCACATGCTAACATTTTTGTTGACACATCTACAATAAGGAAAACATTAAACAAGAATGGAGTACATGGGAGGACACCACGGAGGAAGCCATTGCTGTCCAAAAAGAATATTGCAGCACGTTTGAAGTTTGCAAAAGAGCACCTGGATGTTCCACAGCACTACTGGCAAATTATTCTGTGGACAGATGAAACCAAAATTGAGTTGTTTGGAAAAAACACACCACACTATGCGTGGAGGAAAAAAGGCACAGCACACATCAAAACCTCATCCCCACTGTAAAACATGGCGGAGGGAGCATCATGGTTTGGGGCTGCCTCAAGGCCTGGACGGATTGTTGTCATTGATGGAAAAATGAATTCCAGAGTTTATCAAGACATTTTGCAGGAAAACGTAAGACCATCTGTCCGCCAACTGAAGCTCCGCCCGCAGAGGATGGGTGATGCAACAGGACAATGACCCAAAGCATACAAGTAATTCAACAAAAGAATGGCTTCAAAACAAAATACAACTTCTGGAGTGGCCCAGTCAGAGTGCTGACCTCAACCCGATTGAAATGCTGTGGCATGACCTTAAGAGAGCGATTCACACCAGACATCCCAAGAATATTGCTACACTGAAACAGTTTTGTGAAGAGGAGTGGTCCAAAATTACTCCAGATCGTTGTGCAGGTCTGATCTGCAACTACAGGAAAGGTTTGGTTGAGGTTATTGCTGCCAAAGTAGGGTCAACAAGTTAAGTCCAAAGGTTCACATACTTTTTCCACCCTGCACTGTGAATGTTTACATGTTCTGTTCAATAAAAACATGAAAACCTATAATGTTTATGTTGTATTATTTTAAGCAGACTGTGTTTTTCAAATTGTTGTGACTTAGATGAAGATCAGAGCACATTTTATGACCAATTCATGCAAAACTCCACGTAATCCCAAAGGGTTCACCTACTTTTTCTTGCAACTTTATATATAATTTTTTTTATAGTTGTAGAGCAGAGAATTATATTTAGCAATACCAATCTGGAGGTGTATATATTTTTATATACTGTATATAATCATTTCTCCCTTAACACATTCCCTATCATAAATAAAAAAAATACAAATACAAAGCCATTTCGCCTCCGGGTTCTGAGCTCATTTTTACTGGTTTTGCTCATCATGTTTAAATGCAATTTGAAGTCCTGTTTTACTAGACGACCCAGACAAATTATATATAATTTCTTTCGGGAGATTCATAATCTGTTATATGTATACATCATGCCCTGCCAGAATGCTATAACAAAACATTTATTTGAATTTCTATTAAAATTTCAATCATCCACAGCGTGTAAAATGATTTTTTTTCTTCACATTTTATCATCCGAGCCTTTGCGGTTATATATTCTATAGGGCATCTAACCTATGATTAAAATAGTTGTCAACTATTTCCATTATCGATTAATCGGTTTCGATTAATCATCCGGTGTACAGCACACACTGTTTAGAGTCAGACTGAGTTAAATGTAAATAACCTCGACTTCGGAGCAGATTGGAGAAGACATGCCCACTGCTTTACTAGGTATGATTTAGTTCTAGGGTTATGCCAGACACAACCAGTTTGTTTTTATTTAGTTTACAAAAGTAGCAGAACTATAACACAAACAATAGGATACTGCTACTGGGTGAAGGAGCTGTATGTCTGTTTTGTCCTTACTTGAAGCTGGAGTCCTGTGTCACCACTCCACCCTCCCTGCCACACCCTTTTTGGTCAACTGCCATTTCCTCCCTTTGGTCTGGTCTTTCCCCAAACTCCCACACTCAGATCCGGTCTTTTGTCTATACCCACTCCCTCTCACACTCTGATCAAGTCACTTGAGCAAAGTCACTCCCTTCCACCTCAGTCCCTACGCATGCAGCATCAACCCATCCCTCTGACCAAGCACTCATACCTTGTGTGAAAAGTACGCAAGATACGCAATTTGCATATGTATGTACGAAAGTTACGTACACTACCCAAATTGCTTATGAAAAAAGGGGGAGGGGTTGTGGTTTTTTTTTTTTTGCATAAAATTCCTTTTAAGTAAACCAATTTTTTTATTTTATTTTTTTATCCACTGAATCGATTATGAGAATAATCGTTAGTTGCAGCCCTAATATTCTATGGGGTACGCTTGTTAAAACAATTTGAACTGGGAACCCGATACATAATTCTCAGAAAAATAAAGTGATTTTAGCTAAAACCGGAAAAAATATCGTTAATACAGCATCATTGTTCACATTATAATTGAAATGTGAACAGTAGTGCTGCATTAATAAACAGCATATTTAAAAAAAATCTTTACTTGTAAGGCTGGGGTCAGACGAGCGTAGTGTTCACGTCCGTGATTGCGCCTAAAAGTACGTCCGTGATAGCATGAAAGAAAGTCCATTGGAGCCTGTTACAAAGTACGTCCGCACTGAACTGCGGACGCACCACGGCCGCGGCAAACGGACGCAAGGCAGGCAAGAACGTACAAGCACTAGAACGGCCGCACAAAGTGCGCTGCGTCCGCAACGTCCGCATAGCTTTGTGTGTGAGTGATGGAACGTGGTCAGACAGACTGCATTTATACGTCCAGCATTTTTCACGGACAAAATGGTTTTGCTTTTTAATTTATTTTCCCTCCTACATCCGTCAAAATATACGTCAGTGAAAAAAACGGACTGTGTGGCCACTACTGTGTCTTCCGTACTGACGTACGTCCGTGTGCACGGACGTAGAGTCCGTAGAAATCACGCTCGTCTGACCCTAGCCTAACATAGTCATGTTTGCTCTGACCTTTCCAATGATACCTAACATGACCCTCTAGCTGCCACTGATCAGGAGAAAGGGGGGTCCAAAGGACCCCCTATATCCACCATAGGTTTTCCATGCGGAAACCCCTTGACAGCTAGGGGTTAATTCTCCAACTAACTTCTTCACACCATGCGCAATGATGCCAGTGGGCGGGGAGAGGCCCTGGAGGCTTGGCTGACAATCAGTAGGTCAGCTATATGGTGCCGGATCATGGACCGGCACCTCAGGGGCTAAAGAGAGGCAGCGCTGGAAAGGTCACACTGTGACCTTTCCAGCACTGCCTCTTTTACAAATATTTCCTTCCGATCGGGAGGGAGAGGGTCCAAAGGACCCCCCATCCTATCAGCCGGTCTTCCGGCTTTGCCAGGGGGATGCCTGAGACTGACGTCATTGCACCCATCTCGATGAGGTCAGTGCGCCGGGAGTGGGAATAAAGCGTTGTCTGACTTCAAGGAAGTCAGATCACTGCGGGACCTTGAAAGGTGCGTTTTCCGCCGACAAACCACTCGAAGCGATGATGTGTGGGGAACATCCTCCGCTTGGAACGGGGGATTCCCATGACTTTCCCCACACATCTTCTGCAGTGAAGGGGTTAACGCGAAAAAGGAGACGAGAAGTAAAACAAATCTGTGCCTGCAGATTTTTCTTGGTTTCCCTTTTTGTGTGCCTATTCCAAGGTAGGTGCTTAGTGTACAAAAACAGAGTGATACTATCTTACAAAAAGGCTGACCTCACCCCTGCGTCTCCTCCTAGTGACGTCACAAATGGTAGATATATATATACATGAAAAGAGGGGTGGATCTGCAATGAAAGATAAAACTTAATGATGCTAGTGATACTGCCAAGGCATTCAAGCCTGTGATACATATCCAATGAATTGCACTTCAATATTCTCACTAGTATTGTACAGCTTCCCTGACATAAGCACTGCCCAGCACGTCGATGTATTAAACTTGGTTTCCACTGCAACGTTGCTTTCCACTATCGGTCCCATATCCCCTGGTCTTACCCTCTGTGTACTACATGGCTTCTGGCCATCCTGTACCTCTGTTTGTTTGCCCTGAAACCTGTATTATTTATATGCTGCAGCAGGGAAGTTATTGTGGTTCACCTGGCCTTCCTTTTGGATCTATTAAATGCAGAGTAATATTCTTCGTGCTGTTGGGAGGCATTTATCATGCAATGCCCATCAGCCTTAATTAAAATACTGTATGTGTGCATAGAAACATGGATAATACGGCCACCTTGGAGGATTTTAATAATGCAGGGTGTGACAGCTCTTCACTAGATATGTTCATACTCATACAAGCCTGTGAGGCAGGGGATAGGTATGGCCCGGCACTCTGGAGAAAAACTGTTCTATCCTGTACACAACCGCATTAACACTGGTTCTCAGCCTGGGTCTTAGCGTTTCCCTAGAGTGCGCCAAACGACCTTGTACACGGACTACCTGTAACGGGTGGTATGGCGCTCACCCTGGATAAGCGTTGTTAGGATCTTAAAGGACAGATTTTTCTGATACAAGATTTCAAGACAATGAGGACTATAATACCTGGTATCCCAAGCCAGGGAGGTAATAAACAATCCTGAATACCACTTAAGCCCAATTGGTTTCAAGACCAAGAGACTGCTTAGTGTAAATACATAAACTCTATTCACATAGATACATTGTCTGGAGACCTGAACATGACTTGGTATAAGATAGGTGAAATCAATGGTAGATTTGTGTTCAAGCAAGTAGTCCGCGCGGTTGGTGAATTGTGCAGCCTGCAGGGCAGTCACAAACTTAGTGAACCTGTGGTCAAGGCTGCCACCAGAATGAACACACAACAGACAGCTGGAGTAATGATCAGGTCTCACGAACTGACAGCTAGACACACAATCGGACACCTTGTGATTTAGGACTCAAAGCAGATTGTTTAGTCAACAGAGACCTTGGGTGAGAGATGAGTTTGCCAAACTGGCGGGCAGACCTCCAAACTGCAAACATGCAGTTAAACAGAAACCTGAACACAGAACCGCTCAGACAAAACACAAAGGGATATAGCAATAGAATCGTCAATCAGAATAGCCAGGTCAAAACGTATACAGGATCCTCGTACTAGAAGGTTGGCAAATGGGTAATCAATAAGCAAGATACTAGACAGCAGGCGATGCGGGAACGAAGGCTGGTGTCAGACGAGCGTAGTGTTCACGTCCGTGATTGCGCCTAAAAGTACGTCCATGATAGAATGACAGCCCATCGGAGCCCGACACACGAAGTACGTCCGCACTGAACTGCGGACGCACAACGTCCACGGCCCACGGACGCAAGGTAGGCAAGAACGTACAACCCCTAGAACGGCCGCACAAAGTGCGCTGCATCCTCAACGTCCGCATAGCTTTGTGTGTGAGTGATGGAACGTGGTCAGACGGACTGCATTTATACGTCCAGCATTTTTCAGACAAAATGGTTTTGCTTTTTATTTTATTTTCCCTCCTACATCCGTCAAAATATACGTCAGTGAATAAACGGACTGTGTGGCCACTACTGCTTCTTCCGTACTGAAGTACGTCCATGTGCACGGATGTACAGTCCGTAGAAATCACGCTCGTCTGACCCTAGCCTTAACGCCACGTCAGGGTGACGAGCAATAACTCACGCCCTGGTTTAAACCCGGCGGCTCCTCGTGACCACGTCTGACCCCGCCTCCTCAGACGCCGATCGGCCATTACTAACTGCTGGCACCCGGCCAGCCGGCAACACCGCTCGGTGCCCAGACCCCCCAGGCAGCACTGTGGGGGCTGAGGACTTAACACTACCACAGACAAAGTGATCTGTTAGTAGGTCATCAGGTGCTAAGTTTTAGCGACTCGCACTAAATTTTTCCTTTTAGCGATGGTGTTTTACCTCACACCAGGTGACCGGGCCCTTAGTTTTTTTAAGTGTCTGTTCAGTTGTGATTTAGTGGTGAAAATGATTAGTGCCCCCCAGTTTTAACTGTGGTATATTTTGTCCCCCCCCCCCTAAATATTGTTCCTAGAGTCGCCACTGGTGTTATGTGATTTTTATCAAAGCAAAATCCATTAACACAAGCTTGTAGGAGACATATTTATATGAAGTACCGTCTCCTGGGTGGAAGCACAAGCTACCTTGCAATAGCTTGTGCTTCCATTAGGAAGGTGCAAATTAACGCCTCCTATACAAGGTATAGGAAACCTTAATTTGCAGTATGGAAGAGCTACATTAGAGGTGCAAGCCCAGCTTACGCCATGAGTGGAATAGAAATTCCAGGCAATGAGAACTTCTCTAGACGTAATGTATAATGTCTCAAAGTTCTCTTATTGCCAACCTTGGAATAGGGCCCAAGATTTTTTTAGGTTTGCCTCTCATTAAGGATCAGCCCTTTTTGCCATTCTTACTATGCATGTGTTCACTTGTGAATGTCTGTTTAGTGCACCCCACATGTTCTATACCATTCTGTAAAGGACAGATACAACTTTTTAATACATTTAAATACATATTTAGTCATTTTACATACAAAAAAGAAAACCCTTTCACAGTTAAACCACATGAGAGGTTGTTCACTAACCTCCAAAATTGCCACCAAATTGCACTGAACGGTGAATTTCACCATAGGTGCAATTTCACTGCACTTTATTCACAATGCTGTCATTTCGGCAAATACAGGTAAATTGATGGCAAAATGCGGTGCATTTCGGCACAATTTGGCAGCACTAAAATTGGCCTATTGAACGATTTGTCTATTCGCAGACATCTGAATTGCACTGAAATTTTGGCAAAATGCCCTGATTTTTGGTGCTTCAGTTCGACCGGTTTAAAGAGGCAAATACTAATAGGTATCAATTTCAAAGATTTTTGGGAATTAAAGTCAATAAACATCTGGGGAGCTCAGAGTTTTAGATCCCTTGTATGATTTGTGTGATTTGTAACTCTTGCGACTGCCAAACATCAGCCAACCTGGAATAGAAGTCAAGATTTGGAACTTTTTAATTTTTTTTTTATTGTACTAATAATAATGTTATTAAACAATGTGTAATATAATAATAATTGTACTGTTGATAATGGTTGCATGATCTGATCCTTTTTGTACTTTTTTTTTTGTCAGAGAATTAAGGAATCATTGGAACCTCAAACCTTCATGGGTTTCCTGTAGAATGGTCTTAATTTTACATATTGACCTGTCTGGCACAGGCGTTACACAGGGCACAAACAGGGTTTCATGGAGCCTGAAGAAGACAATTTGTTTTAAAATGTATTTGGCTTCAGAAAACCGTTAAGGATAGCTATAGTTCTTTCTGAAATGGATCTACTGAAAACAAAATCTCCCGGAGACTCTCATTGATCACTGACCAAATTTTCAACATAAAGGACCCTAGCCAGGATTAGCAGTAGGCTGGCGATTAACTCAACAATGTTGTTTGTGCTTCTTTATTGATTTACCAAATCACTGTGAGAGACCGGCCTTGAGGATATTTAAATAAAACCCACTACACTACTTATACACAATATTTTGAGATTCCTGTGTTCTTTTTGATTTTATGTTCATCAATATCTGGATTTTGTGAGTGTAAAAATTAAATTAAAAAAAATCTTAGCATTAGAATCCTATTAAAATTGTAAGATTTTTTTTTAGCAGAAAATCTTTGTACTTGGTGTTTAATCATAAATGCATTGACTTTAAAGACCCATGGTCCTTAAGGGGTTAATGGCTCTATTCCCTAGTGAACGCCAAGGATAAGTGACTTGATCGCATGCCCCCCATTCTACATCCTTAATGCTAAACCCTTTAAAAATCCACTGTTGCATTCATGATTGAGCTAGCTTCCGTGAGCTTACTGTACTTTGAGCTCCCCATGTTTAAGTATAGGATGCACAAGTCTTAGCGCTAATAACCGCAGCGATATGCAAAGCAAAACATTTGCTACACCAAAAAGCTGGTGCTAAATGATTGCGCTTTTGCAAAATCTATTATATATTCGCTATATTGCTATTTCTACAGCCATGTAATGAAAAGATCACTCAATCCCTTCTTGTTCTCATGTTTGTAACCATTTCCTTTGCTTACGTATTGACAAAGTAATTTCTGAAAACCTAATATGCAAGATTATAGTGGTTCAGAAGTTAATAAATTCTGAACATTTTGACTTCAGAGATATTCTTCTAAATTAAAGTTGGCTTCATGCTGCCCTAATTGTCATCTGCCTGACAATTAATAAATGGAGTGTCATTTTAAATAATTACTACATATTGGTAAGTATATTAATAAAGATTTGAGCAAATAAGATGCTTAGTTTTGTCTCCCCAAGCCCAGATTAATATTTGGGTTTAGATTTTTTTTTAATTTTTATTTTTTAAAAGTCAAAGGAAGGATACAGAAAGGAAAAAAGGGGGTCAGTGGTTTCATCAATATGGTAACACAAGTACATATAAAGGAAAGTACAATAATACAGCAAACAAAAGAAAGAAGAAAAAAAAGATAAAGATGGCACTCAATTTTTGTTACCAGCTTATTTTTCACAGTATCAAACAGTGATGGTATACGGAAGTTCTCGCCCACATTCCAATTCTTACTTGTCATAGGCATTTTTTTTTTTTTTAAAATTCTTATATCATTATTCATATATTTATGAACACTTTACACAGTCAGAGGGTGATCCTACCGAAAATCTCACATCGTATTACATAGAACGCAGATCCCACAGTACCCATGGATCCTCCGATGGTGCCCTCAACTCTAGAAGTCGCGTTACTATTTGTTCATACGTACGAAACGTAGACACGGTATCCGTCACCATCTTTTAACTCCGGTACCATAAGTGACTTCCAGTTACGTGCTACTAACAACATAGTTGTGGTAATTACATGATAGAACACCGTTTTGTGTTTTCGACCTAGCCGTTGAGGGATCGCCCCCAATAACATTCCGTCAGGGGTAAATGGAAGGACTATGCCCAATACTTTTTCAAGAAGGGAGTGAATTTGTTTCCATAGCGAATACAACGGAGGGCAGTTCCACCACACATGGATATAGTCCCCCACCCCACCTTGGCATCTCCAACACTTCTCAGTATTATTTGGCTGAAATTTGGCCAATCTAGCTGGCGTTAAGTACCATCGGTATAAGAATTTTCGTCTCATCTCAAGGTCACATTTCTTGTTGCTTTAAGATCAAACCAGTAAATTTGGGTCCATTGTGACTGTGTCAAAGTTAAATTAAGGTCTTTATCCCAAGCTTTTTGATGGGAGAATGTAGATGGGGACATATCTGTCATCAGTGTCATATAGCTAGTTGAAATTAGTCCGGACGGTGGTCCATTCCAAGTCGTAAGAGATTCCACCGCAGACAATTGAGCTTTATCTACCGAGTAGTGTGGTAAAATTCCCACCGCCCGCATCCAATGTTGAATTTGTAAATCGGAGAACAAGAACCCCCCTGGAAGTTTGTATAAAGTCTGTAGTTGTGCAAACGAATGCATACCAGTCTTAGAGAAAAAGTCTCGGATATGTTTAACCCCATGTAATTCCCATTTAGACACTGGGAAGGTTGGTAATACTCTTTTCAACACCTGGATAGGAGTAACCAATGAATATTGGAAAAATCTTGAAATCTTACCTATTGATTTATCCCAGACACACAGTGCTTGTGACGTAAGGGGGTGGTGACTATCAACTCAGGTCTACAGTGTCTCGGAGTCCAGAGCAGCGTTGCAATATCGTGGGGATAAGAAGCGGACAATTCTATGGAGACCCAGCATGGGTGGGCTAAATCTTGAAAAAAGGAGATGGTGGAGGCAAGAGTAGATGCTGCATAATATATTGGAAACTGTGGGACATTAACCCCTCCCCTATCCCACCTACAGCGTAGAAGTGATGCCCCCACTCTTGGTCGCTTGTCTAACCATAAATATTTATGTACTATTTTTTTGTATGTCTTTAATTAATGATTTCGGAACAGCTATTGGGAGAGCTCTAAATACAGCCATTTAGGTAGTAAAGTCATTCGAACCGCAGAGATCCTCCCAAACCAGGAAAGACACACCTTTCTCCATTTTTAAAGCATATGTTTAGTAGCGGTTAGAAGGGGGGTGTAGTTCAAGTTCACTAAGTCGGGTATGGACAAGGCTAATTTAATCCCCACGTATGTTATTGATTTGGTACACCATAGATATCTATAAGTAATTTTCAGTTTAAGAAGATCCCCATCTATTAGGTGAATCGGAAGCACTTGCGTTTTGGGGACGTTAATCTTGTGATAGGACACTGAGCTATAGTCCTGTAATAGTGAGTGCAACGCAGGAAGAGCGGTTAAAGGGGAGGAGATGGTTAGCATAATGTCATCTGCAAATAAGCTTATTTTATGCATTCGTGGACCTACAGGTACTCCCACTACATCATCCGATTGTCTGATCGCTTGCGCTAAGGGTTCTAATGCCAATGCGTATAGTAAAGGAGAGAGGGGACATCCCTGTCTAGTTCCATTGAGTATCGTGAAGGATCTCGACAGGAAGCCTGCCGTCAGCACTTTAGCAGTCGGTAGATTATAGAGCGCAAAAAAAGCCTTACACGCCTCCTCCGGTACCCCAAATTTACGCAAAACCATTTGTAAGAAAAGCCAGTGAACCCTGTCAAATGCTTTTTCAGCATCAAGAGACATTATCACCCCCGGGATCTGACTAGTTGTCATCAAGTGGGTTAAGCTTAATAACTTTTTTGTGTTATCTGGGCCCTGACGATGGTGAATAAAACCCACCTGATCATCACATATCAGAAAGGGAAGAATCTCCGCTAGTCTAATAGCCATTATTTTAGAGTATATCTTAACCTCTAAATTTATAAGGGAAATAGGGTGGTAATTAGCGCAAACTTCCATTTTTTTTTTTTTTTTCCGGTTTTGGTATTGTCACCACAGTAGCCTCAAGCATATCCTGGTCAAAGGTGCCGCTAGATTGGGCCTGTAAGAACACTGCTCCCAAGTGAGGTGTCAACTCTTCTACAAAAGATTTATAATATTTTGATGTAAAACCGTCCGGTCCTGGGTCCTTCCCCTGTGGCATTCCTTTTATAACCTTTTTGATCTCCAATAGAGAGATATCGCGCATTAGATCAGACCTTTGATCGTCTGAAAGTACTGGAAGGTGTATGTCCGCCAGATATTTCTCTATTTTTTTTTTTGAGCAGTGGGCTGTGGGGTAGCAGTCACTCGATAAGTCATAGAGGGAGCTATAGTAATCAGCGAAAGCGTTAGCTATTTCCTCAGGTTGATAAACCTCCGTCCCAGTAGGTAGTCTGAGTTTCGCTATTTTCGTGGGGGGTACTGGGGGTCTAAGCTTACGAGCCAATGAGGTCCCTGATTTATTAGCGGTCATATACAGTCGAGATTTAAGTCTACGGAGAGCGAAAAAATAACTATCTCTTTCAATCTTAAACAATTCATCATAGGCAAGTTTCAGTTGGTTAGTTATGTCGGGGAAGGGTCCTCTCTCTTGCGTCGCGTAAGGGAGTCTATCTTGGTTAATATCTGAATTCTTCCTGTTACATAAATTTTCTTGAAATGAGAGGCCCATTTTATACAAACTTCTCGAAGGACCGCTTTATGAGCGCGCCAACACAGAGACGGTGATACTTCAGGGATGGCATTATATTGAAAGTAGGTCTGCAAATTTTCTGATATATCTTTAACCACTAGGGGATCTGCAAGCAGTTTGTCGTTTAATCTCCACGGTGATTTTACCATAATTACAATATGCCTCGCTTATAGAGAGCGTTATTGGCGCATGATCTGACCATGTCCTTGTATGAATTGTACAGTCAACTACAGATGGCAATAGAGGTCCAGGAGCAAAGAAATGATCAATACGAGTGTACAAGTCATGAGGTGGAGAATAAAACGTATAATCTCGTTCATTTAGGTGCATTAGTCTCCAAACATCATATAAACCATTTCGCAATAAGAGCTCGTCAAGCTTTTGCGCCCGTCGAAACACCGCTCTTCCATCTTGACGTGTGAGTACCGAGGAATGGTCCAAGGAGGGGTTGGTACCCATATTAAAGTCACCACAGTAAAGAACAAGTCCCGTCTGGACAATAGACACCTTACCGCACAGATTATTTAGGAATTGGACCTGGTTGGTGTTAGGGCAATATGTGTTTATCAAAGTGTAGGGCTTCTGATTTATTGTGCAGACTAGAATCAAGTAGCGGCCCATCGGGTCCACTATCTTCCTGTGCAACAAAAAGAAACCCTATTATGTATCAACACTGTGACTCCCTTTGCTTTGGTAGGACCTACCGCATGAAACTGATTTTGATATTGTGGGCAAAAAAGACGGGCGTGATTAAGCCTTTTAAAGTGTGTTTCCTACAGACAAACAATATCCGCATTAAATGTACGCAATTCCGCATATAGAGAGTGGCGTTTCACCGGTAGATTTAGGCCTTTCATTATAAGCCAATACCTTCAAAGACATTTAAGTAAAGCAACAACCAAGCATAATGGCAGAACAGGTAACCCAATGAACTCGAGGCGGGGGCAGAGTAACGTGTCGTGAAATATACTGCGCAATTTTCAGCCATGAATTCAATTGTGCCGAAATAAAAACAAAAAGAGGAAGCAGAAAAAGAAAAACATGAATAACAAGAAACAACCGACCTCCAATGAACCGTCAAAGCTCGGTGCCCTCGGGAAGAGGGGGAGGGAGGGGGAGCACTCTGAGAAAGCAGGCTCTCTACGATGGAGTTAGAGAGCTATCGTGACCGACGGCTCATGGTAAAAGTCTCGATAATCAATAACACTGGCTATAGGCAAGCAGGACCAGCAACAACTGGCCCCTTCAGGGCGATGTCTGTCATTGTTAGTCAGGGAGGTAAAACCACCCAAATCTGGAACGGTAGTAAACAACTTATAGTGTATGAAGCTAGTCGATCTTGAGAACAGGAACAACATCTCAATAACGAGGGTCTTCATACCTCCGCAAGGATCAGAAAATCAACAAAAGGCATTGAGGGAAACTCAGGTCTTCTTCCATTCCACCGACAATCTGACAGGAGATGAGACCTTAGGATCCACTGGGGGATTTGCCTGTGGTAAATTCCATTGTCTCAACAAAAGATTACCATCGTCACGATGGATCTGGATGCGGGTTGGGAAGCCTCACCTATACCGGATGTCGTGGGCCCGTAGAACAGCTGTAATCGTAGATAACGCTTTACGTAGCATCAATGTCGCCCTGGAGAGGTCTGGAAAAACTGTAATGTGCTTAAAGTCTGGGCTCAGGGCATCTGGGCCTCGCAGTGCTTTCAATAAAAGTTCCTTCGGCTTGTAATAATGGAGTCTGAGAAGTACATCATGCGGTGCTTTTTGCGGGGCTCACGCTGGTTTGGGAATGCGATGTATACGGTCAAATAATAGTAGTTCCTCACTGATGTAAGAGATGTACAAAAATATCCGTCACATAGGATGCCAGTTTATGATTAGGGATCGTTTCAGGTACCCCCCTAACCTTAAGGTTTTGGCGTCTAGATCGATCCTCCAAATCGCCAATTTTATTGGAGCATTGTTGTACTAATTCCTCTAGGTGTTCCACTTGTGAGGCCATTGAATTATGGGCAGATGCAAATTCGTCCATTTTCTCCTCAATCTTGGACGTTCTTTCCCGCAATTCTCGGACCTCCTTTTTAATATCTGCCGCTAGACTGTCAAACTTGTTCGAGAGCGTGGTTTTAAGATCAGTTAGCATGGTTTCCATATGTTCTGTAATGCGACTGAAACCTTCCGAGTCTGCCCGGGCAGCGTTCCCTGACAGTTCCGGGGCCTCAGCGCCATCTTGGATGGAGGGGGGTGAGGACGAAACTCGGTCTGTGCGGGGACCAAAAAAGTCTCTTTTGTCCGTTTTTGGAGCCTGTCTAGTCTGGGGTGTGTTGGTCGTCTTACCTGGCATGTTTGACGCCAAAACGAGGAGTACAAAGCTTCAATTGAACAGTTGCTTGCCTGCCTTCGGTCGGAGCTCCCTCAAAGCGCGTCTCATGCGGTCGACATCCGGCCACGCCCCCTGGGTTTAGATTTTATATTACAGTTTGTTTGATTTATAACCTTCATTATTCTGTTGGCGTTTTTTTATATTTTTATGCAAACACACCGTATCGCTTAAGTTTTTGTGGGGTTTTTTTCTGACATTTTAAAAAAAAATTAAAAGGTTGTATGACCTTGCACTTTTTAATAGAAAATTGTTCTCTTTGTGAATAATGACCTTTCCATATAAATACCTTGTATGTTTGCCTAGAATTCCAGCCAGAAATGCACATCTCATTTGTATTAGTGTTGTAAAACCTGCCCTCTAAGCAATTTTTAATCCTAACTTTAAGACTGGTCTTGTGTTTTTACATTATGAAAAAACATATTTTGTAAAATGTGTTTAACTTCAAATTAGCATATGTGGTAGCCAAATTAAATGGGCAGTCTAGGCACTGTGACCACTCTATGTAATTTGAGTGATCACAATGACTTCAGGGCCTTCACCCCCCTTGGATCCTATTCCATAGTTGTCGGTAAAATCTGCGTCTGCAGACTTCCCATAGTGTCTGTTTTCCGTACCTATTCCGGGGTAGGCTTTCTGGTAGTGTCTATCCCTGAAACGAAGTGCATGACTGCCAGATAATGTCCCGGTAACCGGTGTGTCCCGGTCACAAGCTCTTCGCAATCTCACTTTCAGAAGATTGTGGAGGGAGACTTAGAACTTTTTGTTCTGTCGCACTCTGCTGCCGGCAAGAGAAAGTGGTGAATCGCGCCGATAGAATGACTCTTTAAGTGTTAATATTAGTATTATAGAAGTTACAATCCTTTTGTTTTTAAGAAACTTTTAAGAAAATAGGGTAAAATGTACTTCTATACCATTGCAAAAAAACCCGCATCAAGCCACTGTGATTTCAAAAGCATGAGGCCTTGTTCATATCAGTCTTCAAGGTCTGAAAGCCCTTGCCTCATGACATCAGTGAAGCTTTGTAGAAGCCCAGGAAACCTAATTCCCTGGCTAACTAATTAACCGGTCTTCCGGTTGGAGTTACAATTCCGCCATTGAAACATTGTTTTAAGAAAATGAAACCGTATAGAAAATTGGGATTGCGTGGACCTGATACATCCACTAGAACCAAGTTTTCCGACCAAGGGTGCCCATTTAAAAAAAAATAATGCTTACCTATCTATGCCCACACCAATTTTTCACCTGGCTGAGAAACGAAAGTATTTTCTGTTGATCTGGTCAGTCCTTATTCTTACAAAAGCAAGAGTGGCTGGTGAGTGATCATTCCCAATCTGTAGAAGACCACCATGCCGCTCTATATTCTGTTGGGGTTAGGGCATGTGTTTTCTCAAAAATATAAACAGATTAATTGCTATTTAATGTAATTTTTTTTTTACTTGCGCCATTTAGTTTGCTTGAAACCAACACAATATACACACAGACGTGAATAGTAACATATGCATCATGTCACGTTCACACTTGATAACCGTGGTGTGGATCCCTTTCGACAGTCCTCTAAGCCCTCCGATCCTTGTGTGGTCAGGACCGCTAACCCTATCACTCCCAACCAGTGAAAACAAACACCAGTAACAATGAGTATAATTTTGAGATTTCGGCAGTAGGTGTTTGTACTGAGCATACACTGGGGCGGAAGGGGTTACTCGTCAGATGAGGAATAACCTGCGATGGGCCTGTACTGGTTGTTTTATATAACACGAGTCAGAAACAACTTGGTCAGTATCACAATCCGGGTCGGCAACAAGGAGGGTTCGTTTACAAGCAGGGTTGGCAACAGAGGAGGTACTCATACAGACTGAATCGACAACAGAGAGGATTTGTATACAAGCAGGGTTGGCAATAGATATGTATCTTGAGTCAGCTTGTGGCAGGATCTGCAATCATTCTGAGGCTGCTCTGGGGTAAACCATACATACAGGCTGAGTAGGAGATAGAATCGTCAATAAGCAGTCCGGGTCAGTAACCGAGAGGGTGCTCGTACAATCAGAATCGGCAACAGAGTGACTGAATCAAAGAAATAGAGAAACCGTGAATCAAATACGCGAAACACTCAGAGATCCGGGAAAATGACTCCACGTCAAGGCAATGACTCGGGGTGCGCGTTCTTTACTTAAAGGCCGGCAGCTACGCGTAATCACGCTGCGCCCCACCCCCTGATTAGCCGCAAGCATGCTGAGCACCGCCGGAGCTCCTGGTACTCGTCCAGCCAGCGGCGTCGTGCGCCTGAGACCCCCCCAGCGCCCCTGGTGTGACACCTCACAAGACAAAGATAGTTTGTGAAAGGCAGCGAGTAGTAGTAGTAATTCAGTTCAAGTCTTGTGATTGAGATTTGCTTTGCTTTTCCTCATTTACGCAATCTATAAAAGTGGCTTTTGTACTGTTGCGGTTTTCTAGAGCCATCACGTAAAAGCAAAACATGTGAGATATATTGTGCTGCATCTGGGAAACTCGTGTTTGTTTTTGCTTGGGTCTCATTCGTCACGGGCATCGTAGTCAAGTAGAAAGTGATAATCTAAATATTCCTACAGTGGCTAAAAATTATTGCAAATGTTGATGTCCAGGAAACGTATACTGTCATTTCACAGCGTATCAATTTCTGTCTTGTTTTTTTGCAGCTTTCCATGAGGTGTCAGTGTATCCGAAGAAAGACTTACCGTTTTTTATTCACTTCACGGCTGGGCTGTGCTCCTTCACCGCAATGTTGGCACTTCTAACGCATCAGTTTCCTGAGCTAATGGGAGTTTTTGTAAAAGCTGTAAGTAACCACAGGACCATTATCATAGCCTGATAATTCAGGATAAACATGCCCACCTTTTGTCACTTTATGGTAAAGCTTAACTGGTATTCTATAATAAAGTTGTACTTTGTGGACGCATCAGAAAAATTATGTGATTTAAAAATTATGCTGGATCGAAAAAGATTCAGTAAATCGTACGCTTCCAATACATTTGATGCCTCATGTTGTTTTGTAGGAGCAATCAAATTCCAATTTTTCGTAAGCCATTGAAATTTTAGGGTTAGGATTTGTAAATAGGTTTAGATGATGGTTTGTGCTTGGTTTGGTGTTACTTTTTAGGGTTGGGGATCAATTGACAGTAAACCTGAGGTTCTGCTTTGGTTTTTATGCCTCATATGCTGTCCTCATCTGGTCCTAAAAGTAACCATCATCCTAAAACGAGCAAACATAGTGTGACACAACCTGCCGTCACTGGGGCATCTGGAGGGGCTGTGGGCTAGCCTTCTGTCCAGAGAATATGGCCGTGAAAGAGACTATTGGGGGAACTGGTGGACCTTTTAAATATATTAGTTTTTTCACTGTTTTAAACATTCCCCGGCAAACTAAAGATTACTGAGGTCTGTTATTCCCTTGTGTATTTATTGTAGAGTCTCCTGTTGTGTATATGGTGTACATTCCCTCTATTATGTATTCTATTCTCTTTATTAGTACCTGCTATCTCTATTGTGTACATTCTCTCTATAAGAAATTCCTTTTTGTTTTGCCTGCTTTCTCCCCCTTCTCCTGCCAGGAAATCCCATTGTTTGAAGGTCCTGTGCAGTTATTTGATCTTTGATGTTATCTGTTTGGTTGTATGCAAAGGGGGTTGGTATATGACTGTGTCTGCGTGAATAAACCTTCATTCTGCTGTTTGTTTTCCAATGGTGAGCCTCCTTCTTTAAACTGCAGTTAGTTTTGAGGAGCTGTTAGGAAAGATTACTCTGGCGACGGTGGTGACTGTTACATAGAGAGCCCGCAGATGGAGGTACCAAGTTAGGGTACAGTCGCTCCGTCACAGACGGTAATTTAGCCCAGCCCGCTCCCTAAGGTCAAACAGGGACCTGCGCCTAGCTTCTCCCCGCATCACCTCTTCCCATGATAGACTACAGGATTTCTCCCACGCAGCACCATCCTCTGGAACAGCCTCCCTCGTACGGTCAGACTTTCCCCTAGTTTCTCTTCCTTCAAACGCTCCCTTAAGACTTTCCTATTTAGGGAAGCCTACCACCCGAATCACTAATACACCTCACTGCCCCAACCAGTCCATCACTCCCGCCTTGCAGTCCATCACTCCCGCCTTGCAGTCCTCTCCTCCGGTTTTCACCCCCAACCCTTCTAGATTGTGAGTTCCCACGGGAATAGGGCCCTCGTTTCCTCCTGTACTGGTTTGTTAAATGTATTGTAACCTTGTCTATATTGTGCCCATTGTACAGCGCTGCAGAATATGCTTGCGCTTTATAAATAAAGAATAATAATAATAATTCCATACCTTAACCCTTAAATTCAATAGTGTCATAAAAATGCTCCAATCTGAATTCTGTTGCCCTCGAACAATATTCAATTGCGCCCAATAACCACTGAAATGACACAAGGCCTCAAATCTGAATCGTAGAGTGTTTTTCAACTCCTTTTTATTGTGATACAGCCTTAGTAAATTCACTTAACCACTTGCCTATCAATAACAAAAATCATAGAACACATAAGTTTCTATTCCTAGGCAGAGGGTAATTTGAAAATTAGAGTATTTGTTTTCTTCACATTTGTTATTTTAGTGTATGGATCTATCTAGTATTAGAGAAAAAAATGTCTTCTTTATTTTACTGTTGTAATGTTTGTCTTCAATTTTACATTTTGTTGCTTAATATACAATCCTACATAATTTCTCATGAATTCTCCATCTCTTTAAACTACTCCCAGTGTACAAAAATGATTTGAATGTTACGATTTTTTTTTCTAGTACTTTTTATTTGTTTTGGGATATGGGTCGCTTTGTCAGAAATAAGATGGGAGTCGGGGGAAATCAAAGTGGATTCACCTTAAGAATCCTAATCTTGCTTTGCCAGAAGGCATCTGCAAAATCAGATTGCATTTATTAATCTTGATATGCATATGAAATAAACGGAAAAAGATAAAATAACACGACAATTTATCTCATTTTTATTTGTTCGGTTAAAAGGGGATTTGCACAGATGTGACAGATATGTTTTATAACACCACGTAGGAGCAAGGAGCTGATAAGATAATGAAATAATGTAGAGCAATGAATCTACATTGAATGGCTGGCTCAGAAAACACATACTCATGAAATCTTTTTTGCAGCAGCCACACAAAGCTATTTGAAACCAATCAAACACTTCACAAAATGGAAACTCCAAGCTGGATGAGCGTTTAATAAACCACACGTGGAAAAATCCAAGAGGCTGTGGTTACTGGGTTCCTTCCAGCTTCCATACACCACTGTGATACTTCTCTGCAAACAGTGATTTAAATAGTGTTACTACAATATAGTTATGGTTTTTATTTGTTTTAGTTACAAAGCTGTTCCTTTTTGTTGAATAATTGTCATGTGGATTTGATGTTCTCCGCAAGAGGTTTTCAGATGAAATGCTGCCAGTATGGGGATTTTGTCATTTTAATTGCATTAAGGGGATTACTCTCTGCAAGGGAAAGGACTGAGTAGTAGTGCAAATCTATATAATTGTGTTTTATTTCTCAGTAGTCAGGGACTCCTTGAATTTTAAACCTTGCTCCTAAATTTCTGGTTTGTTTGGGTAAATCTATGTGCACAGGACTCCTAAAGAAAAAACAAAACTTATGAGACAAGAAAACCTACGCTTGGTTCCTAAATTTAATACAAATATGACAAGTCCCTTTTTTAAATATACTATTTGCAAGTGTGTAATGCACTAAAAGTTGGAGAGTATAATTTTAATGGCTCTTCTCATGCTGGAATGGATATGACAATCTGTCACTTTTTCTTCTTCTTTCTCCCTACTTTTTCCCACCCTTTATTCCAATTTCTGGGCACTATTATTGGCCTTGAGCTAAAAGGGGGACGCTATGGCGAAAAACTTGCGCTTGCAAATTTCCCCTTAGCGTCCCTGTTTTACAGATTACGAGGCAGGCACTGAATTCAGAAGCCTGCCCTGTAACGAGCACTGCCCTCCAGGATACTCGCGGAGGGTTGCTCTTCTGGGCCATGTGACCTGCACAATCTCACTCGATCAACGTGCAGGTCTGCAGAGTGATTCACAGAGGGAGACTGGGGACTATTTGGTGGCCAGAAGAGGCGGATCGGACCGCTGTTCGTGCTGCGGGTTGAGAGGGGAGTATCTGATTTGGGGAGGGGGATTCAGCTAACTGATTCGGCAGAAGCGGAATCAGTTGGCACCAACTTGGAGCTGTGGAGAACAATTCCGTTAGCTGCAGCAGAGCGGTAATTAGTGTTAGGACTTTGTGATCCTAATGCCAATTACTGTTTGCGCTCCCTATACTTAACATGGGGAGCGCAAAGTACAGTAAGCTTGTGCTAGAAAGCGCTATTACCAATCCGCTAATGGATTTTTTAACCTGTTAGCAATCAGGATCTGATCTGGGTGTCCCGCTATAACCTCTTTTTAATCTAGCACTAAAGGTTCAGAGAGAATAAAGCGAGAATACATCATACGGTAATATGTCGCTTGCTTCGTTGTCACAAATATAAATGCCTTCAGAACAACTCATCTATGTCGGAGCCTACCAAGTACTGGCTCTGGTGAAGAAGGCTTGTGACTCCTTTATTCAGGTAGTGCTCCACCTCTTGCTTCAGTAGTACCAATGTGCCTTCTGATTTCTTGATGACCCCCTCCTAGGGTTCCTGCAGCTCAGCACTGAGCAGGCGCTAACCCTCCTCTAGGTAGAGCTCGTGACCGTCTTCTGACTCACTGTTATTTACTTCCGCGGCCCCACAATTAGCAATGGGGTAATAGGAACCAACTTCTATGAAACCAATCTTCTATAAGCAGCCTGTAAAACCACTTTACTATATCCCATCTAGTCAAAAACTTTTTTATTAGTGTAATAAACGATCCAGATTAAGAATTCTGACCTTTTTTTTACAAAACCAAGAAGCCAAATCGCAGGAACGTAACATTCCAAAACTAGAGCATGAAAAATACTTTTAATTGCTATGAAGTTCCTATACCTCCCACATTAAACACTTTATATATATATATATATATATATATAATATAATCTGTTGGCTATCAAACACAGAAAATCCTCCATAAAGATTAACTGCAGCTTTTAGAAATCACTTTGCACCTGGAGGGGTTAAATTAACAAAACATATTTCTTCCTGGATCCGTCTACTAATTTTTGTCAAAGCAGTTGCAGGCCTGGCGGTGGGGCCTCATGTCTACGAACTTCTGCTATGCGTTAAGTGAAAAAATGCAGTTGGACATGGCTGTGATTAATTTCTCCTGTAGTTCTTCCCTGGCTGTATTGTAAGCATGCGTTTAGCTATCTGCTCCATCAATTCCTCTAGGACTATGTTAGCTAAACTGCACGCTTTCCAAAGAGCGGTAAACAGGGGTGTACGTTCAACGACCCCAAAGATCCATTATTTTACTTGTTAATGCCAAGCCTAGCACTCTGAACGCCCATATACTTGTCCTTTCCAGAGGGTTCCCGGATGAGTTCTTAAAGAGGCAAGTGTCTAGCAGGAAAACTATTGGGCGTGGTTATGGATAATACAGGGTGTTTAGATGACTGGTATCTGAAAAAGAAATTCAGAGTATTTTTTTTTATATATATATTTTTCTGGTTTTCACCACCGCAGAGGGAATCTAGTTTTCTTCCATGCACCAGCATCTCGACTGACCACAGATGAGCTCACATTTCAGCTGCATCTTTGGGGATCACCTGGATCACGAGATGCCTGGGAGATGGAATAGTAGAGTAGTACTAATTGATTGATTGGCCTCAGCTGCCAGAGTAAACCTCACTGGTTTTGTTCCACTGCATTGCTGATGTTGATCTGCTAAACCAGTGGTACTCAACCCCGGTCCTCAAGTACCCCTAACAGGCCAGGTTTGCCAGATATCTGAAGCACAGCACAGATTATGATTTGCTGCTCAGTGATTGCAGAATTCAGTCTGCATTTCCCCAAGGCAATCCTTAAAATCTGACCTGTATCGGGTTGAGGACCACTCTGATAACGTGTGAGAGCCTGCATGATGGAAGCTGTGGTTTCAGTTACACAGAATATGCTGTAAGTAACGTGGAATGAGGTTGAATATCATATGGATATCCATATGATATTCAATCTCATTCCACATTATTTTAAGCATATTCTGTGTAACTGAAACCACAGATTCCATCATGCAGGCCATCTTGGTGGCCACCAAGGGTCCCACATTGAAAATTGAATTATAGTGAGTAAAAATTACTTGATAGTTTTCCTCCATAATCGCACAAACCAGAAGTGTATATAATAAATACTTTCAGACCCTTTCTATTTAAAATAAATAAAAAAGCTTTAAGAAAGGCAATGAAAGGTGGAATTAGCGCCTGGTATGGCAGAAAACCTTTTTAAATAGACAACTTTGTAATTGTTATGCTGCTTTTGAATCGGGGTAATTTATCCCTCTAAAAATTACCAAATACTCTTGAACACTTAGAAAAAAAAGGTTCATATAAGAACAAAATAGAGATTTAATATTAGTGACAAGTGATCTTACATTCCATTGTCGTGATTCACATGTGCCTTTATGTGAATAGTAAGAATACAATGCTTATATTTTAGAAAGACTTTGTTGTTCCTCAAGATAAACATAAAAATGAAGCGAAAAGAAAAATAATAGTGCAATAATGCTATGAATACAGTAATAATTCCATTGATCCAGATGGACACTCACATCCTATTGAGCCTGTTAAACTTCGGCTCGTGACGCTTCGTGCCAGTTTAGAGAGTGACACAGTCCACTACCGGCATATGAACTATCTAAAAAAAAAAAGAATTGAAACAAGCACTCGTAGGGCATAATATGGTAGTTCCAGTGAATGTAAAACAAAATAATGTATGATGGTTTCACTCACCTAGATTAGAGACCCTATGGTCAGCTCTAGTTACTGTGTGTTCAGTGGGGTGATGTTTTAGCCCCTTGTGAGAAATACTGGTGTCCAGACTACTCTTCTTTAAAAAAATATACACAGTTAGTGCCAGTGTCCAAATGGATACAAACCTATTTCATACTTTTGGATCTGTGTGCCACCAGAATAAAATTAAACCATCCAAATGAATTTGAAGTGCAGACTTTCAGCTTTAATTCAAGGGGTTGAACATAAATATAAAGTACAAATTTTAGGAACTGCAACCATTTTTATACACCGTCCCGTCCCCCCATTTTCAGGGGCTCAAATGTAATTGGACAAATGAATAGAATCCTAAATAAAATGTTCATTTTTAATATTTTGTTGAATCCTTTACTGGCAATAACGTCCTGAAGTCTGGAACCCATGGACGTTACCAAAGACTTGGTTTCCTCCTTTCTGATGCTTTGCCAGGCTCTAACTGCAGCTGTCTTCTGTTGTTCTTTGTGGGTCTTTCTGTCTTTTTTAGTTTTGCCTTCAGCAAGTGAAAAGCATGCTCAATTGGGTTGAGAACAGGTGATTGACTCGGCCATTGCAGAATATTCCGCTTCTTTACCTTCAAAAACTCCTGGGTTACTTTTGCTACTTTTGTGTGTTTTGGATCATTGTCCACCTGTTCTGTGAAGCGCCGTCCAATCTGCTTTGTTGCATTTGGCTAAATCTGGACTGACAGTATATCTCTAAACACTGCTGAATTCATCCAGCTGCTTCTGTCTTCTGTCACCTCATCAATGAACTCCAATGACCCAGTGCCACTGGAAGCCATGCATGCCTATGCCATCACACTGCCTCCACAATGTTTTACGGATAAAGTTGTGTGCTTTGGATCATGAGCTGTTCAAAGCCTTCTCCACACATTTTTGTTCCCATCATTCTGGTACAGATTAATCTTAGTTTCATCTGTCCAAAGAATGCTTTTCCAGAACTGGTCTGGCTTTTTTAGATGTTTTTTGGCAAAGTCTCTAATCTGGCTTTTCTGTTCTTCCGGTTTATGAATCGTTTGCACCTTGTGGTGAACCCTCTGTATTTGTTCTCAAAGTCTTCTCTTGATTGTAGACTTTGACAATGATACGTCCAACTCCTGGAGTGTCCTGCACTTGTCTGGATGTTGCGAATGGGTTTTTCTTTACTATAGAGAGGATCCTGCAATCATCCACCACTGTTGTCTTCTGTGGATGTCAAGGCCTTTTTATGTTGCTGGGCTCACCAGTGCATTCTTCTTTCCGCAGAATGCACCAAACTGTTGATTAGGCCACTCCTAATGTTGCTGCTATCTCCTGAAGGATTTGTTTTGTTTTTGAAGCTTTACAATGGTCTGTTTCTCTTGCATGGACCGGTCCTTTGAACGCAAGAAGTAGGTTCACAGCAATAGATTCCAAATGCAAATTCCACATTTAGAATCCACTCCAGACCTTTTACCTGCTTAATTGATGGAGAAATAAAGAAGGAGTAGCCCACACCAGGCCATGAAACAGGTTTTGATTCAATTGTCCAATTACTTTTTGTCCCTTGAAAGGGGAGATGGCTACTCTTAAGAGCTGTAATTCCTAAACCCTTCCTCCAATTTGGATGTACATAACCTCAAATTAAACCAGAGAGTGTGCACTTTCAGCCCATATCCATAATAGAACTATAACTTGAATAAGTTTTGGTAAATACCTGAAAAAACTAAAATTGTACCGTGTCCAAATATATATGGACCCAACTGTATATTTATTATAAATTCAATAAAAAATTGCTTATGTTGCAATGTATAAAATACATAAAATTTCAGCGTCTTCAGTCAGGAGTTCATCCTAGTTAGGGTTTTCTTTTATACTAAAAAATTCATTTGAACATGGCTTTGTCTATTTACCTTTTGAAACTGTGTTTTTTTTTATTTTATTTTTAATAAATTGTTAATTTTAGTCGCACTACTTCTAGTCAACACATGTTCTAGTTTGTGCCTCCCTAATCATACTTCTAGAAACTGACCAGACACAAACATTGGCCAGTGTCTTCTATCACTCATTTTCCATATACTTCTCAAACCTCACTTTGCTATCCCATGCTCTGTACATTGTAACACACCCTATTCCAACTAGACTGCGAATCTCCGAATGGAGAAAACAACGATTAGCGGCTCAAATATTTGAGCTGCTGGACGATAATGGAGACAGTGCTGTTGCCACTGGTAACAGCTACTGTAGTCCATAGGACTCCATTATTATTATCCTTTATTTATATAGTGCCACAAATTCCACAGCGCTTTACAAGATTAGTCTACAAGGAGTTTATAAGATTCAGAGGGACTCTGTGTCCAAGGGAACTTACAATCTGTGAGATGTTGTCAGGCTCCCCGCCGCTGACTGTGTAATGCCTGCCATTCACCAGTGGGCAGCACATGAAGAGTGCTGCTCAGCCTCAGCACTGGCTGTCCAGACCAGACACTGTTAAACACAAAATACACACCACACTTGCCTGTCAGAAGAAAACACAACTCTCCCCTTCTATCAGGGCCTCAGCATTAAGCTTCAAATCTTGCAAGAGTTCAGACGTATTCCTGATCTTCTACTGATATACCTGTGTATAGACCTGGCTTGCATATTTGACCACAGCTTTCTGGATATTCCCCTTGTACTGCAAAAGGATCCCTCCTGTGTCTCGTGTCCTGTTTATAGCACCCTTGTGTCCTCCACCCAAAGGTACCTTCAAAGTTCCCAAGTGTCCCCAAGTTTCCTGGTACCCTCGGTCTCATCGTGTCCCCCTCACGTATACACAAGACCCCTACTGAGTTCAAGATTCCTGGTATCCTCTCCTTTCATTCACCCTGGTCAACCCTCCGCAACCCCTGTATAACATTACTTGCTGGCTTTCCTGCTCCTGCTTCCACCCTTGGTCCCTCAGTCCCTTCAGATCACTGCATACGGGACTCCTATCCTCCGGTGAAGATCCTGACAGATGTACAAGTATTTTGTGAGGTAGGCGCATCCATATCGTTGGGTGTCTTGCCCAAGGACACTCGCTGGTGGTGTCTTTTGAGTGGGATCGGGTCGTCTTTCCATGATCGTAGAGCAGCGACCTGGTGGTTAGGTTGAACCTGCTTTTCGAGTTCAACTTAAACTTCTCCACAGTTGTATTGGAGGGATGTGCTGAATAGTATTTTGACTTTCTTCTCCTTGGTCAACAGGCATAGACATTCCCACTGGACTCCAGCAGTTATTGTGTGGTAGGCAAGTATGTACCATTTGGTGTCTTGCCAAAGGACAATTACCGGAGAGGTGCTCTGGCCAGGCAACGGACCTGGGTCTCCACCGTTCTAGAACAGTGATGTTACCTCTACTCCATCCAGCCTGTACTCCATGGAGTTGAACGCGACTGTTGCAAGGTCATGTATGCGGAATCACTCCTGGACGGTGGGAGAACACAGGGAATTATTTGTTCAGTCTGGCTCTGCAGACAACGGAAGCAGAGGATTGCACTGGCCTCTGCATTGCTAAGAAGTAGGGAAAGCATTGTTTGATGGCATTAAATTGAAATGGTACTCACTTAACACCAGGATTTAAGAGCCAGTATTCATTTCTGAATACCAGCTCAAGCTACGGAGATCGAGCGATGCTGGAATAGCTTGCAGCTCTGTTTTGATAGCGGGTCAAGCTGTTTGAGTAACAAGTATTAATATTCTCACACTTTAGATAAAGAATAATAATAAAAAACAACAACACATCATGGGAATCTGTCATCACTGTATCTGCCAGTGTTTATCCAAAACCATGTGATATAGTTTTTAGTCAAAGGATTGTTATTGGGCATCACATCCAGTGGACCTTATTTATTTGCGCAACAGAAGACTTTACACTAGACAAGACAGACGGCTAGTCATGGTATAGATAGTAGCGGTGAAGCTGTCCATGCTTGTTTCTCCCTCAGACGACAGTGTTTATAGAGAAAAAGAAATTGATTGTAAGCAGGTTTGTTTAGGGGCCTTGGAAACTACCAGTTTATCTTGGCAATAGTATATATGTGGAATTTTGATCCATTTGATACGTGTTTATATTTCATGCTACCTACGTTTCCAGACTTTTTCACTCTTTTGCATCAAATTGTAATAGCCAAGCAGTTAACTCATTTTTCCCCAGTTTAAAATGAGCTTGATTGGGCAAAAAATGAAAAGACAAATCCTGAAAACTCCCCAGTTACTAAAGCTATGGTGTAAAAACCCAGGGTCCTATTCCATTCTTGCTGTTATATTAATAGCCGCAGTTGGTACGGGAAAATCAGCTCATGACCCCCCCCCCTTTACTGGTTCCCTTTTACTGGCAATGATGGAATAGGGCCCCAATATTTGGAATCTGTGGATCCGGATTGTCTTAATATTTTTCTTCATTTAAGGATTTTATGGTATACTCACTGCATTCTTCTTGGTTTCAACAGGCTTTTTTATTTACAAAAAAGGTTCATATAAGTGCAAAATAGGGATTAATATTAGTGACCATTAATATTGCATTCCATTTTGTGATTCAGGTGTCTTTTATGTGAATAATAAAAATTTGATACTTCTATTTTAGATGGACTTTGTTCTAAACGTTCCTCGATGTACATAAAAATAAAGAAGAAAAAGCAATAATGCTATAAATAGCATTGGGATGTTTTGTGGGATGTTTTCTCCCCTGTGTTTCCCCTGGATTGTGACATTGCCCCGTTGTTTCCCTCCTGCACCAGACTTGTTTGCCCCCTTTGGGACTCCCCGGGATTCCCCCTTTCCAGAGTGACCCCAGTGTCCGGAGGCAAAAACTTCTGGGCTTAGCCGCTCCGTTCTCCTTCATGGGAACAGGGAGCTCTTTGGGGGCTTGAGGGGAAGCTCCCTGGGGAATCCCGAACTGGCGCACGGGGGCGCTATCGGGGTGCTTTTTGGACTATTTGTTCTTGAGACTTTGGGCTTCCCGGGACTACTTGAACCATCTTGCTGCACCCCGGGAAGCCCCTGAATTCCCTCATTTAATGTACCCCTTCTTCCTGTATATTTGAACACTGGGATTTTCCCAGTGCCGAAATGTCTAGCTCCATCCATTGTTCTTGTTAATCCCATTATGTTTATCTGATGGTTTGTGTGTAGAAGAGGAGCTGCATCTCTGTACCAATATAGAACCTGTTTGGATGATCTCAAAATCTGTGCTGCCTGGTTCTTGGGAATAGCCCTGCTATAAATGTGATATTTTCTCAGCTGTTTCTCTAGCGACGAGGCAAGGTGGATAATATTTAATTGGAATATTACAGAGCCGTCACAACAATGATAAGAATTCCAGTGATCCAGATGGACACTCACATCCTAGGGAGCCTGATAAACTCCGGCTCTACTGTGACTCCTCGTGTCAGTTTAGGGAGTGACAGTCTACCGCCGTATGAGGTTCCTCAAAAAGATTTGAAACCCGCTCATAGGGCATAATATGGTAGTTCCAGTGAGTATAAAACAAAGCGTTGTATGATGGTTTCACGCAACTAGATTAGAGCCCCTATTGTCGGCTCTAGTTACTGCACTTTCTCCACCAATCAGTGGGGTGGTGTTTTAGCCCTGGTGTTCAGACTCCTTTTCTTTAAAAATATATATATTATAAATTCACTAACAAGTGCGCATCCTATACTTAACATTGTGAGTGCAAATTCGTTTGTGCGCTGGTTCGCGGATAGTATTACAATCGATGCGCAACTTTTTACGAACGACGTTTGCACGCATAATTTTAACTTCTTTGAAAAGCTGGTGGTAACTGGAAATCGGAACGTTCTGGCCGAAACGAAAAACACCAGCACGAAAAAAAAATACAGCACAGTATAGTTGTACATTCTACAAATACCCAAACAAAAAAATTGTGAATTCGTGCGTTTTTTTAATTTTTTTATTGCTGCAGCATGTATACTCAGATTTACTTTGACAGGCCGCAAAATCTTAAGTGAGTCAATTAAGGTAAATTGATGTCAATTAAGGTCCTTAATTCTGATTGGCTAAATCCCGCAAAAAAACAGTCCGCACACTGATTTGTATTCTACAAATACCCAAACAAAAAAATTGTGAATTCGTGCGTTTTTTTAATTTTTTTATTGCTGCAGCATGTATACTCAGATTTACTTTGACAGGCCGCAAAATCTTAAGTGAGTCAATTAAGGTAAATTGATGTCAATTAAGGTCCTTAATTCTGATTGGCTAAATCCCGCAAAAAAACAGTCCGCACACTGATTTACGTGCGCAACATTACTGCGCGCGTATTACACTTCGTTTTGCGCGTCATTTTTACGAACGTTCTTTTTTGACGGATGAGAAAATGCGTTCGGATTGTAATACCACGTTAATTTTCACGCGATAACGCTGGACGATGCGCGCAAAACAATTTGCGCTGCGCGAACGAAATTGCACGAAGAATGTAATAAGGGCCATAATCTTTACATAGTCTACTTTTGTCTAGCACCTACCTTAATAACAGAATTTTAAAAGGAAAAAAAGTGAAATAATAAAAAAATCTGTGTGCTCAGCTTTAATGCAGTTACATATGAAAACAGAGTACTGACTGCATGCGAGTGTTAATTAAATATTTACGGTTTTTATTATCAAAAGTCAGAACAATGCTTTGGCTTACACGGAGCCATTGTCCGGGTTGATAATGTCTCCGGGTGATAAGATTTAACTTTTATTTAATAAAAAAAAAAAAAAAAAAAAAAAAATTTTGTAAAACACTGTTTCGTATCACACAGATTCATTATCAACCTTGACACTGGCTCTGGGTGAGCAAAAACATCTGTCTGACTTTTGCAAAATTATTTTATAAAAATGTAAGTTTTAAAAACAAAAAAAAATTAACACTCCAGTACATTCCTTGCTCTGGTTTCATAGTATAATTAAGATGTGTATATATATATCACATAATAAAAAATGGACATTCTTTAAATAATAGCTAACTACTTCAAATGCCACACAGCACATAATACATTACAAAAGAAAAGACAGTACGTTTGCTTAAAAACAATTGCAATCTTAATAAAAACTAAACCGCTTACAAATATACAGCGTATTAATTTTCATGCAATGAACGACAACAAACACACTCTTATAAAGTCAATGCACACCAGGAAACCGTTAAAAACCGCAAATTCCATGTTGACCTCTTCCCACAGAAGGGTGTGCAATGTTGTCCTCATAGTGGGTGGGTCTTAATCCCGCGGACGGCATAGCACATCCCACTCCCTCCCATTGTACGCCTACCTACCCACCTCCTTTGCTGACGTGCTGTGCACGTCATTGACTGCCACGAGACGACCTGAACCCAGGCCGTCCCCCTGAATCTAATGACGCGCATGGCCGAGGAGTTGCCTGAGAGCTGTAGGGCTTTCAGGCCTGCCTGCCGGCCGGCCCCAGCCCTCTTGGCATTAAGAGGTTAAAAAAAGCTGCCAAACGTTAGCCAAAAAAGCAGACAAGGAGTGATCTGCATCTGGCAAGGGACAAAAGGTGATTAAAATGGGGTAAAATAAAAATTATTTAAGGGCAAAAGGAGGGAACTTCACTTTTCAATGGAGTGTTCGTTTAATACTCGCCATCCTTTTTACCTTGGATGAAGCCAATGGTTCTCAGCTTCAGCCTGGGAAAATGGGCTTTCCATAAAAGACATAAATACAGGCGAGGAAACAACCACACATCCAAGGAAAGACATCCATGGGTTGATGGCTGTAACTGCTCTTCGTCTTGATTAAAGCCCTCGGTCCTTGGCTTCAGCCTGGGAAAATGGGCCTTCCACAGAAAATAATCCACAAGAGAAACTCCCCCCCCCCCCCCCCCATAAGAACAAAAAATCACCCAGAAGAACGGTTGGTTAGCTCCTTCCTCAATGGGCGGACTGGAATGAGAAGAACCGCTTCAAGCCAATTGGAGACTGTTTCACCATTAGCCAATCAGGTATCACTAGCCACTCTCTGAAATGTCTGTCTGGTGCCCCTCACAAGTAAACCGTTCACACTAGACATGTGCAATTTGTTTTTGTGTGTACTCCCGTTCCTCCGGCTGAGCCATGGGAACGGGCGTATACTCAAACAGCCGGCTCACTGCCACAGCCCAGCCATGGGAATGGGTCATTCAATGGGAGTGTAAACAAAAACTAATCGCACATGTTTAGTGTGAACGGTTTATTTGTGAGAAGTGACATTTCAGGGCAACATGCCCTTTCAGCAGTGTATACCGCTCCTGAAAACAAAATAAAAATGCATATATCTATATACCAAGAAGAAAATGGGTGTAAGGTGGAGAGTCACTCCCATCATTATCAGGTGGGTGTCCCGGTGGTCCACGGTGTCCGAAAGGACCAGTGGTGTGGTCATAGAATGGGAAAACCCCCAAAACCTATTATAAACATAAATGGCACGCAGCCTGCGTGCGAGTGAACATTCAAGGAGCAGGCAGCACGGCACAAACAGTCTGCTCTCCCCTGCAGTTTCTAGTAGCTGGTCAGTCCGGAGGACTGGGGCAAAAGCACGGCATGCATATAAGGGACGAGGGTCCGAGTTGACTCGTGTCCGGGTGGCAGGAGAGCTGAGAACCGGACACATGACTCGAAAACCAGACTGTCGGGAGGCAACCCTATTCCATGCCACGTTGCTCGTGCCGTCGAGCCACTTCCAAATAAAACTGAGTTGCCAATGGAGACCTATTGTTTGTGTTCTGAGGTCGAAATGCTGTCTGGTCCTTCCTTCACTCACTCCATCTGTGAATCTGCCCCCAGCCTAAACCTGGCCCCCATTTCTTAGGCCCTGGACTAGAAGCTGTAGCTTTAATGTATCTTTAATGATGTGATTTATTAATATATATCACATTATATGAATTTAAAATGATAAAATATACCAACTGCTTTTTCTTCCCCCTTTTTGATGCTTAAAGGGATACTCTAGTAGTAAAGCAGGAGTGGGAACGGATTGGATAAATGCCCCCTCCAATTGGCACTATCCCTTGGCACTAATCCCAACAACATGCATCCTGTAAATCACAGCTGTCATGTGACTACAGGGAGGCTGGAAACTAGCAAGTGTCCATCCAATACCCAATGGCTTGCACTGAGGGAGCTACAGTATATCCCGAAAAACAAAAGATCTGAGTTCAGCTTTTGGGTCGACTAATCCCCTGCACTTGGAGAGTTTATCTTCTGAACCCCATCCCCCTCGCCAGAGAGTGGGGAGGGCAATTGGGTCACTGTGTCCACTCAAGTAACTGCTACAGTCCTTAGTACTAAATCTACTTGTATTGCTTATCCTGGGTATAAACTTCCAGAAACCTCCCCTAAAATAGAATTATTGTCGATGGTCTTTAGAATTAATGTTTGGTTTTTAAAAAAAATAAATAATCCAACTTCTTCCAATGTTTTCCAACCGTTGTAGTCCACAAAGGTCAGCAACCTTTGCATGATGACGGAAATCCTTTGTAACAATTACTCATTCTTAATAATGAATGGCCTTTTACGCTGTTGGCTACAATCCTTAGTGGTTTTGTCTGCCCACTCCCTCTGACATACAGAAATAGTGCCTGTATTAAAAAGAAAGCTCCTATCATAACCAACATTCAGTTACTATGCAAGAGTCCAAAACATACTTGCAGGGTAGCAGCTCGTTGATGGATTGCATGGCTGAGTCTGAGCGTGGAGCTTGGAGACCACACACGTGTTTTGAAAGATAACAGGAAAGTGTGCTGAAGGTGTCCATTACCAAGCGCAGAATTTTTATGATGTCTCTTATCCATCCACAGATAAACTGTCAAGTATGTGTTAGAAATCTATTATTTTTGTGTTGCATTGAAGTGCAAATATGAACTCCTAAAATAAACACATTTGAAAGTATTTAAGTAACTGCTCTTGGATGGACGTCTGTGTCTGCAGGTTTGGATTTGTTTAACGAACTAAAAATAGTTCTCATAAGCATATTTTAATGTTTTTTTATCACCTGAACATGCAATATATAATATATGGTATACAACTCGAAGTAGGAGTCTGTAATTAGACTCATGCATAACTCGTGCATAGCTTGAAATCCCAATGAGGCACGTACAGGAAAACTGCACATTGCTCAGTCCATGCTTAAAGGGACACTACCACTCACATATGCTGTAAATAGATTACCGGTACTTGTGCATTACAAACAAATCCACCTTCTAAAACACCTGCTATGGCCAAAGCCACACAGTGAGGAGGAAGCGATGTAAAGTTATGGGGGGGGGGAGGAGTTTACAACACAAAATATCACAATGGATGCACACAGTAACACATCTAGAATAAAACATTTTTTAACTAAGCATACAAGAGAAAAACAAAGCACACGTAAGATATCAGCAATAAGAAATAAACTAAATTCTGGCATTTCTTATTTTGGTGGTAGTGTCCCTTTAACCCTTTCCCTGCGAAGGACGTGTGGGGAATGTCCTCATTGATTCCCTCTATATATGCAGGCGACGTTCCCCACACTTCCTCCGCTACCGGGAGCCCAGGGAGAGATACTCGCCTCTCTCTTCGGGGTCCCGCAGCGTTCTGACTTCCCGGATGTCAGACGTCAAATTCATGGGCCTCCCCGCTTGAATTGACGTCATCGCACATACACAATGACGTCATTTTCAGGCGGCACCCCCCCCCCGGCAATGCTGGGAGATCGCCTGAAAGGGAGGGGGGGATCCATTCAGATCTCTCTCCCTCCAGAGGTCCCACAAGGAACAAGCCAGGCACCGCTAAACCCTTTCGCTGCTGAGCCATTTCACACCTCTGTGCTGAGCTCATTTTTACCGGTTTCACTAATCCTATTTAAACGCCTTTTCAGGCCATATTTTATTATATGACCCAGACATATTATATATTGTTCTTTCCGGCAGACTCGGCATCTTCCCTGTCAGCATTCCTCCATCAACACTCACCCATCACCCTCCCGTATTACGCTCTAATCCATTATTGCCCACCACAAAATTGGCTTGGGTTAAAATTCGCAAGCGCCTTCAGTTGACCTGGCAAACATCTTTGTGGCCCCCCATCCTACACAACCCTCATTTTCAAAATGCCCCGACCCTATTTTTCACACATTGGCCCAACGAGGTTTCACTCATCTCCATCACTATATAGACGGAGTGTCAGGATTACCCTACTCCTACACGACCCTGAGAGACCGTATTGCCACTTAGAACGACACCCAGTGTATTATCTTCAATTGAAATCGCTTCTCCTAACCCAACTGCACACGTTATCTCCTAGTGATTTAACTAATTCGTTAGACACACTAATGCTTACACAGCCTTTATCCTCCACCTCTGCCATTTATGCGCTTTTGCAACTCTCGACACCTACCACGACTTCCTGGGCAGCAGTATCCAGATGGGCCGCTAGTTTCCCTGACTTCTCTCCACATGATCTGGTAGAAGCCACTTTAGTATCCAGATGCTCCCTTCAGCTAACTTCTGGGACATGTTCTACAGAATACTCCACCGAGCATATATGGCGCCTGACAGAATGGTCCACGCTGGACTTTTACCAAACGCAAACTGTCTAAATGTCAAGTCTCTCCAGCTGATTTAAAACCCTGCCTATGGTCCTGTCCCTTCATACAACGGTTTCGGGATACTATACGACGATTCAGTTTACAGGTCCTTGGATTAGATATCCCTTTCACCTCTGAATGGGCCATCTTCAATCAACCAACCCACTCCCCGACCCTTTTCTAAATGTCATCGATTTTTGCTTATCCTTCTGGCCGCGATTTGGCAAAAAGGTAATTCTGTCCCAATGGATCTCTGCTTCCCTGCCCTCTTTCCGCATGGTGTATGAGAGGATCCATGCCATATTTGTAGCCGAGTGGACTGAGGCTTCCCTGCACCAGCAGGAGAAGAATCAGTCCTTCTTTACTATATGGACCCCCTTTATTCGCACGCTTCCGTGCGAGACCAAAGATTCCCTACCGCCTTTTTCTGTGCTCCATGGTACTCCTTACAGATGCTGCGACGTACCCTGCTGATCCCCCAGGACCCTCCTGATTCCTCCCTAACTCGTTTCCTTGCCTCCTCACCCTCCCACTTTTGACACCCCTACATCTCCTTCCCCCTGTCCCTAACGGATGCTATACCTTACAGATACGGGTGAAGAGATCTGTTGCCCAACTTTATAACTGTGTTTTGATGACCTTGTTTTATACTGTTTAAGACACAACTCTTTTGTCCGATTTTTTTTTGGATTCCACGATTTTGCATTGTATCGCTAGGTTTGATGTACAACACTTCGCCTCTACACATGTATTTTGTACTGATCCAAGATAAATAAAAATATGTTTAAAAAAAATATTCGGTCTACGGCCATACCATCCTGAAAGCGCATGATCCCGTCAGATCTCAAATGCAATCAAGGGTAGGGCTTGTTCAGTACCAGTGTGGGTGACTGACTGGGAATAGCAAGTGCTGTAGTCAAAAAAAAAAAAAATTCGACTCAATTTTGATTTTGCTTCAATTGGGTGATAAAAGAGCCACAAATGTATTAAACCCCATCTACTCCTATTGAGACCAATAATACTAGCGATCGGTCTCTGAGAGGCCGTGGTGGATTGGAGCTGTGCATGTGCTGCTCCGGTCTATTCTGCACAGATGCTACAGGACTTGTGTATGTAAAGTTGGCAAGTCCTGTTGCTGTACGCAATTAGTGTTCGCTACGCAAGAAGCGCAGAGAGCGCAAATTGCTCAGAAAAGCCCCCGAAACTTCCTGGTTCGGGAGTCCCTGAACCGTAGAGGAGGAGATGCGCATTGTGAGGGACACAAGGGGAGTAAAATTTGGCAAAATAAATGGGCAAAGACAGAAAAGCAGCCTCTGCCCAATTCTTTAAGGGCAAAAGAGGGACACCTTAGTTTTCAGTAGAGTGTTCCTTTAAAGTGCCAGGGGAAGCCCCAATGAATGGTGTACTTTTATTGTGCATAAATCTGTTCTGCTGATCATATGAGAGGGGAACACTTCCCGTGGCTTAAATCAAAGCCGTCTCTTGATCTATGTTGATATTCGCAATCACCCTGGTGCTACACACAACTGGTTTAGTCTTCGCATCCATTGCTTAGGATTTTTTTTGAAAGATAATACATAGGAGCTTCAGGTGTTGCCAAAAACAAAAGTATATTGTTCAGCAGAGGAGCAAGAGATCACTTGCTTGTAAGGGGTCAGACTGTGATCTCATCTTTCCCGAATGTGTGATTGCATTAGGAGAGGATATATTGGGATTTAAAAACCTGTGATACAGATCAAAGTGTAAGCAGATGTATCCTTACCAGGAGTCGTCCAAAAGGCATTAGGGTGACATCCAGAAAATGTGACACGTCTGCGTATGTTACGTCTGTGTCTCCATTCAAGGAGAGAACAGAGCGAGAGCGGAGCATAGTAAACCCTATAGCTATATTAGTACACAGTTATTTATATTTAAACAAAGGTCGTTATGTGCATTATATTGCTATATTTGGATTTCTTTGCATTTTTCTTTTAAATACGTTTAAGATTAGGTTCTGTGTGTATTTAGATTTTTATTATTTCTAAAGAATAGTCTCCATTCGGTTTTGTGTTTTTTTTTTTCTGTATTCGTCAAAACTTGTTACTCCTTATATTATTATTTATCATTAACCTTTATAAAGCACCAGCATATTCCGCAGCGCTGTACAATGGGCACAGTATAGACAGGGTTACAATACATTGAACAATGTACCAGTACACCAGTACAGTTGGAAACGAGGGCCCTATTCCCGTGGGAACTCACAATCTAGAAGGGTTGGGGGTGGAAACATGAGAGGACTGCAAGGTGAGCGTGATGGACTGCAAGGTGAGAGTGATATAGTTATAAAGGCGCTGGAAGTAATACTAATACATCAGCTGATGAACTGATAAGATAATAATTTCATTTCACTATAATTGTATCCTAGGTAGACATTAAGTTAACACCATCAATCCCATTTGTAATATAGTGAAAAGCAAAAGACTATCAAAACCCTCTTTGCATTTCTTTTTAAATAAAGATTAGTGCGTCCCCTATGGATAAACAAAATCCACTCTTCTCTCGCTCATTGTAACCCCATCTTATTGTAAACAAGTGACAAGAAACCGATTTCACAATCATTGTAACAAAAAGTTTAGAAACTTTGCTCCTACATTACAACAGCCAGGGAGAGGTGATCATTCATGGAGAGCTCTGCACTCACTGCTGTACAGGGATAAGATTCAGGGGGTTACAATTACAGAAAATCTGTGTACAGTACAGATACAAGGTGTTACTGTAATTCCTATACACCGGCATTATGCCACATACAGATATTATTTTTATATTCTGGTATTTTGTAGAAGCTGCATTGCTAATAATCTCATTATGGTCACTACAGACCCCCTTAGGAGGATATCTGATTGATATCACATTTACTGTATTTGACACAAAAAACATTTCTGCGGGTATGTTGATAATGCAGAGCCCATGAGAAACTGCAAGAAAACAAAAGACACCAACTAGAGTTCAGAGTCTTTTGTTCGAACAATATTCCTTTGAAGGATAAACAATGCACGAAAAACGAAATGACCAAATTTACATTTATTTAATTTTTTTTAATGATCTCCGAACAACTTTTTTGTAAAGAAAAATAAAAAAAATAAAATTCTATTTTACCCTATATTTAATTAACTTCACATTCCCTGTTCCAGATACAGGCTATACTTTTTTTTACCACCAAACATTGCTTTGTAGTGAAAGGGTTAAAGTGATTTAAAAGTGGGATACTACTTTTATGCTCAAGCAAATTGACATGACCAAGTTAGGCCGGGGTCAGATGAGCTTTTTGTAGAGTGGAAGGAACGTCTGGCCACCTCGCTGAGTGCAGTTAGTGCGCTCAGCGCTACAAGGCTCGATCCTCCTATGGAGGATTGTGCTTTGCAGCAACGTCGACCGCTTCGACAGGGAGGCTTTCAGCACGCCCGCTGTAGTGCACGCAATTCATGCGCACGCTACAGCGCGTGGCTGGCCTCGTCAAAGCATCACAACTAGACATGTGTACAGCACAAAATTTCGTTTTGGACGAATGGATTAGTCCTAAAACGCAATTTATTTGGTTGCTAAAGAAATTCATTTTTTATTATTCTTTATTTATAAAGCGCCAGCATATTCCGCAGCGTTTCGTATGAAAACGAAATTCATTCATCCGAAAACCAGTGGATACAATTTTGTAGCGGTGGCTCCTCAGAGGGCGGAGATCGGCTGCTTGTTACAGTATCTCTCACTCTCAGCACAATGTGTCAGGCAAAGCGGTTACAGTAACTGCTGCTCATCACAGTGCTCAGAGTTTCAGTAAAACTAGTAAATAATATTTTTATATATATAAGCGGTTAGAACAATATTATTTCCTTGTTTTACTAAAACTCTGAGCGCTGTGATGAGCAGCAGTCAGTTACTGTAACAGCTTTGCCTGACACATTGTACAGAGAGGTAATGTAACAAGCAACCGATCTCAGTGCTCACAGCCGCTGGATTTAAAGGGCTAAAAAAAATGCTCCTCTTTGTATAATGTATAGAACATCCTCCTGCATTAATTAATACCCCTCTCTGTATGATGTATAGAACATCCTCCTGCATTAATTAATACCCCTCTCTGTATAATATACAGTTGTGTTCAAAATTATTCAACCCCTCACTGAAATTGAGTGTTTTGGCCAGTTTGACATTGATTTTGATCATTCAGTCATCTTGCTTACAATTAAATCAAAGAGGCACGTGTAGGTCAGACAAATAGAACATAACATTTAGAATGAAATAACCACAAATGTCTTTTCTGTGCTCACATCATTATCAGTTTTATTCAACCCCAAGTGACATTCAATCTTAGTACTTAGTACAACATCCTTTTACAGTTATAACAGCTTTTAAACGTGAAGCATAGCTTGACACAAGTGTCTTGCAGCGATCTACGGGTATCTTCGCCCATTCGTCATGGGCAAAAGCCTCCAGTTCAGTCACATTCTTAGGCTTGCGCACTGCAACTGCTTTCTTTAAGTCCCACCAGAGGTTCTCAATCGGATTTAAGTCAGGTGACTGCGATGGCCACTCCAAAATGTTCCAGCCTTTAATCTGCAACCATGCTCTAGTGGACTTGGAGGTATGCTTGGGATCATTGTCCTGTTGAAAGGTCCAACGTCTCCCAAGCCTCAGGTTTGTGACGGACTGCATCACATTGTCATCCAATATCTCCTGGTACTGAAGAGAATTCATGGTACCTTGCATACGCTGAAGCTTCCCTGTACCTGCAGAAGCAAAACAGCCCCAAAGCTTGATTGACCCCCCCCCGCCATGCTTCACAGTAGGCAAGGTGTTCTTTTCTTCATAGGCCTTGTTCTTCCTCCTCCAAACATAGCGTTGATCCATGGGCCCAAACAGTTCTAATTTTGTTTCATCAGTCCACAGAACACTATCCCAAAACTTCTGTGGTTTGTCCACATGACTTTTGGCATACTGCAGTCGACTCTTCTTATTCTTTGGAGACAGCAAGGGGGTGCGCCTGGGAGTTCTGGCATGGAGGCCTTCATTACGCAGTGTGCGCCGTATTGTCTGAGCTGAAACTTCAGTACCCACATCTGACAAATCTTTTCTCCGTTCCTCAGCAGTCACACGGGGACTTTTCTCCACTCTACGCTTCAGGTAGCGCACAGCAGTCGAAGTCAGCATCTTCTTTCTGCCACGACAAGGTAGCGTTTCAACAGTGCCCTTTGCCTTGAATTTGCGAATGATGCTTCCTATGGTCTCTCTTGGTATGTTTAACATCTTTGCAATCTTCTTATAGCCATTGCCCTTCCTGTGAAGAGTAATCACCTCTTCTCTTGTCTTCCTGGACCATTCTCTTGACTTCACCATGTTTGTAACCACACCAGTAAATGTCTAGAAGGAGCTGAGTATCACAGTCATTTTAAAGCTGCCTAATTGGTGCTTATTATGCTTTATTGCTGCTCCGTGACATCCACAGGTGTTTTCAATACCTGATTGAAAACACTTGAATGAACCTCTGTTCTTCAGAGTGGTAGTCTTTAAGGGGTTGAATAATTGTGTCAATGAAGAATTCACAAAAGAAACATTTACTACTGTATTACAAAACCAATTGATGTCATTTTAGTTGCATATGGTTCTTTAAAAAGTCCTTGTAGGATTTCATTCTGAATACAATTACAAATGTACACTAAATTCCCTAAAACCCTTTACAGCATTGGGGGTTGAATAATTTTGAACACAACTGTAGATAACATCCTCCTGCATTAATACCCCTCTCTGTATAATCATCATACTGTATATCTGTATATCATTGCTGGTCTCCTTCAATCAATGTAATATTACAAAAAGGACTAAAACTAAAATGTAATGCATTTTCCTTTTGTTTCTTTTGTTTTTTGGAACGAGCAGTTCCGTATCTCTTGAGTCATACGAAAACTAAATTATCCCAAAATTCGGACGAAATCCTTTTAGTACTAAAACGAATGCACATGTCTAGTCACAACGCTGCGACAGACTCTTGGAGACACAGAAGTACGGCGCACATAGTGCGCTCGTCTGACCCCAGCCTTAATGGGAACTTGTTTTGTGGTCGTATGCCGGCTCTTTCTGAATGGCCGTATTGCCTCTATTATTCTGCTTTGAGAGATGGTATCCATATCAACATTTCTCAGCCAATCACTGGATAAGCATATTCATGACACTTCCTTCCTAACTTTGGTAAGGTGTTCAACTTTGGTAAAACCGAAGCTATTCCTAGCCTCCAAACTGCTTGAAAAATTACAAATATACTTAATTTCCTTGTAATAGAGTGACTATGACACTAGATACTATTTCTTTTTGAAAAGGAATTCTGGGGATAAAATTCCATGATGGTTTCCATGATAGTTGCGTCACTGACTTTTGATATGCATACGAGAATCTAAAATATGTTTAAAATCCATGTTCTTAAGCTCTTGTATAGATTTGGAAAGTGGGACAGGACCAGTAATTAACTTCAGAAAGTCTCGATACGATCGTTTTTTGGGAAGCTTTACAAAAGCCTTGTAAAAAAAATAAAAGACAAGCAGGGGGTGGGGAGGTATATAGAGGGGAAAAAAACACATCAGACGTTGCATTTAATAAGAAAATCCTTCACAGTCAGGGTTTTATTGAAAGAAAATCCTCAATTCCCACAGACCAAAGGGATCAGAGGAAAAAAAACTTCAGCCATGGCCTTAGCTGAAGCAGTTTTGGCTCTGAAGTTTCTTGCTAGCATAAAAGTGGATAAAGATCCTTAAATCTCCTTCATCTGTACAGAGGTGAGAACAATGCCTTCATCTAAGGAAAGTCTGTAAAAAAAACAGTAAGAAGATCCAGTCGGTTTCGAGGTGAAGTAGAAAACATGCTTTCTTATTACTATATGGACAGTGGTAGAAGCTTACAAAGCCAAATCTATGTGTAAGTATGCTTAAGTTGTCAATATGTGTGTCCTTAAAAACAACAAAAACAAAGCCTGAAGAATTGAGAGCTGGAAAGAATGAGTGAATCTAGTGTGTATAGGTGTAATGCAGCTTTACAGGGAATGTGATGGTATAACGAATCCCCAAAAAGGTCACACTAAAAAAGAAATGGTGAGCACAGTACACACAATGAAACGCAAAAACAACCTCCAAATACAGAAACACTGTATAATTTATAAAACCGAAACCAGCCTGGGGATTGCATGGCCGCCGGCCGAGCCTGGGGATCACCTGGGCCTGGCCTAGCCAGGGTATTGTCTGGGTCTGGCCGCCGGCTGACATTGGGGTGCCTTTTTTTTTTTTTTTTTTTTTTTAATCCTTATTCAAAAACGTTTTTCGTGGAAAAAAAAAATTAAAGATCCTTTTGTATTTTTTTTTTATTTATAATTCTTTATTTTCCATTTTTCAAAGACAACAAGGGCATCTTATCACAAAACCACAATTTTAGAGATTGCTACTGGTTAGCCCTGAGGAGCCCCTGCCATAGGACCGCAGGGGGGAGGCCCCGAAGAGGGGTAAAGAAGAAATAAGAAAAAGATCAAAGAAGCACAAACATGGAGGAAAAAGAGAGAGGAAGAGACCTCATAAGGGGGGGAGGAGGGGGAAGGGGGATAGGGTGCCGCCCCAAAGGAGTGCATAACCCAGGTATCATATCCCGCCAGAAAAACAAGCAGTCCAGCTCTTAACCCACATCAAACTCCAGCCAGGGGTCCCAAATCTTACTATGTTGGGGCATGGTATCATGTACAAGAGCCGATAAACGATCCATGTCCATATTATCTCTAATCCGAAGGTACACCTGCGCCATAGACGGAAGGGACACCGATCTCCAGCCTTGGGCCACCGCTCTTCTAGCCGCCATGACTATTTTATGCAACAGCTTATTCTCCGGTCTCGATAGGGTGTCCTGGGTGCGGTGAAGAAGGAATGTCCATGGGTCTAAAGCCACTCCACACTGTAGGACCTCTTGGATGAGAGCATGAATTTGAAGCCAAAAGTGTCGGATCAGGGGGCATGTCCACCACATGTGGTAGAACGAGCCCTTAGTGCCGCAACCTCTCCAGCATAAGTCAGAGGAAGACCCGTCCATGTGAGAAAGTTGTGAGGGGGTAACATACCAGCGAAACAGCATCTTGTAAGCCTGTTCCTGATGGGCCACATTGATGGAGCAGTGTGCCACATTGTCCCAAATATCCTCCCATTCTTCACTGGGCAGGGCATCCCCCACATCACGCTCCCAGCGTGCAACATAAGTTGGGTCCCCCCAGATTGGAGAGCCTGAACAGAGGGAGACATAAAGCGAGGATATCATTGATTTCGTGATGCGAGCGTCATTACAGCGAGCCTCAAACGCCGTCAAGGAAGACGTGGCGGCCGTACGGACTTCAGGCGTCCGCGCATAGTCCATGATCTGTAGGTAGCGAAAGAAGTCCGCTGGTCCCACCGGACCTCTCTGTCGGATGTTCTCAAACTGAAGCGGTGCCCCCGCTGAGTAAAGGTGGTGGATCCTCTGAAGGCCCAAGTCTTCCAGATTTGCAAAAGGGCGAGGGCATAGGCCCGGTTGAAACTTTCGGTTGCGGAGAAAGGGCATCATAGCTGAGTGTTCTCTGGCAAAAGTGAAGCGACGGTTCACAGTGTCCCAAATGTGGAGAGAGTTAATGGTGGCAGTGCAGGTGGAACGAAGGATTGGACGATTGGTTTTGGGAAGCCAAAAATAGAACTGCGGCAAGTCAGGAGCAAAGAGATGCGACTCTAAGTCCGCCCAACGGTGCGTACCAGGTGGTGCATGAAAGGAAACAAACTGTGCTAGTTGGGCAGCATGATAATATTGTAACAAACTCGGAACTCCCAAACCTCCCACCGCCCTCGGTCTATGTAACACTCTTCTAGCCACCCTATGACGTTTATTATGCCAGATGAACCGGTCCACATGGGACTGTAGATGCGCCAACGAGGCCGGAGGGACAGGCACCGGGAGGGTTTGGAACAAGTACAGGATTCGAGGGAGTAGATTCATTTTTACGCTAGCAATACGACCCACCCAGGAGACATTAAAGGCATCCCAAGTGTCCATATCAGCTATAAGACGTTGGATCAGTACATCGTAGTTAGCTCTAATCATTGCTGCGGGATCACTGGTCAGCTTCACTCCCAGATATGTGAGAGAAGAGGTGGAGAAGTGAAATCCCGTGAGGAGACGCAACCGGTCGACCTCCGGTTTTGGTATGCCTATCGGCAACGCGCGAGATTTATCTATATTGATCTTAAACCGGAAATATCCGAGAAATCCCGAAGAAGGGAGAGCAAATGGGGCACAGAATGGACCGGGTCCGTGATGGTCAGGAGAAGGTCGTCCGCATATGCCGACACCAGGAATTCCTCCCCCCCCAATCTGTAAACCCGTGATAGACGGGGAGGACCGTAATTTATCCAGCAGGGGCTCAAGGGCTAGAGCGAAGAGCATGGGTGACAGGGGGCAACCCTGTCGCGTTCCATTCCCTATGGGGAAAGGTTCCGGGGAGGCCCCCGTGGTGATTATTTTTGTAAGGGGGGAATTATACAGGACCTGGATAGCAGCGCAAAAGCCAGGGGGAAATCCCCAGTGTTCCAGAAGGTGAAATAAATAAGGCCAGCCCACCCTATCGAACGCCTTCTCCGCATCCAAGGAGAGGAGCAGAGAAGGCGTCCCCGTTGCGCGAGCTCTCTCGATCAGGACCACGTTTCTTCTTGTATTTTCATATGCCTGCCTCGTGGGAATGAACCCGACCTGGTCCGGGTGAATAATGGAGGGGAGGAGTGCTCCTAGTCTGTTGGCCAGGATTTTCGTAAATATTTTATAATCCACATTTAGTAAAGAGATCGGTCTATTATTGTGGGGGAAGGAAGGATCTTTGCCCTCTTTAGGAATCAATATCACATCAGATCGGAGGAAATCCGGAGGCACCGGTCACCCCTCCAAAATTCCATTATATAGTTTAACTAGATATTTGCTCAAGTGAGGAGAGAATTTTTTATAATAAAAAGCCGTAAACCCGTCCGGGCCCGGGGCCTTATGAGGTTTCATTTGTTTAATCACTGAAGCCACCTCGGCTTCTGAGACTGCTGATCCCAAGATCCTTTTGTATTTTATTAGACATTTTTGTTTTGGATTTTTAAAATACTTTTTAATTTTTTTATTTTTTTTTAATGGACCTTTTTTATTATTTAGACACATTTTTATTGATTTAAGCTCCTATTAGGAGAATAGGAAACTAAATTTTCAGTTCAGAGTTCAGTGGTTATTGGCGCAATTCGGTGATTTTCGCCGGCGTCTGATAACTGTTTTGGCGGCTCCATTTTCAGCAAAACAACTAAATGACAAATTTACTGTATGTTCGGCAACATGGAGTTACTGAAGAACGCCGAAATGCAGCGAAACACAAAGCATCGAAATTGCACCCAATTTAAATTAGCATATGTTTTCATTTCATTGAATGCCAAAAAATCCAAACAAAATCTTTTAGCTTCATCCCATAGAGATCTTAATCCGACCCTGCGTGTTTGCATATCTGAGTGGGCCGGTCTGAGTGAAGTCCAGGGCTGTTTTTTTATTTTTTGTCCTAGTCAAGCCCTGGTAGCAGCACTCTTATAGCAGGGTATACCTTTCTGTTGTTGCCAACTTGGACAGTTCTAATATTAAGAGAGAGGGGGTGTGACTCATGATTTGCGTCATCGCCAGTGATCACTACCCCAAATTGTGCAAATTCGTGCCAGGGTGACCCGCTAAGGCTGGGGTCAGACAAGCGCACTGATTGTGCACAGTAACGGATGCACTTTATAATGGATGAGATTGTGGTTACATTGTATCAGTTTTGAGGTTGAGAAAAAGAAAAAAAAAAGCTGTGTACAGGTGTTTCTCTACGTCCATGTAGCCTTTACACGTCAATGCCATTTTGGCGTCCATTGCAACATGCGTTGTCCGCGTGTGAAAAAGTGCGCACGTTCTCCGTGTGTTGTTCTCTATTGACTCCTTTGAAAAGCTACGACAGACAGCAAACCGTGCGGTCAGACTGACGTGAAAAGTGCGCTCGTCTGACCCCAGCCTAGGTCTTCTCAAAAACCGGATGACAACTCTTAGGTGATCGGGATGAGTGAGGGAATACAGTGTTTAATAGACAGACCGTATAACGTGGCAGGTCTGCTACGTATGTAAATAAAAATGTAAGAAAAAAAGCTAATTTTTATAATTAAAGAGTGATCTCTAAGTTTTATCGCTTTTCAGCTCAGTTATACAAATACACACCTCCATCACGTTGGATCTTTAAAAGAAATTACATTACTAATCTGCTGCCCTAGGCCAAGACCTTCTTGACCTGTGTAAGAATACATCGCTGATGCAGGTTTGCCTGGTTCCCAAATTCTTTAAATACTTGTAGACCTTCATATAGTGAGTCTGTTGGGTATTTCTCCCTGGGGTGGTCACCTTGCCATTGTATCAATGGAGCCTTAAAAGCCCAAAACAAACAATGAAGCCACTTTTGGGGAATGATCTGACAGTATATTACCGGCAATGCCACCATGAAGTTACTAAATAGTGATATAGTAACACAACTTGTAACATTCCTACCTCAAACATTCACATGCACCATTTTGGGCAATTACATTGTAATCCTCATTGCATTAAATTACCTGGTCTCTCACAAAAAGTGCCTATGGTTTCTGAAGGGTTAAATAAAAGAAATGAAAGACAGCTGCAGCTTTCTTTAGTCACACTCATAAATTCTAACCCTGCTGATTGCTTGTTATGAGATGTGTATTAAAAATAATCTCTGGTGTATTAGTGTTTAGTGTCCTCCAAAGAATTGCATTTTCCCCTTTTTTATATTTTTTCCTCTCACTTTCACTTCTTTTTAATCCTTCAATCAAATGTAGAGCGTTCAGCCCGACTGCCTGTAATTTACAATACCTTTTTTGGAAAAAGTACCTAAAGCCTAAAATATATAGCACATTGGAATTTGATTCCCTGCAGTGACATGAGGTAATAGTCATGAAAATGTGTTACCTGCATCCACAGCCCACATACATCCGCATTTAGGGATAATTCTGTCTGATTTATTAAAACAATAAAATTAAAATGCTTTGTTTTTTATGGATGCTATTTTATACTATCCCACATGGAGAGCAAAATAATAATCTGCCATCTAAATGCCTGAATTTGAGAGATATATGCTATATTAGCATGTTATAAGAGCAGAAATCTTTAACCTACATTAAATAAAAATCTGAAAACAACAAATCACTAAATATAATGACGCAGACTATTTTTTCAAAAAGTGGTCTCAATCTCCTTTTTGTCTTGCTTTCCCTTTTTGCCTTTCAGTGTCTGTTCCATCGCCTTTCCTCCCTGCCATGTGGTTTTATCCCATTCCCCTCCTATAGCCTTCGTTTCTGTCCTTTTTAACTAATCTCCTGGTGTCTCTGCTCATTCCCCTTACCCTTGCCTTCTGTCTCCACTACACTTGACTCCTCCTTTTTGACTAGGTTTCATTCATCCACTTCTTGGACTTATCTCCCACTTGATCTCTTACCTTATTTAACACCTGCCAATGTATCTCTGACCCTATTGAACTCCTTGTACCTAAGGTCTCCTTTTAATCCTTCTGGATGGAGTAGAGGTAACATAACCCAGGAGACCCAGGTTTGAATCCCAGCCAGAGCACCTCCCCAGTAAGTGTCCTTGGGCAAGACGCCTAACGGTACATACTTGCCTACCACACAGTAACTGCTGTGGAGCCTAATGTTAAAATCTCTGCTTTTCAACCATGGGGAAAAGCAAGTCAACTCCCGGTCAACATGGCCCTCCAATAAAACTGTGGAGCAGCAAGTCTCAACCTTACGAGGAGCAGGTTCAACCCAACCAACAGGTCGCTGATCTACAATCATAGAAAGCAGACTCCGATCCCACTCAGAAGACACCACCAGCAAGTGTCCTTGGGCAAAACACCTAACGATATGGATCGCCTACCTCACAAAATACTTGAACATCTCAGATTGTAAATTCCCTTGGGAACAGGGTCCCCCTGAATCAAGCCATATCATCCATGTGTGGTATTCTAATGTATCAACCCCTTGTAAACTGATCCTGTAAAGCGCTGCGGAATTTGTGGCACTATATAAATAAAGGATAATAATAGTAATAATAATCTGCTTTGTAACAGACCGTCTCATTGTGTTTCAGACCTTCATCCACCCACACTTTCTCTGATCTCATTAACCAACCCATCATGATTCTCGAACGCCATAACCTACCCAACATGAATCTCGGACCCTTTTGACCCACCCACCCTGTATCTCTGCCCCCCCCAATCCTCAGATGCAAACCCTTCAATCCCAATCATTTTGGGTTGGAGGCCCTGCTAACCTGCCTTGTGTTATACCCAGTTAATCCATCAACCCTGCACCTCACAACTGTCAACAAAATATGACTGGAAAGTTTCACACCTCTCCAACACACCTGTCCTCTGTTGAAGACTTATGTCAATCCACCCTTCTTGCATCGTGCTCCCTGATGACCCAAACGTTCTGCTTCTCAGACCCTGTTGAGCCACTTGTTCTGCATGTCAGATCCTGTTTATCCTACCATCCTGCATCTCAAGACAACATTACCCACCCTTCCTCCCGGTTTCAAGCACCTCATTTACCTACCCATCCTGTTTTTTGCACCCCTTCACCCTCCTTTGCAGTTTATAGTCCCCAGTTCACCCACCCACCCTAGTTCTAACATTCAGTTTACCCACCCTCACTTTTATTCGTATCCCAGATCGGTGCTCTTGATCTCAGACCCCTGTCAATTCCCCTTCCCTGTAAACTGGCTTACATTCAAACCACCCCCCAACATTGCCTTCATTCTTCCATACCAGATGCAGAAGGAATTGCAGGAGTACTGGTTTCCTATATTGTTGTGTCTGCATCTGTTCAGCATTTAATCGCAGGATTCAATCCTGTTTCAAAACAGAATGGCTGCTCCACATCTTCATTCCCATTAAATTCCCTATGACATAAATATATTGCTATATATGCAAGCTTGGAGACCTAGATGAGAAAAACTATAAGGTATAGATCAATTAGATATTAGACAAAATCCGTACTGTTTATGTATTGATTCCACCCAAAGGGCTAGCCGGAGTCCGTGTGCGTGACACGATTCATGTGCACTATAAACAGCTACCCTGGAAATGATTTCAACCTTATTCTGGCTTTGATAGTGAATGTAAGTGATACTTGTCTTGATAGAGAATCAAATTGTTAACTTACTCTATTAACCCTAGGGATTCCCTAGTATATGCATAAAAGCCTAAATAAATACACTGAAACCACACTGTGCCATTATCGTGAATAGGTCCCCGCTTACAAAGGTCACAAAGAGGTTTTGCATCACTACCTTCATGGGTATAAATACATAATCTCAACCCTGCCTGCTTTATTGCAGGCTCATCCCTACATTACAACATTGCATGTACCCAGTTGATGAAAAATCAGTGCTGTGCCAGTGGACACAGCAATGGGTTAATGGGGTTTTAACATTTTTATTGCATGGTTGAGTATTCACATCAATAGCCCAACCTTGGTCAATCTATTGGGTCCAAGGAGAAAATAAGGCTAGGCGTTAAGGGATTTTAAATTACCAAATTATTTTATTAGTGACTTTGCATAGAATGAATTTTCCAATTTGTACAGTAATTGTCTCTTTAAGGCTTTGCATGTTAAGCGAGATAATGTTAAAAGGCTGTTGTCATCACTGGAAACGAAAATAAAATCGGCAGGGATGAATAACCTTAGTACACGAAGTTAAAACAAAGCCCCAAGCAGGTGCCAAAGTATCTAGCATGCGATTTCATTCCACTAGCATGGGAAGGGAAACTGTGACCTTGAAAAACCACATCCAACAGTTAACAGAAAAATACAAATTGGAAGAAAAAAAAAAAAGGAATGTCCATAAGAACCGAGTCTGGCTTCAGAATAGGATTCTTGTTTAAACATTCACACATGAATATGGTGACATTACTCTACAATGGTCAATGTTTTGCTGAACGGTGATGAGTAAATGGTAATTCTGTCTTCTAAAAATTAGTTACATGAGTAATTCATGTACCAAAAGAAGGACCAGGCACTAAGGCTGGGGTCAGACTAACGCAGTGTGAACATGCGTTTAGCTGCCCTTTATTACGGCCTGGTAGCAGCAAATGATGTCCAATGATGGCCAACATACAAAGTTCGGCCGCACAACGCAAGCGGCAAATTAACGCATTTTTGCAAGAACGTCGAACCGCTAGTACTGGCGCACAGAGCGCGCTGCGTCAGCATAGCGGCGTGTGTGCGTGATTAGGAGACGTCAGACGCTGCACATGTCCAGCCTACATAAGGTCCAGACACCCAAAGTTTCCTGGTTTGGATCTGTATAAAATCATGGCCGTAATTGTGCACCTTATGACCACTATCGCGTCTTCCGTCCAAAAGTGCGTCCAGGCGTCCGGACGCACTTTTTGAAGGAAGACGCGAAAAATGCGTTAGTCTGACCCTAGCCTTACAGGGTTATTCAGAGAAAGGTGAAACTCTGGAGAAAGTGAAAATTCTAGGTCAAAATAGCCAAACCAGAAAAATTCTCCCATTTATCTCACTTTCCTAATCAGCTATTTTGACCTAGAATTTTCACTTCTCCAAAAGTTCTCCAGAGTTTCACCTTTCTCTGAATAATCCTGTTAGTGTTCTATCAGCGACAGATTTATTGGAACTATATATACTATTTTCCAGTTAATCTACTGTTGTTGGAAGACAGAGTGGCCGGTCCTTTTTTGTTCATGGACTATGTGTTGTGGGATTTGCCTTTTCGGGACTTGGTGCACCTGTTTTCTCTGTCTCAGGGGTGCTGTGCTTGTTCTTCTGCGTGTTTGTAGATGGGTAATTCATGTTACAACTGATTATCTCACACCATGTATTTGTCTCAGTGATTGATTTATCACTATATTAATTCAAAGATAATTTGTCAGCCCCAAAATATATTGTTAATCAATGATAATTGGATGGACGTCACAAAAAGGGCAACGAAATCTAAAAGTCTTCTAGTACGCAGGCTCCTTTTAGCCTTATTGGTAAAATTGATGTAGAAAGCAATATATGTAGACATGTTCTTCCATTGTGTTTCAATGCATGTTTTTTTTAAATATTGTGCCTAATTTTCTCAATTTTGAACTCCTGCTTGTATTTCCTTTATAACATGCTGTCCATTTGTAACATACTCTACTTTTCTCCTTTTAGTTCTTCGTAACACTCTTCGCTCCCGTCACATTTATTTTAGAAAAGATTGAGAACATCATGCCTTCCAACGTCTGGCACCAGCTGACCCGATCGTAACAGCAGGAGTCTGCAAGCTCTGTCCTGCGCAGTCAATACATTGAGAAGTCTGCCGTGGAGGCTCAGCCACTGTTTGTGTCATTCGTTTTACTGGTCATTCTTTTATGGGTCACATTGTTGCTGATCTTGAACTTGAAACCAGTCTGTTACTAAACTAAAAATCCCATGTTCTGTTCTTAATAAAGTTTTTTGTCTTCTATTTCAACTTCCCTTTATTTATCCCACTGCATCAAACCATTTAGATTATACTTCGTACTCCAAGTCATGAGGTACTTTGGAAAAGTGCTTTAGATAAAACTTTGCCTCACATAATCACTACCACTCAACGTTTGTCAAGTCAAGCACTGTCATGCATTGCTACTTGGCTTGTGCCAGCATTAAGAGTATTTTTACATTTCCTATGCTTTGTATAGGACATGTAAAGTGGTTCTACGAGCAGAATAACAAAAGATTTCAACTGGTGCTTACATTAAAAAAAAAAAAAATACAAGGACCAAATACCTGAGATTTTACAGATGTAAAAAAATATATTCTTGCCCTCAATCCTCTACCCTGGTCCTCAGGGCCCTCTACCAGGCCAGGTTTTAAGGTTTACCTTGTGAAATGTAGACTGAATCCTGCAATCACTGAGCAGAAAATCCTATCACCTGGGCTGTGCTTCAGATATCTGGAAACATGGCCTGTTAGTGCTCCCTGAGGACCAGGATTGGGGACCCCTGATCTATAAAACACTAGAACAAGATAGGCATCTTCCTCTTGCCTCTGTGGAAGTCAACAGAACTCTGAGGTTGCATCTGTGCAATCTTGCAGGAATCTAATTGTTGCAGAGTTTCAGAGAATTCTGCCACCACTCGCAGGTAACCACTTTGCTTAGTATAGGGCCCTTTGACCCTATTTTGTAGGCAGGGGAGAAGTAGGAATTTAAAGAATTGGAATAATCAGGATATTAATTACTCTTATTATAGTCAAACAGTGGTGATTTCATAAATACTCCTCACACAATGTCTCATGTCAAGATTGAAGTGTGCAGCCGACTTAAACAGGACCATTGGCAGGGTGCAACACAACGTTTCAGCTCCAAGGAGCATTTTTCAAGTGTTACTCCTTGTAGAGCTGAAACGTGTCTCCGTCCCAATAAAGACTCTTTACCCTTTTTGTGCTTGACTGCCCCAGCAATCTGCTTACAATATCTGATTATATCATCTATATATAATTCATATTGTCATTGCTTACTATTACATTTGTAGATGCATCAGCTGATGTAACGTAGGCTTCCCTTTAGGACCAATCATTACTTAAAAGAGTAAGACAGAGTTGCCAGTTGAAGTAGCCAGTTTATGATGCCTTTCGCTTCTTTTGTATTGAGGCAACTGATTAGCTATGCATACTAGGCACACGTGGCCCGATCATCTGTGTGCTAGCAACAACAGGTCGCTACCAGCTACTTACTGGTAGAAGAGTGCCAGGGATAAGTAAGTCAGGTGGGGTGAGGAGGGGTTAATAAAGGGTTGAATATTAATAGAAACTGTTCTCAGCTTAAGATAAAGGTGACCTTAAAGTATCTACTGGCACCAATTCTTTAGTGCATATAAAAATTGCCCTGCTTACTCCTATAGAATGGAAAATCTCATAAAAATCTAACGTGTTGAGATCTCAAAGTGATGAAACAATGAAAGACATTTGTGTTATAACACGCCAAGTTGGGAACGACACTCTGTTAAAACAAGGTGATTGGAACAAATGGCTTACAGATTTTTTTTTCATGTCTTGTGAACTGTCCCCATTCTTTCCATCAGCAGATCGGCAGTCAGACGAACAATTTTTCCAACAGTCAGAGGTTCATTGTTTCCTGGACTAGTCCCAGCAACCAGCTTTAAAAAGGAAAGCCAAAAAGAGAAGAGTTTTGACCAGTAGAAGAAAAATCAATTAGCCATGTACTTTATAACCACAGAGAGCTACGTTTGTGTATTTTTTCTTTTCCACCCACTGTATTTTTATGTAGTTTCCTCCGTCCTTTCTATTTGTGTGATTTGATACAATAATCTTCTACTTACATATATTTTCCTCTTGACAAAAAGGCAACAGAATTCAAATACCAGAGACCCGAAGGCACCTTGGATTCCCAATAATACATTGTTAGAAGCGATGAAAAGCAAAAGTGGCAGAACTGCTAAAATCACATAATTCATGGCTTTACTTCTGAGTTCTTTCACTTTCCAAGTAAAAGTGAGGGTTTTTTTTTATGGCCGGTGGCCAAATTTAGATTTCTTTTTTTTTTTTTCAAAACTGTCTCGTAAGATTGTTTTCAAATTGAATGGCCAATCCAGAATACATTTTATTCGAATGCATTCAAATGACTTTCTTAAACTATTATTATAAGTCCATAATTTTCCTGGCTTGGACTCTCCAATGGGTCACATTGCAGATGTGCTTCTGTGAATGATTCATCTATTAACCTCGTTCACTACCAAACAAAAAAGTGTATGTACTATACATTGCAAAACCAAAATTACCATATAATACTCCTTTGCATACCTTTTTTAATATAAGATTAGTTTGCTTCCTTGGGAGAAACAAAATTCTTTGAAGACTCTTTCTTGTTATCCTGTATTACTTTAACCACTTGGCTGCAGAGGATGCGCTCAGTGTTTCATCAGGATTGCTTCCCGTGTGCAGACAATGCTCTGAGTGCGTCCTGTCCACACTGTTGCGGTTGGGCCATATTTCAGCCAGTTGCGGTGTTCCCCCACTGGGACTGACCACTGACATCATCAAGCATGCGCATGACCAGTGGCGGCTGGTGATATTTCAAGTTGGTGGGGCTCTAGACTGGAAACATAATTGTTTTTAATCATTAATCTGATTATGTCTATATGGCACTACTACCGCTAAAATATGCGGATGTTCTTGTATAGGGAATAAACCATATAGACATATTCCAATTAAAGAGGCAAATAAAATGGGCATTTTGAGGCTAAATCCAATAATTCCAAGTGTTATCCAGAATTTTGCCACAAGATGTACACATTCAATGTCTTATACACAGATTTTTTTATGCTGAATAATATTTTATCAGTTAAAACGTGGCTCCATTACTTTTATTTATAAAAGGATTTTACCAGGAAGGATACATGGAGATTTCTCTCATTTTCAAGTATGTCCTGGGTTCAAGAACATTGAGTGGTTACCGAAATACAAAATAGTAAAATGCAAGATATTAACAGAAAAATAAATATGTAGGAAATAAAGTCCTTATGTTACATGTTTACAGGTGCATTCTGTATTGAGGTATGTTAATAGGGAACTCTTAAGGCACTTTAGATTGGGGGAAGATTTGATGGCGTCTGGGAGGTTATTCCATATTTGCAGTGCTCTGTAGGAAAATGAGGATCGAGCCACTTTCTTTTTGTATTGCGGTATTGCAAGTAAGGTGCTGGTCCTGGATCTGAGGTTATAGGATGAGGGAACTGCTGGGGCAAGCAGCCTATTCAGGTAGGGTAGTAGCTTCCCAGAAAAGCTCTTAAACACCAGGTTGGAAAGGTGAAGGGTGCGTCTAGAGTCCAGTGATGGCCAGTTTAGCTCTTTTATCGTGTCACATTGGTGGGTCGTGTAGTTACATTGTAGCACAAATCGGCAGAATGAGTTATACAAGGTAGTAAGTTTCTGGAGGTGTGTTTGAGAGGCAGCTGCATACACTACATCTCCATATTCAATGGCTGGCATAAGCATTTGTTGTACAATCTGCTTTCTTACTGCGGGGCTCAGGCAGGATTTGTTTCTGTACAGGGCACCTAGTTTGGGGTAGAGTTTAGATGAGAGTTTTCCGATGTGGGTGCCAAAAGATAGATTTGGGTCTAACAACATACCTAGATATTTGAGAGAAGTGACTGTAGTCAGCGTGTCATTTGATCTTGTCCTGACACATAGATGGGGTGTTTACAATTTGTGTAGTTTTTAGGTGCTGTTCCAAAGAGCATTGTAACAGTTTTGTCAGTATTCACTTTTCTACCCCGTGAATTGTTCTTGCAGCACTGCCCCCAGCTGCGGGAGTTTACTGGTTTGCTGGTATAGATTACAGTTTCGTCTGCGTACATGTGTACAGTTGAGGCTTTGCAGACAATGGGCAGATCATTTATGAATATCGTGAATAGAAGGGGGCCGAGTATTGAGCCTTGGGGTACACCGCATGTGACTGGGAGGGGGAGGGAGGAGCTGTCAGAAATGGACACATATTGCGACCGATCAGATACATATGATTGAAACCAGGTTAGTGTGCTATTACCAATACCGGAGTTTTTAAGTTTTTGTAATAGTATGCCATGGTCTACTGTGTCAAAGGCCTTGACAAAATCAAGGAAGATGGCTCCAGTTAGATTTCCTTGTTCCATGCCAGCTTGGATATCATTACAAACTTTTAAAAGGGCAGTTGTAGTTGAATGATTTGGACCAAAGCCTGATTGATCTGGGGTTAAATAGTTCCGATACTGATAATAATCACGTAATTGAGTGTAGACACATTTTTCCAGAATTTTTGACATTACAGGGAGCAGTGATATCGGGCGGTAGTTGGATACCAAAGTATTGTCTCCACTTTTATGGATAGGTACCACCCTTGCAGTCTTCCAGAGTTTGGGTATGTATCCAGTCGCCAGTGATATCATTGATTAGGGTTGCGACAGGTTTTGCAATTGCTGGCGCACTGATGTTCAGCAGCACTGCTGGGATTTGATCAGGTCCAGACTGGTATTTAATTTTTTGGTTACGGAGAAGATTAGTGATGACACTGAAAGGCACTGGTCTAAAACTGAATTTCTCTGCATTACAGGGTCTTTGCACAGTTGGTGGGGCCTGACCTGTGTGCGGCCTTTCTGATTGCATGTCATTTCTTAGCTTAGCAATCAGGGTGGTGGCGTATCCAACAAAATAATTCTTAAAAGCATTTGCTACATCTAGGGGGTGTTTTACAGTTTGGTTGTTTACTTTGACAGCAGCCAGTTGGGAGTGGACTGGGGGGTGCTTGTATGTTACTTATGATTTTCCAAAAATTTCTAGGGTTTGATATGTTATTGTTTAAATTTTCATTGAAGTATTGGGCTTTAGCCATTTTTGTTTGTTTTGCGCATGCATTCTGCCATTTTCGGTATTCACAGTGATCGTTCGTGGAACCAGTACTCTTGAAATTTGGCCACAGGGAGTCTCTAAACTGGTACATTTGCGTGAAGTCAGCTGTAACCCAGGGGAGGGGGGCCCCTTTTACTCGCACTTTACGCCGTGAGGTATGGGTATTCCAGACTTTCAAGAGCTCGGATTGAAAGTATTCAATTGCACAGTCCAGGTCTGGGATTAGGTTTAGTCTGTCCATGGGAGCTGTTTGAGATCATTTAGGAAGGATTCAAGATTAAATTTCTTGAAAGACCTGGTGATTCTTACCTTTGGTGGACATTTTGTGGCCCTTATTTTGCGCACACAGTACACTAGGCAGTGATCCCTGAAACTGTTAGCGAGAACGCCTGCCTCCTGTATTCGGTCAGGACATGAGGAGAGAATCCAGTCCAGCAAGGTGTGGTTAGAGCTTTTCATATTAATGTGAGTGGGGGAGGAGATTAATTGTGATACCTGCAAAGCCTTAAACAGTGAGCAGTGTTTATTGTTTTTAGGATTCAGCCAATCAATCAACATTAAAGTCGCCGAGGACCAGCAGTTCACTTTTTGGTTTTGAGCTACTAATTTACTAAGGATTTGGGTTATGTCCGAAAGGGAGTGCACTGGGGAACTCACTGGATTCTACCGCCCACTAACAATAATTGTTTTACTGACCGGGATCTCAATAGTACCAGAAAGGAAATCAAATGTGGCTGGGGAGCTAGGATTCTGCAATGGGGTGAACTTTATGGAGTTGTCAACATAGATAACAATTCCCCCTCCTCTCTTAGCTCTGTCCTTTCTAGAGCATGAATACCCTTGTATTGCTATGGCAGAGTCTGGCACTTTAGGGGTTAACCATGATTCTGTCAGCACAATGACTTTAGGTTTGTAATAGAAGCCCCAAGCTTTAAGCTCATCCAGTTTAGGGAGTAAGCTGCGGATGTTGCAGTGCACAAAGGAGAGGCCTTTTTTAGTGGGGAGATTAAATGTGGTGTCAGCAATTGGACCAGGGTTGGATTCCACATCATTTACCAGAGCAAGCAGCAGAATAAAAAGGAATTTGGACATATTTTGGGAAAATTGTGATTGGAGAGTTTTAAAGCTCTGTTGTGTGGGGGTGGGAGGGCTGTATTTTAACACTCTCCACCAGCTCTCAGCTTATAAATTAAAGAAGCTGAGCAAGCTATGGTGTATTTGGGTTTTACTGTTTAGTAAAAAACACAATTTAGTGGCTGAAAGAGAAAAAAACCCTGTTTACTGCTGCCTTTTAACACATTAACCCCCTTACCTCCAGGCAGGATGTGCCCAGCATAGGGGACGAGGGACATTAATGCTAGTAGGGCGTACTAGAATCCTCACAGAGATGGATTAATTAATGGATTAGATCAATTAGTGGCACTTTTTTATTTTTATTTTTACAAGTAGGGCCTTGTTTACTGGTGGGCAAATTTCCTGGGCCATATAATTTACAGGAGCCCATGAGTTATACCTTATCCCTTGGCAGAGCCAGCTATAAGGACTCTGAGTCCTGCCACGCCACACTATCACTAGTGGGACTGACACAGACCTGTTTTCTGTGATTCTCACACAAATTAGGTGGCACACAATAAAGGCAATAAAACAGAATCTGAGGAAGTCGGGTGCTCAGATCCTCAATGTCAGCCCAGCATCCGGAACCGCCGCCGGAGTAATTAGGTGTCATCGCGGCGGCGCGATGACACCTAATTCAGGCGCCCCCCCCCGCATGTGCGGAGGAGGCGCCTGAAAGGGAGGGGGGAGGTCCTTCGGACCTCTCCCTCCGATCGGCGGTGTGCAGGGGGTTAACCCAGGCACCATTTGGAAGGGCACAGCCTGCCCTTCCAATGGTACCTGGCATTAACCCCTGGGGAGCCGGATCACGAATCGGTGCTGAAAGCGCCGGTTCGTGATCCTTTCCCGGAGCTGGCCGACATCTTGGATGTCGGCCAAGCCTCCGGGAACTCCCCCTGAGGACTGGCGTCATCGTGCATAGCACGATGACGCCAGTCCTGGAGTTAACCCTAGCTGCCACCAATGGTGGAGATAGGGGGTTCCAATGAACCCCCTATCTCCCGATCCGTGGCAGCTAGGGGTTAAAGTTTGTACTGGTTGGATCGGCCAGAGCATGGCCGTTCCAACGATACCAAACACGACTGTGAAAAAGTTCTGTAAAAATAAAAAAAATGAAAAATAAAAATAAACAATTTTTTTTTCTTTTTTTTTGGTTTCTTAATGCAGCAATATTGTTCCCCTTTCAATTATAATGTGAACAATGATGCTGCACTAACGATTTTTGTATGCGGTGCGTTTGTTAAAAATTGTGTAACGAGACCATATCTCTAATTTTTTTAACAAGCGCACCCCATACAAAATAGAACCGCAATTGCTCGCATGTTAAAATGTGAAAAAAAAACCACTTTACACGTTGTAAATTATTGAAAATTCATATTTTATTGCATTTTTTGCTGTAATATACAGACAGGTCATGACGTATACATATAATAATGACATATTATGAATCTGCCGAGTCTGACGGAAAGAACGATATATAATATGTCTGGGTCATATACTAAAATAAGCCTTCAAAACACGTTTAAACATGATGAGCAAAACCGGTAAAAATGACCTCAGCACAGAGGCGGGAAAAGTCTCAGCAGCGAAAGGGTTAAATTGTAAAGACAGATCAGTGAAAATTATTACAAAATGAGACGTATATATTTTTTTGCCTCATTTAATACACCTCTATATGGGCACCACCATTAGTTGCACGAAGCACATCAAGACGATACTCGAGTGTATGCTACAGGGAACATGGCAAGAAATCATCAATGGTGGCAATGGCATCAGTGATCCTCTGCTTTAGATGAATGTGTGGTGTGGGATCATGTGCAATCGAATCATTGGTCCGTTTTTCTTCGGCGAGGAATCAATTACTGCAAATGTTTACCTTGACCTTTTGACTGAATACGTGGCACCACAACTACATGCCCTTCAACCAACCATCATTTTCCAGCAAGATGGTGCACCACCACATTCGGGACTGCATGTTCGTGGGTTCCTAAATGAAACATTTCCAGATCGGTGGATTGGAAGGGGTGGCCCATTTCCCTGGCCATCTCGTTCACCAGATATCACTCCCCTCGACTTATTTTCTATGGGGTTAGGTTAAAGATAACGTGTATCGAACAAAGGTACCGGACATCACTAATCTAAAGCAGAGGATCACTGATGCCATTGCCACCATTGATGAGGGTATGCTACAGCGAACATGGCAAGAAATCGAGTACCTTCTTTATGTGCTTCGTGAAGCTAATGGTGCCCATATAGAGGTGTATTAAATGAGGCAAAAAAACTTAAATATATACGTATCATTTTGTAATAATTTTCACTGATCTGTATTTTCATTTGCCTTTGTAATAAATATTTGGAATTGTAAAGAGACTTTATGGGCGCCCTGTATATTTGCCTCAGCATGTGTAGCAAAGTTGTAAGCAGACGCCTAGGGAACCCCGATGTTTTGGCTGTAAGCATTTGTCAAGGAGAACAATTTTTTTTTTAATTTTTTTTTGTAATTCAAGGTTTTTATTTAGTAAGCAAGAGAAAACAAAGTCACAAATTGAACAACAGAAGTGGCCTCGCAGGGCCATAGGAACTCACATATTTAGCACATATGATATACAAAAGCCAGCAATAGAGACTTATGCCTACGGAAATGTCTCAGAAATCAAGGGGGAGAGGGATGAGAAAATATATATATAAAAATTAGGAAAGGGGGGAGGAGTTATACACATCGCTGTTTAAAAGATGGTGACCCAGGAAAAAATAAAATAAGGGGGGGTGAGGGGAGTGGCAAAGGCCATCACCGTGATGCTCCTGGCACACTCCCAAAGGAGGCCATGGAGGGATAGTGTCACGAGGCCCGGCAGCCTGAAGGCAATACATGACACAAAGCCATAGTGGTGCACCCCGTGCAGCCCGAGAATGCCAAAAAAAGGTGGGGAGGGGGTACACCATCGCCAGTAGAGCGGGCACCAAGATAGAAAAAAAAACCACAAAAGCGGGAGGGGAAGCAAAGATGGCAATAACTACAAAAATCACACAAATATTGCAGAAGATGCCAGTAAACTCCTCAAATTAGAAAGAAAAATAGGCAGCAAAGGGAAAAGTCTCAAGAACCCCGGCCGGGGATCACCAACATGTGCAGGACAAAGTGTCCATCAGAAAAACAAATGTCCTCATAACATGTCTCGTAGGAGAAATATAATATATACAAAGGGAGTCTCCGCATACGAGGGAAAAAGAAGGGGGAGCAGTTAAAAATAGAAATAAAAAATACTTAGGGGGGTGAGATGAGTAAATCTGCAAGTAGGGATTGCCTCAAGGAGATACAGGCCTGTGACAAAAAGAAAAAAAAAGACATATCCATCCTCTTCAGCCTATATCCCACGGGAAGGTCTTGTGGGTATCCTCATCACTCCAACACACCTTGCAAAGGTCGCAGCAATCAGACAGCCCCTGGGCTAGCTTCACCACTGCATGGGCCACAGCACAGGGCCAGGGTAGGTGCCCCAGCCCGCCGGCCGACGGCTTCTCAGGGCTCCGTCGCGTTCCCAGCACAGACGGCGCAGGGGAGACATGGAGGATTGCATGGGGTTCTCAGCTTCCCCGCAAATCACTGCAGGCGGCAGCTCCTCTCTGACATTACGTTCCGGGGCCGCTCCCTGAAGTAGATGGTCGACCAGCGGCACATAGCTCACATCTCCAGCTCTGCATTCCGTTCCTTCGTCAGGGGCCTTCAGATCGCCAACTTGCTGTCTGGGATCCGCCGCTGTTGATCCCACAGGGCCTGCCACCCCCAGGGATGCACGAAACTCCAGACACCCTCCATCCCTCAGGGTCGCTTCCGAAGGCCCAGACACCCTAGCCGGAGCACCAGGCCGATCGCTGCTCCCAGCACAGCTCCCCAAGGCGGCCTCAGCAGGTGAGCAAGCCGCAGTATCACCCAGTCCTGTGACGTCTTCAGGCTTTTCTGCCCTCGGGGTCCTCGCCTCCCGGCAGCTCCTCAAAGTAGCCAGTATTCGGCGCCAGACACCCTTGGCGAGCGGGCTATTGGCGTCCTCCCCCGCCAGCAGTCTCAGAAAAGCGTCCAGGCCTGAGACCAGGGCTCCCTCCTCTCCAGTGGGGAGGGGGATACATCCATCCATCTCCCTGCCGGTCCGCCCGCCACTCCGATGGTACAGTCGCCTGGTACTACTGGGAGATGTGGGCCCCATCCCATCTCCGTCGTCCTCAGCAGTAACACGATCCGGGGCAGGGCAGTCCAACCAGCGAGGCAGATAGCTGGAGCCGGGTGTCAGACCGCAAAATGGCCTCTGGTGCTGTGCTGCAGCCATAAGGCAGCAGCTGCCAGTGATGTCTCTGGTCCGAAGGGGGTGCTATACGGACTCCGGACTGCACAATACTGAAGACCAGCTGCTCAGGGACCTTTTAAAAGCAAAGTGCTGTGTGTGACACATACGAGGTATGTGCACAATTATATAAAGTAAGTAATTGTCATGTATAGTGGTGACATTGAAAGGTATGTGTTTATGTTTTCTATGTGGTATATGGTGCCTATAACAAGTCACTATGAGAATGCAGCTCTCTGCTGCAGCAGCAGGGGACTGTTATTATGACGCACAGGGTCTTATGTTCCAGAAGGATTGGGGGAAGATTATAGGTGTGGCACTGGTGATGTGTTCCTGCTTACCCTCATAACCACGAGGATACTGTGGAAACAAGCAGCCAATCTGTCTGTCTCCTCATTCTTTCCTGTTTTTACAGGTAAGCCTAAAGCAGGAAGTAACTCCCAAACACTTAAAATAAAGAATCCATGTTATATACAGCTGTATTAACTGTGCAGAGAGTCAGATGGGAGACAATAAGAGAGATATCCTTAATGTAAACACTAGGAGGGTGAAGGCTCCAGTTACTCTGCAATAATAATGGTAAAAGCAGTATTTCCTGATGCAGAGTCAGTTATGTACATTTAAATGTACTCAATATGCAGAAATCTTAGATGCATTATTATTTGTTATTAGAAAGGAATTGTTCTATGTCTTGGCAGATATGACATCCCCTTATGTGCAGAAGGAAAAGGAATAGCTGTAGCACGCTGCACACTGTATATAATAGGATGTATAGTCTGTGAGACGGATTCACAACTTTCCACAGGAAAAGTTAGATATTTTAGCGAAAATGAAGATGACATGTTAATAGGTCATTTAGAATGAAAATGTTATTGTTTTAAAAGCATTTGGAAAATATGCATTTAATAAAGATAACCACGAGGATACTGTGGAAACAAGCAGCCAATCTGTCTGTCTCCTCATTCTTTCCTGTTTTTACAGGTATTTACATCTGTCTGCTGGCCCTCTGAACGGGGTCTGCAACAGATTCTTGGGGGCTCGTCCGTAAACTTATGATCTTCGGGACCAACAGAGTATGGATACAGCGGCTGTGATCCAGAAAAGTCGGTTGTGAGAAGCGCGTCCTGGCTGGCTGGTGACGGTGACGTGAGGGATCGTGAAAAGGGTCATCATGGCGGATAAAGTACGGAAGAGCGTGGTGTGGAACATCAGAAAAAAACTTCTCACCTTGTCCGCTGGTGAACTATTTCAGATCGCCCAGAGCATTGTTACGGTACCAGACGGGAACATTACTGAACTAGATGCTGGAGACCAAGAAGGCTGCTTTGAATACATTAATGCGTTCATGTACAGTGCAGACTTACTAGACTCAGAGGATAGAGGTATGGCTGAACTGTTGAACTTGAGAGACATCGTTGACTCTGTTGAGCATGTTCAAACTACATCTACACCTGTTCATCAACAGAATGATGACACTGCTCCTACCGCATCGTCTACAGCTGTTGCTGACAAAGGGTCTAGTGTAGCATCTACACAAAATTCGACGTTGCAACAACCTTTGACCAGACTATCACAACAAACACGCAGCAGTGATAATGCACAGTTTAGCAACAACCCTGAACGGTCCATGCAGTTACTGACAGAGAAGGTTGTCTCCCTCAGGGACCTCTCCTACCTCCAGCGTCGCGAATTTAAGATACAAGGAGGACAAATTTGTGATTACACATCTGACATCACATACACAAGTGTATGCAGACAAATTGAAGATGGAATCAAAGAAAATTACAGTGATGCTGACATAGTCAGGGGGACACTACGGATAATTAAAGCAGGCAGTTTCAAGGACATGTTGATGAATAAAGAAGACATAACGGTTGAGGAACTCAAAGGGTTTCTTCGGTCGCATTTAGGAGACAAAAATAGCACAGAATTGTTCCAGGAATTAATGTGTGCAAAACAAAATGAGAATGAGACGCCTCAACAGTTCTTGTATCGAGTAATGGGTCTTAAACAGAAAATCATCTTTGCTGCAAAACAGGCGGACACTGAAGTGAGATACAGCACAGAAACTATTCAGGATGTATACCTTCACACGGTCTACCAGGGTTTAGGGCACAAATATACAGACATTCGTAGGGAGTTAAAACCCCTGCTTTCCAACCGCAACGTCGCAGATGAGGAAATACTAAGAAATGTAACAAGAATCACCAGCGATGAGAATGAGAGGGCCCGAAGGCTGGGTCCTGTAACACGTAATAAGCAGAGCATTGCAAGTTGTACCCTTCTAGAAAGTGAACCTGTGAGAGAAATTCATGAGCAGAAAAATGTGGATGATCCAATTAAACAACTGACAGCACGTGTCGAAGCACTTAGCAGTATGGTAGACTCCATGAGAAATCCAACACAGCCTGATCCTACCTTTCAGTATACTATGAGTCGACCACCTCTACAAAAAGGGGCTAAACGTCATGGTTGTTTAAAGTGTGTGGAAGCTGGTCTGCAAAACTGTACTCACTGTTTTCAGTGTGGGGAAGAGGGGCACCTGTCCAGGGGATGCCTCCGGAAACGTAACCCGCAGGGAAACGGGAAGCGGTCACTGCAACGGGGCAACCAGTGACCAAGTCCTCCCTGTCCCATGGCACAAATGATGACAGATCAGAGGATGAACCTGGTCCTACAAAAAGCAAAACGAAACCATTTCATTATACGACATTCAAAACTTCCAAGGACAAGGAATGGCTTAATCAGACTTCTACTTTCTCTGTCCCTAGGAAAAAGAATGAGGCCATTGTCAATCTAATAGGAAGGAAGGCTTTGACACAGTGCAACCTCAATGGCCTAGCAATAAGTGCTTTGCTTGACACTGGAGCTCAAGTCAGTATCATTGATCGTGCTTGGAAAGATAAATATTTGCCAGCTGTGGACTTGAGACCTCTTTCTGAACTTATGGGAACTATGGGAAAGCTGGAAGTGTATTCTGTGACTGGGGATGTCATTCCATTCGATGGCTGGGCTGTTATTACTGTTAATTTAGAAGGAAACAATGACCCTAACCTCTCTATCAGCGTTCCCTTTTTAGTAAGTCATCTGCCAATTGAAAGGCCACTACTTGGGTTTAACGTAGTGGAAGAATTAATTCAGAGACAACCCAAGCGCCTTGTGCAGGCTTTAGTCTCTCTACTATCAGGAGCCATCTCTATGTCAAACGAGAAAGCTCAAACTCTGGTAAACTGTGTCCAAACCCCTGAGCTGAATGAACAGTGGGGACGTTTGAAGGTAAAGAGTGGTGGCGTTGTCATTCCAGCAGGTCAAGTGATGTGGGTAAAGTGTAAAATACCACCTAACATGGATCAGCACGACCCAGTCATACTGTTTGAACCAGAGGAAAACAATGTGCAGTTGGAAAAGCTGGATATATGCTCCTAGAAGTATAGAACCAGGAAAGGCCTTATGTCTCTGTTCCAATTGGTAACAACTCCACATGTGAAATAACACTGCCTGGTAACACAATCCTCGGTTATATTCAGCCAATTGAAAAAGTACTGGAGGCAGAGCGATCAGAAGAACTGAAGTCTAAGGTATCGGTCGAGGGTGTGACTACCTCAGGTACTGAAGAAACCTTGAAACGGTGGCACCCACCTGTAGATCTAAGCCACTTGAGTGAGGAACAGCAGCAGGTGGTAAGAAAAATGCTGTATGAAGAGTCTGTGGCATTTTCTCAAGATAAGAGTGACATGAGTTGCATTCCGAGCCTACAAATGTCAATAAATCTCAAAGACGACATACCAGTGCAGCGGTCATATTCATCGGTACCTAAACCTTTATTCCAAGAAGTGAAAGATTATATACAAGATCTCCTGGCAAAAGGGTGGATTGTGAAGTCCAAGTCCCCCTATTCTGCACCAGTGGTCTGCGTCCGAAAGAAGGATGGCTCACTTCGCCTGTGTATTGTCACGGATTACACTGTTCTGGGGCGCCTGGCAGCAGCTTCCTCGCTGCTCGCTGGCCAGGCGCCGAAATATAACGCCACCGGGTGCGCTCACGTGGGACGCCGGGGGGCGGAGCCTGGCGTATGACGCGGACCCGCCGGGTTTAAAACCCGGCTTCACTAGTTCACCGGTGCCCTGACGTGGTATCATTTTCCCGCAGAGCTCTCGTGCGTCTGGTGTTGTCAGTTACTGACTTTCTGCTTCCAACCAATTTATTGATCCTCTGTATATGAGCCTTGGCTTTGGCAAACGAATCACCCTTGTGTATGACTCCTGGCATTGGCAAACGAATCACCCCTGTGTATGACTCCTGGCATTGGCAAACGAATCACTCTTGTGTATGACTCCTGGCATTGGCAAACGAATCACCCCTGTGTATGACTCCTGGCATTGGCAAACGAATCACCCCTGTGTATGACTCCTGGCATTGGCAAACGAATCACTCTTGTGTATGACTCCTGGCATTGGCAAACGAATCACCCCTGTGTATGACTCCTGGCATTGACAAACGAACCTCATTGTATATGTCCATTAGCGTTGGCAACTACTCCGTTACGCCTCTGCTCCTAAACAGCCTTGGCTCCTGTGGTAGTCTGTGTGTAACCATATATATACAGCAGACTACCTTTTCTGTTTCTGGAGTCCTAGGGAGAACGAATACTCTATTCTGCACATCTGTCTGGTGTTTACCCTTTTTTGTATATTGTCTGGTTAATTATCTGTCTAGTTGTGCCGACCATTCAAGGATCGGAAGGTTAGAGATCGGTCTACGTATAGGGACCACTATTCTGGTATTCAGGGGGATACGTGACATTACGTCAGGGCCAATGGATCCCGCAGACCTCTCTAATCAGTTGGCACGTATCGCCGCCAGACAAGAAGAGCAGGACCATAGGATGGACCAGTTTGCTCTTGCTCTTCAAACCCTGTTAAATCGGTCCAGTGGAGGAACCACAAGCCCTCCGGACCCAGTAGTGCCTATTGTCAGCTCAGCCTCTCCCGAAAGAAATAGGCTTAGTATGAAGGCACCATTACGTTATGATGGTACACCAAGTTTATGCCGAGGTTTTTTGACCCAACTTGAGATCTTGTTCGAGAATAACCCAGGGTCCTGTATGTCTGACAAAGCTAAAGTAGGATATCTGATCAATCATTTGACAGAGAAAGCTTTATTATGGGCTACACCCTTGTGGGAAAACAAGAAGCCCATCATTTACGACTATGAGGGTTTTACCTCAGAGCTCAAACGTACCTTTGATCCCTCTAGAAGGGCTACTAATGCGGGTAGATCTTTGTTCCACATAAAACAAGGTAATAGGAGGGTCTCTGACTACGCGATAGATTTTAAAACCCTGACTTCAGAGGTTCTCTGGCCGAACGACGTCCTAACCTTAGCCTTTACGGAAGGTCTGAACGAGGCTTTTATGTTCGAATTAGCTCCTTTGAAATTGCCAGAGACTCTGGATCACCTGATCGATTTTTGTATTGCCATGGATGATCAAATTAGGGAAAGGAGACATCCCAGAGATAGACCTAGAAGGCTCTTGCCTTCCCTACCCCCTTCATCCAGAAATACCGGTACACCAGGTGCCCAGGAAAATGTGAAAACAGATATACCAATTGCAGAGCCTATGCAGATAGGAAAAACTGGTATATCAGAAGCAGAGAGAGCTCACAGAAGGGAAAAGGGGCTCTGTTTCTATTGTGCAGGGGCAGACCATTTCCGCCTTCAATGTCCTCAGAGACCTAGGGGTGGTAGGGGTGAGAGTGGCAGATCGAACCAAAGACCAGCCAATACCCAGGTTATAGGGTCTCTTTATGCCTCCTTTGTGAATAACGAAAAAAAAAAATCCAGGATTCTGGTACCAATCTCATTAACATGGGACAGGGTTCACCTTAAGACCGAGGCCTTCTTGGATTCAGGGGCCTCAGGTAATTTTATGGACAAACATTTTGCTGCTAAATGCCTCATACCTCTGGTTCTCAAAGAGAGGCCTTTAATGGTAGAAGCTATAGATGGAACCCTCTGTCCTGCCCTCATATTACCCATGACACTATTTTTGTCTGTATGGAAACAGGAGTATTGCACCATGAAAAAATATGTTTCCAGATCATTGAATCCCCTTCATGTCCTGTCGTGCTGCTGGGTTTCCGTGGTTGGTAAAACACAACCCGGTTATTGATTGGGTCCAAAGAGACATAAAAAACTGGAGCCCTCATTGTCAGTCGAATTGTCTGGGCAAGGTCGACTTAATCGGTAGCCTCAATGTTGCCACAGCCCCTCCTTTATCCACAGAAGTTCCTGACCATTATCTGGATTTAAAGGAGGTCTTCTCTAAGTCCAGGACTGAGGTCCTACCGCCACACGCCCGTACGACTGTGCTATAAACTTACTCCCCGGTACTATGCCTCCTAGGGGACATGTCTACCCCTTGTCCCAAAAAGAAAACAATGTTATGGAGGAATACATAAGGGAGAATCTAGACCGAGGATTCATCAGACGCTCCTCCTCTCCTGCAGGAGCGGGTTTCTTTTTTGTCTCCAAAAAAGAGGGAGATCTGCGGCCTTGCATAGATTATAGAGGCTTGAACAGGATAACCATAAGGAACGCATATCCCATACCTCTCATCACCGAATTATTCGATCGATTAAAGGGGGCCAATGTTTATACGAAACTCGATTTACGCGGAGCCTACAACCTAGTAAGGATTAAGGAGGGCCATGAATGGATGACGGCTTTTAATACACGAAGTGGACATTACGAGTATCTAGTGATGCCCTTTGGTTTATGCAACGCGCCAGCCATTTTTCAAGACCTCATAAACGATACCTTACGGGAATTCCTGCAAGTGTTTGTTATAGTATATCTGGATGATATCCTGATTTACTCCCCTGATATTGTAACCCATCATGTTCACGTGAGACAAGTACTGAAAAAACTATTGGAGGCTGGGTTGTATTGTAAACTAGAGAAATGTTTATTTGACATAAGAACAGTACATTTCCTTGGCTACATAATAACTCCCGAAGGTTTCCAGATGGATCCTAAGAAACTTACAGCGATCCTAGACTGGCCTCTACCCCAAGGGCTGAAAGCCATCCAGAGGTTTCTAGGATTCACTAACTATTATAGGAGGTTCATTAAAGACTTTTCAGTGCTGGTATCTCCCCTCACGGCTATGACAAAGAAAGGGGTGGGTGCTCAGAAATGGACACCCCAAGCCAGTCAAGCCTTTGAGGCACTCAAACAAGCGTTTACTACTGCCCCTGTTCTCAGACATCCAGATCCGGCTCTGCCGTTCCAAGTGGAAGTTGACGCCTCCGAAATAGGTCTTGGTGCAATATTGTCCCAAAGGGAGGCACCCGACAAACCCTTGCATCCATGCGGCTTCTATTCCCGGAAACTCTCCCCGGCAGAGAGAAACTATGATATAGGAAACAGAGAGTTATTAGCGGTCATATCGGCCTTGGCAGAATGGAGATACCTGCTGGAAGGGTCTAAAGACCCCATCATTATAATTACTGATCATAAAAATCTCACATACATTGGAGATGCCAAACGGTTAAATTCCAGACAAGCAAGGTGGTCATTGTTTCTTTCAAGCTTTAATTATGTATTAACCTATAGACCTGGGTCCAGAAACGTTAAAGCAGACGCTTTATCAAGACAGCATGAGTCCTATGAACATAACATCCAAGATCAGCATCCCATTGTACCCCAAGAAAGGATTATAGCCGCTACCACGATTAACGTCTCGTCTCCCTTGATGAAAAGGCTGCAAACAGTTCAGGGATCAGCTCCTGAGGGGAAACCCCCCGCGAAACTCTTCGTACCTGAAAGTGAAAGGGTAGAATTACTAAACGTTTATCATGATAATAAAACCTCTGGGCATATGGGAATTACCAAAACGGTGGCCAGCATCAGTAAGGTCTTCTGGTGGCCCACGTTGCGCCGAGATGTAAAAGATTACATAGCCGTGTGCGAGGTATGCACAAGACATAAAAATCCCAAAACAGCACCCATTGGTCTACTCCAGCCTCTGCCGATCCCAGAACGACCATGGTCACATTTGGCAATAGATTTCATAGTGGAATTACCTGATTCAAGAGGGAATACAGTAATACTTACTATCATAGATCGGTTCTCCAAGATGGGTCACTATGTTCCTCTTCGTAAACTACCTTCGGCAGCCGAACTGGTGCCTATTTTCATAAACAACGTGGTCCGCATACATGGTATTCCTCTTGGGATTGTCTCCGATAGGGGTACCCAATTTGTCTCCAGATTCTGGAAAGGGTTCTGTAAGAATGTGGGGATAGACTTATCCTTCTCTTCGGCCTATCACCCCAGACTAACGGAGCAGCAGAACGCGCCAATCAAAACATAGAGAAGTATCTCAGATGTTTTATATCAGAACAACAAGATAACTGGTCAGATCTGCTACCATGGGCAGAGTATGCCTTGAACAGTGCAGTAAGTGAATCCACAGGACATTCCCCTTTTTTCACTGTTTATGGGTTCGATCCTCCCGTACTCCCTGCTACGTTTCCGGATACCACAATACCTGCTTTAGATGAACATTTAGCGTCCTTGAGGGAGACTTGGGAGAGAGTTAAAAAGGCACTAGAGAAAAGCAGTGTTATCCAGAAAATTAAGGCTGACAGACATAGAAGGCAAGCACCTGTGTATCAGGTTGGGGACAGGGTTTGGCTTTCTTCCCAGAACATCAAGCTCTTAGTGCCCTCCATGAAGTTGGCACCTAGATATATCGGTCCCTATAGGATTCTGCGGCGACTCAACCCAGTCTCCTATGCTTTGGCATTGCCCCCCATATCAGGATACACAATGTGTTCCACGTGAGCCTTTTGAAACCGTTGTTATGTAACCGGTACACCAAGGCCCGTGCTCCACCTCCTCCTGTCTCTGTGGAGGGCGAGGAGGAGTTCGAGGTTAAGGCCATTCTGGATGCCAGGATGTCTAGGGGGTCCTTACAGTACTTGGTCGACTGGGTGGGTTACGGTCCGGAGGATCGTTCTTGGATTCCGGCTGCGGAGGTCCATTGCCCCTCGGTTGTGAAGGCCTTCTATTTGGCGCACCCCCGTGCCCCTGGGGGTCGTCCAGTGGCCGCCCATTGAGGGGGGGTTCTGTCACGGATTACACTGTTCTGGGGCGCCTGGCAGCAGCTTCCTCGCTGCTCGCTGGCCAGGCGCCGAAATATAACGCCACCGGGTGCGCTCACGTGGGACGCCGGGGGGCGGAGCCTGGCGTATGACGCGGACCCGCCGGGTTTAAAACCCGGCTTCACTAGTTCACCGGTGCCCTGACGTGGTATCATTTTCCCGCAGAGCTCTCGTGCGTCTGGTGTTGTCAGTTACTGACTTTCTGCTTCCAACCAATTTATTGATCCTCTGTATATGAGCCTTGGCTTTGGCAAACGAATCACCCTTGTGTATGACTCCTGGCATTGGCAAACGAATCACCCCTGTGTATGACTCCTGGCATTGGCAAACGAATCACTCTTGTGTATGACTCCTGGCATTGGCAAACGAATCACCCCTGTGTATGACTCCTGGCATTGGCAAACGAATCACCCCTGTGTATGACTCCTGGCATTGGCAAACGAATCACTCCTGTGTATGACTCCTGGCATTGGCAAACGAATCACTCTTGTGTATGACTCCTGGCATTGGCAAACGAATCACCCCTGTGTATGACTCCTGGCATTGACAAACGAACCTCATTGTATATGTCCATTAGCGTTGCAACTACTCCGTTACGCCTCTGCTCCTAAACAGCCTTGGCTCCTGTGGTAGTCTGTGTGTAACCATATATATACAGCAAACTACCTTTTCTGTTTCTGGAGTCCTAGGGAGAACGAATACTCTATTCTGCACATCTGTCTGGTGTTTACCCTTTTTTGTATATTGTCTGGTTAATTATCTGTCTAGTTGTGCCGACCATTCAAGGATCGGAAGGTTAGAGATCGGTCTACGTATAGGGACCACTATTCTGGTATTCAGGGGGATACGTGACATGTATAGATTATCGCCTCCTCAATAAAAAGACTGTACCAGATAGGCACCCTCTGCCAAGAATTCAAGACTTGCTTGACACATTGGGGGGTTATGCATGGTTCAGTATTCTCGACCAAGGAAAAGCCTACCATCAGGGCTTCATAGCCGAAGGTTCTAGGCACATGACAGCTTTCATAACTCCCTGGGGACTTTATGAGTGGATAAGAATTCCCTTCGGCCTGTCCAATGCACCTGCAGCGTTCCAGCGCAGTATGGAAGAAATGCTAGATTCTCTCAGAAATGAATGTTGTATACCGTACCTTGATGACGTGTTATGTTATGCCAAGTCTTTTGAGGAACACGTGGAAGGACTTCGCAAAGTTCTTCAAGCTCTCCAACATCATGGAGTCAAGCTTCGGCCTGAAAAATGTGAGCTCTTCCGAGGTGAAGTCCGATACGTGGGTCGTCTTGTGTCTGCCGAAGGTGTGCGGATCGATCCCAAAGATCTTCAAGCAGTTATGTCACTCAAAAGTCATACTCTACATACCGTCGGTGAGGTAAGAAGGCTTCTCGGCTTCCTAAGCTATTATCGCTCGTTTATCCAAGATTTTTCAGGTGTAGCTAAGCCTATGTATGAGCTCCTACAAGCAAAGCCTGGGGTGGCACCAGTTGAGTCCAGTAGGAGAAAGACCAAAGGCCCCCAAATGCCTTCCAGAACTCCTGTGGAGTGGACAAGTGAGCATCAGAAATCTCTTGAAACCTTGATTGACATGTTGATAAAGCCACCAATTCTTGCCTATCCAGACTTCAATTTACCATTCTCGCTGCACACCGATGCATCTGAAGGGGGCCTTGGGGCTATACTCTACCAGAGTCAGGATGGAAAATTAAGAGTCATTGCGTATGGCTCCCGGACACTGTCCCAGGCCGAAAGAAATTACTGCCTACATAGTGGTAAACTTGAGTTTCTTGCACTTAAATGGGCAGTGTGTGAAAAAATTCAGAGACTACCTGTTCTATGCTCCACATTTTACCATTTACACAGACAACAATCCCCTGACCTAAATAATGAGCACTGCGAAGCTGAATGGGGTTGGCCATCGCTGGGTGGGAGAATTGTCCGACTACCACTTTGATGTGAAATATAGGCCTGGTAAAATAAATATTGATGCTGACACACTGTCGCGTATCCCCCTTGACATCGAAAAGTATACCACTGAGTGCACTGAGCAATTGTCATCTGAAGTGGTGCGAGCAGTCTGGGATGGAGCTCGCGCAGCCAAAAAGAAAGATGTGGCTTGGGTTGCAGCACTCAGTATGTCGTCTATGGAAACTGACCCAACATCCCAAGGTTCATTGTTGCCAAGAATAAATAAAGATGAACTCTCCAAAGCTCAACGGGAGGATCCAGTGATAGCCAAGATATTGAAGATGAAGGAGGAAATCAAGGTGCCAGATGAAAGTCTAAAGAAAACCGTGACTGGAGCGGCCAAGAAACTTTTGTATGAATGGAACAAACTAATTATAGAGGATGGATGTCTCTATAGACAAACAGCTCAAAACAAACAACTTGTTCTCCCAACCCAGTATAAGCAACTTTCTTTGGAGCACTTACATGACAACATGGGACATCTGGGCACAGAACGGGTTCTTCATCTGATGAGACAAAGATTCTACTGGCCATATATGAAGAAGGAAGTAGAGGAGTATATCACAAAGAAGTGTCCCTGTATTAAGCAAAAGAAACCAACGACCCATGTCCGAGCACCCATGGGGAGTATAACATCCAGCTCACCTCTAGAACTTGTTTGCATCGACTACCTGCACTTAGAGCCAAGCCGGGGTGGGTATGAGTATATACTAGTGGTCGTAGATCACTTTACTAGGTTTGCGCAAGCTTATCCTACTAAAAACAAGTCTGGCCGTACAGCAGCTGAGCGTCTTTTCAATGATTATATACCTTTGGTTACCCTGGAAAGCTACACCATGACCAGGGCAGGGAATTTGAAAATGAGCTTTTCAGGAACCTTCGGGAACTTGCTGGAGTACGCCATTCGAGGACCTCTCCGTATCACCCTCAAAGTAACCCAGCTGAGAGATTCAACCGGACTCTCCTCCAAATGCTCCGGACCTTGGCTGATAAGGAAAAGATACGTTGGAAAGATCACCTTCCCCAGATCGTCCATGCATATAATTGTACACGTCACGAGTCAACTGGGTATTCCCCATTCTATTTACTGTTTGGACGCCACCCTCGCCTTCCTGTTGACTTGATATTTGGGCTCGTTGAAGAGGATGAGGGATTAACTCATAAGGGATTTGCTGATCATTGGGCTGGAAAGATGGCTGAAGCATATCAAATAGCAAATGAAAACCGTAAGCAATCAAGTGCGCGGGGCAAAGCTCAATATGACTTGAAGGTCAAAGGTGTTATTCTGAAGCCTGGAGACAGAGTTCTTGTTAGAAATTTGAGAGAGCGAGGAGGCCCAGGGAAACTAAGATCATACTGGGAGAAGATCATCTATGTGGTGAAAGAGCAAGTAGCAGACAATCCGGTTTATGTGGTGAGTCCTGAGAATGGGAACAAAAGTGGAACTAGAACCCTGCACCGAAACCTATTACTGTTGGTGAATGACTTGCCTGTGGAGACACCATCACACCCACTGAAACACGGGAACCAGAAACAAAGCAGACAAGGTAACAGGGAGAAGACAAGAAAACCTACCTACCACAGTGACATCACCGATTCAGATGAGGAAAGCTCTGAAAGATACTGGTTGAGAATTCCTGAGAGTTGGACAGAGCATAAGAGACAGCATACTTACCGGCAAGATTCAAAACTGAACCATGAGAACTCTCTTGTCGAAATGACGTCACCATCACCTGAGCGAACCGGGCGAGAAAGAGATCAAGTCCAAGTCCCACAGGAACAGAGACACAGTTTGATCGAGACTCAATCACCAGAAGAAGTGATCCTGAATTCAACATTTCCACCTGAAGTCAGTGGAGATAGTGATAGTGAAGGTGCCCTGCCTGATGAAGCGGAAAGTCTGACATCAGAAAGCTGTATCGAACCAAGACGGTCAGTGAGAGGGAGTAAGCCAAGACAAGTGTTTACGTACGAAACACTGGGTCAACCATCGCTACAACCACAGACTATGCTCCACAGTGTAGCAGCATATACCTTTCCTCACTTACCTGTATTGGCTACACCATATTATATGCCACCACTCTCATACTACCCGTTTCACGACTCATACAATATGGTACCATGTATTCCCACAGGGGCAGCATATTAAGTTAAGAAAGTGGTGTTCTGGACATAGTAATCTTGCGCCTGAGTGTATACATATTTTTTTTTGTAGCTGGTGCCCATTTTATTTTGTCGGGGAGGATGTGACACATACGAGGTATGTGCACAATTATATAAAGTAAGTAATTGTCATGTATAGTGGTGACATTGAAAGGTATGTGTTTATGTTTTCTATGTAGTATATGGTGCCTATAACAAGTCACTATGAGAATGCAGCTCTCTGCTGCAGCAGCAGGGGACTGTTATTATGACGCACAGGGTCTTATGTTCCAGAAGGATTGGGGGAAGATTATAGGTGTGGCACTGGTGATGTGTTCCTGCTTACCCTCATAACCACGAGGATACTGTGGAAACAAGCAGCCAATCTGTCTGTCTCCTCATTCTTTCCTGTTTTTACAGGTAAGCCTAAAGCAGGAAGTAACTCCCAAACACTTAAAATAAAGAATCCATGTTATATACAGCTGTATTAACTGTGCAGAGAGTCAGATGGGAGACAATAAGAGAGATATCCTTAATGTAAACACTAGGAGGGTGAAGGCTCCAGTTACTCTGCAATAATAATGGTAAAAGCAGTATTTCCTGATGCAGAGTCAGTTATGTACATTTAAATGTACTCAATATGCAGAAATCTTAGATGCATTATTATTTGTTATTAGAAAGGAATTGTTCTATGTCTTGGCAGATATGACATCCCCTTATGTGCAGAAGGAAAAGGAATAGCTGTAGCACGCTGCACACTGTATATAATAGGATGTATAGTCTGTGAGACGGATTCACAACTTTCCACAGGAAAAGTTAGATATTTTAGCGAAAATGAAGATGACATGTTAATAGGTCATTTAGAATGAAAATGTTATTGTTTTAAAAGCATTTGGAAAATATGCATTTAATAAAGATAACCACGAGGATACTGTGGAAACAAGCAGCCAATCTGTCTGTCTCCTCATTCTTTCCTGTTTTTACAGGTATTTACATCTGTCTGCTGGCCCTCTGAACGGGGTCTGCAACATGTGGGAAAAGTCATGAAGTGGTCCCTGTATGAAGAAGACATGCGGAGCTCCATCGAGACACGTCTGCTCCCTTCAGCTGCCGGCCACGCCCCCCCAAGGAGAAAAATTTAATTGAATCCCATATACTAAAATATATAACCCATATGAGTAAAGGAAACACACTATCTAAAGAATATGCAATATACTGTACAAGGTTTGTGAAAGAAGGAAAAAAAATCCATTAAAACACGACTACATCTGTATGGTTAGCCCGTAAGTCATTGTTCTGCTCTCTAATGAGAAAGCAGAAACCCATTCCGATAGCAGAAATAGCAGTATGTCATACACAGGCAGTATCGGTGCTGCCATGTGATTATACTTTCCTGAAAGGTGATGGCACTTACAAAGAAGATGCAAGCTCATGCAGCATGAGGCTGAATGTTCAAGCAAGTTGGATTCAGTTGGGGCATATAAATTCAGGGGCAAAAATCAAATGGAATGGGGGGCATAAATAAAATGGGTACAAAAGTAGAAATGAAATATCAGACGCTACTTTGCATGGATAAACAGGGATTTTATTGAGACATCCTGAATGGCAACATTTCAGCTGGAGAGTCAGCCGTTTGTCAAATTAAATAGTGGCATAAATCAAATGAAATGTGTATGGGGGCATACATAAAATAAAATTAGTACAAATTAAATGGGAATGGGGCTTAAATCAGATCAAATGGAAAGGTGGGCATAAATCAGGAGGGGAGGGTTTAGGGTTACCAGTCCACACTGCATTTACTTCTTAGACGGTTCCTAGAGATGCCTAGTTGCCTACATGCTATTATCCATCTTAAGTGTCTCATAACAGAAGCACTCCTTGCCATTTACAGCATTAGATTCCTCCTGCATTGCCTGGCAGACCACTTAATCCTGGATAATCTCAGAAGGATTTTTTTAGAATTATATCATCGAATGATCTGTACAGAAATTATCACAGTGAGAGCTATTCCTTAAATACCTATTAATTTACACTGAGCAGCTCTTGTGTCCTCATCATTGGCTCAATAAAAGCTGTAGTGCACACATACACAATGACTTTCTGCGTCCAGGTTTTCTGCTTTTGTCTTCAACTCTTAATTCATCTCGTTTTTCTTTCTTGTGCTAAAATTGGCCAGAAACTAAAATAAATAAAATAATAGTTTAGGTGCAAAAATGGAAGTATTTATAGCATATGAAATAGCCAATCTAGTTCTTTTTTCATTCTCTAGTTTAAGGAAATTTTACTATGATAATCAAACTATTAATGTAATAATAGATACAGTTGTATTCAAAATTATTCAACCCCCACTGAAATTGAGTGTTTTGGCCAGTTTGACATTGATTTTGATCATTCAGTCATCTTGCTTACAATTAAATCAAAGAGGCACGTGTAGGTCAGACAAATATAACATAACATTTATAATGAAATAACCACAAATGTCTTTTCTGTGCTCACATCATTATCAGTTTTATTCAACCCCCAAGTGACATTCAATCTTAGTACTTAGTACAACATCCTTTTACAGTTATAACAGCTTTTAAACGTGAAGCATAGCTTGACACAAGTGTCTTGCAGCGATCTACGGGTATCTTCGCCCATTCGTCATGGGCAAAAGCCTCCAGTTCAGTCACATTCTTAGGCTTGCGCACTGCAACTGCTTTCTTTAAGTCCCACCAGAGGTTCTCAATCGGATTTAAGTCAGGTGACTGCGATGGCCACTCCAAAATGTTCCAGCCTTTAATCTGCAACCATGCTCTAGTGGACTTGGAGGTATGCTTGGGATCATTGTCCTGTTGAAAGGTCCAATGTCTCCCAAGCCTCAGGTTTGTGACGGACTGCATCACATTGTCATCCAATATCTCCTGGTACTGAAGAGAATTCATGGTACCTTGCACACGCTGAAGCTTCCCTGTACCTGCAGAAGCAAAACAGCCCCAAAGCATTATTGACCCCGCGCCATGCTTCACAGTAGGCAAGGTGTTCTTTTCTTCATAGGCCTTGTTCTTCCTCCTCCAAACATAGCGTTGATCCATGGGCCCAAACCGTTCTAATTTTGTTTCATCACACAGAACACTATCCCAAAGCTTCTGTGGTTTGTCCACATGACTTTTGGCATACTGCAGTCGACTCTTCTTATTCTTTGGAGACAGCAAGGGGGTGCGCCTGGGAGTTCTGGCATGGAGGCCTTCATTACGCAGTGTGCGCCGTATTGTCTGAGCTGAAACTTCAGTACCCACATCTGACAAATCTTTTCTCAGTTCCTCAGCAAGTCACACGGGGACTTTTCTCCACTCTACGCTTCAGGTAGCGCACAGCAGTCGAAGTCAGCATCTTCTTTCTGCCACGACCAGGTAGTGTTTCAACAGTGCCCTTTGCCTTGAATTTGCGAATGATGCTTCCTATGGTCTCTCTTGGTATGTTTAACATCTTTGCAATCTTCTTATAGCCATTGCCCTTCCTGTGAAGAGTAATCACCTCTTCTCTTGTCTTCCTGGACCATTCTCTTGACTTCACCATGTTTGTAACCACACCAGTAAATGTCTAGAAGGAGCTGAGTATCACAGTCATTTTAAAGCTGCCTAATTGGTGCTTATTATGCTTTATTGCTGCTCCGTGACATCCACAGGTGTTTTCAATACCTGATTGAAAACACTTGAATGAACCTCTGTTCTTCAGAATGGTAGTCTTTAAGGGGTTGAATAATTGTGTCAATGAAGAATTCACAAAAGAAACATTTACTACTGTATTACAAAACCAATTGATGTCATTTTAGTTGCATATGGTTCTTTAACAAGTCCTTGTAGGATTTCATTCTGAATACAATTACAAATGTACACTAAATTCCCTAAAACCCTTTACAGCATTGGGGGTTGAATAATTTTGAACACAACTCTAGTAGAGGTATGTGACAGAATAGTAGAAACATGTGATTGAATATTATGGTGCCCTCCGATACGAAGAATGCATTATGTTGTCCATTGGGGACAGTTTGGACATAATAGAATTCTCTCTATATTATATTTACTGTTAGGTTACCGTTTCTCTGCTGCCTTTGCTTCTACCACTTTATCCTGCCAAATCATTATTTAATAAGGGGACATAATTATGGATGAGTAAGAGAGAAAGTGAAGTAATGGGACATTATCATCTGGCCTGGCCCGGGAAAAAACAAAATGCACCTGGACATTTAAAGACATATTACTCCCTTCCTATTTATTTATGCTTTAATTAATTATGAAATATTGGCATTATGTAGATAAAGTATGAGGAAATTTACATATATAAGACATCAGACAAAATTCTTTTAATTAAAGAGATTCAAGAAATTAACAGCCAGTCATTGTCTTGGTTTTATCGAGGTAGCCATAAATGCCCTAACATATTACTATTCTGGATAAAAATGTAAGATGACAAGGAACTGCACTAATAGTACAACACAGCGCTATAAGGCGTGAGAGTGGACGTTCCTTCCACTCTGACGCCCGTCTGGCCACCTCCTTTGAGGGATCGCACGCTGCAGCCCCGTCGAATGTGCCTCATAGCGCTTCGACGGAGAGGCTTTCAGCACAGCCGCAACACTTCCGCTGTAGCGCGTGCTATTTGTGTGCGCTTTAGAGCTTGTAGCCAGGCCCGTCAGCTCGTCGCAACGCTGCGACGAACTCCGGCAGGCACGTCAGTATGGGCGCACGTAGTGCGCTCGTCTGACCCCGGCCTTAATGGACAAGTGCAATTGGATAAAACTCAGAAGATGACAATGAATGTTCTAGTTGATTTCCATTTGGAAGCAGCAAGATGTACCAGACTGGCGGACAGGGCCAGCTCTTTGCATGTGCGAGGGTTGTGGTGCACATGGCCCGCCTTCAAGTTGGTCCTGCAGGTGCCCCTGGATGTGTCCCTCCATTGTATGGATGTGAGCGGAGTGTCATGGGGATTCCCTCCCCAGCGCTAACTACTCTCCACTCCCAATCTTTCTTTGCCCCTGCTCAGCAATTTGTTTTTAAAAAAATCCTTTTTTCTTCTAAAAAAAAAAAAAATCACCATTGTCTACTTTTTAATTGTAAATCAAACAATGATGCTTTATTTACTCCCATTCTTATTTCCCATGCCAGGACTAAGTGTACATGTACATTAAAACCACAAGCTGCGAAGAAAGACGAGGGTCCTTTGGACCCCTATATCTCCATCCTGTTTATCCCACAAGGTTAAGTGAAGTGTCATTGGATAGGTAATAGTTTGGCCCTTCCAATGATAACAAACATGAGTATGTATTGTTTAAAAATATATATATATATCTTTTTTTTTTCAAAAAGCAGTGACATTGTTTTTTTCATTTATTTTTTATAAATACTTATCAAGCTAACAATGCAACTGCACTAATTCATCTTCTCAGTACCCACACTGGGTGTAGGTGTGGAGGTGATAGCACAATGTGTTAGAAGCCGCCGCAATGCTGCAAGGAGAGGCAGGGTCCTATGGACCCCTATATCCCCTTTCTATACACCCCACAACTGGATCGGTTTCCGATTAAAAAAAATCTCAAATCAATCTGAACTTTTCCGATTGCAAATTGGCCATGTCCGAACATAAATAAAGAAATTGTGTTTAATCTGAATAGTAAAAAAAAAAAAAACGGTAACCCTAGCCCTAACCTAATCCTTGCCCTAATCGGATGACACAGAAACTGTAACTCAATCCCTAGCCATAATTTAACCCAAGCCTTAACCCTAACTCTAATCATTTGACACACAGAAACTGTAACCTAACCTAACCCTAGGCCACTTAACCATATTTTATGTATTATACAAAAGCCACACACTCCTCAATTTCTATAACACACATGCTCACACCTTTGCTACTCAGACCCCCATTTCCATCACATTCAGTCTCTTTCACTCCCTGAAAAAGTGGCCCCGCATTTAACCTTGCACCTTGCCCTGCTAACCCTAGAGCCGGACCCGCTGGCAAAGTATACATGTTCCAAAAATTCATTCCCCACTTCTGAGTTTTATCCAATACAGTTTGCACTTTTTCTTTTATTACACAATGTTTTGCTATAAGTGTGTTTCCATTGTTATGGTATGATTTTATCTGTCTCCCTTCTTTTGTGCTTTTTGTTTATGGGAAGAACCGGAATTATCTCCCGGCAGGTCTAATACGTCCTTAGTATCACACTGGTATGGTTGATTGATAGGGATGCACTGAAATTTCGACCACCGAAATTATCAGCTGAAAATGGTGCTTTCGGCCAATAGGAAAAATCGTCCAAAAAAAGGCTGAAAACCAGTCATCCGAACCAGGGCCTGGAACCCCAGCAGGGCTGGGGGCTCGCCTGAGCCTGGAGGCTGGCCAAGCAGGGGGCTCAGCCGGGTCTCCAGGCGACTAATTTTTTTTAGTTGGGGGGTGAGATAGCGTTACACATACATCCACATCCACATATTCACCTATATCAGCCTTGAGCTCCTCCAGCAGTGGCAGTCCCATGCTGAGTGGTGTCAGTCCTCTAGCATCCAGTTCTCGCTCTCCATCAGACACCTGTCGCAGGGATGACATCACGGAGGTAGAAGCCTAAGGCCCACTCACCATGGGACTGCCACCACTGGAGGAGCTCAGGGCCGATATAGGTGAGTATGTGGATGCGGATGTAGGTGAGGATGTGGATGTGGATGTGAGTATGTGGATCCGGATGTAGGTGAATGTAGGAAGCGGGATTTCACCCCCCCCAATTAGTCATCCGAACCTGGGCCTGGAGGCCCGGCCGAGTCAGGCTCGCCTTGCCGTGCTTGGCCGGCCTCCAGGCTCAGGTGAGTCCCCGGCTCGGCCGGGCCTCCAGGTCCAGGTTCTGATGACTGATTTTTGGTTTCGGTTTTCGGCCGAGCTGATCCCGAACATACAAAGTCTACATCATGGGTGAGCAACTTTGGCCATCCAGATGCTTTTGGAACTCCATTTTGCATGAGACTCTGATGACAACCTATTGAGTGACTCCGCATCGTGGGGGTATGTAGTTCCAATTCCAAAACATCTGTAAGATTGCTGAATCTGTTCTACATGAACAAAAGTGGCAGGTAAGAGGCTTCACTGAATGTGATTGTTATTACGGCGATTTATGGAAGTGGAAAAGTCCTGTAGACATATTTCATATTAGTGAATTCCAAAGATAATTGATTAGCCATTTCATTCTAATCATTTCATCCAGCAATAAATATCCCATATAAATATCTTTATTGCCACTTTATTTTATCTCATTCTTTTGTCACTTCATAAACTCTAGATAACTGCAAACTGCACCTGTTTTTGAAGCAGTACTTACAATTTACACTTAATACACGTATACATGTTATCGAGGAAGAGCGAGACTATCCCTGGAAGATTCGCTTAACCTGTGAACGGATTGGCCAAGAACCTGTGTATAATGACAAACATGTTTTTTTGCACTGCACAAAACACACAAAATTAAATGACTTTATATATATATATATATATATAAAGTCAAGAAAATATACAAAATCCCAAGTGTCAGTCAATTAAGACTTAGAAAGTCCTGAATCATGAATTCCTCTAAATTAACTAGAACAGCAGGTACGTAATATTCCTCTTGTGCCAGATAAATATAAACCATGAGTACTGTTTCTGACCATGAAATACTTGCAGTGATTAATAGACGTGTGGTAGGCTTTTATTTTCAATCCAGCATCCTTTGGGGCCCATGTGGTGCGCAATCTACTGTAATGCTTTTTAGAGTTGAACAGGTTCCAGCGTTCATGTGGGGTTATAAATGGGGGAGCTCCCTCACATGCATCATGCGAATGGCTGTTTTTTTTCACTTGTCTAAACTGATACTGAGAAGTCCATCTTCTAGCCAGACTGATATTCACAACATTCTCTGAGTTACTGTAAAACTTCTTAGTAAATGAGCGCCGGTTCTTCTCACCAGTGATAACAGTCTGCCCTGGCATTCGTCGTAGTCTTGTGGTATGGTACATCTAGCCAGCTTAGTAATGGTTCATTTAAATTGCCAGCCATGTGTGTAATATACCAGTGAGTCTCACCAGTAGTTCGGTTTATATTTATATATTTTTTTAACACGGCAACTTCAGATATTCTCGTATGCCCTTCTCTTACTCTCGACAATTAGAGTGAATATATGAGCTTGCATTTGTTTATTTTTAGTCCAACTAAAGCACTTGCATTTTATACAAAGGTTCTTTGCAAAGCATCCCAGATGCCAAACAACAAAAACACAGATTTATCCATACATTGCTAGTATTCATTCTTTGTTTATGTGATAGCCTTCTTTTCCTTATGTAAATGTGCGCTCAAGTGTTGAGAGTGTTGGCTTTATCAGTGAATTTTACATGTCACATTACTGTTTTTTTATACTACTGTTTTTTATAATAGATGTTAGTATAAATAATAGAAATTCAAAAAACCTTATTAAAAAATACAATTGGGTTTCCCATTCCTGAGTGATAGGTGAGTAATGTTGCAAGTGAGCTTGTAAAGATTAAAAGATGTTTTGAGAGGTGGAGCTTGGACGCTGAGGAGGAAAGTCGTGCTTAACAGGAGCTCCGTGAGCCGGACTGATTACTGCAGTTTTTTTTTACCCTTTTGGATTGCTGCTACATCGACACCCAGTTTACCAAGGGACAGCATCTGAGATCTCAGTGCTTTCTACTGCCGGAGGCTCCCGCTGGCTTTTCTATCAGCCCTCCGCACGTCTCCAGGCATCCATCTTGAGGCCTATGTGAATGTGGGCATCGGCCTCTTGGAGTGGGATTGGTAGGTTCGGGCCTGTGAGTGGAGTGGCCTTTTTCCACTTTTTTTTCCTCACCTCTCCCCCACGGTGTTGCTGTCCTCTCGGGCCTGGTGGTGAGTGCACTGCGAGTGCTGGGAGACCTGCCCTCATCCTGAAATTGTCAGCTGCCTCAAACACTCCTTTCAGAATCTTCATAATTTCTGGGATCACGGGCTTTCATCACCAGGTTCCTGCTTCTCATCCCGAGTTGGTCCATGGGGAAGAAGTCAGCCAGGAGGTCCTTTTTGGTGGACGGCCCTCACCAGCAGGACATTCGGGACTCCCTGGATGGGACAAACAGGCAGACAGACCTCTGTGTGGGAAGATAGTCTCTCACTCAGCCGGCATATTAAAGGGGACAGCATTCCAGAGCTTTATGTAGCCTAAAGGCCACGATGGTGTCGGAAAGGGACCTCCTCTCAGCCGGGCTTGGAAATCCCTATAGAGGGAGATACACTAGAGACATGCAGTTCACTCCACAGATACTGCATGTCTGTGCTTGTATGAACAAGCTCTAGATCCACAGATACTGCATAACAAGCCCAGACATGCAGCATCTGTGGATCTGGGGCTGCCCTCTCCCGCAACCCCTTAATGTTACACAGTTCTATCCTCACCAGTTTAGGCTATAGCATTGATTTTTTTTTCAACAAATTATTTATCTTTAAAATAAATATATCGTAATATGATACGGCACGTCAAATTTATGTCGTATGTTTTGTAAGTTTTTTTTTTAAATTCAAGTTTTTTTTATTGTAAAGTAAAGTCAGCATGACACACATAAGGAAAAGGCCTCACAGGGCCAAAACAAGTCATCGAAGAAAACGGCCACACAGGGCCATAACCTGTCATCTCACAGAAAGAGACATCTAAAATACTAACTAGGCATCTAGAAAGCACAGCTGGAGAGAAATAAAAAAAATAATCCCTGGAGTAAATCACGAGTCCTCAGGAATTAGAACAAAATCGAAAAACATAAAATATAATCTCAGACAATCAACGGACATACAAAAATTCTTCAGAAAATAGTACGAACGAGAACAGCAAGAGGTATTGAGAAAATAAAAAAATAATCGGGAAGAGAGGGGGTGCTATACACATCACTGTTAAAAGATGGTGACCCAGAGGAAGAAGAAGAAAAAAAAAGTGGGGGGGGGTGAGGGGAGTGGCAAAGGCCATCACTGTGGCACACTCCCAAAGGAGGCCATGGAGGGATAATGTCACGAGGCCCAGGAGCCCGAGGGCCAAACATGACAGGAAGAGACATGGTGGCGCACCTCGGGGCTAACTAGTAGATGCCAAAGAGAAAAAAAAAGGATGGAGGGGGTACACCATCGCCAGCAGGACGAGCACCAAGCAAAAGCAAAACTGTAAGGGAGGTACGAATAAAAAAATTAAACTAGAGTCCCCAGAAAAGTCAATAAACTTGTCAAGCAGGGGAGGGGGGGGAGAAAAGACAATTTTACAGAAGTCAGGGAAATATATTACGTCCTCAAGAATAAAACACTCAATGTAGGGGGATGCTCAGCAAAAACTGGAACTCAGCCCGGAGAAGAAGTCGCCGGGTCCGGGGACAAACCAATGCCGGAAAGCATAGGCCAGGCCTCAGCCGGGTCAGAAACAGTATAAGGCACGTTTTCATGAGTCACCACGAGGGAGCCAGCCAAACCCCAGCGATAAGCGACCCCCCCCGAAGATGGAGGAACGCCGTCACCTTCCGGTACCGATGCCGAGCCAGCAGGGTCACAAATGGTAAATCATTGTATAAAATCAGCGACGCTCCGTCAAATTTCACTGCAGACCGCACCCCGGGGGCCAACATGATCCGTTTCTTGACCACAGCAGTCTTGGTAACTGCGATGACAACCCTTGGGGAAGCCCAGGGGCCGTCGCTGGCTTGCGGTTCCAGAACACTGTGTCAAAAAGCACTGTCACGTCAGGTGACGATCCAGAGGTATGCTGCGCCAGGCGGGTGGCATAAGGGAGCAGGTCCGATGTAGATACCGATTCGGGGATGCCTCGCATACGTATATTTCGCCTGCGGTGTCGGGACTCGAGAACCTCCACTGAGCGGGTCAAAAGGTCAACCTGGGACAGCAAAGGCGCTCACATGGGATGAGCAAAAGAATCACCTTCTCCGCTGCCACTTCAGCGTTCTGCGCCTGCACCGCCGCCACCTGAGTTCCTATCAAGTCCACCTCAGCCTGTATCCCAGACATCGCAGCGGACCACATACTCTTAATTTCCGCGATGAATCTCTGGAAATCTCCCATCGTGGTGGGGCGGGCATAATTTTCCACATCAGGGGCAGCTTCAGCGCCTCGTCTTGGGGAGGGGGGACCAACACCCGAGGGTGTCTCATTCCCGCCGAAGACACCTGCCGTAGTCTGCACCACGGACTTCAGGAGGACAGGGCTCCGGGGTTGTGATACCCGAGTACCCCCCTCAGAGATCAGAAGGTCGTCATCTTCCGTGCAGTGGCATGAGGCATCAGAGGTAAGTGTCACGTCCTGGGTCTCTGGCTTCTATGGATATTGCATCCAAGTTCTGGACCTTTGATTCACGTTCAAGCCTGGACCTCACCTGGACTCAATTGTTTAAGTGGACTCTGTATATAGGCAGGCATCGCCCTAAGAAGGGCGCTGCCTCATTTTGGTATTCACTCTGATCCTAGCCTCCAGTTTATCCTTGTTCTCAGTCTGATCCATGTTCTCAGTTTGTTCTGTATTCCTAGTCTTGATTCAAGCCTCACTGTGATTCTAGCTTCATTCTGATCCTGATCCTGCTTCAGTGTACTCAGCTCATGCATTCATGTTCAGGTCTGTCTTGCTTAGGTGATGTTTGAATTTAATATATCCTTTCTTAGTTCTTCTGTCTATATTCAGGTCTATGTTCTTGGTTCAAGTTCATGTCTAATATTCATGTTTTCTCTAGTTTAAATCCGGTTTATGTTCTTGCTTATGTGGCTCTAGTATTTAGCCCTCTCATGTTGTTGCTTTTTGATTAGCTATCTGTTTCATGCATTTCGTTCTGATCTGGTTCTATGTTTTGGTATTTGTATCTCAGTATTTCAGTTTATTTCTAGTGCTCAGGTCTTTAGTTTCATGTGTGTTTTTCTTGATCCTTGCTGTTTTTATACTTTGCTGTTGTAAATAAATCCCTTGTTTTTGTTTATTCAGTCATGTCTGTTAACTGCTCAAGTAGCTCACACCCCTTCTGTGCCATGTCAGGTCAGGCCAACCGTCACAGTAAGCTCCTGGGACCTGCTGGATAACGCTGCCTGTTCTTTACGTTTTTTCTGGGCCCGCTTCTTTGCGGCCGTGCCCACAGCTGTACCCCTTCTGTCTTGGTACGTTGGGGCAAGCCAGTCAATGCCAGCCCCATTACCAAGGGGCCAGGAACAAACATCTTCCTCTGAGGAGCCAAAATCTGGGGGGGGAGTGCTAAAGAGGGATCTAGGCTGCCAGTGAGTCCTTTGCTGCCTAACGACTTGCGGATATTCCTTTGGCGGTGGCCATCTGACCCTTCACGCCGTTGTTGTGATTTTTTGCTCATCATCCGGGCCCAGGTAAGCCACTCGCGGGACCTGAAATTACTTCCACGGCAATCCGCAGGAAACTCCCCGGCTCCACCGCACGGACTAGGCCCGAAACTCACCGGGATGTGTAATACGCCAGCGTCCGCACAGTGAACTCCAATGCGGGCACCCCAGGCGGATAGAAGGCACCAGCATCACCAGATAGTCCAGGTAGGGCACAAAAACCCTGCTATAGTCAGCTTTAAATACAAGGTGCTGGAGGAGCTCCAGGAAAAGTGTCTGCTCGGTGTCTCAGCTAGCTCCACCTGTCCATGTTTTGTAAGTTTTGTACATGGCATAACTGCTCCCAGTCAGGGGCGGATCCAGACACCGGTTTCGGGGTGGGGGGAACTCTACCAGTTTTGACTAAGAGCTGGTGTTCGCAGTGACAGGCAGAGATGCGCCTAATCGCAAGCTGTGCTCGTTACACTCACTCTCCCCAGAACATTGCACAGGGTCTGTCCTCATGTGGCTCATGAGCCTTGCGAACCATTTCCATACAAGAGGCCCAGGGTACCCCCTCCCAGCACATACCAACCCCTGGAAGCTATGCAGTGTAGGGTAACCCAGGTGTGAGCTGCCCAGTGCACCATTTCCATGCTGGCAGGACACACGTGGCACCCCATCTGCACAGCCCTGCAAACCCTTTCCATACCATGGACCCAGGGTACCCCCTCCCAGCTCACATTTAATATATTGCCCCAGCTCACATTTTATATATTGCCCCCAGCTCACATGGATATATTGCCCCAGCTCATATGGATATATTGCCCCAGCTCAGATGGATATATTGCCCCCAGCTCAGATGGATATATTGCCCCAGCTCACATGCATATATTGCCCCAGCTCACATGGATATATTGCCCGAGCTCATATGGATATATTGCCCCAGCTCAGATGGATATATTGCCCCCAGCTCAGATGGATATATTGCCCCCAGCTCAGATGGATATATTGCCCCCAGCTCAGATGGATATATTGCCCCAGCTCACATGCATATATTGCCCCAGCTCACATGGATATATTGCCCACAGCTCATATGGGTATATTGCCCCCAGCTCATATGGATATATTGCCCCCCAGCTCACATGGATATATATTGCCCACAGCTTACATTAATATATTTTCCCCAGCTCACATGGATATATTGCCCACAGCTCACATGGATATATTGCCCCCAGCTCATATGGAATGGATATATTGCCCCAGCTCACACATGGATATATTGCCTCCAGCTCACACATGGATATATTGCCCTTAGCTCACACATGGATATATTGCCCTTAGCTCACACATGGATATATTGCCTCCAGCTCACACATGGATATATTGCCCCAGCTCGCACATGGATATATTGCATCAGCTCACACATTGATATATTGCCCCAGCTCACACACATGGATATATTATCCCCAGCTCACATGGTCCAAGCGGTCTCCTCTGCCAGGCCCCTCCGAGTGCTTCTGTTCCTACGAGCGGCCGCCGGCATGAAGCTCGGCCGCTCGCCTGGGTACCACACACAAGGCACGGTCTCACAAGATCCCGGGAGTTCACATGAACTCCGCGATCTCGCAAGATGATGGATGAACCCAGGCGAGCGGCTGAGCTTCATGCCGGCGGCCGCTCATAGGAAGAGAAGCTTCAAGCACTCGGCTGCTCAGTATTTTCTCGGGGGAGGAATTGCCCTGTTGCCCCCCTGGACCCGCCCCTGCTCCCAGTGGAATATCAAACTCAGACTTTTTACTGGAGTTTACTGTCATATAGTACTTTACTGTGTGCAAATTTAAAATTTTTGTTAGTTCCCCCACCAGAGATATTTAGCCCGAAATTTATACAAAAAAAATAAAAAAATATCATGTTTGTGGGTGCCTGTAAAAAAAGTATCAGGGCTTAATTGCTTTTTTTACTTAAACTACCCGACCATAGGTACTTGGAAGAAAAATTTTAAGCTGAATATTTGAACCCTTTCCAAAAAACTGCCCTTCCGAAATTTGAATTTTTTATAACTTTGAGTGTTAAGTTTGGCGTGAAATTTTTCAGTTACATAGAAACAAGATAGTCAAATGATGTAATTAACAAAAATGTAGTCCAGAATGTGCTAAGAATAATAAATTTTGTTCCACAACTCTGTGACAAACCATAATTGAAATATGCAGTTTTCCACAAACCTCTGGAAACAAAAAATGGTGCATGGCGTGAAGCAAAAAAGGCCACCATTTTTAAATGAGTCAGTATAAAATTTAAATAATCTTGGTTTCAAACTACCAACATATAGGGGTCATCACCACCACCAAAAAATAAAAAATAAGTAAAAATGGTTAAGCAACCAGTGCTGAACCACTTGATATGGATTGACCCTTTTAACAAACCACAGAGGTTTGGATGATTATGGAGCCCTGATGGTGTCAAGCAGAAGTTTTTTCTTTATAGCCATGTGCGCACAATGTGCAGATCGTACGCATGAGTTGATTCAACCGTTAGTGTGCGCTTGAGATAGCAGTTTTGTGCGCATGCAGAGATTGCCCTCCTGTCTAGGGGCGGGGCTGCAGCCTCACTTCACTGACTGGAGATTTGCTCCTCCCTGACCCAGGATTTACTGTAAATCATTAAGTTTTCAACACAGCAGCATGTTTCATTGAGTTGGTCTGTGGTTCAGTGTGTTAATGCTCCTTCTTTGCAAACAGAACCCCGGGAGTTCAAAACTCATCAGCACAAGTTTGTGGTTTTTAATATTTTTAATCACATTTACCTGTGCTTTTATTTTACCTCTTAAAACAAGCACAATAATAATGAAGATAATTTTATAATAATATCATTATTGTGCTTGTTTTGGGAGGTAAAATAAAGGCACAGGTACAAGTGATTAAAAATATAAACAAATGGGGGGCGTGTCCGGCGGCTAACCAAGATGGCCGTGTGATCCCGGAGCTCCGCACTCATCCCAGCTACCATTAGCGACCCTGCAACTCAGCCCGATCGATCCTGGCTCTGAGTGCTCCCCTCGGGCCCCGGACTGCACCAGGTACCTGGAGATGCCCCCAAAACTTAAAAAATCCCAACCTCCGGGACACCTCCACTCTTTGTTTGGCGATCGCACGCCAGGCCCGGAACTCGCTGCCTCACCCAAAATGGCGGCCGCCACCCCGCGCTCTCCGGATAATGGCCCAGCCACGAGAGGGGACATAGAGAGATTACTCTCCACGTTTCGCGCTGACATTAAGGGGGACATACAGGAAGGCCTGGCGGCGGTGAGGGCCGAGATCGATGCGGTGGGGGCACGAACGGACGCTCTAGAAAGGGCAAACGACGCCTCAGTTAAAGTTTATAATGACATGGCTCAACATTTGGAGGCCCTTACTGAGGAAGTGCACCAACTCCAGAGAGCACAAGAAGATCAAGATAACAGGTCCCGGCGGAACAACGTGCGCCTCAGAGGGGTTCCAGAAGATGTTACAGACCTACAGGACTTTATGCGCAGGTACCTGATCAGTCTCTTACCAGATACCCCCCCGGAACACGGTTTATTCGACAGGGTACACAGAGCCTTAAGACCCCGACCGCGCCCTGGAGAACGCCCTAGAGATATTATCGCTAGATTTCATTATTACGGGATAAAAGATGCGGTGGTCGAAGCCGCTAGAAAGCAAACTCCGTCCATTGACAACGTTATGCCGAAACTGTTTATTGATCTTTCTCCAACTACTTTACAAAATCGTCGCTCCTTTAAACCTATCACAGACCAACTGATTGCGCATAACATCAGATATCGTTGGGGGTTCCTGTTTAAACTTGTGGTATCCCATCACGGATCTACGCATGTTCTGGAAGACCTGCAGAGGGCTGACCGCTTTCTTCAAGCTCTGGGACTGGCAGACACGCGAGCCTCCCCGCCACGAGAGAGGTCCTTTACGCCGCAGAGGATGGAGACTGAATGGTCTCAGGCCTCACTAAACGATCGCCGGCCGCGACCCTCGCCGCCTCCTCCACCATGACTGATGTCTCCTCACTCGGCCACATGAGGCCTACACGTGGTTGCAGGGACTTTGATGTTATTGTAGTTCATTTGGATACGGAACTTATCTAAGTTTTTACACTACAACCTCATTGGGATGATGAGCCTCCGGTTGGATCCAAACGAGATCGGGATTTTGACCTAGGTGACGCCACTTGGTGGATGTCGCTGACCACCCCTCCGCCCAGGGCTCTGGGCGCCCTTCTAGGTTTCCCCCCTGAAGTGGCTAATTACCGGGATTGGACGAAACCCGAGACTGTTTCCCTAATGGATGGGATCTTCGTTGGATTGCTTTTTTTTTTTGCAATTCGAGTTAATATGTGTGTGTATTCCTTTTTTCTGCGTTTAATTTTTTCCTTTTTCTTTTTTTTTTCTTTTTCTCTCTTATTGCAAACATTTTTACCTTTTGGTATTCTTTTTCACCTTTTTTCTTTTTTTTCCTTTTCTTTTCCGATCAAGGTCTCGACAGGTCAGGTAAGCTATGGTCATATGTTGATGTATGTGAATTGGTATACCGCTCGGGTGTTCTAGGTTTTCTACTGCCATTTTCTCCTGCCTTCACTCTTCTGCCCTGTTTGGGCGCTACAGAGACTGTTAGCTCCCAGCTGCTTCCCTTATATTTTTCCCTGCAATGCCACTACATGTAATTTCGCATAATGTAAAAGGGTTTAATAATCCAATGAAGCGACGTAAGGCGATGCGATCCTACGTTTCTCTGGGAGCGGACATTCTCCTCCTCCAGGAAACGCATTTCGCTCAGGGTAAATCCCCTAGATTTTTTGATAAACGATTCCCGCTGCATTACCATGCCTGTGCAAATACGAAACACCAGGGAACCTCCATTTTTTTCTGCTCCCACATTAATTTTGTACTTCGTAGAAAAGTGTCGGATAAGGAGGGACGGTTTCTGTTTCTTCAGGGCACTATTGACAATAGATCGATAACACTACTCAATGTTTACGCCCCTAACACCAGGGATCCTGCTTTTTATGACCGGCTCCTGACTCTGTTAGAACCCTTCCCTGGGGGGGAGGTGATCATCGGGGGCGACTTTAACTCCATCCTTGACCGGGTCTTAGATAGATCTACCACCCCTACTCAGTCTGAGTCTCATCCTAACCGCCCACTCCTTAAAGATTTCTTGGTGCAAACCCAAATAGCAGATGCATAGCGCCTCCTACACCCCACGACAAGAGACTACACATTTTACTCCCACCCGAACACAACATACACGAGAATTGATTTTGTCTTTGTCCCCCAACGGGCGGTGAGAGATGTGCTATCTGCTAAGATCCATGAGATAACGTGCTCAGATCATGCCCCTCTCAGTGTGGTTTTGGCAGATGGCTCCAGGGGCGCCCCCCGCCCTCCCTGGCGCCTTCCAGACGCCCTGTTGTTGAGACCGGACGTCGCTACTGAATTGGACCTAGCGTTGGCGAACTTCGTTCTGGATAACAACCCCGCCCTCTATCAGCCAGATCTGTTGTGGACCACCCATAAGGCGGTCTTAAGGGGCCGACTAATAGGTCTACAAGCGGCCCATTATAAGAAACTGCGCTCCCAAATGACGGACATGACTGCTACTCTCGCTACTTTAGAGAGATCACATAAAGCTCAACCTGACCCATTGATCTGGAACAGAATAGTGACTACCAGGGGGGAACTGAATGCCCTACCGACAGAGAGGGCACTAGGCGACCTCCGTAGAGTCGGACAGCTATTTTTTGAGAAGGGTAACAAGCCAGACGCAATGCTAGCCCGCAAACTGCGCGCCCTGCGTAAGCGTAACTCTATAGCGAAAATCCGGAGATCAGGGGATTCCCCGGCAGTAACTCCGTCAGAAATAGCGGAAGAATTTGCGCGCTATTATTCTAAATTGTATGACGGTACGACAGCCCCATCTGATGATCAGAAACAACAAAAGATTCACTAATTTTTAGAACAATTGCCACTAAGATCTTTGACCCGACCGCAGACGAACGCGTTGGCGACCCCAATTACTACTGAGGAGATCCTCCCATTACTGAAAGGACTCCGAACATCTAAAGCCCCAGGCCCGGACGGGTTTAGCCCCCTATACTATAAGAAATTCCGAACTCAATTAGCCCCACTCCTAGCTAATATGTATAACGGCTTCCTGGAAGGCAAAACCCCTCCCAAAGAGCTGCTGGCCGCCTCCATAGTGGTGATTCCCAAGGAAGGGAAGGATCCTTCTACTTGCGCTAGCTACCGCCCAATATCACTCCTGAATGTAGACATGAAAATTTATGCAAAGGTCTTAGCTACGCGTTTGAGCCACCATCTGCCATCCCTAGTACATCCTGACCAGGTCGGTTTTATCCCGTCTCGCGGAGCCCCGGATAATATCCGCCGCATGGTGAACCTACTCTCTATAGCGCACGCCTCCAAACAGCCATCGCTACTGCTTTCCCTCGATGCTGAGAAGGCTTTTGATCGAGTGGACTGGACATATTTATGGGAGGTCTTGAAGAGGTTTGGGGTGGGAGACGGGATGATAAGGGGTATTCGTGCACTTTACACTAGGCTTGTGCACCGATTTTTTTTTTTTCGGTTCGATTCGGTTCGATTTTTCGGATTTTTAAACTTTTCGATTCGGCTCGTTTCGACCGATTTCGGTTTCGATTCGGTTCGGCTCGTTTTTCGGGTACATTTTTTTTTCGGAATATCGACCATTTTTCGTATTTTCGTGTCACTGCTCGGTCTTTGTATCGACTTTTCGGGATTTCGGAAATTTTCATTTTTCGGAATTGTACATTTTTCGGAATATCGACCATTTTTCGTATTTTTCGTGTCACTTTGCTCGTTTTTTGTATCGACTTTTCGTTTTTTCGGAAAATTTTCGTTTTCAGAAAATTTTAGTTTTTCGGAAAATTTTCGTTTTTTCGGAACGCCTGTTCTCCTCGTTTGACACATTTCAAGTCCATTCGAAAAATCCGAAAATATTTCGTTTCGGCTCGGAAAACGTTTCGGATCTGACATTTTCGGATCTAAAAATTTTCGGAAATTCGGCCGCATCCGAAAACACGAATCGGGAAATTTCATGAAAATTCCGAAATTCCGAAACCCGAAACGCACATCCCTACTTTACACTTCACCAACGGCCTCAGTAACGACTATGGGAGGGAGGTCCAGACCATTCGACATTTTAAATGGCGTCAGGGTTGCCCCCTGTCCCCACTTCTGTTCGCCCTATGCCTTGAACCCCTGGCGGAACAGATAAGGGGTCACCCAGATATTTTAGGAATAGCGGCGGGCGACAAAAACTATAAGCTGAGTCTTTTCGCAGACGATATCTTACTCACGATAACCCGACCCCTTGTTTCATTACCGAACCTATACAGTTGCCTCTCCTCCTTCGGTGCCCTCTCTGGCTACAAAATTAATATTGCTAAATCTGAAGCTTTAAATATCTCATTACCTCAGGAGGTTGTTTCACACTTACGGGACTCATTCACCTTCCGCTGGTGCCCCCAACGACTCAAATACCTGGGGATCTACCTCACCGCTCACGTGTCACAGCTCTACACCTCTAACTATCCTGACATGATTAAGCACATCAAATCCCTACTGCGGCAATGGTCCTCCTACTCCATCTCCTGGATGGGCCGTATTTATGCCCTTAAAATGACAGCACTCCCGAAACTTCTGTATCTTTTCCGCACCTTACCAGTCCCCCTACCATTGACGATCCTACCCAACCTCCAGTCTGCCTTTTACCGCTATGTATGGCAGGGGAAGAAACCGAGAGTTTCCAGACTGATACTACGCCGCCCTAAAATACATGGGGGTCTTGCAGTCCCTGACCTAGCCCTGTACTATCAATCGGCACAGTTGACGCAACTTCTCCAATGGTCCTCTAGAAGGGGTAGGACCTGTTGGGTTGACATAGAGAATGACTATGTTGCCCCTTCATGCTTATCACAGGTTCCCTGGAGACAAATCTCCTCGACAGAAAGAGGTCGCTTACTGCCCACCACTACTCACTCATTGGATATATGGTCTAAGGTCAAATACCGTATGTCCCTCACCACCACTACATCTGGTTTGCTACCCCTGCGAGATAACCCGCTCTTCCCTCCATGGTGTGGGGAGGAGGGCCGAGCTTTTGATTGGTGGCTAGGGAAGGGTTTTACGACACTAGGAGCGGTGCTATTGCAGGGGAAATTCCCCCGGTGGGAATATTTTAGAGAGTCACATGATATCCCTTTACGAGAGTTTTATAGATATTCTCAAATTCGACATTTTGTATGTAGTCGTCTGACTATGGGCATCCCTGTAGAGACCTCATTTGAAAGCCTAGTAATGAGACGCTCAAGCACAGCAGGAGCGATATCCCAAATATATAATCTTCTCCTCCGCCCGTCTCTCGAATGCCCGTGCTCGTACCAGCTCCTATGGGAAATAGATCTGGGTCGCCACCTAACCAGGGAGGAATGGGAGGCAATAAAAGAGTCCTCGATGGGGATAACAACATGTACTCTGATAAAAGAAAATTGCTATAAGCTCCTCTCCAGGTGGTACCTGGACCCGGTCCGCTTACAGAAAATATATCCTGCGCTAACTGGTTTGTGCACTAGGGGTTGTGGCAACCGTGGAACGTTTTATCACATGTGGTGGGAGTGTGGGTTGGTAACCGTACTGTGGCCCTCAGTTTTCGCTCTGATCTCCAGTGCTCTTGGTTTGCCAGTACCCCCTGACCCTGCTTTGGCCTTGCTTAATAGCCCGTCCCGATGTCATGGGCTATCTCGCTCTTCCCTCCGACTAGCCCATCGTATTTGTACTTCCACCCGCATATGTATAGCTCGCTCCTGGAAACGAGACCTCCCCTCCGTACCGGAGATAGTTACGAAGGTGTGGTATATCTATAAAATGGAATGTCTAACAGCTCAACTACACGATACGCTCCAACAATGCACAAAGATCTGGGAACCTTGGCTCACGACGCAGGCCATCATGTAGTTGGGTATAGAACTGTTGGACCTAGAGACCTTGATCTAACAAACTTTTTTTTTTTCCTCTTCTCCCGGTTTATTATTCTTGTAGTTAATAATGTAAGTTACATATAATTGATTCGCATGTCCTATCGAGGCATCGTTATGTCTCAGGGAAAGAAAGCAGGTTCAGATTCTTTATATTATTTGTTTAATCTTGTTACTGCCTCCCTGAGATTATGCATCGCTCTATGGGCTTCCAGGAGCGCCTTGTTGCTGTATTACTGAAAAACCAATAAAAATTGTGTTAAAAAAAAATATATATATATAAACAAATTGCGCTGATCAGTTTTGAACTCTTGGGATTCTGTTTACAAAGCAGTAGCATTAACAAACTGAGCCACAGACCAACTCATTGAAATGTGCCGCTCTGTTGATAATTTAATGATTTAAAACTCGGGTCAGGGAGGATGTAATCTGCAGCCAGTGAAGTAAGGCTGTAGCCCCCTAGCCAGGTGGGCTCAGAGAGGACAATCTCTGCGTACACATGAAATCACTATCTTTTGCGCACGTGAAGAAAAAAAAATTCTGCATGACACCGGAGGGCTCCGCAGATGATAAAATGTGGGAAAAAAAATTACGTGCTGTATATGACTGAAATCGAAACGGAAAGTTACAATTTTGTTTTCCATTTTTTGTTATAGCATTTTGCCGCAAATGGCATATACACTTAATAATAATATACTGTATTTTGAATCTGCTGAGAAAAGGATATATAATATGTCTGGGTCCTATATTAAACCATGACTTCAAAAACACGTTTAAACATGATGAGCACAAAACCGTCAAAATGAGCCCAGCACACGGGGGTGAAATGGCTCAGCAGTGAAGGGTTTAACAAGTTGTCTCGCTTAACAATTATGGAGCCACTAGGGAACTCTTTAACACATGGGGCCCTATTACATTCTTCACGCAAAAACGCACAATCCTCACACATTTTTTCATCCGTCAAAAAATAACGCAAGTAAAACGGACGCGCACAACGTTGCGTGCCAAAATCTGTGTGTGGACCGTTTATTTCACGCGATTCAGACAATCATAATTAAGAACCACAATTGTCTCACGTTAAGTTTTTGCGCCTGTCAAAGTCAATATGCGCATATATGCGGCATCAATAAAAAATGCACGCACAACTTCTCAAATTTATTGGTTTGGTATGAGTAGAATGTGTAACTATACTTTGCTGCATTTTTTTTTGGGCTGGTGTATTTGGTTTCGGCCAGGTTGATAGAATTTGCCATTAACACCAGCTTTTAGGAGTTGCTAAAATTATGCGCGCAACGTCTATGCGTTAAGTCCTGCGCATAGATTGTAATACCATCCACGTACCAGCGCACAAACGCATCTGCGCTCACAATGTTAAGTATAGGACGCGCGAAGTACAGTAAGCTCACGCAGCGTTCGCGCAGGTTCACCCGTGGTAGACGTATACGCACGTTTGTTGCGCTGACATTGTAATACGACATTCAGCACAAAGGGTTTTGCCCCTCGTTAATGCGTATTTGTGCACGCCCTGACGTTTGCGCGAAGAATGTAATAGGGCCCATGATGTCCGCTCCCTTTGCTCTCTCAGTGCCTCTCTACTTGTAGTTCAGGCACTAGGCTATGCTTCAATTTCTCCAACCTTTCCCACATCCTAAGATTCACTGAAAGCCAATTTCCATGTGTCCCCATAATAATATATTGAAATTTCTTTAATTAGCACTTTGTCATGCTTAGTAATAAAGAATTGTATTAATGATGTAATCTTGGACAAGGCACCTGGATCTCTGGCATCATCTTTGGTATGAATTTATTCACTGTCTTCTTCAGTACTGCATATCGGCCTTTCCCTTAGATCTGTGTATGTGCTAGAAGAATTATACCAAAAACTCAGTTTTTTAGAGATTTAATGCAAATGTATTGCCAGTCACCTCACTAAATTTTAAATAAGCAATAGCTATAAAAACTGATGAAGGGCCAGGGAACACTGCATATTAACAGAAAGATCTTAAGCCAGGTATTTTCAATTCAGTAAAACAGAACAGAAAGAACAATAGCACTATAATTAAGAGCTTCTAAAAAGGCAATTACTAGACAATATAACAGACTATATGGTATGTTTGATCAGGTGCAGTGATAATACCACTAGGATCTTGACTATATTTATTAGAGAATAAATATAAAACAAGTGGAATATGCCGACTATATTCCAGCATTAGAATTTAATGATGGGAGGCAGAAATATTCTGTGGAAAAGACTTTACATATTAAATATATCGAACTCTCAGGCCATTGCTTTTCTGACTAGGACTGTATGTTGATTTACTCTTGCTCACCTACACTCAAATCCATCCTAAAGAACCAATACAGGTGTACATTTTGGCAATGAATAATTAGGTTTTCAGTAAAATTCATGTAACTCAATATTTTTCAGAAAGTGACCTGAATCACTATATATATATTGTGACGTTTGGGGGCCCACAGAGCACGTGCACAATGTCTTTCACAAACAAAACAGTTTTATTCACCCTTTCAGGGCAGTCAAAAAGGCAACATAATAAGTACACGCTTTGGTTCAGCGAAATTAAAGCAAAGTCCTGATCTTCAGCACAAATAAACAGAGAAATAAAAGTGGCTCACCAACGCTTTAAACCGTCCCAAACCTAGGGAATCCTTTCCCCAGTATGTAGAAGCCTCTCCAGCAAGGCACAGCACGTCTCCTGCTTTTGGAACACAAACACACAGCTTCCACTGATTACTTTCCTTTTCCTGAAATCCCACCATCCTCTCTGGGAGCTGCTGGCTTTAAAACTCTTCCTGGACAGGAAGATTAACCCTGTGGTTGCCCTTAAAGGGTCCACAACCCAAATAGGGGTGAAACATATTGTCCATCCAGGACCCAGCCCTGCCGACCTCTACATATCCCCCCCCTCTGTCTCAACGCGGAGGTGTTTGAGGCAACAGTAGACAGCCCACAATGCATCCGGGACAGGGCATCAGCATTTTGGAGCTGTTTCCCAGGCCTGTGTTCCACCACAAAGTTAAACTCCTGGAGAGACAGGAACCACCTGGTAACCCTGGCATTAGCGTGGCGGTGCTGCCTCATCCAGGTCAATGGGGCATGGTCAGACACTAAACGGAACTTCCTGCCCAACAGGAAGTATCTCAAAGAATCCAAGGCCCACTTTATGGCCAAGCCCTCTCTTTCCACCACAGCATAGTTTTTCTCCGCTGCCGTCAGTTTCCTACTAAGAAAAACCACGGGGTGCTCTTCCCCATTGACTTCTTGGGATAGCACAGCCCCCAAACCCTCACTTGAGGCATCCGTCTGTACAATGAACTCCCTCATGAAATCAGGGACTACCAGCACTGGGTGCTGACACAACGCATTTTTAAGCTTCTCGAAGGCATCTTCAGCATTGGCATTCCATGGAATCATCACTGACTTCCTACCTTTCGTCAGGTCAGTCAATGGTGCAGCAATAGAGGCAAAATTGGGGACAAACCGCCGGTAATACCCCACTATACCCAGAAAAGCACGAACCTGCTTTTTCGTGAGGGGACGTGGCCAGTTCTGGATAGCCTCTACTTTGTTAAATTGTGGCTTTACCAGACCCCTGCCTACGACATATCCCAGGTACTTAGCTTCTTCCATCCCTACCGCACTTTTCTCAGGGTTAACAGTAAAGCCCGCTACCTCTCACACCGTCCAAAACTGTCTGAACCCGGGGAAGATGGGACTCCCAATCTGGACTGAAGATGACAATGTCATCCAGGTAGACCGAGGTATATCTCAGGTAGGGGCGGAGCACCCTATCCATCGCTCGTTGGAAGGTGGCCGGGCTGAGTGTAACCCAAAAGGCATCCGCTTATAATGAAAATGACCCTCTGGAGTGGAAAAAGCAGTCTTTTCTCTGGCTTCCTTAGTCAGGGGTATCTGCCAGTATCCCTTAGTAAGGTCCAGGGTGGTGATATAACGGGCCGGACCCAATTTCTCTATTAATTCATCCACCCTTGGCATGGGATACGCGTCAAATTTTGACACCTCGTTAAGTTTCCTGAAGTCATTGCAGAATCGCAGAGTGCCGTTGGGCTTCGGTACCAACACGATGGGGCTCGACCATTCACTCTGTGACTCCTCAATGACATCAAGCTGAAGCATTTTTTTAACCTCTTCAGAAACAGCCTTTCTATGGGCTTCTGGGATGCGGTACGGCTTTACCCGAACCTTTACATGGGGTTCCGTCACAATATCATGTTTAATCCCGGACGCGTGTCCCGGTAGTCCTGAAAACATGCCTTTGTTTCTTTGCAGAAACTCCTTAACTTCTTGGTTTGGGGTTTGGACAGGGTGGCAGCAATGTGTACTGCGTCAACACCATCAGACTCTATACCCACCCCAACCATGGCGGACACCTCTCGGTCTCTCCAGGGTTTTAACAAATTTATGTGGTAGATCTGGTATGGTTTTCTTTTCCCAGGCTGATGCACTCGGTAGTTTACTTCCCCTACTTTTTCAACCACCTCATATGGTCCCTGCCACTTGGCTAGGAACCGACTTTCCACCGTGGGTATAAGTACTGCTACCCGGTCCCCCACCTGAAATTGCCGCAGCTTGGCTGACCGGTTGTACACCCTTTTCTGGGCCTCCTGAGCTTTCTGCAAATGTTCCTGTACCAAAGGCATCACTTTAGAAATTCTCTCTCTCATCTGAGAGATATGTTCAATGAGCGATTTGTGTGGAGAGGACTCACTTTCCCATGTCTCCTTTACCAAATCTAGCAATCCCCGGGGTCTGCGACCATACACCAGCTCAAAAGGTGAAAACCCCGTGGAGGCCTGAGGAACCTCTCGAATAGCAAACAGCAGTGCGGGAAGCAAATGATCCCAGTCTCTTCCATCTCTCTGCACAACCCTTTTAAGCATCATTTTCAGAGTTTTGTTGAATCTTTCTACCAGACCATCCGTCTGAGGGTGATAAACAGATGTTCGCAACTGCTTGATTTGGAACAACTTGCACACATCTGCCATCACCCGGGACATAAATGGGGTCCCCTGGTCTGTCAAAATTTCCCTTGGCAGGCCAGTTCTCGAAAACATAAAAAACAACTCCCGAGCAATGGCCTTTGATGTAGGGTTTCTTAAAGGAACCGCCTCTGGATACCTTGTGGCATAATCAAGAACCACCAGGATATAGCGGTGTCCCCGAGCAGACTTCTCTAAGGGACCCACTATATCCATAGCGATGCGCTCAAAGGGCACCTCAATTATTGGCAGAGGCACCAAGGGGTTCCTATAATGGGGTGCTGGGGCAGTCAACTGGCAAACAGGGCAGGAGGAACAGTACCTCTTAACTGCGGCACCAATCCCTGGCCAGTAAAACCGGTCTGTTATCCGGGCCTCGGTTTTCTCAGCTCCCAGGTGACCACCTAGAGCATCATTGTGAGCCAGATCCAGCACCATTCTCTGGTAGGGCTGGGGTACTAGTAATTGTTCCACAATTTCTCCCCGAATTTCTGATACCCGGTAGAACAGATCATTACTGACCGCAAAGTGAGGAAATCTTTTCTCTGCATCTGGTGCTTGAGGTACCCCACTGACAACAGTTACCTGTTCGCGAGCATTTATCAACATCGGGTCACCCATTTGAGCCCTGCCAAATGCACCTCTGGACACATCTAAGTCAGGGTGTACTGGATAAGAAGAACCCTCCCCCTCATCCACCCCAAGTGTAATATCTACAGGGGATAATTCCTCTTCATCCTCTCCTACCATAACCGGCACGGGAGAGGATTCCCCCTCCTTGGGTGTCAACTCAGGTTGAGGAGCTAGGACACTCACATCAGTTACAACATTCTTATTTTGAACACATTTGAGCAACTCCTCATCAACAGTGTCCACAGTCATGTTTGGTGGGGGTGACCCTGAATTGTTCCCCAGTTCGATGGGCAGTTCAGTTTGTGCCAAGCACCACAGTTCAGCAAACAAGGGGCAGTCCCGTCCCACAATCACATCATGTATCAGAGTACTCACCACCCCGACCTCTTGGGTGACCGAAGTGTTCCTGGCGGAAATGGTGACAGGGATCAGCGGATACTCCCGAGTATCCCCATGGATACAGACAACCCGGAGGGTTCTTTGTACTGGACCGAGCCTTCCGACTACCCGGGCATGCACCAGGGTGACCATACTCCCAGAGTCCAGGAGAGCTTTGGCTGGGCGGTGATTCACCCACACAGTACATTCAAACTGACCCCCCTCTAGGTCAAGGTGGGTAGTGCACGTTGTGAGGGTGTAGAAAGACACTCTCCGAGCGGATCCACACTCCATGGGCTCCTCCTGTAGCGGACACTGTGCCCGGGTATGGCCCCAGGCGCGACACCTCCAACACTGTATATCGCCAGCAGTTCGGGTAGCGACAGGCCTCTGCAGAACCGAGGAAGATGATTTTGGGGTGCTGGTTCCCGGATCCAGTGACGCTTCCCTCCGAGGAACTGAAGCAGGCCTCACAGGCGGTGGCAAGACTGGTCCTCGACGACTGGTTGGTCTGAGCAGGTCCTCCACCACGGTGTATCTCTCCACCATCTCGACTACCAGTGCTGCAGTCTTGGGGTCCCCATGGCTGACCCAGCGCTGTAGATCCTTTGGTAGAGACCTCAGGTAGTGGTCCATCACAACCCTTTCGACCATTTGCTCTCTAGTCAGGGTCTCTGGCTGCAACCACTTTTTAACCAGCTGTCCTAAGTCATGCATCTGGGACCGGGGTGGCTGGTCAGGGCAGTACTTCCAGCAGTGAACACGTTGAGCCCGGACAGCAACAGTTACCCCAAGGCGGGCCAGAACCTCAGCTTTCAGCCGGTCATAATTCTTTGCATCTTCTAGTGGCAGGTCAAAATATGCCTTTTGAGGGTCTCCTGTCAGAAACGGGGCAATGAGACCGGCCCATTGGTCTTGGGGCCACCCCTCTCTCTCAGCAGTCCTTTCAAACGTGGTAAGAAATGCTTCCACATCATCACTGGCAGACAGTTTTTGGAGGAAATGACTGGCCCTTATGGAGACATGGTTACCAGTAGTGACCACTGCTTGATCACGTCCAGGTGCAAGTTGCTGCATGGCCTCCCGCAGGGCATTGATCTGCGTCTGTGTGGCTACCTGCTGTGCTGCAAGTTGTGCAGCCAGCAAATGGGTGCTTTCTTGTTGGGCAGCAACAGCCTGTGCCAGGGCTTGTTGCTGCTGAGCCATCGCCTCTTCATGGCGAGTCTGGGCCTGCACATTGACAAAGACCATCTGCTTAACGAGCTCCTCCATAGCTGTGGACTTCAGTGCAGCCTTAGCCCAGGACATGCAATCAGAACACTGTCCTTTAAAAATGTCAGTTTTTTTTTTTTTTTTTTCTTTTCACAAAAATTCCTCTTGCTTGGCGTGTGAGGGGTAGCAAATTGCCCGCATTCGAAACACCAGTTGTGACATTTTGGGGCCCACAGAGCACGTGCACAATGTCTTTCACAAACAAAACAGTTTTATTCACCCTTTCAGGGCAGTCAAAAAGGCAACATAATAAGTACACGCTTTGGTTCAGCGAAATTAAAGCAAAGTCCTGATCTTCAGCACAAATAAACAGAGAAATAATAGTGGCTCACCAACGCTTTAAACCGTCCCAAACCTAGGGAATCCTTTCCCCAGTATGTAGAAGCCTCTCCAGCAAGGCACAGCACGTCTCCTGCTTTTGGAACACAAACACACAGCTTCCACTGATTACTTTCCTTTTCCTGAAATCCCACCATCCTCTCTGGGAGCTGCTGGCTTTAAAACTCTTCCTGGACAGGAAGATTAACCCTGTGGTTGCCCTTAAAGGGTCCACAACCCAAATAGGGGTGAAACATATTGTCCATCCAGGACCCAGCCCTGCCGACCTCTACAATATATATAATGAAAAAAGGGGGGACCAGGCACTCAATTCCTGTGCACTGTGGCATGGGTTGGAAGACCCACAACAAATACTAGAGGCCCGGGTGCTAAACTCCCTGATGGAGAATATACAGAAAAATAAAGAATGGTGGGAGGCACTCTGGGACTAAATAAAATATCAATTTATTGTAGACATAAGTAAAGTTCCGACGTTTCGGCCCAAAAATAGCGGGCCTTTTTCAAGGTATATATGACAAAATTAAATAGCAACTTTTATAGACAATAGAAAATGGAGATACTCACCCCACCTCGCTCCAGCGTGGAGTGCCCCGCGCGCTCCGGGAACCCGGAAGACGCCGGCGCATGCATGTCATCAGGCTGAGACTACTGGCCGCGTTGCCCTGCGCAACCAATGCCTGGAGGGGAGGGGTGAGCTGCTCCCTAGGCAGCGTTAAAAACAAACACTTATATAAAAACAAACTTATATAAAAACAAACACTTATATAGTTTTTGATATATCGCTATACATCATGCTTTATGTTTCATGCTTTGCATTCACAGTGTAGTTTTTCTTAGTTTTTTGACTCACTTCTTATTTTCTTTTATGTTTTACCTTGTTTGTTCACATTTTTTATACATTGACATTGATCTTCCCTTTTGTACACACACACATATTCTCAGTCAGTTCCTACTCATGGGAGATTTATCCCCTTACATAGTCACCAACACAGCTTACATTCATTCATTATCACACACCCACATTCATATTTGCACATAGATATTCAGCTATCACCAGTACTGAAGGAGAACCAGGCCAGAAGATGGTCGCCGTTATGAGCCAGGCGGCCATCTTGTTCGGAATATTGGTTCGCTGGAATATAACTAGGTAGATTTTAGCTGAAACTAGAATGAAGCTTACATAGAATTTTAGGAATGTGTTAGATTAGCAGAGAAGCAATTAAAATTGAAGAAGATCCGGGCTGTTCCTGGCACACGGGGGACAGGATGAGAAATGGATACACCAAGGTCACAAAGGCCTGCAGCGAGACAAAGAAGAGCGTAGAAAACAGACCAGGTCTTATCTACAACAAATAAGCAGGCTCTGGGGAGGTGGGCATAGGCCGGATTGAGCGAAGCAGCAAATCATCGTCTGTCAAACTAACATGAAGTTTGCCAATTTACGGCCAATGTATGGAATGTCTTTGTAATTGACCAAGGGAGGTACTAACCCACGTGGGGTGGGATAGTGTCACAGGGAGGTGGGTTAATTGGGATGTACCTAATTATGTATTCGGGGTATAAGACCCCTCGTCGGAGTGAGTTCGGGGCTTACTCTTTGCGATTCAATCCTGTGTGAGCATTCTGTGTGACGTCACAATAAAGTTTGCCTTTCCTGAAGAGACTCGTGTTCAGACAATCCTTGCTCATGTCCGGTCCGGCCTCGTCCCGAATGAACCTAGCAGATTCCGGTAACATTTCTTGGGGGGTCGTGAGCCAGGATACGAGCCCTTGCCGGCACGGCAACGACTGCTGGACACTGTAGCGGTTGACTGCAGGTGCAAGTGATCCCGTCGGTTGGGTGTCCGTTGAAGGTGAGCTGACATCTGCAGGCGCCAAGCAGGATTTCCTGTTCAGTGGACCTCGTCTTGTCCCAAACGGACCCCCAGCCCGGGAAGCTGGGGCACCAACGAGTCTGAGGAAACAGCGAGCAGCGCGGCGATAGGTAAAGTGTCTTCTATGTTTGTATGTGTATCAGAGATACCGGTATAAAGGGAAAACGTCCGACCATAGTCGGATAAGGAGACCCGCGGCCACGGTCTCGTTGACATACCGAACCCGCCGCCGACAGCACGGACAAGCAAAGGAGCCAGAGTGGCTAGCGCGTGTCTGAACCCGGGGGATCGGATGTTAACCAAAGGATAGTTCTGTATAAGAGGGAGAGGGTAGCCACATGGAGTTGCATAGTCATAGTCAGTGTTTGTAAACAGAACTTCTGCACGTGGACAAGGAAAGGAGGAGGGATTTCTGTGACTGGGCTGAGAGCCCTGAGTCAGTGCTAGTGTGTACGTCGTGTAGTGAAGGGGGCCAATTGAGGTCAGCGGAAGCTGCAGCGGTAGTGCTGCTGGGTGGGTAGATTACCCATAGGCAAATTGGAATTGCAGACGGGAGTGTTGTTATAGAACGGGGTGCACATAGTCACAAGCAGACAAGAGTTAGAGTTCAATCAATTAGGTATAAGGAGCCAAGAGGAGGGACGGCGTGCCCTCGGCTAGTAGAGAGCGTAGAATTGTTTATGTATTGTTTTGTGCTGAATGTATCTGGTACAAGTACGTGCTGTGAATGCTGAGAGTGCTGTGAGTGATTGAGCGCCTACTCGCCTAGCGAGAAAGCAAACTTGAGAGTGGACTCCCAAAGTACGTTTCCGGTTCAGGCGACTGCAACCGGCTACTGTCGGAGGAAGCGAATACGATATATATGAATTGTTGACTGAGTACCAGACAGTAAATTTAAAGTGTTTTGTGCTAAAAGTAATATTTGCATTGTGAGAAGGTCACCGCCCTTAAGAGTAACAATGGGCAACGGGTCGTCCAAACCCAAGAAGGTTAAGAAGGGTGAGACGCCCTTGGAGTATATGGTGCGAAATTTTGAAGTGTTGTATGCAACACATGATTATGGTGTGGAGTTGAGTAAAGAGAAGTTGAAATTAATGTGTACCATAGTATGGCCACTGCTGGTTCCAGACTGGCCAGAGCAGGGGTCTATGGACCCGGAGTTAATACAGAAAGTGCATTCCCAAGTAACTGGGAAATGCGGACATCCTGAACAGTACCCGTATATAGATATATGGAGGTATTGTGTAAAAGATAAGTCATTTTATAATGATGGCGGGACAAAACAAGAAACAGGTACCCCCAAATAAAGAAGATAATGATGAAAAAGGGAAACCGGTGTTGGTAGAACATCTGGAGGAGATTGATTCCCTGCCCCCGCCCTATCCATCATGTTGTGGGGCAACTAGAGAAGCTTTGAGTGCCGCAGTTGCGTGGGCGGAGAGAGGGGAGCAGGCAGCTGCTACTTCCCGGCCGGCTCCCTTCGCTCCGGCACACGGTATTGCGGAGGAAGACCAGGGGGCAGCGTGTGGAGGAGACAGAGAGGTCCCACCAGGAAAGATTGAAATGCCCGATGGGAGCGTATATAAACTAGTAACCCCAGAGGACAGTGATGATGAGAGTGGAGATGTAAATCAAGGTGCCACCACTCGCACAGCGAACAATATATATAAACCCCGAGAACCATATCAGCACAACCCCGGCAAAAGTAAAATGCAAATGCCCCTGCGGGAGGTGCCAGGTCCTTTACTGGAGAACGGAGCACCTGGGCCAGTACAATACACATATGTCCCGTTCACAACAACAGATTTATTTAACTGGAAAACGCACACACCACTGTACTCCACTAATCCCGCGGCAGTGGCCAGTATGATAGAGTCAGTTATGCTTACACATAACCCCACGTGGGCAGATTGTCAGCAATTACTACTGACAATGTTTACAACTGAGGAAAGAGCCCGAATAAATAGTAGCGCGTGGAAAATTCTACTTTCCCAAGCCGTAGAAGATGCCAGAGCCCAGCCAGAAGTGTGGGCAGAGGAACACTACCCCAAAACAGATCCCAAATGGCCGTACAATACTGCTGTAGGCATTGCTCACCTGCAGACGTACCGTACAGCGGTAATAATGGGTGTTAAAGTGGGAGGGAAGAAACCCACAAACATGGGGAAAATAACGGATATTGTGCAAGATTCTAAAGAAACCCCAAGTGCATTTTTAGAAAGATTACTAGATGCATATAGGATGTATAGTCCTATTGACCCTGAAGCGGTGGAGAATCAGAGGTTAATTAATTCTTCTTTTGTGGGACAGTCACAAAGGGACATACGGAATAAAATACAGAGGATAGATGGGTTTCTAGGTAAAGGTATTAGCGAATTGGTAGAAATTGCTAATAAAGTGTTTCATAACCGGGATCTGGAAAAAAAGCGGGAGGAGATAAGGAGACAGAAAGGGCACACAGGTGTTGTCGGTTATATGGGAAATGGTGGAGGAAGAGGTGCCCCGGAGAGAGGGCGAGCAAGGGGTCGGGGAGGTAGAGGTAGAGGAGCCCCTAGGGAACCCCTGGGACCCAACCAGTGCGCCTGGTGCCGTGGTGAAGGTCACTGGAAAAATGATTGTCCTGCATTTTTGGCTAAATTTGGGGTGCAGGGGGAGGTTGGGGAATCGGGAGGTCAAGCCTCCAATGGTCAGGTAACAAACGGCAGATATGGGAGGAATGATGGTGCCGGTGCAGGGTTTGTGGGTTTGGCGGGAACGTCATTTGAGGGGCAAGGTACATATTGACACGGACCTGGGCCCATCCCGCTCGGTAATCACGAGCCCACGGTCACGATGAGAGTGGGGGATAAAGATGACATTTTTATGGTTGACACCGGTGCCGAATATTCTGTCATAACACAGCAAATTGCACCCCCAGTGGGAAATGAGGTTGATATTATGGGAGCGATGGGAGTGTCCGCTAAATACCCTTTTCTTGCTTCTCGAAAATGTAGTGTGGGTGGGCATAATGTGGAACATGAATTTTTGTATATGCTCGAATGTCCCATCCAATTCCTGGGGCGGGATATCCTTTGCAAATTGCAAGCCCAAATTACATTTCTTCCCGGGGGTCACGCTAGATTAGACCTGCCTGAGAGTGGCAGCTCTACACGGCAGTACAGCCCAGCCAGCCAGCATACCCAACCTGTAAAAATTGCAGTAATTATGCCAAGAGAAGAAGAATGGCGCACGGCACCAACTCTGCCGGCCGCCCCAGACCCGTACACACTACTCCTTGAAATTCCTGGAGTCTGGGCGGAGGAGAACCCACCCGGGCTAGCTGTAAATATTCCTCCGGTGTACGTTGATTTAAAGCCTGGTGCAACGCCTGTGGCTCTAAGACAATACCATATCCCACAAAAAGCTAAACAGAATATTCAGACACATTTGCAAAGACTGAAAGAGCACGGCATATTGAAATTCTGCGTGTCACCGTGGAACACACCCCTGTTGCCAGTACTGAAAGAGGGCACACAAGAGTACCACCCAGTCCAAGATTTACGGGCCGTCAACGAAGCCACAGTAACTCTACACCCTGTGGTTCCCAATCCATACAATTTATTAGCATTAATTCCCAGTGATACAAAATATTACACGGTGCTTGATTTAAAAGACGCTTTCTTTTGCATCCGTCTGGCTCCGGAAAGCCAGCCCCTTTTTGCATTTCAGTGGGAGGAATCTACCACAGGAGCGCGCCATCAGATGACCTGGACACGCCTCCCTCAAGGTTTCAAAAACTCGCCCACGATTTTCGGATGCGCGCTCAGCCAGGACCTCCTGTCCTTCAACGCTCAGCCAGACAAAGTCGTTTTACTACAATATGTGGATGCTTTATTACTGGCTTCCCCCACAGAAAAAGACTGTTTTTCCACCACAAAAGCCCTGCTACATCTGTTATGCCAAGCAGGTTACAGAGTGTCCAAGAAGAAAGCACAAATATGCAAGCAAAGTGTAAAGTATTTAGGTTTTCAATTAACAGGAACCAAGTGTGCATTGGGGGCAGAAAGAAACAAAGCAGTATGCCGAATACCCCAACCAAAGTCCGTGAATTCCTGGGAGCTGCAGGCTTCTGCCGCCTGTGGATCCCCAACTTCGCAGATATTGCCAAGCCCCTTCACCAGGCCACAAAGGGGGGAGAGCATGACCCCTTCCTCTGGGAAGAAGAGCAAACAGCATTTTTCCTGAAATTAAAGACTCTACTAATGGAAGCTCCAGCACTGGGATTGCCAGATCACAGCAAGCCCTTCCAGCTGTACGTGCACGAACACAATCAAACAGCTACAGGAGTGCTGATTCAGAACTTTGGCTCATGGCCAAGGCCTGTGGCCTACCTATCTAAACAACTTGACCGGGTGGCCTGCGGCCTACCCCCATGCCTGAAAGCTGTGGCAGCCACCGCAATGCTGATAGCAGAAGCAGACAAGCTGACCCTTGGACAGGTTCTTCATGTCAAGGTACCACATGCTGTCAAAGCCCTGCTCGATGTAAAAGGAAGCTACTGGTTCAGCAACAGCCGGATGACAAAGTACCAAGCTATGATGTGTGAGAATCCACGAGTTAAGTTGGACCTCATCGCTACCCTGAACCCTGCTACTTTACTGCCTGACTGTGAAGAGGATCCAAATCATGAATGCCTCCAAGTCATGGAAGAAGTGTTTAGTAGCAAACCAGATTTGAAAGACATACCCCTAGACAAATACGATCTACAGTTGTTCACTGATGGTAGCAGCTACATGGATGATGGGAAGAAAGTCTCCGGCTATGCAGTAGTCTCAGCAGAAGAAATTATCGAAGCAAATTCCTTACCAGGCCATACGTCAGCACAACTGGCTGAAATAACAGCCCTAACCAGGGCTCTGGAAATCTCCGAAGGCAAAAGAGTAAATATCTATACTGATTCCAAATATGCCTTTATGACTGTCCATGCACATGGTGCACTCTACAAAGAAAGAGGCCTGCTTACTTCCTCAGGGCAACAAATCAAGTATGCAGCTGAAATCGCAGCCCTCCTAGAAGCTGTATGGAAACCAAGTGCAGTCAGTATTATGCACTGTCGTGGCCACCAAAAGGGTCATGATGAAATTCCGAAAGGCAACAGGCGTGCTGACCAAGCTGCAAAAGCTGCTGCAAAACCATTAATACCACGTGATCAAGCCAAAGTCCTGCTCTGCAAGCAAGAAGCTCAACCTACCATGCCTAATTACGAGTTCTACATGAATTGGAGAAAATTTGAACCAAAAGGCGAATTTATTGAAATTATTTTGCACAAATGGCACAATGATTATGAACTATTAGAACTCAATCATGATTATATCCAATGGCTTTTCCCAACCCGGTCCCAAGGCCGAAATTTCTACTCCACTCTGAACCCTCAAGAAACGCGTCTTATGATTAACACCTCAGAAGTTCAGCAAAGACTACGCAGAGCATACAAGATGATGCCGAAATTCTTCGGCGTAAAATTAATGGGGGAGTGTGGAGAAGATACAAAAGTAACTGAAATTGAACGAGCAGAAAATTTTGCCTCACGTTTTGACAGCCTAACAGCCAACCCTCATAATAATCTGAGGATCACACAAATACTGCTAAGTTTGGGAGAGTTGGGAGCAGAAGAATACCAAGCCCCGTTGGTGAGGTTCTTTCTCAAAGAGACCCTTATCAAAAACAAACTGCCAAGAATGAAGAAAAGTGTGATGAACTTTTTTATACCAGCAGTGAGAGATTCACAGGACAGACAAGATCTGCTGTTCTTTGCCTGGCGATACTATTTCCCAAAAGAAGAGTTTGTCTGGGGAAACCATGGAGAATTGGCACGATACAAGCAACACCAGTGGTGGCCGCACTCCTACCAGCACCACTGAATGAATGGACACCCGTAATGTATATTCAGAGAAAGAGAAGAAATGGCTATAAGAAGAACAAGGCGGATATGGAGAAGACGGATGGTTCCAGTTGAAGAACGGACAGATAGTCCTACCAGCAACATTAGCAACTGAGATTGTGAGAACACTTCACGCAAGTACCGATGGAGGAAGAGAAATAATGGAACAACAGTTGGAGCCACATTTCTACGTGCCAGGACTGTCAGTGGTCTGCAAAGCAATAGCCCAGCAGTGCGTGACATGTGCCAAAAATAACCCGAGAACAGGCCCATCTCAACCTCCAGGGAAGCAGCCAATCGGGCTATCCCCAATGGCATCGTTACAGATAGATTTCACAGTGTTGCCGCCCTGCAAAGGATACAAATATTTACTGGTAATGGTGTGTACCCTGACAGGATGGGTAGAAGCTTTCCCGACAAGAACGGAGAAGACAGTGGAAGTGGTGAAAAGTCTGATGAAAGAAATAATACCACGCTATGGACTTCCTCTCGAGATAGGGTCGGACAATGGCCCTGCATTCATACAGAACTGTTTACAACAGCTTGCCCGTCTGTTGGGCATTACCTGGAAGCTACATACTGCCTACAGGCCCCAAAGCTCGGGAAAAGTCGAGAGAATGAACCGCACCCTAAAGACTTTGATGTCCAAACTGTGCCAAGAGACGTCACTAGGCTGGTTGGATGTGCTGCCGATAGTCCTATTGCACATTAGGTGCAGGCCAACCCCCCTTTTGAAGCTAAGTCCGTACGAGCTTATGTTCGGACGGCCAACCCCTCTGATTAGTGGACAAAGGGGGGACCTTCGGGCATTGCGGGAAACTAAGCTAAATGATCAGGTTGTACTGTTAGGTAAATCAATGCAGAAATTGAATACGTGGGTGGGAGATAATGTACCGCACTTTTTATATCCCCCACTGCATAAGTATTGTCCAGGTGACTCAGTATGGGTGAAGGAGTGGAAAAATGATCCACTAGGCCCAAAATGGAGAGGTCCTTACCTTGTCCTGTTATCAACCCCTACAGCAGTGAAGGTTGCCGAGGTGGTCCCATGGATACATCACTCCAGACTGAAGGTAGCTGCAGCCAATCCTGAACCAGCATGGAAGGTCGTCACCAACGAGACCAATCCACTGAGGCTAAAGCTGACAAAGACCACAGTCGAGAGCACCTGAGAGATTCAACTCAAAGCACCCAAAATATTCAACAAGTGGGTGTTTTGACGGACACAATAAAGCCTGACCATCCACCAACAGGGGAACAAAGGGATCCCCCGGGGGATGCCCAAAGGGTTATTTTTAGGGGCCCGGCCCGACCCTTGATCAACCGGAAATGTCTTTTGTTTTTGAAATTCCGGTGGGGAGGGATTGGGTTTATGTGACTGTGAAAAGAATTGCTCAAGGGATTTTGACATTTGGGGCATTTGTGGTACTGATTTTGGACCTTGCAAACTTGATTTATGGACTCTCGCATGGAGCATGCCCCAGGTGCCCAAGCACCACCAAGAAAGTGGATATCTCCCATATCTGGAATGGCACGCACCCGGTGATGGAGAATCGTACTATGTGGAGACAAAAGCGAGAGGCGACGTCCAAAATTTTGCCAAGAGGACATTTACTTGTGCAATTTAAATATGACTAGTGATCAGGAGGAGGTGATTGCGAATGTGACAAATGGAAGGCAGAGTGCATTGGATATGATGAAACGACTGAGACAACTGATGATAGAAATAGCAACGGGAACACTACATTTGTCACCATTTATATTGAAAGGGGGGTACCAGGTGTGTTGTGAAAGGGTGTGTCACACATGGGTGCCACCAACAATAACGGGAATGTGTTATTTGGCTAAACTGATTCCAATACAGAGAGTAAGGGGAGATAACACGGATACAGACACAGCACTTCACCCTAGGTACCCATTGGTGTTTGAGAAACAGAAGAGAGAGCTGTTTAGAAAAGCGGATCGAATATGGGCATGGCTGCCTGCATGGACTGGATGGGGAAGAGAGTTGATGGTAAGAATGAACAGTTATGCCTGTCTGGTGGACGAGATTCTGAATAAGACTAGTATGGACATTCAGTTGCTGAATCTGGAGGTACGTGAGATATGGAAGGTACAAATGATACATGATATGGCACTAGAACAGATCAGTGCGACTCTGAATGGATTGTGTGAGATGACAATGCATTATGAATGTTGCACCTTCATCAAGAACACCACACATGACGTCCCTGACTATTACCAGGTAATCAAAGATCACCAGGAGAAGGTAGCACAGTTGCAGAACACAGCAAGGAGGATCGCTGCTGAAGGCTGGAATCCACTCCGTGGGTTCGGAGCAATCGGAAATTGGTTCGGATCCATCCTGAGATTTATCTCACAGATTGGATCCATGATTCTGATGTTGGTGGTGATCTTGGTCGTAGGGACACTAATGTGCCACATAGGGCTATGTCTATGGCCACTATGCAAGAGAGCACTGACACCCACACAGACACAAAAGATACCACTGATTATCCCACAAGACATGTTCCCAACGAAAATAGGTCCCCTAAAATACGAGGAACTTAAGAATAATATTAGTGGGGTGTAATGGCTACAAGTCTCAGGAGAAGAACCTGAGGCTTGAGCCAAGGGGAGAATCAGGCCAGAAGATGGTCGCCGTTATGAGCCAGGCGGCCATCTTGTTCGGAATATTGGTTCGCTGGAATATAACTAGGTAGATTTTAGCTGAAACTAGAATGAAGCTTACATAGAATTTTAGGAATGTGTTAGATTAGCAGAGAAGCAATTAAAATTGAAGAAGATCCGGGCTGTTCCTGGCTCACGGGGGACAGGATGAGAAATGGATACACCAAGGTCACAAAGGCCTGCAGTGAGACAAAGAAGAGCGTAGAAAACAGACCAGGTCTTATCTACAACAAATAAGCAGGCTCTGGGGAGGTGGGCATAGGCCGGATTGAGCGAAGCAGCAAATCATCGTCTGTCAAACTAACATGAAGTTTGCCAATTTACGGCCAATGTATGGAATGTCTTTGTAATTGACAAAGGGAGGTACTAACCCACGTGGGGTGGGATAGTGTCACAGGGAGGTGGTGTCACGTTCAGCCACAATAGCGGTACCTGGCATGCGCCAAGTAGGGCCCAGGTAAGACGAAAAGCCGCTATACGCAGAGATGCGTGACACAACAATCAGGATAAGGAAATAAACCACAGAAGACACTGGGGACCTCTGCACGGCTAATACCGAAGGAGCCCTATACTGATAGATCGGTCCTTAGAGTGGCCGAATCTGCACTAATGGAAAAAGGATACCTTGTAGCCGTGCAGAGTCCTGGGAAAAACACAGACACCTTAAGGAGATATACTCAATAACTTGCAGGGAAGGACTTCAATAAACTAAAGCCGTGATCTACAGGGATACACAACATATAATACGATAAGCACAGAACCGCTAGGGATTCCCAGAAGAGTGGTCAATGAATAAGCCAGGGGTCAAAACCAAAACGTATACCTTGAGCCAAAGCGGGGATATAGCACCAGAGAAAATCCGTCAGCCAGACCAGAGGGTCAATACCAGGAAGTCAATCAGAAACCTAGAACTCAGACAAGGGGGAAACAATGAGAAAGCACTAGGATAGAATAACAGGGAGCTCTCAGGAACAAATCTGTAGCTGAAGAGAACCAGGATGCAAGAGCATGGTGATATGGGCCCATGGCTTTAAATAGGGGAGTAATCAGCCCATATCACCAGCAGAAGCTCAACGAGCAAAGAACTTAACCCCTGAGCTGCATGTCAGGGAAAGCAGCACAGGGAAACACAGACATAAGGAATACAGAGGGCAGGGAGACAGGGTTGGAATGTGGGAACGTGACAGGTGGGTTAATTGGGATGTACCTAATTATGTATTCGGGGTATAAGACCCCTCGTCAGAGTGAGTTCGGGGCTCACTCTTTGCGATTCAATCCTGTGTGAGCATTCTGTGTGACGTCACAATAAAGTTTGCCTTTCCTGAAGAGACTCGTGTTCAGACAATCCTTGCTCGTGTCCGGTCCGGCCTCGTCTCAAGTGAACCTAGCAGATTCCGGTAACAGTACAGGGGTGATTATACACTTCACACATCACATTACTCACATACATACATTCATGTATTCACACCTATACACATACACCCCATTCATGGAATATACTCCATTGCTGTTGCCATACCGCTTTGTTCCCTACATTACAGCAGAATTTATTATGTCTTAAGCTGCTGCTTTCTTTCTATATAGAGTATAATCTCTATCCATTCCTGTGTCTCCATGTTTTCTGTATTTGTTTTTAACGCTGCCTAGGGAGCAGCTCACCCCTCCCCTCCAGGCGTTGGTTGCGCAGGGCAACGCGGCCAGTAGTCGCAGCCTGATGACGTGCATGCGCCGGCGTCTTCCGGGTTCCCGGAGCGCGCGGGGCACTCCACGCTGGGGCGAGGCGGGGTGAGTATCTCCACTTTCTATTGTCCATAAAAGTTGCTATTTAATTTTGTCATATATACCTTGAAAAAGGCCCGCTATTTTTGGGCCGACACGTCGGAACTTTACTTATGTCTACAATAAATTAATATTTTATTTAGTCCCGGAGTGCCTCCCACCATTCTTTATTTTATATATATATATATAATATATATATATATTATATTAATATATATATAATATATATATAATATATATATAATATATATATATTATCTTAATATATATATATAATATATATATATAATATATATAATATAATATATAATATATACTGTATATATAGTCATGGCCGAAATTGTTGGCACCCCAGACATTTTTCCAGAAAATCAAGTATTTTTCACAGAAAAGTATTGCAGTAACACATGTTTTGCTATACACATGTTTATTCCCTTTGTGTGTATTGGAACAAAACAAAAAAAGGAGGAAAGAAAGCAAAATCGGACATAATGTCACACAAAACTCCAAAAATGGGCTGGACAAAATTCTTGGCACCCTTTCAAAATTGTGGATAAATAAGATTGTTTCAAGCATGTAATGCTCCTGTAGCGCTCCAAGGAGCGCTCCGGAAGTGACGCCACCTCGCACAGAGATCCATTTTGGTTAAGGGCATAAATATCCCAAACCTTATGGAAAGTATGGGCAAAATACATATACCTTGCATGGGACTTAAAAACAACATATACTGTTAAATTAATTCCAAGAGTGACAATGGAGGAACCTGTAAAGACAGAAATAAAAACAAAAATACCTGTAAAGATTTCACTTTATTAATCCATAAAAAGTCAACGTTTCGGCTCACAACAATGAGCCTTCCTCAGGACAAACATGTATACACAATGACATACATCATTTAAATAAGCTCTACAATCAATGTACAAACAAGGTTCCCCAATCACTTACCACCCAGTGTGTCACCATCCTGGCGTGTTCTCTATGTTACTGCGCAGGCGCTGTCTCCCTGCGCCTCCTACTGACATCACACTGGTTGCCCCGGCAACCCCAGCGTGTATACAAAGCGCGGTGCTTTCCACGTCGATTGCCTGCACCTCTCTATCGCCGGGGGGTGGTGACTGAAGAAAATAAAAACAAAAATACCACCACCTACTACCTTCAACCGCAATACGGAAAAACAACCCCCAGGACAGCAGTCGCTGATCATATTTAAATATTGGCACCATTCAATCATTTCTGATATTGGAGCCCCATCACTAAACATATTCACGCAGTTGTAACTGTAGCACTAGCCATCAGATTACAAAAAGACTGAATACATACTCCTCTCATTGAGTCCATTAGGATGGACCATGTCCAGTCTATGGATCCAGTGAGCCTCCCTTTGGAGGAGCATCAGCGCCCTATCACCACCTCTTCTCAATGGTGGTACATGGTCAATAGACATGAATTTAAGAGAAGATAAAGGATGGCCAGACTCTAAAAAATGCCTTGCTACTGGCTTGTCAGACTTTCCGTCTCTATAAGCTGTCCTAATGTTGGACCTGTGGTTGCGAATTCTTTCACACAATGGGGTAACTGTTTTCCCCACATAGGTCAAACCACAAGGACATGCGATTTTATAAACCACATACTCCGTCTTACATGTGATGGAATGCCAAATAAAGAAACGTTTCCCCGTATGGGGATGTCGGAACTCTTTGGCAGGTATCATTTGGCCGCAGGTAACGCAGCCTAAACACCTCTTACAGCCCCAGTTCTGGAATCGCTCTGATCCTTGTCCATAGCTTTGGACAGGATCTGTTTGGACCAACAAGTCCTTTAAATTGTGATTCTTGCGATAGCAGAACATGTGTTTCTGTTTAAATTGCATTGGTAAGGACTGATCCTTTTCCAATACCTGCCAGTTTTTCCTAACAACAGATGTGATTTTCTCTGACGCTGTATCAAAAGTCAAGGAAAATTTTAATCTGTCGGGTCTAGCCTCCCTTATCTCTGGATACCTAGCCTTCCTTAGGGCATCCGTTAACAGTCCCCTAGGATAGCCCCGACTCACAAACCTTTGAAACATAAGCTGTAATTGATCCTCCCTTGTTTCTTCATCACTATTGTTACGCATCACCCTCAAAAACTTGAGAAACGGTGACATTGCATTTGAATTGTGGACGCAGTGAACAGGCGGCGTTTATGTGAGAAGGAAATATAAATACTGAGGAGAGGAGATGGTGACGCTGCATCGGAGACGGTGATTCCTGAAGATTCATTTACTGAACACCGAGGTGCATTGAAAACCATATTGCATGTTTTGGGTTGTCCAATCCAGTTCTTGTTTTGTACTATTTTGTACCATATGCTTTGTTGTTTTGGAATAAACACCCCACCTTTTTTCACTAAAATGCCACATTAAAGGACTACTCTAGGGTTTAGGCTAAAGTGAGAAGAGCTGGCATAGGGGTTACCTTTTGCTCCTACCTGACACCCCATCTGCCCCCACCCTCATGTTTAGCTTCTAATATAATGCTTACTTTTTCTCCCCTGCCCCAGGCTCCCTTTTCATGGGACTGCACTCTTGTGTCCAATCAGATGGCCCAAACTGTTTGTTTGGATAATCTGATTGAAACCCAGCAGACTGTCAACCAGGAACTGATTGACAGCCTTCCTGGTGGACGGAACACTTACTCTTTGGAAGGATGTCTCAACCTGAGGTACTGGAAATTTAGCACACATGACAAATTAAATAGTTATGCTCGATTTTTTTTCCATTGAGAAGTGGAGTAATACCTACTTAAAATGAGATACCATTCCAATGAACTGAATACTACACAGCCATGTGTTATACTCAAATCCCAAGATTGATTTTTGTAGAAATATGATTTCATTCTTGAAACTGTATATTTTTGCATGTATTTTGAAGTGTGTATTTTATACACATATGGATCAACAGCATCCCACTTCTAATCCTTGCATGTCCTGAACTGAAAATCCCAAATTCTCTTTAAATTAATTTGAAGAAATACTTAGGAGTACACATTTCAGCGGATTTAAATAACCTTTATGCTCTCAATATTCCACCAATTCTCAAAATAGTGATAAATGACTTTAACAAATAGCATGCTCTCCCATATCACTCTATGGTAGAGTTAACCTCTATAAAACAATTGCCTTTCCAAAACTTTTATATCCGTTACAGGTTCCACCTCTTCTTTTAACTCCAAAAGACGAGAAATTGTTCAATATGGCCCTCCGTAAAATCTTATGGAAAGGCTCCGCAGCACGCCTCAGTCTAACAAAACTTTACCAACCTAAAAGCCGTGGGGGTTTTAATTTACCTAATTTACGGGATTATAATTTGGCGGCGCAGTGTCGCCATGCGATTGACTGGATTCAAAACCATTTGCAATTCTCGGATGTCCAATTGGACGCTGCCTGGTCCCCGAATTACTCTCTCCCGTTTTTGCTACATTGTCCCTATAATGATCTTCCTGCGACATTGACCCATAACCCGTTGATTACAGTTACTGTTAAAGCATGGAAAATGTCTCGCACTACAATGGCTGCATGTCCCACCTCCTCCCTATTTTTACCATTAATGGGTAACCCTCATTTTGGTTTTGACTTCATGTGCTCTCCATTTATTGATTGGTCCAAGGGGGCTTTATGACTCTTACATCAGGTTTTAGACCCCTCCACAAATACTCTCCTTTCGCTTACCGCTCTTCGCGACAAGTACCCTTCTCTGTCTTTCCCCTGGTTTGCGTATTTTCAACCGCGATCATATTTTTCTAAGGTCACATCTAACTTCACTCCGACTGACTGGACTAACCGTCTTGATAATCACATTAAGAACTGTTCCTCCAAAAAATTCTCTATTTCTTTGTTGTATAATATACTTCGTCATACGGTTGACTGGTCCTTGACTAAGACGGGCCCAGCTCAGTGGCTCTCACACATGTCGTCACTCTCTACAGACGATTTGTTGTCAGCTCATACGTACATGATCAAAATCTTACCATCAGTGTCTTATCAGGAAATGTTCATAAAATTATTGCACTATAGTTATTATTCACCACGACGACTATATCTAATGGGGTGGAAATCAAACTCGTCATGCTTTAAATGCCCCGATGAACATGCTGATTTGTATCATTGTTTTTGGAACTGTCCAGTTACACGTCGTTGTTGGTCATCGGTACATGCATATATACGTTCAACAACCAATCAATCATTGCCACTGACTCCAGAATTTCTTCTTTTTGGTCCCACCTCCTCTCTACACATTCGACACAAACACTTTTTATCCTTGGTTGCCGCAGTGGGTCGAAAAACGATTTTACATACCAGGAATCACTCTACTGCAATTCCGCTCTCACTTTTTCAAACTAAATTGAATTATCTTTTTAGAATGGACTGGCTTCACACTTTGATTAATAAGGAGTCTCATGCTAAGAAATTTCTTATGACTTGGCAATGTTACCTCCCAACTCTTGACGCTCCCATGCGTACACTGATCACGACTTCACTACAATACACTGCTTGGTATTCGGCAGAGATGGTAGCAGGACGTAATCCTCTTCAGCCTGTATTATGATTTTCATCATTTATGACATGCATACCTTCCTGGCCTATCTAATACCTTGGCATAGACTGGACCTACTTTTCTTTTTCTACAAGACTATATTTTGAATCTAAATTGTATTTTGGACTGGGCAGTCCACTGTTTTGTTTGATTGCATGTTTATATATGCTATTTTAGCTCTAATGTCATGTCGGTCGCATTATGACTTTGATTTTCCTTTTATGGAGAAATATTTCTTTATTGAGCTGATCGTCTGTTAATATGATCGTTAGAAAAAAGAGAAAATGATCCACGACACAAACTTTTTGTATAACGCATTTGTTGCTTTTTATTATACTTCAGATGTCTCTATTGTACAATTGTTCACTGTACTTTAATCTGTGCACAATAAAAAAAAATTCTAAAAAATAAATAAATAATTAATTTGAAGAAGAGTTAGTACATAGTAGTGATTTGAGCTGGAGTTAGCTCGTGTACAAAATAGCTTTTTTATATTGTATTCTTTCTAATTTAAGAGCTGAGATCCGGTGTTTAATTTAAATTGCCATAAAAGTCATGATGTTCATTGTTTTAGAAAGTGTCCAGTATGTAAGGGGTTAATCCCAAAGATTATGTTTAAAAATAACAAAAGCCACATTGAGAAATCTTGCGATTTATACCCGTAAGCTCGGAATTAATTTGTTGGCCGTCATGTTTTCCGCCACACACGTCTTGTATTATTAAGGAATAGACAATATAATTAGGATTGTGAACATGATGTAAACGCTAAATGGATCATGTGGAAACAACTGTTTTGTAGATGGACAAAAGGACTAATTAAATGGCGAAGCAGAAAAAGAGGAAATAACTGGTAACCTGTATTTATGTAATCACATTCCTCCGGCAATGTTAAGTAAGGATACTCTCATAGACCACACACTTTATCAACACAATAAAAGTGGCATTTTGTGGGTTTTTTATTTATGCCTAGCTTTGCGTATCCGGATAATTTTGCACTGGAGACCTATACAAATCAAATTTCTGAAATAAGTAATACTTATACTAGCTATACGTATACTAGCTATCTTACATATCTTACATAGTTTTGTAGCTTCATTATCTAACCGTCACACTTTATTGGGGACTTGGGGAGCCACATGTCCTAGACAGCATGGATTACTTCCTACTATAGCAGTTGCTACAATTTACACAGTAGCTAAATAATCTGAATACTCTATGAACATGAAGGTTAATTTTAGTATTTTGGACACTTGTGATTTACATTTGACAATCTATCCATCTCAACATCATGAAAGCTGCAGGATGGAAGCCATGATTAGCCATCACTGCTCTGAAGTCAGAAGTAGAAGTCAGCTGACCCCAAAACAGTTCATAAAAGTAGCTCCATTCAGTTCACTGAGGATCACGGGGCTTATCTCTTATGCAGATGAGACTTCCTTTGCATTTTGGTTCCAGCCACCCAGGTGGGTGGAAGCAGGTCGATTTACATATGTATAGTCTTCTCTATATAGTCTTCTCCATGTTTTAACCATCTCGCTAAAGCCTTATTATAAGACCTATGGATGCACTGAAGAGCAAGCCACTAGTGCAGTTGTCCTTCCCATTGCGCTTATAAACCTGTTATTTGTGTTTCTTAGGCCCAGGGGGTAATCTATTGGTGGTTCCTTTGTTTGAGATGCATAGAGAGGAATCATTATCCATGCCCTAAGAATGTATACGTATCTGGTCCCCGCAAATAAAAACGGTTCGGGGTTCAGATGGCTTCCATAATAACATCATCCATATGGATACATATAAGAAGCAAGACAAAATATAGCATATATTGGTGTAGGATGTCACATTCAGCATATAGAGTCTAATTACGTATAATAGATCCACTCACAAAATTAGAGCCCTATCACTGGCTCTGAGTGGACCAACACATCTGGGTGTGTTTTCAGGAATCTTCTCAGGCAACCCACACCTTATTAACACGAATATCTTGTTGCGGCAATATATATAAGGAAGGTGAAAAACAAAAGATCTCCTTGTGCAGATCCAATATTACACAATTTAAAACTGGTCATGTGACTATTTTCAACTCACTTTTGTTGGAGCTTATCCAAGCTCAAAGTGAAGCGCTATAGATTTATTGTTGGTCAAAAAAAACACCATGCATGCAGTGACTTTCTCTTGAAAAGAAAATTTATTAAAAGAATTGTAAGTGTAATTGTTACGTGTAAGCCAGCTGATGAAGCCGCTTGATGCGGCGAAACGCGTCCTGGACACCGGTCTAGTCTTTTATTTGATTTTACAATTCTTTTAATAAATTTTCTTTTCAAGAGAAAGTCCCTGCATGCATGGTGTTTTTTTTGGATTTGATCAACAATAAATCCACACGCGCTTCACCTCGAGCTTGGATAAGCTCCAACAAAAGTGAGTTGAAAATCGTCACATGAGGTGGCCGGACAGGCGTCGAGTGGAAGAAACGTCCACTCTCACAGACGTTCCTTCCGCTCTCCAGTGACACTCGTCTGCCCCAGCCTTACTGGTAGAGAACATGAGTACTATAATGAAACTTAAGCCTTTGTCACCATATGGCCTCAATCAAGGGTTTAGTTTTACTCCCTTCTTACATTAAGAGTATCTTCCACCACAGACTAATATATATATTATCACTGTGATAATATGTGACTTATGAATAACCAATCAGTGGTAATGAGAAGTCCGCCATTGCAAGAACACTTCTCAAACTACAGCTTTCATGGAATATTATTGTAAGCAAAATGTGCCTCTGCCAATGACCACGTATCATCTTGAATCTTGAGGGGTATTTGGGGTGTTCAGGTAGAGGTAGCACCTCTGATGGGGAACATGTGGTGCTCCTCGGAGCAGTTCGTCCACCTTGGTCCTCACCTGTCACTCAGCTCTCACCTGTGGCTCCTCGTAGCTGTTAGCATGCAACAGCGGCCATACCCTGGGCAACGGCTTCCACTGGCCGGCTAAACCAGGTGGGGGTAGCCGAAGGGTCTCAAAACCCTCGGTGAATTAGGTTTCTGCCTACCTATGCATGCGAAGTCTGAACATCGGCTGATCCTGTGGAGGAGACCATATAGGTCCAACAGAGGTGATGGCGACTACAGCAATGCACTGTGGAGTGTATGGAGCAAGATGAGGCACGCAGAACATCTTGGTCATCCACTGCATCCGTGCCCATCTCTGGTTGTCTTGATTTCTTGCCACTGGATACTGGTGGGCCCGGACGAGAGAGTGAGGTCGACGCAGCGCAACTCTTCTTCACTTTAAACAAAGTTTTCTGCGCAAGTCATCAGTCATCCACAATTCAAGTCCTGTGGTGATGGGTAAGCGACGAAGCGGCAGGTGTGGTGCACTGGGAGTCGTAGCCGCAAGCCTGCACACAGGCGACTCAGGCTATAGGGTCGCTCTTCACTGACCGGAGCAGAAGTGAAGTTCGGCAGCCACCTGAGTGTCTGAGCAGTCCTATTCAGGGTAGCACTGCTCACCTCCATGCATGAGGAAGGGGCTAGAAAAGGTGCCCTAACCATTGCCTACTCCCTACACCCTGGTCGGCTAACCGCGGTTGGCGGGGACCCAATTATGCGGTCGAAAATCAAAAACAAATTCAATCACAATAAAATTTGCTACATGGAACATCCGCACTCTTCTTGACAGGGATACCACAAATAGGCCCCAACGACGCACGGCGCTCATTGCTCATGAACTTGCCAGATACAATATAGACATCGCCGCCCTAAGTGAGACCAGACTCTCCGGTGAAGGAGAACTCTCAGAAAGGCTTGCTGGCTACTCCTTCTTCTGGAGTGGACACGACTCTCATGCAAAGCGAGAAGCGGGAGTTGGTTTTGCTATTAAAACTTCTCTTGTGAGTAAACTCTCCGGCTCCCCGAAAGGAATAAATGATCGTCTTATGACGCTGAAACTCCCTCTCTGCCATGTAAAGAAGTTTGCCACCATAGTCAGTGCCTATGCACCCACCATGACAAATCCAGAAGAGACCATAGATAAGTTCTATGATGATCTGAACACCGTCATCTCCTCCACTCCTATTGCTGATAAACTCATTGTCCTTGGAGATTTTAATGCTCGTGTCGGGAGTGATCGGGAGTGATTGTGTCGGGAGTGATTCCTGGGACGGAGTGATGGGGAAGCATGGGGTTGGAAAGTGTAACAGCAATGGCCTGCTGCTCCTTCAGACCTGTGTTGAACAGGCCTCCTGGTGACAAATACCATCTTTAGCCTTCCCGCACGCAACAAGACATCATGGATGCACCCCCGTTCAAAACACTGGCATTTAATAGACTATGTCATCGTCAGAAATCGGGACCAGCAGGATGTGAAGGTGACTAAGGCCATATGCGGCGCAGATTGCTGGACGGATCACCGTCTCATCGTTTCAAAGATGAAAATCCACATTCAACCTAAGAGAAGACCTCATGCCGCCATAGCTCTGAAACGCCTCAACATCAGCAAGCTGAAGCGTCCTGATGTCAAACAGACTTTTGTTGACACCCTGGATGAACGCCTTGCTTCAATCACACTGGATAATCTGGATGCGGGAGCAGCGTGGACCACATTTTGCGAGACGGTGTATAGCACAGCCATTGAGCACCTTGGACCCTCTACCAGAAAACATAAGGACTGGTTTGATGAAAACAACATAACGATTCAACTGCTACTCGAGCAAAAACGTCGGGCGTACAAGGCACTCTATGATGACCCAATGTCAATGGCAAAGAAAGTTGCACTCCGAAACATCCGCAGCAACATCCAGTTGCAACTGCGCCAGATGCAAGACTCTTGGTTGAGTGCGAAAGCTGAAGAGCTTCAGGGCTTTGCAGACAGGAAAGATATGAAGAACTTTTACAGCAGCCTCAGAGAAATCTATGGCCCTACCGCCTCAGGGTCTTCTCCTCTCCTCAGTGCTGATGGTACTACACTCATCACAGAAAAGGAGCAAATCTTGGAAAGATGGGCGGAACACTTTGCTAGTGTATTGAATACGCCTTCTGTCATAAATGATGAAGCCATCGAAAGACTACCCCAGGTCCCAGCGAATAAGTCACTGGACGCTGTTCCAACTCTGGACGAGATACAAACAGCCATCCGCCAGCTGTCCAGTGGCAAAGCACCTGGTTCCGACATGATTCCTGCTGAAATCTATAAAGAGGGTGGACCAGCGCTGACAGATAAGTTGCTTTGTCTAATCCAGATCATCTGGCAGACAGAAACTGTACCACAGGACCTTAAAGATGCTTCCATTATCCATCTGTACAAACGAAAAGGAAATCGCCAGGCATGTGACAACCACCGCGGAATCTCACTGCTATCCATTGCAGGCAAGATCTTGGCCTGAGCCCTGCTGAACCGCCTGAATGTACATCTAGAGCAAGGTCTCCTTCCCGAGAGTCAATGTGGCTTCCGTAAAGCACGTGGGACTATTGACATGATGTTTGCTGCCAGACAGCTTCAAGAGAAATGTCAGGAACAAAACTCGGACCTATATTCCATATTCATTGACCTAAACAAGGCTTTTGACACGGTCAGCAGAGATGGCCTGTGGAAAATCATGAAGAAGTATGGATGCCCAGACAAGTTTACCGCTATCACCCGGCAGCTACAGGATAGCATGTTGGCTCGAGTCCAGAAAAACGGTCAATCATCTCAAGCATTTCCTGTTACAAATGGAGTGAAGCAGGGCTGTGTCCTGGCTCCCACACTCTTCAGCATCATGTATTCTGCAATGCTGTCTGATGCGTTCAAGGAATCCACCACGGGCTTGCCAATTCGATTTCGTACTGATGGATCAGTCTTTAATCTCAGAAGGCTTCAAGCGAAAACCAAGGTCAAACATAACATCATAAATGAGCTTCTGTTCGCAGACGACTGTGCCCTCAACGCTGCTTCGGAAGGCGATATGCAACACAGCGCTGACATTTTTGCTGATGCCTGCAATAACTTTGGTCTCACTATCAATAGAAAGAAAACTGAAGTGATGTATCAGCCAGCTCCCAGGAAGCCTTATGCTGAACCCAGCATCACCATCAGTGGGCAGCGTCTAAACGCGGTGGACAAATTCACGTACTTGGGCAGCATCCTTTCTAGATCTGTCGTCATGGACGACGAGTTGATTGCTAGACTCGCAAAAGCAAACGCAGCATTTGGAAGACTCCGCAAAAATGTGTGGGACAGGAGAGGTATCAGACAAAAAACCAAGATCAAGGTGTATCGCGCAGCAGTCCTTTCGACGTTGCTCCATGGATGTGAAACGTGGACAATTTACCAGCGTCACGCCAAGAAATTAAACCATTTTCACACAACATCTCTTAGAAAACTTCTTGGTATTAAGTGGCAAGACAAAGTGCCTGATACCGAGGTCCTTGTTAGAGCGGACCTACCCAGCATCTTCACCATCCTGGCGCAGTCTCAATTACGATGGGCAGGACACGTAGCTCGTATGAAAGACAATCGACTTCCAAAGATGTTGTTATTTGGCGAACTTACACAAGGCAAGCGCTCCCAAGGAGGTCAAAAAAAGCACTACAAAGACACACTGAAAGCAGCTCTAAAGGCCTTCAATATTAACCCCATTAACTGGGAGCTTGCTGCTCAGGACAAAATCAAGTGGAGATCAGCTATTAAGAACGGAGCTCAATCCTATGAAACCAGCAGGGCAGCGGCAGCTGAGCAAAAAAGGCTGGCCAGGAAAGGTAGTGATATACTACTATCTTCTGCGGCTATTCACTGTCCACATTGTCAGAGACTATTTCGAGCGCGAATTGGTTTGGAAAGCCATTTACGCACTCACCGCGACCCACTCTATTCCCTAAATGGATGACTAGATGGTCCTCGTCGATTCGACGGACGAACAAGAGAGATCATCTTGAATAATCATCATTGCTTTCTATGCTCATTATCTTCAAATGTTATCTCTTCATTTAGTCATTTTTTGTCTTTTATGGATGCCTTGGCCATACATAATTGTCATCTTTACATACTATATTTCAGGGCAGAAATATGATAATATACTGTAGTCCCACCAGTTGCAAGACGTCCCCTCCCATCTGTCCTAGTCATGGTCACAGTCCCACTGATGATGGTCATTTCCATGCATGTCATTTGGATAGTAAATGACAAGGGCAAATTATCATAAATACGAAAAAAGTGTATGTAGTTACTTCGATGCAGGAAAACCCTGTGCTTGCTAAATAATTATTCAGTTGTTTTGTTTTTATACATTTTTTTCGCTTTGCTTATAGAGCGCTCACTGGCTGGTACCTATTTACACAAGGATTTGGAGTCTGTATTCTGAAATATGTGTGTGAATTTTTTCTGCACTGTTCAATGGTGCGTGATTTCTCATGAGAAACGGTGTACGCATGAGATCTTTAAGCTTGGAACAAACAATAGTTTTGGATAATATATGAACCCTGCTGTCTATATTTGCACCAATAATTGCTTATTCGGTAGTAATAAGAAGACAATCCAGGCAATAAAATGGGAAATAAAGCCCCTTTAAGAGCAGCTTGCTATAAAAGATTGACTCCTATTTCTTCACAGCTTCTGGACACAGATTCTTTTTGACCATAGTTCAAACCCAGATCTACCATTACCTAGAGAAATAGAGAGATTTGACCATTTTCCCAAAGCATTTATTAATAATAATGATATTTCTCCAGAGGACATAAAAATGTGGTTGAGGAATGACCCAATATGGTAATATATTCCTTATGCTTTAAAGGGATACTCTATTGAAAAATAGAGTTTCCTCCTTTGCCTTTAAATTATTATATTTTTTTTTATTTTGCTGGATTTTAATCACCTTTTGCCCTTCACCTCACACAGGTCCTCCTCTTTAGCTCAGGGACTCCCAAACCCAGAAGTCCCTGCAGCTATCTAACACAATTTGCGCTCCTATGCAACTTGCGTAGCGTAGGAACCACAGATTGTGCACCAATCTGGATTTGCACACTTTACGTACGCAAGTTCCACAATGCCATTCACAGAGCGCTGGATCAGAGCTGCGCAAACATGCGCAGAGCCAATCCTTTGCTGCCTTTCTGAGACCACTAGCTATCGCAGGTGGTTTCAAAGCAGGTGACGTCAGCATGCTCTTGGGTGCTGACATCACTAGTGACAGATCTGGAGACCAGCATCCAGCAGCATGGAAATTCTAAATTCTGGCGACTGATAACAATGGGTGGGGTATAGGAAACTCCTCCACTTCACCTGACATTTTCACCTGATGAGGGCAACGAGGGGGGAGGACACTAGCCTGGTTCAATAGTCTGTCACAGATGTAAACATATTCTAGACAGGGGGAGTTGATTACAGTGACCCACACAGTAGTCATGTCAGTCATAATAAAAGTAACAGATAAGCATAGACAATAACGATATTAACAATAAAAAAATTTACGCATAACACAGACAACCTGTACCCTTATAGGCACAGGGTGACTTGGACATATGAGAGGGCTTGGGAATAATATGACGTGACAGAACCCCCCCCCCCCCCAGAACCAATAGTCCCATATCTCCCAGCAGAAATGGCAAGTCCAGGTACCCTCAGTTCAGTGTGACTCTGGTCACAGCTCCCTGAAACACTCTTGTTCAAATTGAGCCCGTTGAATCCTGGCATTGTCATCTTTGAATATGCCTGTGCCATCAAGGAAGAAAAGGTTTATTGAATGAAAACCTGCTCATTCAGTATATTCAGGTAGCCTGCTCACCTAATTTTTTGTGCACATAATGCTCAGTCCCTTTTTTCTAAGACAAAAGATGGGGTTACTCACCATGAAGCATCATAAAACATCAGACAGTTAGTAGCCAATGAAAACATGGCGTACTTGTGAATTGAGGGTGCATGCCAGTGCGCTGCCAATGAATAGAGCCAGGGCAGGGCAACAACATTGCCTGGGTCCAAGGTTTAGATACTGATGCCCCCTCAAACTATGCCCACCAAAACACACCCATGATTATCACAGAGCTCCACAGCAATAAAACTTACACTCATACACACCATTCATTACTGTATCACAGAGCTGCTGTCACGTCCCACGCCATCTTCATGCCTCAGCGCCTGGCAGCGTCTTCCTCGCTGCTCGCTAGCTGGGCACTGAGTGATATGCTGGTCACTCGCAATCATCTGGGTAGGCCTTGGGCAGGGTGCGGTGTGATGATACGTCGCCCACCGGGTTTAAAATCAGAGGCTCGAGAGACATTCATTGCCCTGACGAGGCTTTCACTCCTCTCAGTGCTTGTTTTGATTCCTATCTGATATTCTGTATCGACCTTGGCTTGTTTGACTTCTCTCCTGGCTCTTAAGCCTTGGCATTCTGTTGACGACTTTCTCTGGTAATACGACCACTGGCACTTGGCTGACATTCTCTCTGGCTATTCGACCCCTGGCATTTCTGATAACTCACTTTGGTAGATGACCCCTGGCATTACTGATAACCCGCTCTGGTATATGACCCTTGACATTCCTCTGATATTCCAATTTCATATTAACCCTTGGTGTGTTGTTGTGGATACGTACTGCTCTAATTCTGTTCTAGGTAGACATACCGTCCATTCTAAGGATCAGAAGCGTAGGATAGTTGTGCTGCATATAGGGACCAGTGTTCTAGTTCTCAAGGAGGATTCTGACAGCGGAATGGCTTTACTTATTTTATTTTGTGCAATCCTTTGGGTTTATATGCTATTTTTTTCCTGTGTTTGCATAATTTAAGTGGGCCAGTCTGGTTGAAGTCGAGCGCCGATTTATTTTGTCCCAATCCAGCCCAAAACCTACTCCTCCTATTTCAACCCTAGCGTACCCCTTACACATTTCTTGAACCTCACATTATGCAGCATGCTTTAGAAACTCAAAGTGAAATTACTTTTTACACATATTTCATGCCACAAAAAGAACCTTGGCATAGAACAAACTAACGTACAATCTGCATCACCTTAACTGCATGCGGTATTTGAGTAGATGATATAGAAAACAAAGCAGTAAATCAGGGATTTGTTTTTGCAGTTTATAGCTCTTTTAACTGAAGAGAGCCCACACAAAGAAAAACTACAAATCACACAATTGTGGAGATTTCTGATCCCTTTGTAAACTCTCCATAATTGATGGGTTAATACATAAACCTTCTTCGTTCAGTGAATAATCCACCGGTTTCTTAATCCTGAGCTTCTGTCGCTTTCCAATTTTAGGCATCCATTCTCTCTCCTTTCTTTAGAGATATATGCTATTATGCTATGGATCATATGCTAGCAGTAACATAAACAGTTTAATAAAACTTTGTGATCGAGGTAGAAATATGATTCTGTAATTGTGATGCATAAACAATTTCAATAATCCCTAGACTATGCACCCCTAGGCGGCTTCTCATCTTCTGTGGTTTAAATTTGTACTATCAACCATCTCCCTGCATCCATATATGAAGTCAGGCTCTATGTATTCTGAGTGACGTTTAAAACGAGAATTCTATCCAACCATTTTGATGCCTATTGCCTACAACATTTTTGTTTCTGCTTCCATGGCACAAGAACGTCACCACGACATTTGTTTCTACTGAGTATATGTCTTCTCCTTTAAAATCTTGAAAATTCTCAAAGGATGATATGGTTCATTATGCTCTTTTGATTTTAAGGACTTAAAAGTTTATTGATCACGCTCCATTGTTTTGGAATTCCTGCTGTGATGTTGATCTGAAAGTGGTTTCATCTTATATCAAGAATAATGCCATTGTCGGTTTGATGCTTGTACCACAACAATGATTCAAAAATTGTAGTATCTCACTGTGAAAAGATGAATACATGGATAATCTGCAACCATTGTGTGTAAACTGAGGCTAGGAAATGACAAAAGGCCTGGGCAGTGGTACATTACAAAACTCCCCATGGGTCACTTTAATTCCTCAACTTGTTTTGAGGATTAACTCCTCCGACTGGATAGGTTTCCATCCTCTTAGACTTCCTAGGTGGAAATGCATTCGCTTGTCTAGGCGATAACCCAAATCTGTTGAAAGAGTTTCACATAATCAATGACAATGCTCTCACTGCATTAACTTGATGTAGTGATTCGGTGGAAATTGTACTTGTAGATTGACACCCATCTTTGTGATTGGCATAATCACAGGACATAATACCTTTACCCAGTGCTTTACAACTTTACATCACAATCCTACATACAGAAGAACAAATTATACAACTACTATTTTGTGCTAGTCATAAGAATTGACTTGCTGTTACAGCATACATTTATCTGTTAGCGTTAGCATTACTAATTCTGCAAAAATTTGTATAAACAACTGACCTTGGAGATCTTTAAGAAATAGAGCAGACTGGGTAGGACAGTTGGCGGAAGGGTTCTGATGGCCATTGCCAAAGGCGGTGTTTCTATTCCAGAATTTATCTGGTCAGTCCCTAACCATGTAAATAAATATGTAGGGCATATATGGAGCTAAATGTCATTCTATAGAAATAGAATTTCAGCATGAGGCAAGGAGATAATGTACTGTAACCATAAATCCTACTATGATGACGATAGCTCCAACACCAAGAGCTATATTACAAAGTTGGTGCTAACTTAACCAGAGCTGTTGTAAACGTACCAGAGCCGTTGTAGTCTATGGAGTTGTTAAGATTACAACAGCTCTGGTTAGGTTAGCACCAACTTTGTAATATTGCCTTAAGTGTTTGGGATCCAATGCCACAGTTTGGCGTTTTCAGTATCTCTGTGCCCAGTTTCTCTTTACTATTGATTCTGTAGCTTACAAGGTTTCCCAGGTGGCTTCCTCAATGCAGATCTGTACTCCAGACTGGCATGTGACTTGATTCAGTGAGTGAAAGGGTTAAAAATCAATATTTGTCTCATCCCCAAAATAATGACCAAATACACCTGCTTTATCACCACCTACAATATCTATAACAATATCACTGCCACCATTCATGAACCCCGGGGTCACATGCAGAATATGATTGAAGTCATAACTGATACAATGTAACCACAAGTGCAATCACTTGGTACAGACCAGGATCTTCTCTCACATGCTTCTGTGGTAGACTGAAGGAAGGCAGGCTTTGCTAAGGAGGAAATGGGGCTGGACCAAACTAACTATGTAAGTTAGACAGGAAGAGTGGACTAATCCATTTTGAGGAAAAGCATAGGGAAAAAAAAATAAGAATCTTATTCCATGACTGCCACCACAAACCAAAATGAAAATTATAAGTACAAGAGTAGCTGAGGGATCAACCAAGCTTGTATTATAACACAGCCAATTCAGAAACTGAATTGGATAAAAGTAATTGTATATTCTCTGTTCAGATGACAGTGTAATAATTTCTTAATATATGAATACATCATGATTTTTTAATTTGACTCATATCTCACAGCCTGCACTGTGAATTGTAGATTTGGCTATTTTCACGTCCTGCGAATGCATAGGTGACTCTACAGGGGGGCAAGGGGGGCAATTGCCCCCCCCTAGGTTATTCCTTGCCCCCCCATGTGCCCCCCCACCAAAAATCAGCTTCCAGCTTACCACACTTCTTCGGACCAGTGTATCTCTGTCCCTGTGCGTATCATATATGGACGATCTAGGTGTCATTGGAAAGAGCAGATTCTGGCCTTTCCAATGATACCCAACATGACCATATTCCGTTTGAAATAAAAGTCAAAAACATTAAATAATAACAGGCACTTAAACTTAAGCATTTTCACAGGGTTGAAATGTCTCAGCAGTGAAGTGGTTAATGTTCAGACTATACATTACATTGTGTATTACATTAGTTTTTGCCTTGGTTTAGTTGTATATTATTAAGGGTTAATGGGTAGGCTTCATCCCTCACATTATACATTTTATTTTTTCCTTGATTAATGGCATTTTAGGGGTTAACGTGTTAGCTATATGCCTCACAGTGTATTCATTTCATGTTTTACCTTGATCAATGGCATTTTAGGGGTTAATGAGTAGGCTAAATGCCACATTGTTTATTATTTTTATTGTAGTTCTCTGGGTTTATGGCATTTCAGGGGTTATTATGGAAGTTAGAATCTAAAGGGTCTAATCATCTTTAGATCCTCTGCTTTTTGTCACATTTCGGGGAATTTATTTCGCCGAAAATAAAGTGAATTCCTATTTAGCGAATGGTCACCGTAATTTGCTAAAAGTGGAGTTGCTGAAGGAGCAATCAGACATTCAGCGAAAACTGCCGAACTGCGGCAAATAAAGTATCATGTTAGTACAATAAAAAGGCATCATTGCATCACATTACTCTGGGGTTTTGGAATCTTATTTATATATACTTAATTAGGGCACTATTACCTGGTGTGAGTTAACCCTTGCGTCGGCATGGTTTTGCGTTAGCGCCAGGTTAATCGAGTCTAGCGCCTGACCAACAGATCTTTTGCCTCTTGCTACAAACGGGAAAAATCACTTAGCGCGTTGCTATTAGCGATTTGTAGCTCGAGCTTACTGTACTTTCCGCGTCCTTTACTTAACATGGGGAGCGCTAGAGATCTCTAGCGCTTTTGCAGCTACCAGATCAGTTGGTGCCAGCGCTAATTTTTTGAGGGGCGCTAATTGCACCATTTTACCTACTGCTTAACCCTGCTGCTAACTCCAAAAAAAACAGATCTTTGCCCAAAATTAACAGGCAATTGAAAGGAATGCAACACAGGTGTTCTCTTGGCCCCATACACTATAGCAATGGATCTGGTCCGCATTGTCGTTGCTGTTGCAGTCGGCTCTATTATAAAATTATCCTTTATCCACATATATCCTAATTCTAATATATTGCCTAATTTTAAACATTATATGCTGGGGGTTATTCATAGTATGGAAGCGGTTGATTATTAGGGTGACTGTGTGGACCATGTTTAAAGGGACATGTGAATAAGTCTTGCCCTGAAACATGTATTATTTATATGCTGCAGCAGGGAAATTTTTGTCGCTCACCTGGCCTTCCTCTTGGATCTATTAAATGCAGTGTAATGATTCTACCTGCTGTTGGGTGGCATTTATCATGCAATGCCCATCAGCCTTAATATATGTGTGCATCAAACCATGGATGATACGGCCACCTTAGATGATTTTAATAATGCAGGGGTGTGAGGTTATTCACTGGATGTGTTCATATTCAAGCTTGTGAGGGCGGGGGATAGGTATGGCCCGGCACTGGAAAAAAAAACGTTCTATCCTGTACACAACCGCATTAGCGCTGGGTCTCAGCCTGGGTCTTAGAGTTTTCCTAGCGTGCGCTAATCGACCTTGTTCATGGACTACTGCAGACAAGGTGATCTGTTCGTGGGCCGTCAGGCACTATGTTTTAGCAACTCGCGCTAAATGTTTCCTTTAGCGATGATGTTGTAGCTCACACAGGTGATTGGGCCCTTAGTTTTATTCAGTGATATGATTTAGTGGTGAAAATTATTAGTGCCCCCCCAGTTTTGACTGCGGTATCTTCTGTGCCCCCCTAAATATTGTTCCTAGAGTCGCCACTGTGCGAATGACTCACTTCTCCGCCGTTCATATGTGGTCTTATTTTGCGGGATATATTCTCAACCATCTGAATATATACAGTATATAGCAATAACTAAACACATTTATCTCTGGGTTGATATTTATGAATTTTTAATATGACAATAGGAAGCAGAATGTATTGTACTCTTAATTATTGGAGACTGTTGCCATCCAGTCTAAGTAGATGTTAAAATTTTTATTTGAGACAGCTTTGTACAACAGTTTCACCAGCTTACACCAATATGTGAATTGAACAAACATCTCCTCAACTATCCTGTCCCCTAAGCTTTAGTTTTTATCCATTTGAAACACAATAGCTAGCACAGATAGCTTCACGATCTGTATTTATTTAATGTCTTGCCACCTTAGCTGTCAATGGGCTAAATTACCATCTTAGCGTTAAAACACAGGCGCAAGGGAGGAAAATCTGTTAACGCAAGTGAGCGTTAACGTTTACGTGAAAAATGTAATTTAGCCCAATGTGTTTTTTCCTTTTCTTGTACCTTGACCTGCTTTGGGGCTCAGTCAGGATTATCCAGGTCTGTTTGCTCATGACCTTGAGAAACCCGTGACACCCTTGCCCTGCATTTCAATATGTTGTATGTTCTACAGTAATTGTTGAGACTTCTGAACTTTGCCTGCAGGTTGATGGGCAGAGACAATTGCAGACATATCTATGGTCATAAAATGCATTCATGCCGCAGCTTATTACACTCAGATCCAAAAAATGCTATATTGTGATTTGGAGGATTGGCAGTTCCTTTTGTATACATGCAATGGGTTAAAATTTTGGCAAAGTGTAGAAGGATTCAATACAGACAGATGTGGATGCAAATCCAGCATGTAGTTCCAGGAAGCATTGTGCTACTCATACTGGGCAGATGAAATTTACCCATCATTATAGTAGTTTTATGGAAAGTCTACTTGCTAACAAGCATGTGGTTTCCAAACAGCCAACACAGGTGCAGTGCAGGGCGAGATCTAGCTCCCTTCCAGTTCTGGCCTTTTTGTGCACCTGGTGCTGAGGTATTTGCAATTTAATAACACATTCTGCGAGTCTAAAATGGAATAGTGGTAACTATCTAGTTTTCAATGCCAAAATTGTTGGTGTAACATAAAAGAGCGGCGGGGGGGGGGGGGGGTCGAGAACCCAGAATGTTGTGGAGCAAATACATGGGACAGTATGTTGAGTGTAAATATGTGTATCGAAAAAGACACGTGAGCTTGGCTTACCTCCTCAAAGGCTACTGCTGCCTCTTTCTAGATAAATACTCTTGCTAGCTTCCTGCTAGTTTCTTTCAAAACTCAATGAACTAAAAAAAAAGATGGAATCTGCCCATTGGTAAACTGACATTCTGCCAATTTGGACAGTAAAATAAACAAAAGTAGTTTAGGCCTTTTTCTCCATTTATATGTTTTGTGGGTGACAATCTCCTTTTAGCCGTGTCTTAAAATGACTAACTCCTCGTTCATTCTAATATTCGTAACATATGCTATTAATATTCTCCTCTGTTGTCATATTCGCTTAGTGTTAAGCCCAACTCCTTGCGCAAAGAATATTTCACTCAGAACTCCGTTAAATTTGGCCGGGACTATTCACATAACCAAATACATATGTTGGACAATCTGTAATAGGTACTAAATGCACCTTCTTGACAATTACATGAAAGAGAAACAATGGTAAAATAATAAATATGGTTTATTTTCACACATCCACTCAGTGCACACACTAAGTACGTTTTAAATTGCTCCCTTGCTTCAAGTTTTGTACAAATATTTGATTTAACAACTGCTCTGGTGGGGTGATCCTGTTGCCCTATCTTCCCACCACTGGAGCCACATCTGCAAGCCAGACGCACGTACATTCAAAGTCTCTAAGTTACATCGGTGCCATAAAGCAGTATGAATATACTATAGGAAACGATATATATATATTTGAAGTCATCTCTTTCCCAGAAATTCGTCATGTAACAGTCAAGCAGACTGTCATTGTTGGAGTGAAACATAAGATAAATGGATTTTCTACACTCTTACGCACACTCTCTAGTGGTTATTTTATTATGCTTGTACATGCATGTGTATTATGTAAAACCATCATTTGTCTGGACCATCCAAAAATGTTCCTTTCTGCATAAGTTGGAAGAAATGCCCAAATCACTCTTCAGGCGTAACAGCATTAAAAAAGTCATGCATTTTGAATCTTGCCGCAATTTGGCACCATTTATTTCATTTTTTTTGGATCTGATGGGGTTGCAAGCCATTTGAATAAGTAGAATTATATCTTTCTCTGAAAACTTGGAAAATATACAATTGTGTATACTTTAAGCAAGGAGTAATTGAAAAAAGAAAACGTTTGCATATACAAAAAATTAGGAAAAATAAAATAAGGCAAAAATGGCTTCCACGGAAGCTCCAGGGCAGCCAGGCCAAACAGTGACCATAGTGAAAAAAAGTTGGTCACGCCATCCTAAATCATACAAGAAGCTAATTTATTTAAAGAGAGCACAATGTTTCAGCTCCCTCCTTGGGTATTTCTCAAACAACAGACAAGTACGAGGTTGTGAAAGCAGGGTCACACATGGGCAATGGAAGGATACTGGGAACTGTTCGTCTTGGCTTCCTTTTCCTTGTGGTCAGACATGGCAGAATGCGCTTCTCTCTTCATCATGGACACAGAGGTGATTAAAGTTATTTTGTCAATATTTATTTTTAAGTGCTAAGTGAGTTAGCAAATGAAAAAGAAACTTGAGCCGATATTAAAAAAAACAATACCTTGGAAATACTTGTTCTTCTCCGGCTGCCATCAAATTAACGCTTCATATACAAAGTGTGGAAGATGCAATAACATCTTGACCAATTCTCAGACTTTTTCCTATTCCAATAATCCAATATTTTTTTGCCTAAACACTGCTCCTGGGGGTCAAAATATGTGGGCAAGACCTGTCACCTTACACCCACAAGTGAGAACAATACATTACACATTGCAATCAGGGATATCCTTCCCCGTTACAAGACATCTGAAGAGTTGCCACAATGGACCCTTGAAATGACTTCAAACCATGGGAACTGAAAAGGTCAGGTTGGGTTTCAGAGAAGGTAACCTGGACTCCAGACTCGGACATTAGCAGGGTAATTCAAAGAGATCCGAATTGCTTGAGAAAGGTAACCGAACGCTGAAAATCAGCGTTCGGTTACCTTTCTTGGCCAGTCGGCTATCCAGAGAGCAGGCAATTCGTCAAATCCTGGCGAATTGCCTGCACATACGGTGCCTGTTCAGTGCCTGTTTGAGGGCAGTGAAATCCCCATTAAAAAGCACTGCTTCGGCTATTCAGAGAACAAAAACCAGCAGTGAAAGGTTCCCCTAATGCCCTGCCATTCGGTGGTTTAATTCGGCAAGTTTATTCAGGAGAATCCCATGGGCTTCAATGTTAAAAATATTCCCGTTTTAATTCAATATCTAATAAACCGTTGATTATAAAATTCTGCAGTAAAGAGTCTCTTTATTTATAGATTTTTTCGGATATTTTTTTTTTTTTTTAAAGTTTACTTATTTTTTCTGTAACAGCCCTTTTTATTATCATTACCTGGACCTCATATGTAAATTTCAGACATTTTCTCTCAGTAGTTTCTTTGCAAACAACGTTTCACTTTCAATCATTCATGCAAACTGTTTTGCTAATTTATTCACTGCCTCTTCTGCGGTGTCGGCTTTTTCCGGCGGCTTCGCTGCGTGTGATCGGCTCCTGCTTGGGTTTTTCTGTGGTTTTCGGCGGGTTAATCCAGATGTTTTTGCGGGTTTTCGGCGTGCATTCGCCGGGTTTTATGGTTAGTTTTCGTCAGGTTTGCGGCAGCTTTTCCCTGCAATTCGGGGGCCCTGTGGTGCTTGCCGAATACACCGCAGGGTCACTGAAATAGGATCGGCAAAACGAGCCGAATTGAAGAGAACGAAAAGTCACCAAATGTGCGGTGACTTTTCGAATCTCTTTGAATTACCCTGGAGGAGGTTTACTGGATATACACATTGGACTGCTTCTATCCAATAGGTTGAATTAGGGTTTAACTTAGAAATGTGCTCTCTCTTTGGTCTGGAAGTAATCTTAAGCCTAACCTTAACACTAATGCAAACATAAAAAGTAACTGTAACCCTAACAGTAACCCAAACGTAGAAGTAACTAAAACTTACTCTAGCCCTAATGCTAACTCTGATTAGCATTTGGGAGTATAGAGGGGGTATAGGGGGTAGTATAAAGGGGGGGTTGAAGGAGGTAAAGAGGGGTTTTAAATGGTGTAGGGGTATAGAGGGAGGTGTGGAGTGGTATAGAGACTAAAAAATATGCGCACTTGAAAATTTCATATTTGCCGAAATTTCAGATTGAACTGAATCAGCAAATTTTGAAAATTCGGGATTCTGAAATCTTCCGAAATGATATTATGGGCTGTATTTAAAAACAATCTATTTTTTCCTTTTATTGAAGACTACTACTTACAGTTGTGTTCAAAATTATTCAACCCCCAAAGCGTAGAGTGGAGAAAAGTCCCCGTGTGACTGCTGAGGAAATGAGAAAAGATTTGTCAGATGTGGGTACTGAAGTTTCAGCTCAGACAATACGGCGCACACTGCGTAATGAAGGCCTCCATGCCAGAACTCCCAGGCGCACCCCCTTGCTGTCTCCAAAGAATAAGAAGAGTCGACTGCAGTATGCCAAAAGTCATGTGGACAAACCACAGAAGTTTTGGGATAGTGTTCTGTGGACTGATAAAACAAAATTGGAACTGTTTGGGCCCATGGATCAACACTATGTTTGGAGGAGGAAGAACAAGGCCTATGAAGAAAAGAACACCTTGCCTACTGTGAAGCATGGCGGGGGGTCAATCATGCTTTGGGGCTGTTTTGCTTCTGCAGGTACAGGGAAGCTTCAGCGTGTGCAAGGTACCATGAATTCTCTTCAGTACCAGGAAATATTGGATGACAATGTGATGCAGTCCATCACAAAGCTGAGGCTTGGGAGACGTTGGACCTTTCAACAGGACAATGATCCCAAGCATACCTCCAAGTCCACTAGAGCATGGTTGCAGATTAAAGGCTGGAACATTTTGGAGTGGCCATCGCAGTCACCTGATTTAAATCCGATTGAGAACCTCTGGTGGGACTTAAAGAAAGCAGTTGTGGTGCGCAAGCCTAAGAATGTGACTGAACTGGAGGCGTTTGCCCATGACGAATGGGCGAAGATACCCGTAGATCGCTGCAAGACACTTGTGTCAAGCTATGCTTCACGTTTAAAAGCTGTTATAACTGTAAAAGGATGTTGTACTAAGTACTAAGATTGAATGTCACTTGGGGGTTGAATAAAACTGATAATGATGTGAGCACAGAAAAGACATTTGTGGTTATTTCATTATAAATGTTATGTTATATTTGTCTGACCTACACGTGCCTCTTTAATTTAATTGTAAGCAAGATGACTGAATGATCAAAATCAATGTCAAACTGGCCAAAACACTCAATTTCAGTGGGGGTTGAATAATTTTGAACACAACTGTATTTCTCATCATGCCATTGATTTACCAGAGGATATTTTGTACCTTTACTCTTAGCATTGGTAGACAATAGTTATTGCGGAAGTAGTCCTAGTACAATTGTACCCTATTATTGGTTTGACACTTTGAATGCTGAAATTTTTTATTAGAAATTAGACTATTTGCTAATTTCCTATATACAGGTTATTTGATTTAAGAGTGATGTAGTTATCTTTCCTATCTATACTCACCGGTGATCATTCTCTTCTTGTTTTATAATGTTGTGGATTCAGACTGTTGACAATAAAGAATTAATTATTTTATATTTTTATATTTTAAATTTGCAAATTGTGCAAGCGGGTGCACTGACCTTCCCACTTTTAGAGTTAGGGAATGTTGCCTCCTATTTTAGGGCTAATCCCCACTCCCTCTGGGGTGAGGGAGGGGATGTAAGGTCACTCACACTGGGTAAAAGGTGGGAGGAGGGAATAGAGCCTCTCATTTAGGGGCCCTGTCTTGAAGCAGGGGGACCACTATTTTGGGGCTAGGTAACTTTATGTTGGTACCTAGAGTGCATGTGGAGGTCTGGCTGACATAGGGTCCTCTGTTTTGCGACTTGGCGGCAGGGCCGGATTCAGAGTATCATGGGCCTGGTGCTGAGAATTTTGGTGGGCTTTCTTGTAGAAATAAAATGAAAAGCGCAAAGCATTTATTGTTAACCTAAATTAACTATTTTAATTACCATCAAAGTGCTTTCTCCTTCAGAGAGTTGGCTGGCCCAAGACATTGTGCTGCCTGGATTCAAGGATGGAATGCTGCTCTCCCCAGAAGAAAACCACACCCTCCAAAACATACCCATGTATCACACAGCTCCACAGCAATAAAACTCACAGTAGTGTGCGGTGTGTTTGAGTGTATCACAGAGCTCCACAGCAAAAAAAACTCACAATAATGTGCGCTGTGAATAATTGTGTCAGAGAACCCACCCAGTCACAAATCCTTCTATCCCCCACACACATTGGCACATCTATATGTCCTCCATATATCCCCCACACACACACATGCATATGTACGCACAACTATATACCCAGTGGATGGCAGAGTTCGTTAGAACAAGTGAGTCCAGGTGAAAACCCAGGCTTGGAATCCACAGAATGAACAAAAAGTCCAAAGCAGCAACGTCCACTACTGCTAGAGGGGGTGCCAGAGACTCGGGACGTCACACAAATGAGAGTAGGCGAGTGGAAATTTTGAGCCCTGACGTAAGCTCAAGCTGCCAAGAGATAGATTCATTGAAGTCTGCAGCGCGTGTCTGGTGCTGCCTACTTCCTGAATCTACGCTCTTCAGTGCCTCAGAGAGAATGGACTTGTTTGGACCAATGGGAAAGTACCATTGGTCTCAAGCTATTCAAAAAATGCCTCCCATTCTTTGATTACACAGGACAGTCATGTGAATGTCCTTGTCAATCATGGGTGCGTGCTGCGGATCTGTGAGCTTGGAGGCACATCCTGAGGAGCACTGAAAGCTGCAAGATCCTGGGGAGCACTGAGCGCAGCAAGATCCTGGAGAGTATTGAGAGCAGCAAGATCCTGGGGAGCAGTGAGAGCAGCCAGATCCTGGAGAGCATTGTGAGCAGTCAGTTCCTGAGGAGCACTGATAGCAGCCAGTTCCTGGGGAACACTGAGAGCAGCCAGTTCCTGGGGAGCACTGAGAGCAGCCAGTTCCCGGGGAGCACTGAGAGCAGTTGGTTCCTGGGGAGCACCGAACAGCCAGATCCTGGAGAGCACTGAGAGCAGCCAGATCCTGGGGAGCACTGAGAACAGCCAGATCCTGGGGAGCATTGAACCTATGTAACCCATGTATATCTGGGTCTAATACTATCCAGTGCCTCACCAGCCACTGACCTCACCGCACATCACTGATACCCACACACAGTGTCCATTATCCTCATAGCCAGAGTGTTACATATTTACAGTGTCAAACATCCACATAGCCACAGTGTCGCACATACATACACATCCAAATATATCCACAGCGTCACACATCCACATACGCACACATCCAAATATATCCAGTGTCACACATCCACATACAAACACATCCATACGCAGTTTCACTTTATTATTGTATTTACTTTACATACCAATTAACTCACATGCTGTGCCTCTGCAGGTGCTGGACCAGCCTTTAGAGGGCCCCAGGCAGTGAGTGCAGGTATCAGACGGGGTGAACAGACCTCGAAGAACCAGTCGCCTGACTGCTCAGGGTCTCAGCCGATTGGCTGCTCAGAGCCTCAATCGATTGGCTGCTCAGAGCCTCAGCCGATTGGCTGCTCAGAGCCTCAGCCGATTGGCTGCTCAGAGCCTCAGCCGATTGGCTGCTCAGAGCCTCAACCGATTGGCTGCTCAGAGCCTCAGCCAATCGGCTGTTAGAGGTCCTGGCCGATCAGCCAACTGCTGGAGGCCCCTCACAGGAGATGTGCAGCATCATACAATCACACTGCTTTCTGGATCCGGCTGCCTCAGCCCTCGCAGTGTGTGGTAGGCATGCCGCAACACTTCCTACAGCTGTGGGCCTATTTTTAGGAAGAAGCCTGGAGTGGCCACTCCATCCGCCCTTACGTTAATCCGGCCCTGCTTGGCGGGGGCGGGAGTGTCTGTGAGTGTGTTTATTGTTTATGGACTGGTGTTTGGACTGTAGAAAGCTGTCAAATGAAACATACAAACCATTCTTTAACGTGGTCATATTTTTCAAGGATGGAGATCTTGTTTCAGAATATGTAGTTTACTTGCTGAATGTTCACATACCTCAGTTCCTCCTGATTGGGACACTCTAGACACTGTGAACATTCAATGCTAATTGCATGATCAGTGACCTGAGTGTTATCATCCCTTACCCCATCACAAGGGTCCTCAAGGCATGATTCCTTCCGAATAAAGGGAAGACACCCAGCACAGAAAGCTGATTAACAGTGATCACTGATCTGTTTTCGAGGCTAAAGGCCAGGAATGCACATTATTTCATTTTCCGATAGCTAGTGGCTGCAAAACACTCATATTGAGAACCATTGGATTCATTGGGCAATCAACCCAATCCACCATAACCCCAATCAACTGACAACTGTGGCTCTAAAGGAAGCACAAGGAAGCACGATGCTAGGTGCAGGGAGTGACAGGATGGGTTAATGTTTAATTTGGTAACTCTATAATATCTTTTCGACACTGGGTCCTGTGAATCCAGTATGTAGCAATGAGGGATGATTCCACTGTTAGAACTAAAGAAAGCTGAGATAGGAATAACTCTAGCAATGGTGGAGTTAATATGCCTTGGCTTGAGACCTATGTTTTCTCCTGTTTAGAATTAATGGAATTGTAGTCCTCATCTAAAATATCCTCCCGCACCAGGGTCTCCCACAGGTTACACAAATATTAGTTCAAAGAACCCAATAAATCTGTCCCAGAGGCAGATAGACCTGCACTTTTCTATCTCCAGGAGCAGAAGTCATTGCTGTTTAGAGAAATCTTTGCTGTTTGGAGGAAGCAGCAAGTATGTGTTGGTTTGGTCTGTTGTGTACATAATTATAAAGCTATCTATAATTGACTTTACTTAAACAGACAGACCAGACCCGTGTGCCTTGTATCCTGTAACATTTCAATGGAATTATCTGCCTTTTCTTACATTAAGGACAGCAGAAATAAGCAAACTCAAACACTGCTCTGTCAATGACTATAACTCCCAAAATATTTAGCACAGCTTGAAGATATTGAGAAATGTTATTCAAGGACCAGACTTTGTCCATACCTGTTACATAAATAAGGATGATATAGCTTATTATATTTTACATTCAAGACACTTGAACATTATCTATTTCTCCATCTGCAGTGTATATTTGCATCTTAATTATAAATTTATATTTCATGTAAGTAAACTATGAACCATTAGAATTGTCCAGAATGTTAATTTTTAGACCTACAAAACAAAATTGAGCTAATGTAGCTTCACTTATGTTGTTTTATATTTCAGAAAATATATATACATTGGAGAGAACCATATTTCTCTGCCAGATCCACTCTATCCTTCTGTATATGTGCAGAGAAACTATCAGGGTTATTCGAAGAGAATCGAAAAGTCACCGCACGTTCAGTAACTTTTCGTTCTCTTCAATTCGGCGCCATTTGGCGATCTCATTTCGGCGACCCTGCAGTGTATTCAGCAAGCTCCACAGGGCCGCCGTAATGCAGGGAAAAGTCGCCGCAAACCGGCCGAAAACTCACCGCAAAAACTCAGAAGGCACACCGAAATCCGCAAAAACATCTGGATTAACCCCGCCGAACACGCCGGAAAATCCCGAGCAGGAGCCGATCACAGAGCAGAGCAGTCGCCGGAAAAAGCCGACACCGCAGACGTATGGAGTGAGAAAAACAAAACAGTACGCTTGAATGTTTGAAAAGTGAAACGCTGTTTGCAAAGAAACTACAGAACGAAAATGTCTGAAATTTACATATAAAAAGGTCCAATGAATGATAATAAAAAGGGCTATTTCAGAAAAAAGAAAAAACGATTTAAAAAAACCGAAAAAGAATGTTTGCAAAAAAATGCTTAAAAGATCCTAAAAAGTCTATAAATGAAGAGACTCTTTACTGCAGAATATTATAATCAATGGTTTATTAGATATTGGATTAAAACGGGAATATTTTTCACATTGAAGCCTATGGGATTTGCCTGAATAAACCTGTCGAATTAAACCACCGAACAGCAGGGCAATTCAGCAACTTTTCACTGCTGTTTTGTGTTCTCTGAATAGCCAAAGCATTTCTTCTCTATGGGGATTTGCCTGCCCTCGAACAGGCACCGTATGTGCAGGCAATTCGCCCGGATTTGGCAAACTGCCTGCTCTCTGAATAGCCGAATAGCCAGGAAAGGTAACTGTACACTGAATTTCAGAGTTCGGTTACTTTTCGCCACCAATTCGGAGCTCTTTGAATAACGATGTATAGAATTGTTCAATGACCACCATTGTTTGCCATGGCTGCAACCATGGCAAACGTCAGAGTTTTCCGAAAGGGACATTGAAACAGCACCAGAAGAAGCTTCATAGACTAAGTTTCTCCTTCCAGAATGTAAATATTTTTTTTTCCAATGCTTATTGTTGTTGTGGTGCAAACAATGGTGATTTTTGCCAATTTTTTCATGTATGACACACACCGATGGTTACTGAATAAGTCCCTCTAGGGGCCCTATAGTTGACGGTAATATGGAGACATTAAGCAGGGAAATCTGCAAGCCTTCTTATTAGCTTGTGGAGTCCATAGGACTTCATGGAGCTTTGTGCGTCCCAGTTGCGTGCTCTTCACGAGCTTGCTCTCACAAAATTGTGCAGTGCCACAGATGAATCGTGGAGGGAGACTAAGAACTTTTTGTTCCTAGTCTCACTCTGCAAGCGATGAGAGGAAGTGGCGGATGAGAGGTGAGTATGGGATTTAATGGGGAGTTTTCAGAGCATGTTAAGTGATTTTGCAAATGCTAAATCACTTAACGTCTTCTTGAAGCTGGTGGTATTTCACAGTGAAATACCGTCTCCCGGGTGGAAGCACAAGGTACAATGGAATAATCTGCACTTCCACACGGAGGTGTAAATTATCTTCTCCCATAATAATTATAGGAGATGTTAATTTACAGTAACCTCAAGAAAGGAATCGCTATATTCGAGCCGTAAAGCTCGGTTTGTGGCAGGAATGGAATAACGATTCTCATCAATAAAATAAAACACAGGAGACACTATGTGTAACGTTTCCTGTAGTTATCTTGTCAACAACTATGGAATATGGCCTTAAATGGCCAGGTATTCTCTCCTATGATTCATCTCTATGGCACTTGTTTCCTGTTCTGTTCTGTGGGTTCTCTTCTAGGAACATGACTTCTGTACACTAATGGCTTGTACTGTGATTATTATCCACATAAAACAATGTCCCAGAGACACTGGAGCACCAGAGAGCCTGGCTGGATGCTGCACCTGTCGTTGCACAGTGTAATAAACTGCCAGAACAGGGGAGGAGGAGAGTCCTTCTTCCCTGTCCGACACACCAATCACTGCCCGAGGTACAAGGGGACTCTCTGGGCCACATTACAATCTTAACGCTAACATGCGTGAGCATTAACGTTAGCCACGGTGTCTACCGCATATTACAATCCAATCCAAACAATACAATCCAAACGCAAACGGGTTAAGTAACCCATTTGCGTTTGGTACCTTGCACTTTTCAGCGCGAGGTTACTGTACTTTGCGCTCCCTATACTTAACGGGCTCTATTAAAATCTTTGCGCAAAAACGCTCGCGCAGCGCGTTAATTTGTGCGTGAAGCGTTAAACGTTAACGCGTGTAAATTAACGGTGGTATTAAAATCTGAGTGCATTTTGTCATCCGTCAAAAAATAACATGCGTAAAAAAGATGTGCAAAAATGCACGCACATTAACGCTGCGCGCAGAAATCGGTGTGCGGACTGAGTGTTTTTTCACGCGATTCAGCCAATCAGAATTAAGAACCACAATTGTCTCCCATTCAGTTTTTGCACCTGTCAAAATCAATCTATATATGCTGCAGCAATAAAAAAAAACATGCATAACTTCTCATTTTATTGTTCGGGTATGTGTAGAATGTGTAACTATACTGTGCTGTATTTTTTTTTTTGGGCTGGTGTATTTGGTTTCGGCCAGGAGGTTCAGATTTGCCATTAACACCAGCTTTTCAAAGATGTTAAAATTATGCGAGCAAACGTCCGTTAAAATTTGCGCATAGATTGTAATACCATCCGCATACCAGCGCACAAACGCATTTGTGCTCACAATGTTAAGTATAGGGCGCGCAAAGTACATTACACTCACGCAGGGTTTGCGCAGGTTCACCAGCAGTAGACGTTAATGCGCATTTTTTGCTCGGACATTGTAATACGACGATCTGCGCAAATGGTTTTTCCCCTCGCGTTAATGCGTTTTTACGCACGCGTTAATGTTTGCGCAAAGAAGTTAATAGAGCCCAACATGGGGAGCACAAAGTGTTAATCGGCATTAGGATTACAAAGTCCTAACGCTGATTAACGTCCGGCTCTGGTTAGCGGAAAGTTAACCAGAGCCGGGACTTGGTGTTGACGGATTCCGCTTCTGCAGAATCCGTTGACATCAGCTTAAAAAAATAAAAAAAAATCTGATACTCACCTCCTGTCCCACGGCGAGGACCACAGCTCCGACCGCCTCCTCCGTCTGGCGGGAGCAGGGAAAGACTGGGGGAAAAGTCCCCCCAGTCTCTCCCTGCGTATCACTACACTGACCAGCAAGGCGAGATCCGGCAGTTCATGTGACCACCGACGTACTATGGACTATGGAGTGGATGGTCACAGCTGCGCTTAGCACTGCCGCGAGTATCGCGGGGCCGTAGCACACGGAAACAATGCAGGCAGCTTTTTTTCTCCCTACCGCCCCCGTTTAAGCGTGGAGATCGTATTGTGGCACCCTGTGACTGTTACGTGAACACGGAAGGGGTAACTCGTGCGCTCGCTAATGAAAATAAAATTGAACACGTGGGCACAATTTAGTAGATCATCTCCATAATGTAACACATCGTGCCCACGTGTTATTTTTATATTTTTTTCATCATGAGACCGGTGGGGCTCAGTAATACTGAGATGTGTTAATATCTCAGTCTGTGTTCAATATATATGAAGTAAGTCTTAAACCTCAACTTCATCATCCAAATATTTCTGAGCTCTTTGTAAAGTCTGAGCCACTGTAGCTATTGTAGACAAGTTGCACATGGTATATGGTTAAGTTATGGTAATTCTGACTTGTATATAAAACATAAACAGTGTGCAAACAAACAGAAAAGGGAATTGCGTCAGTTCTAGAGAATTTATTATATGAATATATATGCAAATATAGTATCCAGTGTGTCTGACAGCTATGAAAACCATGTTTCAAAAAAATAGTATGCTACATTTCCTTAATGACAAATTGCTTGTTAGTGATAGGGCTAAGGCAACAATGTCAAACTCTGCCCCCCCCCCAAATGTTAACATCCTATAAGTCACATGGGGTTGGCATTATTGGCATATAGGCACAAATAGCCTTTGTGTCAAATACAGCTAATACGGTAAAGATTAGACATGTGCACAGCACAAAATTTCGTTTTGAACTAATGGATTAGTCCTAAAATGCAATTTATTTAGTTGCTAAAGAAATTCGTTTTCAGTTTACTATTACTATTACTATTTACTATTACTATTGTAGTGGCTCCTCAGAGGACTGAGATCGCTGCTTGTTACAGTATCTCTCACTCTCAGCACAATGTGGGCCATATTATATAGTTGGTGCTAACTTAACCAGAGCTGTTGTAAACTTCCCAGAGCTATTGTAGCCTATGGAGGTTTTCAGTTTACAACAGCTCTGGGTAAGTTAGCACCAACATTGTAATACTACCTCGTGTCAGGCAAAGCTGTTACAGTAACTGACTGCTGCTCATCACAGCGCTCAGAGTTTCGGCAAAACTAGTAAATAATATTTTTATATATAAGAGGTTAGAACAATATTATTTCCTTGTTTTACTGAAACTCTGAGCGCTGTTAGTCAGTTACTGTAACAGCTGAGCCTGATATATTGTACTGATAGATAATGTAACAAGCAGCCGATCTCCGCGCTCACAGCCACTGGATTTAAACGGCTGAGAAAAAAAGGATCCTCTCTGTATAATGTTTAGAACATCCTCCTGCATTAATTAATACCCCTCTCAGTATATTATATAGAACATCCTCCTGAATTAATTAATGTCCCTCTCTGTATAGAACATCCTCCTCAATTTATACCTTTCTCTGTATAATGTATATAACATCCTCCTGCATTAATACCCCTCTCTGTATAATGTATAGAACATCCTCCTGTATTAATTAATGTCCCTCTCTGTATAGAACATCCTACTGCATTGGCATGTGGAGGGTGCAGAACTTCGGATGTTGCGCTCTTCATTGCTGGTCTCCTTCACTCATCAATGTAATATCACAAAAAGGACTGACACTAAAATGTAGTGCATTTTATTTTAGTTTCTTTCGTTTTTTGTACTGAGCAGTTTCGTATCTCTTGAGTCATATGAAAACTAAATTATCCAAAATTCGGACTAAATCGTTTTAGTACTAAAACGAATGCACATGTCTAGTAAAGATAGATAATGTAGCTTCCAAAAGATACCGTAAAAATAATAATGCCTGTGAATGCAAATTACAGTAATACTTTGTATCTGTACTGTACACAGATTTTCAGTTGCTATGACCCCCTGAATACTATCCTGTACAGTAGTAAGTAACTCCAGGGCTCTGCCTGTTTTCTGCCCTCTGGTGTTGTAATGCAGCAGGGGAAAGGGGTGGACCATTAGGGAATAAATAATGCAAGTGAAGTGCAAAATAATCAGCAATTTAACCCCTTCACTGCTGAGCCATTTCACGTCTGTGTGCTGAGCTCATTTTTACCGCTTTTGCTCATCATGTTTAAACGCGATTTGAAGTCACGTTTTATTATACGACCCAGACATATTATATATCCTTTTTTTTCCCGGCAGACTTGTACAGTATACATCGTGTAGTGTCTCAATATCATAACACAAAATGCAATAATATTTGAATTTTCAATCATCTGCAGCGCGTAAAGTGATTTTTTTTCACATTTTATCATCCGAGCCTTTGCGGTTATATTTTCTATGGGGCGCGCTTGTTAAAAAAATTAGAAATGGGGACTCGTTATATTTTTTGATAGGGAATTACGGGATTTTTAGCAAACTCCCCCATAGGAAAAAATCATTAGTGCAGCATCATTGTTCACATTCTAATTGAAATGGGAACAATATTGCTGCATTAATAAAAATAACACATAAAAAAACACATTTTTATTGTTTAACCCTTTCGCTACTGACTCTTTTCCCGCCTCTGTGCTGAGCTCATTTTTACTGGTTTTGCTCATCATGTTTAAACGTGTTTTGAAGGCTTATTTTAGTATATGACCCAGACATATTATATATCGTTCTTTCCGTCAGACTCGGCAGATTCATAATATGTCATTATTATATGTATACGTCATGACCTGTCTGTTTATTATAACAAAAAATGCAATAAAATATGAATTTTCAATAATTTACAACGTGTAAAGTGTTTTTTTTTCACATTTTAAGATGCGAGCAATTGCGGTTATATTTTGTATGGGGTGTGCTCGTTAAAAAAACTAGAGATGGGGTCTCATTACATTTTTTTTGGGGAAAATTACGCGATTTTTAACAAACGCACCGCATACAAAAATCGCTAGTGCAGCATCATTGTTCACATTATAATTGAAATGGGAACAATATTGCTGCATTAACAAAGCAAAAAAAATAAAAAAAAACTTTTTTTTTTTTTTATAATTTGTTTTAAATATTTTTTTTTTTTTTTTTTTTAGAACTTTTTTTATACTCATGTTTGGTATTGTTGGAACGGCCATGCTCTGGCCGATCCAACAATACCAAAGATTAAGCCCTAACTGCCACGGATCGGGAGATAGGGGGTTCCAATGAACCCCCTATCTCCACCATTGGTGGCAGTTAGGGGTTAACTCCAGGACTGGCGTCATCGTGCTATGCACAATGACGCCAGACCTCAGGGGGCATTCCCGGAAGCTTGGCCGACATCCAAGATGTCGGCCAGCTCCGGGAAAGGATCACGAACCGGCGCTTTTCGGTGCCGATTCGTGATCCGGCCCCCATGGGTTTAATGCCAGGTACCATTTGGAAGGGCAGGCTGTGCCCTTTCAAATGGTGCCTCTGTTAACCCCCTGCACGCCGCCGATCGGGAGGGAGAGAGGTCCGAAGGACCTCCCCCCCTCCCTTTCAGGCGCCTCCTCCGCACATGCGGGGGGGCGCCTGAATTAGGTGTCATCGCGCCCCCGCGATGACACCTAATTACTCCGGCGGCGGTTCCGGGTGCTGGGCTGACATCGAGGATGTCAGCCCGCACCGGGGGGGCCAGCGATCGGCCGGAACCAGGCCGAACACTGGCCCCAAAGAGAGGACACGCTCAGCGCGTCCACCGCATGGAACGCTACCTGCGGTTGGACGCGCTGAACGTGTCCACCGCAGCGAAGTGGTTAATTTTTTTGTTAGTTTTTTATTATTTTTTTCTTACTATGAACATGGTCATGTTCATGCTCTGGCATTTCAAATGACACCAAACATGACCCTCTAGCTGCCACCTTTCGGGAGATATGGGGGTTCAAAGGAACCCCCTATCTCTCCACCATGGGATTTCCTTGGGAAATCCCCGGGCAGCTAGGGGTTCCCCAGCTAACTGACATCATCACGCCATGCGTGGTGACGTCAGATGACGAAGGGGTCCCAGAGGTTGAGCTGCCATCCAAGATGGCGGCCCCCACTGGAGCTAGGCCGCGTTCTGGTGCTGAATGGCGCCAGATCACGGCCCGGTGCTTCAGGGGTTAAATTCTGAAAATGACGTCATCTCGTCCGACGCAATGACGTAATTTACGTCGGAAGGGCCTTAAAAGCAGTGTCTAACTTCAGGAAAGTCAGAACGCCGCGGGACCCTGGAGGAGAGAGGTGAGTATCTCTCTGGGCTCCCACCAAGTGGATGACGTGTGGGGATTGTCTTCCGCATACAGCGGGAGTCTATGAGGACGTTCCCCTCATGTCATCTGCAGTGAAGGGGTTAAAGGGACACTCCACTCATCCTGACCACTTTATAGTTTTAAAGTGGTCAGAATGTGAGGAATGCCCCCCCAGCTGAACTGATCTGGTGTAATTGCTGGGCAGCTTCACCAATAGCCAGGATTTTTCCAGCTGACAGTCATCAGATTGGTCACTATTGATGTCAGAACAAAGAGAGCCTGCCAGTGTCACTCTCTCAGACCAATCACTGTAGAAAACGGTCTCAAAGAGGCAGCTAATGGATTGGATCTTCACTTGTTCACACAGTTTCAATCCATCGTTCTAAACAGGTGCTACTGAACTAACAGCCGTAAAGAGCACAACTCCCGTTGCACTGCACAATTTGTGGCTCCACCGCTGATAGTTGAAACTTTGATAGCTTAGCGAGGGGTTTATGTAGACAATAATCAAATTATCTGGAAATCAATAAAATGTCTAGAGTTTATTTCAGAATCTCCACCATATTTCTCCGAAATCACTGTGTTATTATGCAAGTCACACTGAGTGAGGCCAATGGGAAAATCATATACCTGTAAAAGCTTTTCCACAAAGCTCTGACAACGGGCAATCTGGTTCATCAACTAGTCAGGTTGTAGTGGACATCTTTTAAAATTTACACATACACGAGTTTAAAATTTGTAAACCAATCGCATGATTTTTTTTGTTCCTAACATATCTTGATTCTGATTAATTCATAAAAACCGACAGAAATTGAATTACATGACTGAATGTATCAGGATTGTAAAATGTGCGAAATTGTGTTATTATGTTTTTTTTAATACTATCACATTGATACACTTTTTATTATCTGTATAATTATTCTATTGAATGTTTATTAACCATCATAATAACTCATACTTTTAGTACAGTTAACCATTTGCCTACCATATGATTTGTTGAAAGTAATATTATCATAACATTTATTTGAAATACGTGATGCATAGTTAACATTTAAATATAGGGCAAAATGGCAATTTTACGCGAAGATTGTTTATCAGAAATAATTCAAAGATTAATATAATTAAAATTTGCAGCTTTTTACTTTTTACGTGTATTTGTTTCTCCTGTACAGAAATATTGCTGGGATGAAAAGTTCTAAACACTAGATGGTCTTTCTTATTTTGCACAATTTCAAATGATCAATAAAAATTCAAATATTGTCAAATATAGCACATGTGATAATGCAGATAGTATTAAAATTGTCAGATATCCGATGTATGGGTATTTTCAGTGATCCATTCATAATGAGTTAATTAGCATTGTAGCATCCAAAAATTACTAATAGACTATAAAAAACAATGGTTTGTATTCTAACACTGGTGTAAGCTTAACCAGAGCTGTTGTAAACTTACCAGAGCCATTATAGTCTATGGCAGGGGTCAGCAACCTTGGCTCCCTGATGTTTTGGGAACTACATCTCCCAAGATGCTCAGTCACCCATTAGGCTGACTGAGCCACATGGGAAATGTAGTTCCCAAAACATCACGAGCCAAGGTTGCTGACCCCTGGTCTATGGAGTTGTTGACCCCTTAGTACCGGGAGTCTACCGGTAGACAGGTCGACTTAAACACCATGGGGTGGGATAGCACACCTTGCCACTTCCTGGCAACTCCCGCAGCCCACCTCCCTACCCAACTGGTTGATTAATGTCATTGGCTGCAGACCACTACCTGAGTACAGGAGTCCTGTTGCAGCCAATGACAGTGATTGGCTGCTGGGAAGGGAAGCCGACCATAGGGGTGCCATAAAGCTGCGAGATGTGCTATGGAGCCAAGTCATGTTTAGGCCTGCCTGCTTCGAGGACAGCATAGTTTGACCTGTGTGGCGTTAAGGGGTTAAATTTACAACAGCTCTGGTTACTTTAACATCAGCCCAGGAAAAGGGCCCAATATTGGCATGTGACATAACGCCTGTATATGGAACATACAGTAACACCTTGTATCTGTACTGTACTGGAGTTTTCCCGAAATTATAACCCCTGAATCTTATCCCTATACAGCAGCAAGTGACCCCAGAGCTCTCTGTGTATTCTGCCCTCTCCCTGGATGTTGTAATGCAGCCGTAAAGTTTGTTCAATGTTTTGTTACAGTGAGGTTGTGGGCTGCCCCTTGTAGTATTATTGTAAAACAGGAGTGAGATCTCTCTTTTGTTTCCCCAGAGAGGGCACAGCATGCTTCCATTAAAAAAGGTATGCAAAAAAGGCATTAAATGCTAATTTTCATTTTTCATTGTACTACAATGAAAAATCCAGTATACCCATTGGTATTAGTGAAAAGGGTTGAGAAAACATCTTCAGATATAGCCAGTCCCACACACCAATATTTTACATCTCCAACCACAAACCTTTACATATAAGTATTAATTCACTGAAGGGAGCCAAGGTGCAACTACTGTAGTGTCGAATTAAAAAAGAACAAAAAATCATGGATTTACACATGGCTATACTGACCGTACATGTAAAAGCAGTCTCTCTTATTGTAGACATAGAGGGCTCTATCACATTCTTTGCGCAAAAAAACTTGCGCTGTGCGTTAATTTGTGCACGAAGCGTTAAGGCTAAGGTCAGACGAACGCAGTATTAACGTGCGTTTAGCCGCACTAAATCACGGTCGTACTAGCAGCAAATTATGTCCAATGCCGGGCAGCATACGAAGAACGGCCGCACAGAAAAGTGCGGCCGCGCAACGCAAGTGGCAAACGAACGCATTTTTTCGAGAACGACAAACCGCTAGTACTGACATACAGAGTGCGCTGCGTCCGCTAGCGGCGTGTGTGCGTGATTAGGAGACGTCAGACGCTGCTAATGTCCGGCCAACATAACGTCCAGATGCAAAAAGTGTTGATATTGATGTGTATTGATAACCGTACAAAATCACGAACGAAAATGCGCATCGTATGACCGCTATCGCGTATTCCGTGAAAAAATGCGTCCATTCGTTTGAACGCACTTTTTCACGGACAACGCGAAAAATGCGTTAGTCTGACCCTAGCCTTAACGTTAACGCGCGTAAATTAACGCTGGTATTACAATCCGCGTGCATTTTTTCATCCGTCAAAAAATAACGCGCGTAAAAAAGACACGCAAAAACACGCGCGCATTAACGTTGCGCGCAGAAATCGGTGTGCGGATTGTTTTTTTACGCAATTCAGCCAATCAGAATTAAGAACCACAATTGTCTCCCGTTAGATTGATTTTGACAGGCGCAAAAACCTGAGTATATATGCTGCATCAATAATAAAACCACGCACAACTTCTCCATTTTATTGTTTGGGTATGTGTAGAAAGTGTAACTATACTTTGCTGTATTTTTTTTTGGGCTGGTGTATTTGGGTTCAGCCAGGACGTTCAGATTTGCCGTTACCACCAGCTTTTCAAAGACCTTAAAATTATGGGCGCAAACGCTGTCCGTTAAATTTTGCGCATAGATTGTAATACCATCCGCGTACCACCGCACAAACGCATTTGCGCTCACAATGTTAAGTATAGGATGCGCACAGTACAGTACGTTCGCGCAGGTTCACCCGCGGTAGACGTTAACGTTCATTTTTTGCACGGACATTGTAATACGACGTTCAGCACAAAGGGTTTTTGCGCACGCGTTAACATTTGCGCGAAGAATGTAATAGAGCCCAGATTGTTTACCTTTAGAAGTTTCTTTGTATGTTTGCCTTTTCATAGCCACTTTTTTGTACTTTTATATTATACATGTACAAGTTGAATGCAAATTTTGATAATAACATATATATTTTTTATTTATTAATGGTAGGTTTTTAAAGGATGATATTAACCTGTGACTCCCACGCTAGATAAGGGCGAGAAAAATTATTATCATTATTGTTTCTCATCATACAATTGTGTGACCTATAGATAAAGCTATCAAAATAAAGAAATGGAATCCTGTGTGGGCTTTACATATGATTAGTATGTTTTGCTGTGCTTATATCTTCAATATCTACATGATATACAAGATTTAATACAATGGAGAATGAGCAACAAAGTACATTCTGTTTACAATATAAGTTTATATGGATTTTTTTGTTATCAAAGCAGTATACGCAACATACAAGCAAGTTTACAATACGGAGTGTGTCTTAGTCACTTCCAAAGTCCTTTTGTTCAGTATAGTACGAGTTCTTCATTGTTTCTTCTTTTCTCCTGTAATTGTACATTCAGCAAGGGGAATTGTTCAAAATAATTGCTTATTTCATAATTAAAAGTTCATTTAAGACCCCCCCACTGATTCCAAGCAGCTTCAAAATTTGGATTAAATTTTCAAGGTTTTTTTTTCATATTTTTATTTTTAAAAAGAAGCAAAGTGAACAAATACCTCATCATTTTAATTATTATTTTCTTCTGAAAGAGATGAAATAACATGAAGTAGATACATATAAAAAACAATGTGCAAGAGATGTTTAGATGTCTTCATGGGTGGATGGAAGCTCTCATTCTCCATGTGGAAAGCCATAAAGTAAACAAGTAAATTCTTATATTTCCTTATCGAGACGCTGTTCTTGTTGATATTCGGGTGCCATAATAAGTTACCTGCAAGCGGTTTTCATCAATATATTTATGTATAACTGTAGCATATCTGTCAAAAAAAGCACTTGCGTATAAGGACTAGTCCCTGATAGTGATAAAAAAGCCACACACTGCAGGAGAGCTTTGAGTTTTTAAATGTCTGTGGTTTGCCACCAGTAGACCAAGAACCTCTGTTTGAAAAAACACTTTTTTATTTCAAACAGCTCTTAAAGGTTTTGGTTCTTTGCTGGCCTTTGTCAGAGGGTCCGCACTGCATCCTGGGAAGTGTAGTCCTATCTTTAGTGTCTTGCAGAATTACTTAAATAAGAAGCCATGCAGTCAGACTACACTTACACCCAGAATCCTGCGGGGCCCACGACTTGTCGTCCGATGTGGCTATGATATTGTCGGTTCAGGTCTGGTCCAACCATTCTGCCCTCTTCGGTGCCTTACACGTATGCACATCTATGGTTTCTTCACATTCCTTGCAACGCACCGCACAGCACCAGTGGAATTTACACTCACACTTGGTGATACGTGTGACACGCGTTGTGTCATATCCTCGTCCACAACACATAACCTCGCAGCCATCAGTTCCTCTGGAGATCTTATCACAAACTCTGCCGGCAGTGCCCAGTGAACCTGTGGGGAGAGAGTGGCATATCTGAAAAAGCTTGAATAAATGTGTATCCATATAGCGACCACAAACTCAGCAACATAAAATGCATGACATACAATCTCACAATTTTGGAATAAAGTAATTACAAGCTTGTTTACCTCTGGCCTTTTCAATGACACGTCTCCTGACCTTCTATGCCAGTGATGGTGGACCTTAGCGCCCCAGATGCTTCAGACCTACATGTCCCCTGATGCTTAGTTACACATAAGGCTGCACTCCGAAACATCTTTGGTGCCAAAGTTCACCATCACTGCTCTAGGCTGTATGGAACTGGAGTTATAGGCATCCCAAGGACCCTTACAAGGACAATGCTGCTCAGAAGGGGCAAATGCTCCATTTGCCCCCACCTCCATCTTCTAGTGTCCCACATGACATTATAAATATAGAATTACTTTGTAATTCTTTCGGTGTGAGACCATATAACATCTCATACATAACTATGTTGTCTTTGTGTATTAATCACTTCTGTGAGTGACTCCCCTGGCATTTGTGCTGTTTTCTATGAAAGTCTGTACTATTGTGTTCTATTGTTATTTGACAGGTTATGTTTATCCTTCAATAAATTTTATCTTTATACTTGTGTCCATATTATATCACGCTACTCTATATGTCTTAGCATTACACATCATATCTGAAGACACCTTATGTTAGTTACTTGGTATGGCTTGCCAAAGCCTGCATGTGGTATGTTCCTTTGCATATCTGCATTTGTCTGAGTACAGTGATATATTTGGGTAATGTTTGCTTATGTAGATCATGTGTAGGTATTTGTGTGGTAATGTGAGTTACAGGTGTGCTACCGGTAGATAGTCAATGAAGCCTTTCATCCTGCTGCATTTGAAAAGGACACTTTTGCGCATGTGCGTCCTTTCGTTTAGTGCATTGGGAGACGTCATTAACGGATGGCATCTCGAGAGCGGGACACGATAACAACGCGCATGTGCGTACTTCCGATTTCTAGGGAAGGGGAATTAGAGCCTGACGGACAGGCAGACACATATAGGAATGTACTTTTAATTGGGACTAATGAGATACAGGTTTTTCCCGCCAGTTCTGAGCAGATTGATTGGATGGCCGTACTGTGGATAGAGTTTAAAAATGGAGGAGACCAAATGGTTAGCATTAGCCGACTGAGGAATCCACAGACACACATATTGCCCAGTGGTGAATCACGTTTTGGCGCTGATTATGTTTTAATCTTTCTATTTTATTCTTTTAATAATTTTTTTGGTATCTATCCTTTGCCATCTTGGAGTGATTCAAGGTTTTCTTGGAAGGTTGAACCTATATGAACAACCTCTAAGCAATCAACTTCAGGACCTAAGTGAGGTCCTATATTATCTGAGTACATCCATGTAACGTGGCAGTTTATTGAAATATACAGTATTGCACTATGTATGTTACTCTGTACAATTAGGATCCCGAGAGTTGAACACTTGTGGGAGCCCCTGCAAAGATCGCTATTGGCGGAATATGTGACCTGGAGAAAGACAGAACTTCTTAGGATAGAACATGTTCTGAGAGGCTGATCTAGAAACAATCTATACACATCTGTGGTAGAAGCCGGAGGAAACCTTCTGGCACGGAATGTACTGCGGCTCTCTAACGAAAGCAACATAAGGGATAACTTACTAGAAGGTAATATATTGTCCTTATCTATTGTGGAAACATTGGATGCGCTACACTCCTATTTTTCGTATCCTTTACGAAGACCAGTTGCTGAGTGGTAGTGGCAACATTCTGAGTGTTGAGCGATCTTTCCTTATTTATCTGGCCACATAAAAGAGATTAAGCGCTAGACGGTTGAATCTTTTGTGAAATCCTGCTGCATTTGATGCATAGGGAGAAGAGTGTCTAAAGTATAGATCCAGCACATCTCAGACTTAATGATTTTAGAGTGGATCTATACTTTAGACAATCTTCTCCCTATGGGTCTCAATGCGGACTTTGAAGTCTGCCATTTTTTATAGTTTTTCTCTTTTTCTTCTGGCATTCTATATCTTCTTTTAGTTATATGTTAAGTATACCTATCTTTATGATTCAAAGGTCCTACATGCTTATAATCGCATCAATACCTCATAGAGGTTTATATTTTTTCTGATTATATTTTGTTATCATATTAATTATTATTGTTAACTAAGATATACTGATGCAGCGATGCCCTTTCAACAGAGTTCAATGATGGAGGTGTGTGGCTGTTTACTATTTGGGCTGCTTTATGATGACTGTCGAATATCTATTTTTCGACAAGAAGATGTCCCATTTGCTCATTCAGACAAAAGATTTTAAGGAACCTCCTCGTTTTGCATCAGGGTGAGATACAAATTGTAAGCGATCCGGACACGCATGCCTACATCCGCCATTGAGATACAAACCGTAAGTTTTGATATGTGAGACGCAAACCGGAAAACATTTTTGACACGCAAGCTAACATCCGTTGTTTGAGACGCAAACCGGAAGTTCCAAGGTCTGAGACGCACATCGAAAACAGCGGTGACCCGCACGCCAACACCCTGCCTCCCTCTTCATCATTTTGGGTACTATATAAGACTACATACGAACATCCAGGGGGCCAGAACCGACTGAGGAAGCCTGCAGGATAGCAGGAGAAACGCGTTTCGGTCTATACCCCTGTTACTTTATTTTATTGTTCTTATTTTGTAATACATTTTTTATTCCATTTTACCCGTCATATTAATTCATTTCTCTAACCATCACCTCTGAGATTCAGGAAGCCTGCGACTCCGGCATCCATCGAGACTCAAGAAGGGTGAGACCTACCTAATATGGTCTGAGGCCTTTTCTACTGAGCCACCCTCTAGGAGGCTCTACACCATGTGAGTGTGCAAATGATATTTGTTTTATATTTATAAGCATAACAATATTACACTACACACTCTCTATCTGTCCGAGGTTCTATATGCCCTATTCCACCTTTCTGGACAAGAGAGAGAGAAAACAAGAGAATAAAGCAAGAGAAGAATTATCGTATATTGTGGGTGAAGCCCCCCCTGAAGTGGCTTACAGGCGCTGACAGAGAGCCTCACAGGCTCCACCTTTGTGAGTGTGCAACTGCTATCTTTTTCCAATGTCCATATCTTACCCTCTGGTATTGCGCAATTTGTTCTTTTTCATTCTATAGGTCTATGCCTTCTCCAACTGGTTTATACCTAAGATGAGTATTTTCTTCGCACTCCATTTTTGTCACCTGGTGTGAGTGCTTTAAGTGTCTGCCTGTTTGCGCTCCCTGTTTTGCCTTCTTGGTAAATCTGTTTTTCTCTACTGTATTTGTGGGTGAGGAATACACCCATTGGTGAGCTGCAATTATCCACCTTCATATCCAGATCCATTTTTTAGCGCCGTATAAACATCTTTAACCCATTCATTTGGGTTACTTTGTCTAGAAGATTTGATGGTGTCTGGGAGGTTATTCCATAATTGTGGTGCTCTGTAGGAAAATGAGGACCGAGCCACTGTCTTTTTGTATTGTGGTATTGCAAGTAAGGTGCTGGTCCTGGATCGGAGGTTATAGGATGAGGGAGCTGCTGGGGGAAGCAGTCTATTCAGGTAGGGTGGCAGCTTCCCAGAAATGCTCTTAAACACCAGGCTGGAAAGGTGAAGGGTGCGTTTAGACTCCAGCGATGGCCAGTTTAGCTCCTTTAACCACTTCAATGCGGAGGACGCGCTCAGCGCGTCCTCCGCATTACTGCTGGTATGCGGAGGACGCACTGAGCGCGTCCTCCCTTTGGGGTCAGCGTTCGGCCGGGTTTGGCCGATCGCTGGCCCCTCGGTGCGGGCTGACATCCTCGATGTCAGCCCAGCATCCGGAACCGCAGCCGCTGAAATTAGGTGTCATCGCGGCAGCGCGATGACACCTAATTCAGGCGCCCCCCCGCATGTGCGGAGGAGGCGCCTGAAAGGGAGTGGGGAGGTCCTTCGGACCTCTCTCCCTCCGATCGGCGGCATTGCGGGGGTTAACCCAGGCACCATTTGGAAGGGCACAGCCTGCCCTTCCAAATGGTGCCTGGCATTAACCCCTGGGGAGCTGGATCGCGAATCGGCGCTGAAAAGCGCCGGTTCGCGATCCTTTCCCGGAGCTGGCCGACATCTTGGATGTCGGCCAAGCCTCCGGGAACTCCCCCTGAGGACTGGCGTCATCGTGCATAGCACGATGACGCCAGTCCTAGAGTTAACCCCTAACTGCCACCAACGGTGGAGATAGGGAGTTCCAATGAACTCCCTATCTCCCGATCCGTGGCAGCTAGGGGTTAAAGTTTGGTATGGTTGGATCGGCCAGAGCATGGCCGTTCCAACGATACCAAACTCGAGTGTGAAAAAAGTTTTTTAAAAAAAATAAAAATTTAAATTAAAAATAAAAAATATTTTAAAAAAATTATAAAAAAAAAAAACATTTTTTTTTCTTTTTTTTGGTTCGTTAATGCAGCAATATTGTTCCCATTTCAATTATAATGTGAACAATGATGCTGCACTAACGATTTTTGTATGCGGTGCGTTTGTTAAAAATCGCGTAATTTTCCCCAAAAAAAATGTAACGAGACCCCATCTCTAATTTTTTTAACAAGCGCACCCCATACAAAATATAACCGCAATTGCTCGCATGTTAAAATGTGAAAATAAACACTTTACACGTTGTAAATTATTGAAAATACATATTTTATTGCATTTTTTGTTATAATATACAGACATGACATAACATATACATATAATAATGACATATTATGAATCTACCGAGTCTGACGGAAAGAACGATATATAATATGTCTGGGTAATATACTAAAATAAGCCTTCAAAACACGTTTAAACATGATGAGCAAAACCAGTAAAAGTGACCTCAGCACAGAGGTGTGAAAAGCCTCAGCAGCGAAAGGGTTAACACGTCACAATGGTGGGTCATGTAGTTACATTGTAATGCAAAGCGGCAGAAGGAGTTATACAATGTAGTAAGTTTCTGAAGGTGTGTTTGCGGGGCTGCTGCATACACTACATCTCCGTAATCAATAGCCGGCATAAGCATTTGTTGTACAATCTGCTTTCTAGTTTGGGGTAAAGTTTAGATGAGAGTTTTTTGATGTGGGGGCCAAAGGATAGATTAGGGTCCAACCACATACCTAGATATTTGAGAGAAGTGACTGTGGTCATTGTGCCATTTGATTTTGTCCCAACACATAGATGTGGATTTTGCAATTTTTGTAGTTTAGGTGCTGTTCCAAAGAGCATCGTTACAGTTTTGTCAGTATTTAAAAAAAGTTTGTTGTGTTTGATCCACTTTTCTACCTCTGTGAATTGTTCTTGCAGCACGGCCTCCAGCTGCGGGAGATTTGGTTTGCTGGTATAGATTACAGTGTCGTCTGCGTACATATGTACAGTTGAGGCTTTGCAGACATTGGGCAGATCATTTATGAATATTGTGAATAGTAAGGGGCCTAGTATTGAGCCTTGGGGTACACCGCAAGTGACTGGGAGCGGGAGGGAGGAGCTGCCAGAAATTGACACATATTGTGATCGGTCGGATACATATGATTGAAACCAGGTTAGCGTGCGATCACCAATGCCAGAGTTTTTAAGTTTTTCTAACAAGATGCCATGGTCTACTGTGTCAAAGGCCTTGGCAAAATCAAGGAAGATGGCTCCAGTTAGGTTTCCTTGTTCCATCCCAGCTTGGATATCATTGCAGACTTTTAAAAGGGCGGTTGTAGTTGAGTGATTTGGATGAAAGCCTGATTGATCCGGGGTTATATTGATAATATTCACGTAATTGTGTGTAGACGCATTTTTCTAAGACTTTTGACATTACAGGGAGCAACGATATCGGACGGTAGTTGGATACCAAAGTACTGTCACTACTTTTATGGATAGGTACCACTCTTGCAGTCTTCCAGAGCTTGGGTATGTATCCAGTCGCCAGTGATTAATTTATTAGGGTTGCGACAGGATTTGCAATTGCTGGCGCAATGATTTTCAGCAGCATTGCTGGTATTTGATCAGGTCCAGACTGGTATTTCATTTTTTGCTTACAGAGAAGTTTAGTAACGACACTGACAGGCACTGGTCTAAAACTGAATTCCTGTCTGATACAGGGACTTTGCACAGTTGGAGGGGCCTGACCTGCATGAGGCCTCTCTGATTGCATGTCATTTCCTAGCTTGGCAATCAAAGTGGTGGCGCATCCAACAAAATAATCATTAAAGGCATTTGCTACATCTAGGGTGTGTTGCAGGGTTTGGTTGTTTACTTTGACAGCAGCTGGCTGGGAGTGGACTGGGGGTGCTTGTATGTTACTTATGGTTCTCCAAAAGGTTCTAGGGTTTGATATGTTATTGTTTAGATTTTCATTGAAGTAATGGGCTTTGGCCATTTTTGTTTGTTTTGTGCATTCATTCCGGCATTTTCGGTATTCGTAGTGATTGTTCATGGAACCAGTACTCTTGAAATTTGACCATAGTGAATCTCTAAGCTGGTACATTAGTGTAAGATCAGCTGTAACCCAGGGGAGATGGGTCCCTTTTGCTCGCACTTTACGCAGCGGGGCATGGGAATTCCAGACTTGCAGGAGCTCAGACTGAAAGTATTCAACTGCACAGTCTAGGTCTGGGATTAGGTTTAGCCTGTACCAGGGGAGCTGTTTGAGATCACTTAGGAAGGATTCAAGGATAAATTTCTTGAAAGACCTGGTGGTTATTACCTTTGGGGGAGATTTCAAGGCCTTTATTCTGCGCACGCAGTACACTAGACAATGGTCACTAAAGCTATTACCAAGAACACCTGCCTCCTGTATTCTATCAGGAGATGAGGAGAGAATCCAGTCCAGCAAGGTATGGTTAGGGCTTTTCATATTAATGTGAGTGGGGGAGGAGATTAATTGAGTTAGCTGCAAAGTTTTAAACAGTGAGCAGTGTTTATTGTTTTTAGGATTTAGCCAATCTGTATTAAAATCGCCGAGGACCAGTAGTTCACTTTTTTGGTTTTGGGCAAGTAGGTTATTAAGGATTTGAGATATGTCAGAGAGGGAGTGCACTGGAGAGCTCGGTGGACGATAGAACCCAGCAACAATGATTGATTTACTGAATGGGATCTCAATTATACCAGAGAGGAAATCAAAGGTGACAGGAGAGCTAGAAGTCTGTAAGGGGGTGAACTTTATGGACTCCTCAACATAAATAACAATTCCCCCCTCCTCTCTTTGCTCTGTCTTTTCTATAGCATGAATAACCCTGTATTGATATGGCAGAGTCTGGTACTTTTGGGGTTAACCATGACTCTGTGAGCACAATGATTTTGGGTTTGTAATAGCAGTACCAAGCCTGAAGCTCATCCAATTTAGGGAGTAAACTTCGGATGTTACAGTGCACAAATGAGAGGCCTTTTTTAGTGGGGAGACTAAAGGTTGTGTCACCTATAGGACCAGGGTTAGTTTCCACATTGTTTGCCAGGGAAGGTAGCAGAATAAATAGGAATTTGGACAGAGCAAAGTCCAGCTGGATGAGGGTAGTGAGCTGCTCTCTGCAAGGTCCTGCTACCAACCCTGACTGAGTTTGGGGTGTGTGCTGAAAGAGAAATCAAGATTGCAAATAGCATCACATTGGGTTGAAGTTGTCCAGGACTTAGGGGGGAGTATGTAGGGGCAATAAAAGTTAAGGTTCGTTGAACAGGACATAGGGCAGAATAGCAGCTTTAGAGCAAATGGGTAGAAAATGTAGAAAAAGGTAGTGGAATGCAGAATTCAGATAGCATTGCAACAATTCAAATATATATAAAGATACACTTGTGTGCTATACATACATATACGTGTATATATATATTATATATATATATATATATACACACTCACACACGTATATGTATCACACACATACAAACACATATACAGTGATATTACAAAGTAAACATAATATACATCAAAAGAAAATGCATTAGGCTATGTGAGACACAGAAATGTAAGATCACCTTCAGTGAATGAAGCCTCTAAGCAAGATGCCTCATTGTGCAAAGTCCAGCTGGATGAGGGTAGTGAGCTGCTCTCTGCAAGGGCCTGCTACCAACCCTGACTGAGTTTGGGGTGTGTGCTTCAGTGAATGAAGCCTCTAAGCAAGATGCCTCATTGTGCAAAGTCCAGCTGGATGAGGGTAGTGACCACAAACATCCCTAATCCTGACTCCCTACTGATGAATACTTCCTTACACAAAACCCAAACCCTCTCCCGACCCCATGTTTGTTGTGTTATTTTAATAGCAACAAATTGAAACCCTGCTTTCAAGGCAGGATAAGTTATTATTCATGCCAACATATCATATCATATGGCAACTTCTATGCAATTTTCTTCACCGGTCATTGACTGACAGCATGAAATGCTGGAGATGGTCGTATCCACGAGGATTAGATATCATGCATGTATTTTATTTGCCATGCTAATAGTTTAATCACCTATGGTTTTTTTCTAATTTTTTTTATTTTCAAAATGTTGCCCTCACCCCAAAATAATGACAATACATTTCTCTCCAGGTAGAAGGGTTAGATGTTAGATCCTGGCATAATAATATGTTTTTTTTTAAGATACAATTATGTGGCCAAGTCTACGGGATTTCTCCATAACTGTGGTGCTACACCCACAAACTTTCCCCCCTCTCTGACTGCATGTCATGTCTAAAGGCATAACATTCCTTTGATAATGAAGTCCTTTTGATCTTTCTATGTGGCCTTCTTCTCTTCCCTTCATCTCCCTCTAGCAAATGTTAGAGTAAAAGGATTAAAGACCCATTAAGACCATTCAGTAGCGTACCCTTGGGGGATCTATAGCAGGGAGCGCTATTTGACAGGATCAGATCTTAGCAACGTAAATGTAACCAATAATATTAATGAAATTAATATTAACCCCTTAAGGACCAATGACGAAACGTTTGTCATAAATGCACTGACTTTAAAGACCATTGGTCCTTAAGGGGTTAATAAAAATAATAACCCATCCAAAAATTCTAATGCCGGAACATATCTCTTATTGCGTAAAATAAAAGTTGTAAGCAAGAGTTAATCTCCGTTGGCACATGCCTCCAAGGTTTCCTTTTTAAACTGGGAACTAAACATAGAATACCAAAACATTTTATGGAAAATATAGCCAATTTGCAATTATGATGCTTTTCTGCAGGTTGATACAGGAGTACATGTATCTACATTGTAGACAACAGCTAATAATTCCAAGTAAAGCATTACACGGGCAGTTTTTTATGGGCATTGAATCTGTTTCAAGCTTTATGAACGCTAACAAATTATACTTTTGTCTTTGAGTTGGCCTCGTGTTTGCTTTTATTTCCTGTTTTATAAAAGTACACAATCAGTGACTAATGCATTGTCCAGTCGATCTTTATTTCACAGAGACTCAGCGAAACAACTGAACTTATAACAATGCATCTGATGTCATTCACTTGCGAGTGTCCTGGAGTCGGTTAACTTTACAAGGTTTTCAGGGCACTTAGCATTACCAGTTACAATGTAAATTGTTCTTTTTTTTTCTTCACGTTTAACCAAATTCAGATTTCAGGATGACTAACAAAATTCCTTCTTCTTCGATAAAACATTGGCATAGTGAGGGGTCATTGTGGCAGCAAAGTGTCCTGTGCATAGGTAGGTGCTGGCGCTGCTCACCCATTTTTTAGGACATGCAGACATGTTCCATTTATTACATGCAAACTGTAAATAATCCTAATATCTTGATTTTCATGTTTTTTATGAATTAAAAAAGAATAACCCAAAATAGTACTGATGGAAACCTAAAAGGTCAACAGGAAGAGCAATTCACTGAGTGGACAATCCTTCTGCAAAAGCCTATGACAGTGTCTGACAGCTTGAAGACAAACCACTGAATTCCTGTTTCTTGATTGCAGACCTCTGCCATTAACATAATGGTACAAAATGTGCCCTTCCTTTTATCTATACACAGAGCACCAAGACATACATTTCTTTAGATACATGTTTATTGATAGTGTATATTCGGGTTGTGGAATGATCCCACATGGCCTATGCAGGGGACATATATAAAGATATAAGATATAAGAAAGGCTGAGCGCCAAAGAATTGAGGCTTTTGAACTATGGTGCTAGAGAAGACTCCTGCGAGTCCCCTGGACTGCAAGGCGATCAAATCGGTCAGTCCTAGATCAGATTAACCTTGACTACTCTTTAGATGGCCAGATCCTGAAGATGAAACTCGTATACTTTGGTCACCTAATGAGAAGGAAGGACTCACTGGAGAAGAAGTAATGCTAGGAAAGATTGAGAGCAAAAGAAGAAAGGGACGACAGAGAATGAGGTGGCATGGATGGAGTCACTGAAGCAGTAGGCGTGAGATTAAATGGACTCCAGAATATGGTAGAGGACAGGAAGGCCTGGAGGAATGTTGTCCATGGGGTCACGATGGGTCAGAAACGACTTTAAAACTAACAAGAACCACAATATATAAAGATACAGGAGGGAGTGAGAACCCAACGGTGTAGCCATAATCATCTATTACCTCGTTTAAGAACAGAGATGGGCAGAGAGACATAAAGACATGAGACTTGATGGAATGAGTGACAGAAGGAGATTAGAAGGATTGGGGAAACAGACATAAGAGGTTGAAAGATATGATGCACATGGGGCATGTGCATGAGAGAGTCATAAGTGAGGATGAAAGTCAAGAAGCCTATCTGTAAAATGTCAAATTTCCAGTATTCTCATACAATCCAGGGATCTTTTATGGGGAGACACAGCCTTATTTCACTATATCCCATGAGAGTGTACATCTCTTAGCAAACAACTGCCCATGTAGATGCTTCAACAGTGTGTTTTATTGACACGACAGGGTGCTATTTTGCAGGTTTGAACTGGTTCGGGGTTGTGTTGGGCAGCCTTATATACAGAGGCAAGAAAAAGTATGTGAACCCTTTGGGATTACGTGGAGTTTTGCATGAAGTGGTCATAACATGTGCTCTGATCGTCATCTAAGTCACAACAATTTGAAAAACACAGTCTGCTTAAAATAATACAACACAAACATTATATGTTTTCATGTGTTTATTGAACATAACATGTAAAAATTCACAGTGCAGGGTGGAAAAAGTATGTGAACCCCTAGCCTAATGTCTTCTCCAAGAGCTAATTGGAGCCAGGAGTGAGCCAACCTTAAGTCCAATCAGTGTGATATTATTGGATGTGTTCCTGAAAGCTGTCCTGCCCTTTAAAAACACAACCCAGTTTTCGGTTTACTGGTTTCAAGAAGCACTGCCTGATGTGAACCATGCCTCGCAGAAAAGAGCTCTCAGAAGACCTATGATCAAGAATTGCTGACTTGCATGAAGCTGGAAAGGGTTACAAAAGTATCTCCAAAGGCCTTGATGTTCATGTGACCACGGTAAGACAGACTGTCTACAAATGGAGAAAGTTCAGCACTGTTGCTACTCTCCCTAGGCGATTGTCCTGTAAAGATGACTGCAAGAGCACAGCGCAGAATTCTTAATGAGGTAAAGAAGAATCCTAGAGTGTCAGCTAAAGACTTACAGAAATCTCTGGCACATGCTAACATTTTTGTTGACACATCTACAATAAGGAAAACATTAAACAAGAATGGAGTACATGGGAGGACACCACGGAGGAAGCCATTGCTGTCCAAAAAGAATATTGCAGCACGTTTGAAGTTCGCAAAAGAGCACCTGGATGGTCCACAGCACTACTGGCAAAATATTCTGTGGACGGATGAAACCAAAATTGAGTTGTTTGGAAAAACACACAACACTATGTGTGGAAAAAAAAAGCACAGCACACCAACATCAAAACCTCATCCCCACTGTAAAACATGGCGGAGGGAGCATTATGGTTTGGGACTGCTTTGCTGCCTCAGGGCCTGGACGGATTGTTGTCATTGATGGAAAAATGAATTCCAGAGTTTATCAAGACATTTTGCAGGTAAACGTAAGACCATCTGTCCACCAACTGAAGCTCCGCAGAGGATGGGTGATGCAACAGGACAATGACCCAAAGCATACAAGTAATTCAACAAAAGAATGGCTTCAACAAAGCAAAATACGCCTTCTGGAGTGGCCCGGTCAGAGTCCTGACCTCAACCCGATTGAAATGCTGTGGCGTGACCTTAAAACAGCGATTCACACCAGACATCCCAAGAATATTGCTACACTGAAACAGTTTTGTGAAGAGGAGTGGTCCAAAATTACTCCAGATCGTTGTGCAGGTCTGATCTGCAACTACAGAAAACGTTTGGTAGAGGTTATTGCCGTCAAAGGAGGGTCAACCAGTTATTAAGTCCAAAGGTTCACATACTTTTTCCACCCTACACTGTGAATGTTTACATGTTCTGTTCAATAAAAACATGAAAACATATAATGTTTGTGTTGTATTATTTTACGCAGACTGTGTTTTTCAAATTGTTGTGACTTAGATGAAGATCAGAGCACATTTTATGACCAATTCATGCAAAACTCCACGTAATCCCAAAGGGTTCACATACTTTTTCTTGCCACTGTATGTCTGCTTACAATATAGAGGTGTTTTAGGTTATTATACCAGTATTTGCAGAGACATAGGGTTGGAGGGATATGTCAGCTGGGACACTTGTATGTACATGTAACTGCAATTGTTATTATGATGAGATATTAACAGAGCAGTTGACCACTTATGTAGCTCTTTGTATCATTTTCACAATTATGTGTTGAGCAAGCAATGCTACATCATACCTATATATAAACTTTCTACTACAACTACTGTGATCACTTGTACAATATTATAGAGGGGAATAGCTGTTTTATTGCAAAGTAATACTGTATAATAAATTGACAGGTTTCATTCGGTTTGTCTTCATGTAACATGGAAGGAACGGCTTGCACGTGGAGTCATGTCATGTAGAAGGGAATTACATGGCATATCTATACAATAATACAGTAAGGGCCAGCATGTCCGTCGCCACGCTGCCTCTGCGCATGCGCGCGCAACCAGCGTACTGCTGGCTGCGCGCGCATCAAACCGCCGCGGCAAAAATCTGTAGGGAAACAGCCAGACCTGCACGCGCCACGACTCTGCCCATCTTCCGCATCATCCCAGCCCGACCCTCTGCCCATCTCCCGCATCCCAGCCCCGACCCTCTCCCGCATCCAGAGCCCGACCCTCCTTCCCTGTACGGCGTCTCTGGGGTCTCACCTGTTTCCATCAGGGCACCCCGAACACGAAGGCCTGGCCCTCGGCCTGCCCCACCACCCAGCTGGGGTCAGACAGGGCGGGCAACATCACAGTGAATCCCTGCAGCACTGCCGTGGCCATGCAGTGCTGGGGGGGGGGGCTGGAGGACATGGTAACGGATCCTCTCCCCCTCCCGCCTGTGGGCCGCCATCTTCCTGTCACCCAGCACCGACCACTTCCGGAACGCACACATCGACATCCCATCCCATGAGTTTACAATCTAAGTTGGTCCCATGAGCTTACAATCTATCCCATGAGTTTACAATCTAAGGGGGTCCCATGAGTTTACAATCTATCCCATGAGTTTACAATCTAAGGGGGTCCCATGAGTTTACAATCTATCCCATGATTTTACAATCTAAGGTGGTCCCATGAGCTTACAATCTATCGCATGAGTTTACAATCTAAGCGGTCCCATGAGTTTACAATCTATCCCATGAGTTTACAATCTACGGTGGTCCCATGAGCTTACAATCTATCCCATGAGTTTACAATCTAAGGGGTCCCATGAGTTTACAATCTAAGGGGTCCCATGATTTTACAATCTATCCCATGCGCTTACAATCTAAGGGGTCCCATTAGTTTACAATCTAAGGGGTCTCATGAGTTTACAATCTATCCCATGAGTTTACAATCTAAGGGGTCCCATTAGTTTACAATCTAAGGGGTCCTGTTCCTGTGAGTTTACAATCTAAGGGGTCCCATGAGTTTACAATCTAAGGGTTCCTGTTCCTGTGAGTTTACAATCTAAGGCGTCCCATGAGTTTACAATTTAAGTGATCCCATGAGTTTACATTCTAAGGGGTCCCACGAGTTTACAATCTAAGGGGTCCTGTTCCTTTGAGTTTACAATCTAAGAGGGTCCTGTTCCCGTGATCTTACAATCTAAAAGGGGCCTGTTCCCGTGAGCTTACATTTTAAGAGGGGCCTGTTCCCATGAGTTTACAATCTGAGGGGCCTGTTCCCGTGAGCTTACAATCTATGAGGGTCCTGTTCCCGTGAGTTTACAATCTATGGGGGTTCTGTTCCCGTGAGCTTACAATCTAGAAGGGGCCTGTTCCTGTGAGTTTACAATCTAAGAGGGTCCTGTTCCCGCGAGTTTACAATCTGAGGGGTGTGTTCCTGTGAGCTTACAATCTATGAGGGTCCTGTTCCCGTGAGTTTACAATCTAGGAGGGAAGAGCAACCTGCTCTAATATATAAATGCCTTTGTAATGCGCTGTCAGCTGTGCACACACTCATCATAGCTGCTCAGTTGGCCCTCCTGTTGCGGGTGGGATGGCGACGGACGCATTACAAACGCATTTATATAGAGAGATACTCTTGGATAGGACATTGAAAAACAAATATGTGGACATGAATTCTGAGCTGGCGACAACAACAATAAACTGCCCTCTGGGCAGACTTTCCACCTAGTTCAATTATAATATGCCATACTGAATGATATAATACATACATCACTATTATTATTATTTTATTTATGTAGAGCCAGCAGTTTCCATAGAGCTTGACAGCAGAGAATGTGAATTAGATTAAAAAACACTGCAAACAAGGTTAGGAACCAAAGACTGGTGGTCTAGAGGGCTCTGCTCAGATGAGCTTAAAATTTAAAAGACGTGAGGTGGAGGAGAACAAGAGGAGTTGTCATCTTATTAGCGTCCAGGACTGAGGAGTCAGTGGGCAAAATGTGTGTCGGGTGCGATCAGCTTTAGACAGGTGTGGTAGAATTTTTTACCAGACATGAGGGTCAGTTTGTCGGAATTTATATCCCTTGTGGGTATATATGATATATATTTTCCCTCTGTTTGATACTGGTTTATGGAATCCTGTATTGCAGTTTAGAGGTATAATGAACACTTTAAATACAATCTAATTAATAATACAAGTCCCATGTGACCTTTAGTAAGTTCTTTCACTGGGCCAACTAAGGCTATTTTATAGAAATTTAAATTCTGCTAATCGTAGTTATTATATGTAATCAATAAAAGAGGCAGACTATTTCTTTTTGGATTTATCCAACACATTTATTTTGGTTCAGACTTTTTTTGGTTAAGGGCAATTTTTAATTTTTGTTTTTTGCAGTGTTCATGCAAATGTATATTGTTATTTGTAATAGTAACATTCTATGGAATTAATAAAGTAATTTTAATGGATTTTTGGAAGGTCTCCATGAGGGGTAATAGGAATTGGCTAATGTTTCAGTACAAGTTTGTGATTTTTCTTTTTTGTATTGTTCCTTTATATTATTTTAATTTTCTAACACAAATGCCTTGCTCAAGCTTTCATTTGACATCTCTAGTGAAACCTTTTTATTATAGTTGATTTTGATTATTGACGCTGTACTGTGCATATGTCATGTTGTAAAGCAGAGAATTATAGATGTTATCTTACTGAAGTGAACTTAAATTAGCTGGAGATGTTGTTCAGTGAGATGTACCCATAGTCAGATTAGCACAGGGGCTGTTAGAATGGCAATTCCATGGCCCATTCCCTTTTAATAGACCTAGAAGAAAGTTAAATCATGGCGCCAACTGGCTCCAGCCTAGTGAGGACAAGAGCACAATGGGAGGTGATACTGATGGAACAAAAATACAATGGGAGCTTGTAGGGATGCAACAAATGTGCAGTAAGATAGGGACAGAGCAAGGAAACAGTGGTTGGAAAAAGGGATAATGCAGAGGTACAATGAGGAGGACCGAGATTGTACTGAGGTACAGTGAAGATGAGAAGAGGTCCACCAGAAACTTCAGCTTCCGATCTATCGAGCCCGTAATCAGTAAAAGTATGAGGTATTAAAGTTTTCTGTCTGTCGCCTTACTTTTTTTTTTATATATTTGCACACATTTAATGTATATTATGATTTATTATGCTGTCCTTAAGGATATATCCACTGTGATTCACTAATAAGGTCTAGAAAGAGTAAAATGGGCTGGCCATTTGAGTTCATTGTGATTCTTCCACAAAGACATTGGAATTTCAGCTCTAGAATGCCCGTAACGGAGGAATTAAACAGATTTGCTAATATAAACTTGATTGTAATACCACAACTGAGCTAGAGTTATATTTATGTATGTGTGCATGCATATATGCAAGTTATGAAGGGCTCCGTAGAAAATAGAGAGCTCCCTATACATTTCATATCAATAAATTAATACAGAGAAAGATAATGTACTTTTGGTATAATCTTGGTATAACCATTTCTTCACGCATTATCTATGTGATTGGTCATGTGAAAGTGTAACCTTTACAAAGTCAAAACATTTTGTGACATTTTCCATATACAGTATATATATATATATATATATGTATGTATGTATATATATATATAACCAAAAAGTATTTAGACTGTCTACAATTCCTTTCTGTCTCTAACTGGTAAATGTTTGGAAAAAGTCAACTTGAAAACAGATTTTGAATTACTTACCTAAAAAATTACTTTTTTAAAAATATTAATATATTTGCAACAATTATTCTGACGTGCTTTATTTCAGTTCTGAAAACATTTTATAAAACATAATATTATAGGTTGTGAATATAATATGTGAATGATACGAAGAATGAAGAATAATGTATGTTGTGATAACAGATACAAAAACATATTGCAAATCTATTTTAAATGATCTGTTGAATCAAAGCTGTTATTCCCTTTTATTTCAAAAGTCTAGGAACCCATAACTTCTAAGCAGGAGAGGAAGCGTCTGAGTACTGTATATTTTGACTGACAAAAGATCAAACAAGGTGCTGAGTTTTGCAAATAATTATCTCCTGCCTGCAGCTGCATTTAGCTACAGGCCTTCATAACATTTCAATCAACTCTTCACTCAAAGAAGACGAATTGGTTTTACCTGCAGACTTGTCCATCACGCAGTAATCAGGAGAGTTTTCAAAGTAAACCAAGTCCTTTTTAGTGGGTTTCCTGAAGTCCTGGTTGGCCACTGCGAATCCACTGCCATCTTGATTCATTGTGACCTGGATGGCACCATTATATTTCCTCCTGAGATAGTCCCCTGTTTTTCTGAAGTCTGACATAGCTCGCCAACAAGTCCTTAATGTACATGACCCACTGACCCCGTGGCACTTACACTCAAGCTTCATAAAACGCTTAACTGCCTAAAATAAAGGGAATAGAAAAGACATTGTAATAGTTATATTAGCAGACTTAATTGTGCACAGAGCTCATCTTGTTTCAGGCACTCACAGGATGAAGAACTACTTAAACCCATATGTTACAAGCCTACAGTCTCTGTTGGTCATCCTGCTCAAGACTCCTTTTAAATCCTCAGTGATATAGTCCCCTTCATACCTATTTAATCCATTTAAAACTGCCATTAACAGCTGAAGCTACAATATGGGTGCAAAAGATCTGGTAGATACATGTCTCCTACTACTCTCTCTTTCACTTTAGATTTTATCTCATGACTCCCACTGAAACTGTAAGTATTTATGATTTGTGGTTTAGAAGAATATAAATTATCCAGTAAAGAATTGTAATTATTGACTTAAATATTTGCAGTCTTCCCCTGTAGTATGTTCAGTCCCCGGAGCCTTAACTATCATATTGCCAGAAATGTGTAAAGTTTAGCTTTGTCCTGGTAACATGTCCTGCTATCAGTTTGTTCTCCATTGAATGGAACACAGTGATGGACTTTGATGGATTTTTGACCCTACTTGTAAATCTTTCAACTAAGTTCAAGAATTATGTTCTTTCCATTTCTGAAAGAGATGCCATCACCAAAAATCTCTAGTTTTTCATTTTATTGTTGGTCTCATACCCCTAAAGCTGACTTTAAGTCTACTCTTCTACAAACAAAATCAAGAAGACTCACCATTCTTCCACAGCGATTATTGTGCAAGTTCATCAAGGCCCGTGCATCTTTAACCTTTTTTTCTTTGGCATCCACAAAGTCTTTGGCAAATTCAATCCCAAAGTCAATATTGTCACTGCATCCTCCCCAGTCAAATTCCCCTCTTTCGTCCCTGTAGCGTCCTCTTTTTTTAGGATCACAACTGCAAGATTTGAGTTCACCTTGACTGCAGGCTCTAGTGATGGCATAAACCACTCCAGCATAGGAAATGGCATAGACAAAGGCTGTTTCTCGACTACCTGTGAAGTGCAAGTAAAGGTCAGTGACATGTTTGGAGTAATTTAATAGTCATAAAACCAACTCTGTCAGAAATCTATTAAAAAGGTATTGACATAAAAAAAACTATGATTCTTCCAGCTCCTTAGTGTAATTATATTTATTGTACAGGAGCAAATAATTTGGATTGACATTTACAGTTTGTTGAAAAACTACAATCGGTTTTGCTCATCAGCATGCCTTTGGGCCGTTCTTTCAGTTCATCCAAAATTTGGCCAAAATAGTTTGTGTTCAAATCTATCAGTTACTGGTTAGTAGTTTTTTACTGGTAAATGAATAACTTTTTACTTAAACTCTCTTAAACTTTTAGCAGTAGGCGAACCGTTAATATGGCTGGCGTGAAGAGTTCTCACTCCTGAACCACAGGACTTGCAAAGCAGGTAAGGAATTAAATCAGAACTTGGCATTTCACCTTCTCTCCACTTCCATCCCTAGGTCTCTGGGATGGTGCAAAATGAATAAAGAGGGAGAAACGACCATCCCCTCTTCACCTATGGTCAGTGGGTGAGGAGTTATTATCGATTGGCTTCAACAGTTTTCACAGCACTTTACAATAAAGACTGGAGAATTAGACCAACACAACCACAAACAATCTTAGGTAATGGAGACAAGAGATATAGAAGGCCTGCTAAGATAAACTTAAAACCTAGATGAGTTGGCAGTGGAGTAGAACAAGAGGAGTTGCCATTTTATTAGTGGTCAGGATCACTTGTACTATCATTTGTATCAGAAAGTATGAAAGGCATGGTAGTGAAGTAAGCTTTGAAACCTATAATGATGTAGGAAGGGGATGGGGAGAGGGATTAGTCAGGCATATGATGCACTGATCCAAAACATGGATTTTGATGGATTTCTTTAAAGGAAAGAATATTAAAGAAGGGTTTGATAAGGTGAGGTAGATCATTCTTCAAGCCTTGTGCTTTTCTTGAGAAGTCTTGTTGGCACAAGTTAGTGGTGCAAGTATAAACCTGGAAAGGCAATGTTTTCAAGGTAAAAATAACAGGATTTTGTGACTGGATTCAGGAAGTAAACATTACGCTTTCACCTGCTAGCCAGGAAGATGGCGAGCAGGTGGAGAGGGAACGCTGCCCAAGCAGCCCACCTGCTCTGATTTCAATTTACTGCAATGCATCTGCAAAACGGTACTCAAATGTACACAAACCAAAACACATTGCACAAATACATTTTTTCCTGTGCCAATTGTTTTTGATTCAAATGTCAAGGTATATTTTTGACTTTTGAACGAATCAACAAATCATCCAACATTTATACTAATCACAATTTGTAGGAAAACAAATGCACATGTCTAGTAGTTACCTAATATTATCAGCTACCAGACACACATACATTTTATTAATTTGTTTATATATTTTCCATAGCACGTTACATACATATACTATCTCCGTAGGCATGGAGGAGCCTCATATCTGCGCTGTACCTAAGACCTCATTAACTCTAGAGCCGCCATTTGTCAGTAATTATTTGTGCAAATCATTACTGTTTCATTAATAATATATATCAAAAGTGTTTATAAGGATATTTCCTTCAAAAGAAAATTGATACACTTGACTCATAAGACAGAAGACGAAGACATGTAGTTCCCCTCTGACATCTCTGCCATTTCGATTGGCACCATACTGAGTACGAAAGAGGCAAGATATTTCATTGTTACTATTCTTTTTGTACATCTCATGCAAACAAAACCCAAACTTTCCAAGGAGTAGGCCCGAATTGGCCATCGGATGTACGGGGCATTTGCCAGGTGGGCTGAAGGCCTTGAATGCCAGTCGGCTGGGGCCATATCTCTTACACAGCCGCTGAGGTCCTTCATCCTTTTTAAAGATCCTCGAACCCTTGGTGGTCTTACTGAACGTAGGGGTGTGATGCAGACCACAAAACACATCCCATGCTGGTCTCCAGTACTCACTGATATGTCATTAAAGAGTGCTTGTGTTTGGACTCGGCACGGGAATGGAGTGGGAGATTCTTAGTGGTCTGTGCTGAAAGCACAGATCACTTTGCACACCCATGGCCACTCAGACCACCAGGGATTGTAGAGGATTTAATATCCCCCCTCCTTTGCCACTGGACCACCAGAGATTCAGCCCCCTCGCTGTAATAAAGGTAAGCAGGAGAATGGGCAATGTTTATATATTTTTAAACTATATGTTCAATTAGATGTGTGTGTTTAGATTTGTGTTTAGGTGTATGGGAGTGGTTAGGTGTGTGCATGTTTAGATGTATGGGTGGTTTTGAGTGTATGTGGGTGTATAGGTGAGTGTGTAGTGGAGTAGAGGTAACATCACTGCTCTATAACCATGGAGACTGTGGAGACACAGGCTTGAATCCCGGCAGGAGCACCTCTCCAGTAAGTGTCCTTGGGCAAGACACCTAACGGTACAGACTCGCCACCCAGGACATACTTGAAAGCGAGAGAAATCTAAATGTATCCTTCCTGGGAAAATACTTTCTCAAACAAAAAAAAATCAATCCCATTAATCAACTAAGGATAATTTTTTTTATATCAGAATGATAGGTATTTAAGTGTGTCATATCATACTCCGTTAGCTCTGACTGGATGGAGTATAATACCTTCAGATGAATTCATGACGCATTTACAAATTTTTAGAAATCTACCATGATGCCTTGCTTTATTGTGTATAGTCACTGCAAGATTTTCTATTGCAATATTTAAAAAATAATACTCACTGTAGACAGTTTGTGGTGTAATTTTTAGTTAAGGTCCCATGGCACTATGCTTGTAATACACAAAGAAGTGAGCAGGGATGTATTGAGGTCAAATAGCACCTGGAAGAGGGAATGGCCAGGAGCAGGATAGGCTGTTAATAATGCAGCATGTCCCAGGCATAAAGTATGCATAGGCAGGCCCGTCTTTAATATTGATTGGACCGTGGGCAAACATATTCTTGGGCCCCCCCAAAATCCTGCCCACCGCATAATTTTGCTATTCACCTCCAACATCCCCAAAGAAAAACAAAAACAGAAATAAATCATGGACTTGTCTCACAAGCAAGTCCTTAGATTGATCTGTAACAGTACGTACAAGCCAATTAAAGCCTCTTCTAGGCTCTTTCTCATCATATATTTCTATTAACATGCCTTTTCTCCCAAGAACATATAACTGTTAATATCTTAATAACTTTCAGTAATAAAGTGCCAATGAACATCATTATGTTTCAAGTGTAAAACAAATAGCTATATAGTCTAGTCATAACACAAAAATAAGAATTATATGTACCCAGCACAGGCCCCCAGAATTATATATACCCAGCACAGACCCCCCACAAATATATGTATCCAGTACAGTCCCCCCACACATATATGTACCCAGCACAGTCTCCCCACAAATATATGTACCCAGCACAGGCCCCCAGAATCATATATATCCAGCACAGGCCCCCAGAGTTATATGTATCCAGCACAGACACCCCACAAATATATGTACCCAGCACAGGCCCCCGGAAATATATGTATCCAGCAGAGGCCCCCACAATTATATATATGCAGCACAGACCTCCCAGAAATGTATGTACCCAGCACAGACCCCCAGAATTATACTTGCCCAGCACAGACCTCAGAATCAAGTGACCTGTGTGTTCCTCCAAGCGCCAGCATTCTCCTCCACGCGGCCGCTGAGATCTGAAGGCTGTGACGCGCTCTCGTGAGATCTCTCCTGTAAGCCATGTCACAGCCTTCACAGGACGGCATCCACGTGAGGGAGAAGGCTGGCGCTCACAAGAAGACAGCCAGTCGAGGGGGCTGCTAGCGGAATGCTGTTAATGCATTCCGTTAGCAGCGGCGGCGGTCGTCCACGGTTTACGCAGGCCCAAGGGGCAGCTGCTTTGGGCCCCTCAGCAAATGACTGGGCCTGGGGCAACTGCCCCTTTTGCCCTGCGTTAAAGACAGCCCTGTGCATAGGGTGTGTTTAGCTGGGCCGGGCTTAGGCAGATTAGCAGCGCTGTTTTTTTCTTGGTCTCTGGTCTCTCACCATTGCGTTCCACCAGGCATTTAACCGGTCTGCCTGACGGTCAGTACAGCCCTGGAAGTGAGGAAAGGTGAATATGGCTGACTTCACTTCACCATCAACGTACCACACTTACAAAGTGATTATTAGTGAACCAAGGCAATGAGATGTGAAAATCAAGTGAAATATTTTGAGTTGAGAAGTAGCATTTGACAATGACACTCAAAACCGCAAAATGTCTAATCCAGACCTTTGTAATTCCTGAAAAAAGGATTTTAGTAATATGGAGATACTTGTTCCTTTTCCATATTCTTATGCAATGAGATGCAGCTGTGAAAGATCCTGACATTTCCTCTGGGAATGATTCATATAACTGATTAGCTTTTATCTCCTAGCAGTAGAGATTTTCAGGAATCAAAGATCACAAGCTACCATAAATTCAATGGCATTAAAAAAAAAACCCTGGACATGATAGAAGGTATTTTTGATGGTATATTTTTACTTAAAGTTTTTAGCTCTTGTGAAATATCTATAAATGAAAAAACATGTGGGACCACAGCAAATCAGGATGGTTTCCAAGTACCCTTTGTTACCTGTCAAGCTTATAGTACGTTATAAATTATAAGATTGAATGTATTAAAAAAATGCACTCCTTATGTTATTTAATGCTTTGTCATATACAACTGCATCAGGTTAAGTAAACTTTCCCAAGACATCACTCATTGACAGAGGATTTATTGGTGCATAAAACTTAAGGGAGTCCTGTTGACAAGACCTATAAAACTGGAACACTGTTTCCAAACAACTATTTTCTCAAATTCCTTTCAGCATAAAGCAACCTCCAAGGATTTGTCAATAGGAGCTATATATGTCATTGGTATGATACCCCCAAACTGCCCTGTGTCCCCCATAGGTAGACAATTGTTCTTTGTATCTTTGTACTCAAAATCTCTCTCTGTATTCTGCTGTGCAAGTGTATCAAATGGCTCCAAAGCGATTGGGTTTACAGTAATGTCTGGAGTATATGGTGTATCACATTGTCATTGCAGTAAAATTATGTTGAAATTGCAATAAACTAAATCTATATATTCATTTATGTATGTGCACTGATCAGTTACTAAATTAACTGTCAAAATTAAACATTCTATGAAGAAGTAAATAGAAGTATAGATCAGGAGGTGGCAGTGGATGTGATTTACTTGGATTTTGCCAAAGCTTGCGACACAGTTCTACACAAGAGGTTACTATTTAAATTAAGAAAAAATGATCAAGATGAAAATTCTTGTTCTTGGATAGAACACTGGCTAAAAGATAGAGTACATAGAGTGGTCATAAAGGGTCAATTTTCAAGATGGACACCAGTGGTAAGAGGTGTCCCTCAGGGGTCTGATATAGGATCAATTCTATTCAATCTATGTATAAATGACCTTGAAATAGGCATCAAAATTCATGTGTCAGTGTTTGCCGATGACACAACTAGGAAAGGTAATACAATGTGAGCAGGATGTTTTTTTTTTTTGTATTAAAAGTTTTATTTGGTGAACAGAAATAAAAACAAAGTTTCCAACGGAAGTGGCCTCGCAGGGCCATAAGAAAACACATATGTAACTTAGAAGAGTTGACCATATGGTCACATTTGAACAGAAAATTCTCATAAGGAAAAGAGGGGAAGGGGGTAAGAGGCGAGGGATAAATGGGGAGAGAGTGGTGCAGTGTATATATCGCTACTGAGAAGATGGTGACCCACAAGGCAAAAAGAAAAAAAAAGAAAGGGGGGGGATCACATAAGGGGAGGGGAAGAATGGCAAAGACCATAACCGCGACTCTCCTGGCACACTCCCGAGGGAGGCCATGGAGGAGCAATGTCGCGAGGCCTAGGAGCCGGAGGGTCAAACATGACTCAATGTCCTGGCGGCACGCCTCCGGCAACCTGTAAGACTGCCAAAAAAAAAAGGGGGGGAAGGATGGGTACACCATCGTCAGCAGGTCAAGTGCATATCGTATCAGATAATATAAAAAGGGGGGGGAGGAAAGGAGAAGAAAAATAGAGTCAGAGGTCTCAATATCTATCCCGGGTCCGAGGTAGCGAGGGAAAGAACATCGGGGCCACAGCCGGGCGACGCCAGTGAGGGTGACAGGCCCAGGGAACATAATAAACGCCATGCATCTTCGGGAGTGGACGCTAAATGGGACAAATTATCATGGCAAATATACAGGCAACCCGCCACCCCCCATCTGTAGCGGATCTCATTGCCCCTCAGAAAAGTGGTAACCTCCCTAAATCTCCTCCTGGCCATTAACGTAATAAAGGGGAGATCATTGTAGAGCGACAAAAGTAGGCCTTCAAAAAGTATTGTGGCTCTGGCAGCTGGAGATGACATTAGGCGCCGCTTATCAGCCTCTTCTTCTGCGACCGCGAGCACATCGCGTGGTGAATCCACAGGTGCCGTAGCCGCCCTCTGAAGTCGAATTGCAGTACGGAAGACAGCCGGCGTCCCCGGCGGTGTCCCCAACACTTGAGATGCGAGCCTGTTGACGTATGGCAGGAGGGAGTCTACAGAAACCCTCTCAGGGATCCCCTAATCCACACGTTCCTCCTGCGATGCCGGGTCTCCGCTGCCTCCACCACCCCTGTCAGCAATTTAACCTGGGCTTGTAGGGACTCCACCTGTGGCTCAAGGAGGGCCTGCGATGCTGCTGCTCCCTCCATCCGTTAATCAACCGCTGTCAGTCGTCCCTGAACTGTGGACAGTTCTGCCCTCATGACCGCAAAATCGGTACGCCAGACTGCTCGCATTTCTTCGAGTGTCTCTCCTAGCATACGTCGAATATCACTTTGAATGGTGTGTGGGAGGCCGCTGCAGCCAGATGACCTGGGTAGGTCCAGAGGTGTGAGGTCAGCATCATGGGGGTCACCACGCGTTTCTGAGATCCTGTGTGCTGCTGTAGGGTTAGTACTTCTGGGGCTGACAAGCACCCGTTTCTGAGATCCCAGATTCCGATTCAATTTCTGGGGAGCTGTATAGGGTTCCGACCGGCAGGAGTCCTCTTCCTCCGAGGAACTCACCGCTGAAGTCGGGCTTTTCCGCGGGGTACTCTGGTGCCGCCGACCGTCCTCCACCAGCGATTCCCGTATGTCCCGCTGCCAGGGGCCCTCCGGCAGCTGGGACTTCTTCCCCACTTTCTTACCCATGGCGATGGGTATGCCGACTGCCAGGTAGAACACGTTGTGCAGAGGAGAACAAAACACGCTGAAACTGCCTCCAAAATGGCCGCCGGGTCTAGGCCGCAGATTCCCTGATCGCTCTCCTTCAGCCCAAAAAACGTTGTAAGCTAGAGTCCAGAGAGGAGGGGACAGTCAGGCTGGGGTCCGCTCCCCAAAAACCACCAAAATAGCAAGGTGCAAGTCGCAAGGGTCCTCAAATCAGAAATATAGTCGGAGAGCTCAGCTAGATGCGACTGCTCCCGACGTAAGTCAGCTCCGCCCCCCCGTGAGCAGGATGTTACTTCGCTGCAGAGGGATTTAGATAGATTGGGGACTGGGCACTTAAATGGCAGATAAAAGTTAATGTAGATAAATGCAAGGTTATGCACTTTGGAGTGAAGAACACACAAGCAGCTTATACCCTAAATGGTACGGAGTTAGGGAAACCAAAACAGGAGAAGGATTTGTGAATAATCATAGCCTTCAAACTAAGTAACACGGCCCAATGTTAAACAGCAGCTGCCAAGGCCAGCAAGGTATTGTCATGCATTAAAAGGGAAATTCACTCTCAGGATAAAAACATAATTTTGCCTCTTTATTAATCAATGGTAAGACCGCACCTTGAATATGCTGTGCAATTTTGGGCACCTATTCTACGAAAGGATATTATGGCACTAGAAAAAGTGCAGAGACGGGCAACTAAATTAATAAGGGGAATGGAAGATTTAAGTTATTAGGAAAGGCTAACAAGCTAAACCTGTTTAGAGAAACAGCACCATAGAGGGGGTCTGATAACTTTATATAAATATATACGGGCCATTATAAATCACTGTCTGGAAACCTATCCATTAATAGAACTATACGCAGGGCACGAGGTCACGCATTTAGGCTGGATGAAAGGAAATTCAGCCTAAAGCATAGAGAGGGTTATTTTACTGTGAGAACAATAAAGCTGTGGAATTCTCTGCCTGTTGAGGTGGTTGAGTCAGAGTCTGTACAGACTTTTAAACAACGACTGGATGATATCCTGCAAAAAAATAATATTAAGGGTTATAATATTTAATATGTGGGTAAAAGCTGCTTGATCCAGTGGGAAATCTGACTGCCATTCTGGGGTCAAGAAGGGAGCCAAAACCTTGCATTGTTTGACTCCAAAAAAAGCTGTTCTGGGGTATTTGGTGGGCTCATTCCAATTTTTTGTTCACAACATTAAAATCACTGACAGGTGAAGTGAATAACTTTGTTTATATCATTACAATGACCCCTGTCAAGGGGTGGGATATATTAGGCAGCAAGTGAACAATCAGATCTTTAATTCCATATGACAGAAGCAGGAAAAATAGGCGAAAATATGTGTGTGACTTTGACAAGGGCCAAATAGTAATGGCTAGCTGACTGGGTCAGAACAACATCAAAATGGCAAGTCTTGTTGGGTGCTCCTGATATGTAATGGTATATAATCCAATTGAGCATCTTTTGGATGTGCTGGAACAACAAATCTGATCAATGGAGGCCCCATCTCACAACCTGCAGGACTTAATGGATCTGCTGCTAATGTTTTGGGGCCAGGAAATGTTCAGAAGTATTGTGGAGTTCAAGATTGATGTAACATAGTTGTCTTGGCAGCAGGAAGGGGATCTGCATGATATTAGGAGGGTGGTTTTAATGTTCTGACTGAACAGTGTATATACATATTTATCTACCTTTCCATCTATTATAAAAGCTATAATGTGTTGCTTTGTAAATCACGTTCCCATAGATTACTTTGCAGAACAATTATTGAAATTAACTGAATTCTCATTGTAGAACATCATGTTTGGGCCTAAATTTAATTTGGTCAGAAAGTTGAAATCGGCACTCTTTCAGCCGCATTGTGGCCATTTTTCAGTTCATGTGATTAAAATTCAGGCTTATCAGCATTTCAATTCCAGACAAATGAAAAATCAGCCGATAGAATTAAATCTAACCCTTTGAGTCTTGGTTTGTTTATATCAATAGGTGCAGTTCTGTATCTGCATGAAAAGACCCTACCTATTATATTCACATAGCTCCCACACCACCAACCGAATAACTAATGCCCTGCCCAGACATTTATCCAAATATTTACATATCCGATTACTGTTATGTCAGCCCTACAGAGAGATGTCTTATCTTCACACTGTCAGCACCTGAGCATAATACTCAAATAACCACTTAGTTCTTTTATACAACAAGTCAAACTTATGAGGTGATTCGGAGGTGCTATTTTGACAAAAACATGGCCAACCAAGACAAGATTTTAGTAGACACATTTTCATAAGTCAATTAGGCTATAAGCAGATGTGGTAGAGATCCACCACATTTGAAGCCCTTCATCCACCATTGCACACATGTTCACTAGAGATGTGTACAGAATGAAACCAGAAAATGATACTTGTCTACTCTACAAGCATTTCACGATTTGGGAAAACAGAGGCAAAAGCTAAGTAATCCTTAATAAACAGTTTATGCTAATGAACTGTTTATTAACAGTTGAACAGGCATTCGGCCATTTTTCATCATACAAATTCAAAGAAAGAAATGACCAGAACAAGTAGAAAATGCATCTATAGATTTCACATCCTTTCACAGTGGGTTTTGTTTTTGTAAAGCACCAACTTCTAGTCTGCTAGGAGTAGCTTTGTAAAGTTATTTGCTCAAGATGATATATTGGTGAGTTTCAAGTCCAAGATGTTCTCAATGAATTTTAATATGGACTTAACATTTAGTCAACATACTCATCTTAAAAAAAAGCTGCCCAAGTTATATCTCAAGATTTACTGTCCTTTCTTTTTTGTTTTTTAAGCTGGCTCTTTTTCGTCCTTCGAGAGAAAGTCCATAATACAAAAAAGTTGGATAATGTAATACTGACAATTTGGGGCTTACCTTTACCAGAAAAAATACTTTTTTTTAAAATGGAATATGAGTTTTGATAGGGCTGTCAGTTGTTCTGCTGAAGTCGTTTTGCACGGTTGTCCAAATGTTGTCCAAAGAGAACCTAAATGAGTAAGTTGTGAACCCCAATAGGGTTTAGTATGGTTTCCAGCTAAATTAGAGGTGGCCTAGTATGTCCAGTAAGCGCTGTTAATTTGTGCAATGCAGAAAGATCTGACAGCCATACATGTGTTTCAGACTGTCACGCCATGTTATGACTTCATGAAGCAGAACGATGGTTGACAGTTCTACCTCCCAGGACGCAGACTGCTGGATTTACATCACTGAACTGTGGCCTACCAGTATGTTCCACACTAATATAATCACACTCAGCTGCACTGAAGTACGGAGGTTTGGGTATGCCCTGCTGCACAGTTTCTAAGTTTATATTTAGTCGTGAGACAGGTTTATGAGAAGCCGTGTGCTTCTTACAGTACATAAAGGTCTAGTCACAAAGGCCCTAAAGCGTAAGGCAAATTTTGGATAAAATCCCTAGGAACAAATCTATGCACAACTGCAGAGGTAGTTTGTTAAATATATTTCCCATTGATAATTACCAAACTGCTTCCAATTTAATGTAACATTAACAAGCCCAAAAGATCCCTAAAGATCTCTTGAACCACAAAGAAACGAATCCACCGGTATTTCCTCACCTAATTACCTAACAAGGGACTCTAATCCAAAAAAGGTGTGAATGTAACCAATGAACCCATTAACAAAACCATAACGAACCATGAGCTCAATTTAATTCCATCAGCCATTTTTTTTAATAAAAATTTATCATCTAATAGCGATGGATTTTTTTTTAAAAATATTGACTGGTTCAGTTGAAAAAAATAATCTGGAGTTGATATTTAAAAAATGTTGTTGGTGCGAAAAAAATCTGTCTGGTAAAATGGCCAAAATAAAGATATTTTCAGCCAGCATCATACATATTTGTGCCTTTTATACATGACTATTAGAAATCTGATGTGTCACATACCAGAGATACTTGTGACCCAGCTATCAGGGGTTAATATACCAGAATGCTCGTGAGCCAGGTACCAGGGATAAAAACTAGGGTGCTCGTAAAGCAGATACAAGGGGTTAATGCCAAAGCTGACGGTTAACCAAAAGCCAGAGGTCGCATCACCAGAGGGGATCGTCAGCCAAGTGCCAGGGGTCGTATTACCAGAGGGGATTGTCAGCCAAGTGCCAGGGGTCATTATGCCAGAGAAGGTACTCAGGAGAATGATCAGACAAGCCAAATCGGTACACAGGTTGATAAGAAGGATATAGCAAGGAACGCATTGAGAGGAGTGAAAACCACGTCAGGGCAAGGAACCACGGCTCAAGCGTCTGAGCATATGTGACCATCAATCTCAATGATTTGTTTATTTTGCCCTAGGAGCCATAGACAGACGTTACAATCTAAGGAGGACAAGAGCCCGTGTGGAACGTGAGAGAAGTCTCTCTGCCCATCGTCCTGCACAATGTGACAACTGACCTGGAAGGAGAAGACCAAGACGTCCGAGAAGGAATGTGAGTCCTGCAATAATTCCAGCAGAGCCTCAGCCAGTTCCTCAGCTGGCTCCTCAGCCAGCGGCAGCCATGGAGGTTGAGGAGGAACCCAACTATGAGGAAGCACTCCGCCCTCTTCCTGATGAGATGGACATCTCTCAGGACCGTTGCAGTATCTGTCTGGAAGACTATGATGACAGGAATTCTGCTTCCCAGGTGTCCTGCTCTCATGTCTTCCACTCAGATTGCATACTGATGTGGCTTATGATCAGTGCAACCTGCCCCATCTGCCGGACTGAGATACGCCAGTGAGAGACCAATACAGGACGAGCCTCCACCACAGTATGTATATACTAAACAAAGTGGTTTGGAGAGATTGATGCTATGTAGCAAGAAGGCTTTTTTTCCCTATTTGGGCACAATTGAAATTGCATCAATAGGGTTTTTCTTCTTACCTTCTTTTGGATCACCAGCAGCCATAAGGACATTTAGAAGATTGAACTTGATAGACATTGGTCTCATTTCTACCTATAATATCCTGTAACTATGGACCATATGAGACAGGGGCGGACTGACCTATCAGACCCTCAGGTGCCGACCGACGGCCTGGATGGGGGGGCCCGGATTGGCCATGCTTGCCCCTGCAGTCCAGGTCATGCGTGAAGCGTCATGGGGATTCACTCCCTAGCCTGCAGGATGATTCATGCTGAACTGGCACCGAGGAGGGGCTTCAGCCACAGTGGGCTGACATCAGCTCTGCCGCAGGAGTCATTGCCCATGTGCACAATGACGTTGCCCTCTGGGATTTCCCCTGCCTAGATGTACAGGAGATGCAGGGGACCTTTAGACCCGTGTATCACTGAATATGTAAGAGCTACAGGAATGGTTGAGGTGTTATTGCAAAGGCCAATATCTGTGTCATTATGTAATGTGTAGAAACGTGGAAAAAAAGGAAATACAGTTAAGGCTAGGGTCAGACTAACGCATTTTTCACGTTGTCCGTGAAAATGTGCGTTCGAAGAATGGACGTATTTTTTCACGGAATACGCAATAGCGGTCATACTATGCGCAGTTTCATCCGTGATTTTGTACGGATCATCAATAAAACACTTCTTGCATCTGGACGTTATGTTGGCCGGACATTAGCAGCGTCTGATGTCTCCAATTCACGCACACACGCCGCTAGCGGACGCAGCGCACTCTGTACGTCAGTACTAGTGGTTTAACGTTCTCGAAAAAATGCGTTCATTTTCCACTTGCGTTGCGCAGCCGGACTTTCGCGCGGCCGTACTTCGTATATTGGCTGTCATTGCCCGTCATTTGCTGCTAGTGCGGCCGTGATTAAGTGCGCCAGAACGCGCGTTCGCACTGCCTCAGTCTGACCCTAGCCTTAAAAGATCCTTCTTTTTTATTCTAAATGCACTAATAAATTCGAATTGAATTGATATAGCTGATATTTCCAGTGAAAAGTATAGCCGTGACAGACGATATTCGATCCGAATATATATTGGGAATCGAAATGCCGATGAACTCGCATTTGAATCAACTGAACTGAAAAAATGGCTGAAAACCGGCTGAAATAGGTCCTGATTTCTACCTTCGGGCTGAATTAAATCAAGGCCCATGTGATGGCTGTTTATTCTTTGAGGCAAAGAACTGACAATTATCTTACCTGATGTGCAGTGCACAACCTGATAATATAAAGTGTAGGTTAATTTGACCTCCTGTCTGCAGGTGTACTTAATTGTCCTTCAATCCTCTCACATATGCTTCCTTCAAATTCTTATTCCACATGAATATGTTAGTTGCAAAGGACTGTGCATCCCTCTATATTAATATTTCTCTACTTAGCCACTTATTTACTAAATCCATAGCTGCCCCCAAAGCTTTTATTTCTTCGTTTGACCTTGTGGAAATTTGTTGTAATGCCATCATTATTATCTGGTATCTACATCCAATCATATTGCACATGACATGGCTTGGCTGCCATATCATACGTAAAAACACATAAAGTAGGTGTCAAACAAAGTTTCTACGTATAATCTCAAAGAAGTGGGTGTCCTTCAGTCTATAGTCTGTCCCATAAACCAGTAAACCATAAACCCATAAACCAGTAAAAAAGTATTAAATACTACTAATGCGATGCATTGTGTTGCGATGTATATTTCTGTATTATACAGTATTGTTTGCTATGTTGAATAAAGATTATTTGCTTTTTTCTAAACTCAGTGTCCACTTTTAGTATTTATTACATTATCATACGGGATGTTGGAGCTGAAGTTCAAGGTAAGTGACATGCATTAGGCCCTGGGGAAAGGTGTTCTGGTACTAAATACATCCAACTTGGATAACTCTGCTCAATGGCACAATGATGGATGAGAGGGGTGGGGTAGAGACATATATGCAAAGTGATTGGGTATAGGATAATGGCATAAAAGAATAATCAGAGGCACACTGAGAAGAATTGGACACGCATCTACCAAAATCTTTAGCCCCAGGCCCCTTAAGATCTTAATCTGGCACTGTGGCAGGACATTTCAAAGCAAAAATACAATACAAAAAAATAAATTCCATGTCCTTTGGTGTCCACCAGCTGACAGTCCCCCTACACTGTCTTGTGTTACCTTACAATGATTCTAAATGGAATCCTGTGGACTCTATAGTGAATACCTCTAGCAGTGATCATTGGTAATGGGCACAAGTTTGGTCAAATGGTCCTGCTTCTATATTTTAGATTTCCACTTACATTTTTGCATGCTCTTCACTTTGTCCATGGTAAACATCATAATGATTGCATGAACGCACAGAACCAGATTCTTTAAGAACATCTACCTTGCTCATTACTAGGCAACACTTTTGTCTCCTACTGGCATTCTTTTCTGACCCAACTGACAGGTAAACATCACCCGCTCTGATTGGACCTCAGATTGCAATGCCAATGCGAACACCAAGATAGTGGCGCCTTGTAGGCAATGTTAATTTTGACAGGAAATTTTACTTTAGTTTTAGTCATATTTTAGTCGTCTGAATTTAGTCAACTAAATGTCCCATGATTTTAGGTGACTGAAACTAGAGTAGATTTCATCAACTAAAATCAAATGGGATTAATGTGCAATTTATTTATAAAGTACTTTACCAGGAAGGATACATTGAGATCTCTCTCGTTTTCAAGTATGTCCTGGGAATGCATTATTTAATAATTTCTCTAGAATTTCCAAACTCATTATATACTGCTGGAGGTAACATTTTATCACAAGAAAAGAAAATGCGTAATTTCTCTCTTACTTGAGATTAGTTCTGATTGGGTCTCTTCCCAAGCAGTCACTCCCTAACATTATATTCTAGTTTTTATTAGTGGACTAAAATATCAACGGATTGTTAATGCAGTTTTAATCATCATAACTTTGTTTTTATTTAGTTTTAGTCTGGTTTTACAATTAGATCACCTACACATGACTCCCAAATTCCAGGAATAAAGTTTTCAGGCAGTGTAAGGTTTGGAGTGCTCCATGGGTCCCGGGGTAACCAACCCCATTGCTGATGGAAAGAGAAAATGAAGGGACTAGGCACAATCCAGCTGTTTTCACGCACCTTTATTAACAAAATAGCGTGACGTTACGGCTGACTGGGCAGCCTTTTTCAAGGCCATTTAGTATTAGTCACAAAAAATTAGTCGACTAAGTCTTTGAAGAAAATTATTAGTCGGCGAAATTAATGCTGCTGTAGGGTGGGTGTGCTTTAAATCACTAAAGCAAAAAGTAGGAATTGCAGGAATTCAGACGATGCTTTGCTGTCTTTTGGCTTTGATTAGGGTAATATAATTAATTTATACAAAAAAACAAAACAACCCATTTTAAATTACATTTCAGATGTGAAAATTTGGATAAAAAAAAAAGATATCTGGGTCTGTAATACATTTGTGTGTTAATACTTAAGGGTATTAAGGGTTGTAATTGCGTGCATTTACGGTGCTTTGTGTTTCAATGCAATTCGCCGCATTTCAGCGATTCCATTTTGCAGAAAATACGTTGAATTCACTATTTAGTGAATAGTCACCATATTTTTCCGAAATTGGAGTTGCCAAAGCAGTTATCAGACATCAGCGAAAACCACCGAATTGCGCCAATAACTGCAGAATTGCGACAAATTGCTCTGAATTAGCACCAGTGAATTCCGCCTACAAAAAAAATCAAAACTCCTATTCTCCTAATCGGAGTATAAATCAATAAAATGTGTCAAATTAATAAAAAGGTCCTTTAAAAAAAGGTGTGCTAAAATTTTTTTAAAAAGTATTTTCAAAAAAGAAAAAAAAAAGTGTCGTCCAAAATATAAATAAAATACAAAATGGTGCTCTAAAAAATAAAAAAAATTAGTTTTTGCAAAAATGAAAAGAATAAACAGTCTTTAATTTTTTTTTACCCTTTCACTGCTGAGGACGTGTGGGGAACGTCCTCATTGACTCCTAAGGAAAGATAGGGGGTTCATTTGAACCCCAATAACTCCTGACTGTTGGCAGCTAATGGGTCATGTTTGGTATCATTAGAAAGGCCAGAGCATGGTCTTTCCAATGATGCCAAACATGACCATGTTTAAAGTATAGAAAAAAAATAATAAAAATAATAGTAAGAAAAGAAAAACGTGTTTTTTTTAGACATGAAATGGCTCAGCAGTAAAGGGGTTAAAAAAAGATATTACTTTTTTACATTGAAACCTATGGGATTCGTCTGTTTAAACCTGTTGAAACACCAAAAATCAAGACATTTCTCTGGAATTTAGGTGCAATTTGGTGGTCTGTGAATAGAAGACACAATAGTCTTCCATGAGACAATATCAGTGCTGCCGAATTGCGGCGAATTGCATCGTATCGTGCTGTCAATTCCCAGTATTTAGCGCATTGATAGCTTAGTGAATAGACGAATTGGCCCGAAATGGCACCAAACATAAAATTCACCGCCCGGTGCAATTCGGAGGTTAGTGAATAACCTCTTAGTCACTTTAGCGCTTTCAAGTCCTTTAACTACAGCAGCACTAGGGTTTACATTCATCTAATTTAAACTTAACACAATCTTAGTAGAAAAAAAATCAGCTTTTTTATGCATCTTAGGTGAAGATGCAACACTAAAACAATGATGAATTTCTTGATTTGGCAAATTCCTTATATTTATGGTACACAGGATGATTGGTTTTACATGTGTCAAACTGTCAATGCAACAATGGCAAAATGACAAGTCAATGGGTTCTTGCACATATCGCTTACTGTGTTAGTGTTAGACAAAGGAACATACTTCTTAACATGACTCTTCCAAAGACTGTGTGGTCTCTGTCCAGGGTGCTGCAGTTCCAGCGGTAGTGCCTGAATTGATGCTGACATTCCTTGATCCATTCTTTAGCCCCCTCACCAATGGCTTGCATGATGTCTGGATGCTTCTGACACAATTGCCTCTGCTTGTTGACCAAACCTGGGATATTATCACAGATCACTCTTGCTCCCAGTGCACCAATATACCTGCAGAAAGGACATTGTGTTACTTTGTGCTCACACATCACACTATTATATTATGTAATAAACTTTGAAATCCAATCCTTTCCCAAATGAAGCCCACATATTCAAACATTTTGCCAGTGCAGTTCTGAAAGATACATTTCCAATAAGTCACAATACTCAAGCAATGGCTAATACAATTCCAACTTACTTCTTCACATTAATAGATACTGTATATATAAAATCCAAGTAGGTTTCCAAATGGTCACACATATATCAATGTTTCGGCTTTGTAAAACTTTTCTCAAGGTCTTCAAACAGGGTTTATGATGTTGAAATGTCGATATGTGTGACTTTTTGGAAACCGCAACAATGTATATAATTTTGTGGGACCCCTGAGTGCTCTTCGTCTGTATTGTGTAATGAATGAAAACAGCACAGGGGCAAGTAAACTCAGCAGTTTTTTTTCCGAAGCAGAGTTCAATTTTTGGACTATTATATACTTATAGACAATATAGAATGACTATATTAATGAATTAGATAGAAGGATAAGAATTTGCATCTCTGAAGAAAAGCTGAATGAATTATTATCTGATAGTATAGACTAATATTATCCAAGTACATAATAACATATTTTTCAAACTTTCAATAAATAAATGTAATAATCTAACTAGTAATTTAGTGTAAATGTTATGGTACAGACTTGAGCGATTTAAATTTACAGTATGAAGATTGCGTATTTTTACTGTAAATGCAGATCCTAATTAGATCCTAATCACAGTTTAACTCGCATTTATGGGGTTTATAGTAAGACGCACGTCTCTGGGATTTACAGTAAGGTCTGAATTTCCAGGATTTAAGATTAAAAGCGCATGACTGAGATTTAATATTAAAACAAGCAAGACCAGGATTTACAGTAAGGCAGTGAAACATGGGAAGCACATCGCTGCGCATCTATTTACACTCTGATATTTCTTCTAAACAGTGACTTTCATGGGCTGAATTTTATCAACCGAATCAGCTGATATTTTGAAAGAAATATTGGCCATCAGCAGCCAATATTTGTTTTGAAGAATTATCCCAATGAATTAAATTGAGTCCTTTTGTTTGAATAATGACTACAATGATTACTATATAAAAAAAAAAAATTTTAAAACAAAAAATAAACAATGTGATACTAATTATGAGGTTTACAAGGAATGCTGAAGAATGCAAATCTTGTCTCTCAAGTATTACTTTGCGTAACAAATCTCAGCACCCCAACTGGGTCAAATCTGCTAATGTCACTTCCTTAGAGAATATCTGTTTTCCCACCAGTGATCTTTCATGCTTTCACCAGCCCTTATTTGAAGCTTAAGGGCAGGTACAATGAAAATGTGGTTATAGCAATATTCTCCAGAAATGAGGCAGCACTCATTACTGTGGTAAAACAGACAGACCAACATGAATGAAACATATGAGCCAAATATATACATATTTATGCATAATACATATATATATCTACATATATTTATATACAAGGAGGGACCTGGAGAACAATGGAAGATGACACCGTGGTGCCTCCCCTCTTCCTCAAATGAGCCAGTCCCCAGCCATAACCCATTTTCATCTCCAGACATGAGGACAATATGGAAGATTGCAAGCACAAATTGGACATGATCTGGCTGGGTGGAGTAGAGGTAACGTCACTGCTCTATAACCATGGAGACACAAGTTCAAATCTCAGCAAAAGTACCTCTCCAGTAAGTGTCCTTGGGCATACCTGCCACCCAGGACATACATGAAAATCAGAGAAATCTCAATGTATCCTTCCTGGTAAAATACCTTCTCCAAAAAATAAAATAATTAAAGTAAATAACAGATAGCACAAGCACGCAACAGTTTGATAGAGCTAACAATAGAGTTGATATATTCAGTAATGATATTAGAAGTAATAACAGTAACATATAGACAATCACTATACTAACAATACAATATTGACACATAACACAGACACCCTGTTATAGGCACAAGGTTACTTGGACATAGGAATACGAATTGGGGAATAAAATGGACCCACTGACCCACCATAACCTACAGACCCTCACCTCCCAAAAGCAATGCGTCACACTTTAACCTTCCCTAGAGTTTTACTTTATTTTAAAAGCTATCTCTAAGGCAGTCTGGAGCTTAAGTGTCATGTATGTTTTATTTTCTTGATTTTTTAATACAGCATAAAAGAATTTATGCAATTTAATAACGTTATATTACAATGCATGATACATGTACAAAGCATCAAAATGAGATTGATGAAAAACAATCCAATGGAATTCTTTTTAAGAAAATTCTGCAAATAAACTATTTTATTAAAATGTGATCTTTTTCTCAATTCATTTGGTTTAATGCATGCTCTGTATCATATACATATGTTGTTATATATTTTGAATAAAACATTCAAAAATGAAGTAATTTAGTTCCTTTTTTGATTGTTGACTTTTTTTATTCTGGGATAAGCTTGTCACTGCGCTCTGAATAGCCTTTCCCATAGATTGCAGTTCAAGACCTGGTAATCACTTGTTACTGTTCATCTGATCTCTGGGCACGTAATCCTGCCAGAGTCCACCGCAAGGAGTTTTCTTGTTACTGAGATGTTCATCTTCCATTCCACTGATTCTTGAAGTCTTGTTACATAGCTGTCAACTCAATTATTGACTATGGTTTACAGAGATGTCAGACAACCAGTACGAACCTGTCCATGAAATATTAGCCTATGATACTGACACTTAAGGCAAAATATCTCCAGGAACAATATGTGTCTTAGACTTTTGACTCAAAATTGACCCATTATAGATGAACCGAGTTGCCAATGGAAAATGTTCTTGGTTGACCAGGTATACGAGATGCAGGATAATTTTTGCTTTTGAAAATTATAAATTTTTATAAAATTTTGGAGAAGGGTACAGAAAAAAATAGGGGATGGGAAGGGGAAAGGAACATAAAATGACACATCAAGCAGATAAACAGCACATTGCACTTGAGAAAACATTGCTTAAGTCATACATTGAAGGTACAGGAGTAAAATAAAATAGCATAATTCCCAAAGGGGCAGTACCACATTTTAGCGCAGTTGATGGCCCCCCTAACCCTGAGTCCTCTCAGAAGTCCCCGACTACTCCTCATATACATTGTTTAATCAAGTACAAATCCCATACTTCTCATGGGTAATGCTTGGGAAAGGAGAGATCTAATAATTGAGTGGCCAGTCTATCACATCCTCGAAATCTTTCCAGGTGAGTAGTAGAAGTAGAAGTAGTAGAAGCTCGAGGTGCCGAGATCGGCAAGGTTCGAAAGACATGAAGAATTTTTGGGAGGGCTGCCATTTTCACTGCCACTATCCGTCCCAGCCACGACAGCCGTTTAGGCCTCCAGGACAGTAAAGGAGTACGAATGTCACTTAACAATTTAACATATCATCTGATTGGTGAATCTCCTGCACGAGGGGCTCTAACACTAGGGCATACAGCAAAGGGGATAAAGGACATCCCTGTCTGGTCCCATTTGTAACCTGAAACGAGGCAGGTTGGAAGCCAGCAAAGCGCACTGAGGCGGCCGGGAAAGCATAGACTGAAAAAAAATCTCACAAAGTCCGCAGGAATACCAAATTTACCAAGAACAGCTGACATGAATCCCCACTGCACTCTATTAAATGCCTTTTCAGCCTCAAGAGGAAGACTCAAACCAGGGGTGGACGTTTTGTGATACACATGGAGAATATCAAGTAAGCTTCTGGTGTTATCAGATCCCTGTCTACCGGGGATAAATCCAACTTGATCTAAGTTGACCAAGTGAGGGAAGACCTTCGCTAGCCTATTTGCTAAAATTTTTGTGTAAACCTTCATATCCACATTAATGAGACATATGGGTCTAAAGTTTTTACAGAGTGTAGGAGGTTTGCCGGGTTTGGGCAGCATAATAATCACAGCCTCCAGTAAGCTGGCCGGTAACGTGCCCCGGTCCATTGCTGCAACAAACAAATTGTGGAGGTGCGGTATTAACTGATTCACAAGATTTTGGTAATAAGATGAGGTAAACCCGTCGGGGCTCAGAGATTTGCCCTTGGGAAGTGGTTTCTTTCTGTGTTATAGGTCGAGCAAGGGTGTGACATTGAGGTGTCGACAGACAATGTAGATGCAATTGATTCAAATAATCACAAATAGCCGAAAGAGAGGGGCATGGGGTTGTGCCATCCTCCTTTAAGATATACAAGGACCCATAGTAGTCTGCAAAGGCTTTCGAAATATCCTGCGGTTTATAAATCTTGTCCCCACCTCTGGTAACGAGGAAAGGGGTTCTAGTGGATTGCTGAAGTTGTCGCAATTTAAGAGCTAGGTATGTCCCACCTTATTGTCAGTGGCATAGTGTTTAGTTTTTAGGCATTGCAGGGAATAAAAGTACTTAGCGCTATCTAGGTCATGCAATGCAGAATAAGCCACAGATAACTCCCGCGCTATATTGTCATTAGGTTGCATTTGATTCTGTTTCGTTAGACAGTCTATGTGCGAAAGCAAGTGTAAGCGGCACGACAAATAATACTTTTTCCGCAAAGAGGCCCATTTAATGCACAACCCTCCAATCACCGCTTTGTGAGCTCTCTATAGCAGAGAAGGGTTATCAGAGGACATTGTGTTTTCGGCAAAATAATGGGTGAGAGTTGACTGAACATCAGCTAAAATCTGCGGGTCCTCCAATAAGGTATCAGTAAGTCCAGGGCCGGATTTATAATTAGGCAGAGTAGGCATGTGCCTACAGGCAACAGGCAATTGGTGATAGGGAGAAAGACGTTACTTATCTTAAGGTGAAGTGCTGAGGAGGTTCCCTGGAGATGGTCCGATGCTCCACATGAAGATAAGAAGAAAAATTGGAAGACCTCAGCATCTGAAGGGATCCCCATTGGTCTATTAAACAGACCACGGGTACTGGAATTGCCAAAAATAACAAAATGATGGGTATAGGATAAAAACTTTTATTCCAAATAAATATAAATATAATTGCATAAGGCCCAATGCGTTTCGTCTATGAAATATACTTTTTCAAGGGCGATAAAAATACATAAAATGTAAAGATCAAAAAATACTATACTATACTATATAATATTATTTGATCTTTACATTTTATGTATTTTTATCGCTCTTGAAAAAGTCTATTTCATAGACGAAACGCGTTGGGCCTTGTTTATGCAACTATATTTATATTTATTTGGAATAAAAGTTTTTATCCTATACCCATCATTTTGTTATTTTTGGCAATTCCAGTACCCGTGGTCTGTTTAATAGAACAACGGGGATCCCTTCAGACACTGAGGTCTTCCAATTTTTCTTCTTATGTGCCTACAGGCGCCTGCCACAAGGGGCACCTTGCTCTGTGTGTGTAGAAAGAAAAAAAAAGGATTTTTTTTTTTACAATTTGCAATAATTTAGACCACTGGATCTCAGGAGCCCTAAGGGCTAGAAGGACATGTGAGGTGTTATTGGAAAGGTCAGCTTATAGCCTTTCCAGTGATATATACTATAACCAAGTTAGATTTATGTAAAAGTAAAATATCTATTAAAATAATATTTTTCTCTTTTTTTTCTAACACGGCACTATTTATACAATTATAAAGTGAACAGTGATGCTGCACTAACTCACCTCATTTACCATACTGCCAGCAAGTGTATATCTGGTGAAGCAATGCATTGTTTAATTCACAACCTAGACCGTGGCGCTGCAGTGAAGAGAGACAGGGAGACTTTGGAACCTGCATCTCTGAATTGTACACCACACAAGGTTATGTGAGGTGTCATTGGAAAGGTCAGAGTCTAGTCTTTACAATGATACAAAACATGACCATTTAATGTGTAAAAATAAAAAAAGTAAAAAGTAAATGCAAAATATTTTTTTTATGTTGTACATCAGAGGCAATATATGCTTTTACATATAAAACAAACAATGCTGCTGCATTGACTGACCTCCTCCTTTAACCATTCTACCCCACTGACTCCCTCACTCGCTTCCTCCTCTTCTACTATGTCTTCCTTTTCTTCGGTCTCGGAGGAGGATGTCTCAGAATGTCTCATGTCCTCCTGCCTGTCCACTTGATCCCATCCCCTCACACCTTATTCGGTCTGTCCTACCAGTTACTGTCCCTGCTTTGACTCATATTTTTAAGCTCTCCTTCTCCTCTGGAATCTTCCCCTCTGTATTCAAACATGCTTTCATCACCCCCATTCTAAAAAAGCCATCTCTTGATCCTACCTCCCTCTTGAACTACTGTCCCATCTCTCTGCTTCCCTTTGCCTCCAAATCCTAGAAACAGCTCACCAGTTTTCTTGCTGCTAACTCTCTACTTGATCCACACCAGTCTAGCTTTTGCTCCCAACAATCTACTGAGACTGCTTGACCAAGGTGACTAATGATTTAGCTGCCGCTGAAACCAAAGGTCACTTCTCCCTCCTTATTCTTCTTGACCTTTCCCCTGCATTCAACACTGTTTATCACCCTCTCCTGCTCCTCACGCTGTGTCGGCTTGGTCTCAGTGACAACGCTCTCTCCTGGTCCTCTTCCTATCTCTCTTTTCGCTCCTTCAGTGTCTCCTTCGCTAATGTCTCTTCAGCATCAGTTGGGGTACCTCAAGGCTCTATTCTGGGTCCCCTACTCTTCTCGATCTATACTGCCTCTCTGGGCAACCTCATCTCTTCCTATGGCTTCCAATATCACCTCTATGCGGATGAGACCCAAATCTACCTTTTCTCTCTCGATCTCTCTCCTCCTGTGTTGGACTAAGTTACAGCCTGCCTATCGACTGTTTCCGACTGGATGACTCCACGTTACCTAAAGCTCAACCTCTTGAAAACGGAACTTCTCATCTTCCCTCCCTCTAAAACCTCCATTCCTGTGCAAATTTCCCTTCAGGTGAATGGTGTCACCATTACTTCTACCTCACAGGCTCGTTGCCTCAGGGCCCTCTTGGACTCCAATCTATCCTTTACTCCTCACATTCAGTCATTACCCAAATCCTGCTACTTCCACCTAAAAAACATTGCATGCATCCGTCCCTTTTTTAATCCAGACTCTGCTAAAATGCTCGTCCAAGCTCTTATTATCTCCCGCCTTGACTATTGTAACCTTCCTCTCTATGGCCTTAAGAGATCCCAGATTCTGCCTCTGCAGTCTGTTATGAACGCCTGTGCCATACTCATACACCTCACCTCCTGCACCTCTCACACCTCTGTCAATCTCTACACTGGCTCTCTGTTTCCTTTAGAATCCAATTTATTATACTGGTGCTCACATACAAAGTTCTCCATAACCGCACCCCTGACTACATCTCCTCCCTTATTAGCAGGTACATCCCGTCCCGATCACTTCGCTCTGACAATGATCTGATGCTATCAGTTCCACGTACCTGCACCCCCAACTTTCACCTTCAGGACTTCTCTCGAGCTGCCCCCTTTGGAACTCCCTCCCCCACAACATCAGACTCTCCCCGTCTCTCCAGTCCTTCAAGAAGTCGCTGAAAACACATTACTTTAGAGAAGCCTATCAGCTCACTCCATAATCCCCCACTGCATATTTCTTGCTCCTCTTCCCATTCAGCCCATATGCACCCCGCCACTTCACTTACCCTATTCGTCCTCACCTAATGTGTCACCCCCTCTCCTCTTAGATTGTAAACTCTCGAGGAGGGTCCTTCCACCTTCTGTTCCGTGTGTAATGTGTATGTATATTTGTTATTCTGTTTCTCCCATTGTACAGCGCTAAGGAATATGTTGGCACTTTATAAATACTTGTAACCGTAACTAATTCAACTAAAGCAACAGATTCTGCCCCTTTTGATTTGAGTGCGGAGAAAAACAGTTTTTTAAAATGTATTCTTAGGCTCAAAACGAAAATTTAAATAATAATTTTGGCATGTTTCCTTTTTTTTGTTGGGGTAGGGGCGCTCCCCATTTCTGTGCCTACAGGCTCCTGAGGTGCAAATCCGGCCCTGATTAAGTCGCCATGGGGAGTCTAGTAGAAACCTTATATGCATCAGAACGTATCAAAATCTACGGGGATAATTTTTATTTTTACAAATGATGTATTTTCTATCCAATATCTAGTGACTTTAAATGATATGTGACGTCAGTAGCTCCTTGTGACACACAAGGAGGTATGTAGATGTGTGTGGAGGTATATATATTGAAAATGAATATACAGTAAAAGACCATGGGCCCGATTCCGTAGTTGTCAGTAAAATGGAGACGGTAAGCAGCAGACGGTAAGCCATCTAAATTTTACCGACTTATTCCATGGTAGGCACTTAATTAGCGCCTTTAGCTTTATTGGACGCAGGGCCGGCCCAAGCCACTGTGCTGCCTGGAGTGAAGGATGAAATGCTGCCCCCCCAAAAAAAACACGTGACACGTATGAGCGTATCAGAGCTCAACAGCAATAAAAGTCACAGTAATGTGCGGTGTGTTTGAGCGTATCAGAGAGCTCCACAGCAATAAAAGTCACAGTAATGTGCGGTGTGTTTAAGCGTATCAGAGAGCTCCACAGCAATAAAACTCATATTAAACTCACAGTAACGTGCCGTGTGTACGAGTATCACAGACGCCACATATCCCGGGCCCACTGTCACACACACATCCAGTCGCACACACACACATCCACATACACAGTCACACACATCCACATACAGACACACACAAACTTACCCACACATCCACATACAGACACACACAAACTTACCCACACATCTACATACAGACACACACAAACCTACCCACACATCCACACACACACACAAACCTACCCACACAAACTTACCCACACATCCACATACAGACACACACACACAAACCTACCCACACACAAATTTACCCACACATCCACATACAGACACACACACACACCTACCCACACATACACACACACAAACTTACCCACACATCCACATACAGACACACCCAAACCTACCCACACATCCACATACAGACACACACACACCTACCCACACATCCACATACAGACACACACACACACCCACACATCCACATACAGACACACACACACACACACACACACACACAAACCTACCCACTCATCCACAGACACACACACACAAACTTACCCACATATACCTACCCACACATCCACATACAGACACACACACAAACCTACCCACACATCCACATATAATGCACACAAACCTACCCACACATCCACATACAGACACACACAAACTCACCCACACATCCCCATACAGACACACACACACTCACCCACACATCCCCATACAGACACACACAAACTTACCCACACAGTGGCATGGTCGCTGGCCCGCTGGAGTACTTTTTGGATGCTTGAGGGCCTGGTCGAGGTCTGTAAAGCTTCTTAGAGGCCCGGCTTAGGGCCTGGCCAACGCCTGCCTTGGGCCTAGCTCAGGGCCTGGCCGAGGCCGGCAGGTTCAAAAGGATCGGGCCTGGTCATCCACGAGTCTGTCTTCGGGCCTGGCCAAGGCCAGCAGGCTTGAAAAAGATCAGGTCTGGTCCGCAGGGCTCTGCCTGCCGCCTCACTCGAGACAAGGGGGCGGGCGTCAGCCTGCTCACGTGAAGGAGGCGGGTGCTTCGGGCCTGGCTTCGGGCCTGGCCAGGGCCAGGACGAGGCCAGCAGGCTTGAAAAGGGTCTGGTCGGCTGAAGGTGGTGGACTCCGCCTGCTGCCACACTAGAGACAAGGGTGCGAACATCAGCCTGCTCGCGTGAAGGAGGCGGGTGCTTCGGGCCTGGCCGGGGCCTGGACGAGGCCAGCAGGCTTGAAAAGGGTCTGGATGGCTGAAAGTGGCGGGCTCTGCCTGCCGCCTCACTCGAGACAAGGACCTCACTCAAGACAAGGACGCGGGCATTAGCCCTGCTCGCGTGAAGGAGGCGGGTGACACTTACTTGCATGAAGCGGAGCGGGCCGCTGAGAGGTCGCTCGAGACAAGGGCGCAGGCGCCAGCCTGCTCACGTGAAGGGCGGGTGCCAGCCCGCTGAGAGGGCGCAGTCTGGCATCAGAAACCTGAAGGAGGAGGGCGGGCTGTGCCTTGTCCGGGGGCAGCTCCACGCCGCGGCTCTTGACAGGGCGGCAAAATTCCGCCCCTGACAATGGGCCGCCTGGCGCCGTTGCTCCCTCCACTCTGCTCCATGAACGGACCGGCCCTGATTGGACGATAATGGCAGCGGTGCAACTCACCGCCATGAGTATCGGCTCTTGGAGTCCTCAGGACTCCATGGAGCTTTGCGCGTTCCTGGAGCAGGTGCCACAGATGAATCATGGAGGGAGACTAGGAACTATTTGTTTCCAGTCTCACTCTGCTCCCAGCAAGAAGAAGCAGTGTATCGTGCCGCCCTTTTCACCACAAGATGAGAGGTGAGTATGGGATTTAACAGGGGTTAGGACAGTGTGTTACCTTACGTGAGTTTATAAATGCAAAATCAGTCAACACCAGCTTTGAGGAGACATTATTTCACAGTGAAATAATGTCTACCGTGTGGAAGTGCAAGCTACATTGGAATAGACTGTGTGAAGATCACCTGCTATCTGCCCAGTCGTCATGTGCGGTGGGAGGGTGTACAAGGGCTTAACAGCTCCAAGCCTCTGGACTTGTTAACTCTACCACTTCTAAGGGCCCCAAGTTATGCCAACCTAACACCCCAAAACTGTACCCTCCCTCCCGAAGATTTGCTGCCACCAGAAACGTAATCGGGCACTTTTGAAACCCCTTAACTGTATATTACCCCAATCCAGGAGCTTTACCACATACAGCTAAAATATCCCAAATAGTAAGCTCTACAGTAACGCGTAAACCCAAGGTACAGTATATGGGAGAAACAGGATCACATAAAACAAGACATGCTAAAATAACAAAATATGCAAAGTTCCTGAAATAAAATGGGACTTAAACAAAACACAGAAGCCTAATTTACATAGATAGCACTAGAATGAAAACTTCCATTGATACTTCAAGTTTTAAGTCTGCAGAACTTGCAGAATAAGTTTGTTATACGTTTCTCCTACAAAGGTCCTTACGAAATACTAAGTGATACAGGTGGGGAACCCAGAATATGGAACTGGCCCTTCTCTTACCAACATCCAGCCCACCCTCCACTCATCAATCTGGTTCAGGGATGAGATTCCCCTGGATCAACAGGGTTATTCAAAGAGAATCGAAAAGCCACCGTACGTTCGGTGACCTTTCGTTCTCTTCAATTCGGTTCGATTTGGCGATCCGATTTCGGCAACCCTGCGGTATATTCAGCAAGTACCACAGGGCCGCCGAAATGCAGGCAAAAGTCGCCGCAAACCCACCAAACACTCACCCCAAAACAAGGGCGAATGCACACTGAAACCTGGAAAAACATCTGGATTAAACCCACCGAAAACGCCGGAAAAACCCAAGCAGGAGCCGATCACACGCAGCGCAGCCGCTGGAAGAACCCGACACCGCAGACGAATGGAGTGAATAAATTAGAAAAACAGTTTGCTTGAATGTTTCAAAAGTGAAATGCTGTTTACAAAGAAACTACGAAGAGAAAATGTCTTAAATTTACATATGAGATCCAATGAATGATAATTAAAAGGGCGGTTACAGAAAATATAAGTTAAAAAATAAAATAGAAAAAAATCCCGAAAAATTATTAAAATATCATAAAAAAATCTATAAATAAAGAGACTCTTTACTGCAGAATATTATAATCAACGGTTTATTAGATATTGAATTAAAACGGGAATATTTTTAACATTGAAGCCTATGGGATTCGCCTGAATAAACCTGCCGAATTAAACCACCGGATGGCAGGGCATTTCAGGAACCTTTCACTGCTGGTTTGTGCTCTCTGAATAGCCAAAGCATTGCTTCTCTATGGGGATTCACTGCCCTCGAACAGACACCGAACAGGCACAGTATGTGCAGGCAATTCGCCAGGATTTGGCGAATTGCCTGCTCTCTGGATAGCCGAATGGCCAAGAAAGGTAACCGAATGCAGATTTTCAGCGTTCGGTTCCCTTTCGGGAGCCATTCGGATCTCTTTGAATAACCCTACAAGTGTCCATCCATCCAGGAGGCCATAAACATTTAGAAGCCCTTATCTGATCATAATTATCAGCAGGGCAAGATCAAAACATCAATCCTTCCTTGGTTGGATAGTAATATTATCTAAATCTGCCAGTTAGCCTTTACCATCTCAGTTATTCATATTTTATTATTCAAGAGGACAAACTACTTCATTTGAGTCCAAACAAGACCCGGTTATCATATCCTGGGCCAAGTTAATACAGAATACAATTTTCCTTTGTCCTTTGCCCAAATACTCAGGATGAGGGGGGTTGAGAGTTAAGACCATGAAAGGACACAGAAAAAAAACACAACTTCTGTGTTTATCTCTGGCACAGCGCAAAAACAAGGCCTGTGCATGACAGACTGCCCTTCCACACTGAGGTTAAAATTGATGTCTTCCATAATAAATATAGGAGACGCTAATGTACATTTAATGGCGCTAAAATTGGATCCTGACATATCGGGCATCATCTGGTAGTTGACACGGAGCCACGGGCTGCGGTTCTACCTGCAGTAAGTCCATTTGGCCAGTAGATGGCAACATCTGTCTGCCAAATAGGTTATTACAGTATAAAATACTTTGGGAATATGTCTAAATATTAGTTTTTAATTAATTATATAGTAACAATTTTCCAAAAATCTACTGGTTCCTGAGAGTGGATTTTTGGAAAAAAAAGGTAGACCTCATGTGAAATATACAGTGACAAGAAAAAGTATGTGAACCCTTTGGGATTACGTGGAGTTTTGCATGAATTGGTCATAAAATGTGCTCTGATCTTCATCTAAGTCACAACAATTTGAAAAACACAGTCTGCTTAAAATAATACAACACAAACATTATATGTTTTCATGTGTTTATTGAACATAACATGTAAACATTCACAGTGCAGGGTGGAAAAAGTATGTGAACCCCTAGCCTAATATATATAGCCACTTCTCTCAAATATCTAGGTATGTGGATAGACCCCAATCTATCCTTTGGCCCCCACATAGAAAAACTCTCATCCAAACTTTACCCCAAACTAGGTGCCCTGTACAGAAACAAATCCTGCCTGAGCACCGTGGTAAGAAAGCAGATTGTACAACAAATGCTTATGCCGGCCATTGAATACGGAGATGTAGTGTATGCAGCGGCCCCACAAACACACCTTCAGAAACTTACTACATTGTATAACTCCTTCTGCCGCTTTGTGCTACATTGTAACTACATGACCCACCATTGTGACATGTTAAAAGAACTAAACTGGCCATCGCTGGAATCTAGACGCACCCTTCACCTTTCCAACCTGGTGTTCAAGAGCTTCTCTGGGAAGCTGCCACCCTACCTGAATAGTCTGCTTCCCCTAGCAGTTCCCTCATCCTATAACCTCTGATCCAGGACCAGCACCTTACTTGCAATACCACAATACAAAAAGAAAGTGTCTCGATCCTCATTTTCCTACAGAGCACCGCATTTATGGAATAACCTTCCAGACACCATCAAATCTTCCCCAGTCTTAAGTCACTCAAGAGCTCCTTACTAGCATACCTCAGTAACGAATGCACCTGTAAACATGTAACATAATGACTATATTACTTACATATTTATTTTACGTGCTAATCTGTATATTTGTGTTTTGTTTTTAATATCTTGCATTTATTACTTTGTATTTCTGTAACAACTGTAAAATTTCAATGCTCTTGAACCCAGGACATACTTGAAAATTAGAGAAATCTCAATGTATCCTTCCTGGTAAAATCCTTTATAAATAAATAAATAAATAAATAATAAATAACTTCTCCAAGAGCTAATTGGAGCCAGGAGTGAGACAACCTTCAGTCCAATCAGTGTGCTATTATTGGATGTGTTGCCGAAAGCTGTCCTGCCCTTTAAAAACACACACCAGTTTTGGGTTTACTGGTTTCAAGAAGCACTGCCTGATGTGAACCATGCCTCGCAGAAAAGAGCTCTCAGAAGACCTACGATCAAGAATTGTTGACTTGCATGAAGCTGGAAAGGGTTACAAAAGTATCTCCAAAAGCCTTGATGTTCATGTGTCCACGGTAAGACAGACAAATGGAGAAAGTTCAGCACTATTGCTACTCTCCCTAGGCGTGGTTGTCCTGTAAAGATGACTGCAAGAGCACAGCGCAGAATGCTTAATGAGGTAAAGAAGAATCCTAGAGTGTCAGCTAAAGACTTACAGAAATCTCGGGCACATGCTAACATTTTTGTTGGCACATCTACAATAAGGAAAACATTAAACAAGAATGTAGTACATGGGAGGACACCACGGAGGAAGCCATTGCTGTCCAAAAAGAATATTGCAGCACGTTTGAAGTTTGCAAAAGAGCACCTGGATGTTCCACAGCACTACTGGCAAACTATTCTGTGGACAGATGAAACCAAAATTGAGTTGTTTGGAAAAAACACACAACACTATGTGTGGAGAAAAAAAGGCACAGCACACCAACATCAAAACCTCAGCCCTACTGTAAAACATGGCGGAGGGAGCATCATGGTTTGGGGCTGCTTTGCTGCCTCAGGGCTTGGACGGATTGTTGTCATTGATGGAAAAATGAACTCCAGAATTTATCAAGACATTTTGCAGGAAAACGTAAGACCATCTGTCCGCCAACTGAAGCTCTGCAGAGGATGGGTGATGCAACAGGACAATGACCCAAAGCATACAATTAATTCAACAAAAGAATGGCTTCAACAAAACAACATATGCCTTCTGGAGTGGCCCTGTCAGAGTCCTGACCTCAACCCGATTGAAATGCTGTGGCATGACCTTAAGAGAGCGATTCACACCAGACTTCCCAAGAATATTGCTACACTGAAACAGTTTTGTGAAGAGGAGTGGTCCAAAATTACTCCAGATCGTTGTGCAGGTCTGATCTGCAACTACAGGAAACGTTTGGTTGAGGTTATTGCTGCCAAAAGAGGGTCAACCAGTTATTAAGTCTAAAGGTTCACATACTTTTTCCACCCTGCACTGTGAATGTTTACATGTTCTGTTCAATAAAAACATGAAAACATATAATGTTTGTGTTGTATTATTTTAAACAGTGTTTTTCAAATTGTTGTGACTCCACGTAATCCCAAAGAGTTCACATACTTTTTCTTGCCACTGTATGTGTAAGCAACGAATTGATCAACAATGCATATTATAAACTAATCAATGGCAGTAACAACGTTTTCGGTCAGGCAGGAGATTAACTAGCCAGAAAAAGCTCTAGTGTGAGTCCTTAGGCAAAGCTGGTGTATGAGGTACATTTTGCTAAGTGATAAATGCAGAAATATACTCGATACTCAATATAGATCTACAGCAGAGGTCAGCAGCCTTGACTCTCCAGATGTTCTTTTACTGCATTTCCCATGAGTCTCCACCAACATGGCTGAGCATCATGGGTAATGTAGTTGCAAACACCTGGAGGGCCAAGGTTGAGATCCTTGACCTAGAATGAAATGCTGTTATAAATGGTCAAGCTGAGATTCACACGATGGAATGAGAGGAAAATCACCTGTCCCCTTGTGCCACCATGAGGGGTTCTAGCCTGAAGGAAATCTTTGGTGACCACCTATTTTTTTCTTAATTGTAGGATCACCCTTGTGACTAGCTAAGCCAGCAGCACAAGGTAAGCTGGAGGTCAGGAACCTTGGTCTTCTAGACCAGACATTTTTGAACTCTCATCTCAACTGCCACTCATTAGGTTGTCTGAGCCTCATGGGAAATGCAGTTTCAAAAAGGTTGCTGGGGACACGATGCTTTTGGTTTCATTTTCAAGGGGACACTAGGCTTTTCTGACTGAAGAAGGCGCTAAGCCGGTTATATGAATATTTTTTACCCATTTTAATATTATTACTCAATAAACCAATTTTTTATATATATATTTAACCCCTTGCTGGCTGATTTTATTGATTTATGTTTATTATATGCTATATTTAAACCTTATTACCTCATTACTTGGGCCCACAATAACACCAGACAAAGGAGAGATCTGAGGAAGCTGGATGCACACCTAAAAGGGTGCGATACACGGGGAGTGAGAACCCGGATACACACAGACCAAACAGCCAACAAAGGAGAGAGCCAATAAAGTTGGGCACACACCTGTAAGAGTGCCACAGGTGCGGAGGATGAGCCTGGATACAAAGAGGCTCCCCATCTGGTGAGTGAGAGTCTATTATCTACTAGCCATTACATTGTTTATCTGTGCCATGGGAGCGCCATCTCCCTTTGTGCTTATATTCCCATACAGAGGAGACTTGCGCTGGAAAACAAGGGATGTGTCACACTTTACATGGCCATAGGCATTTCCACTCAGAGCCAGGATATTTGAGGCTCTGTTCCATGTGAGTTTCTCTCTTGCATATACTTTTGCCATATTTTATTTAAGGTTCTACACCATTGTTCTTTCATCTTTCTGTTTTTTTTTTTTTTTTAGATTCACAAGAGTAACGAAGGACACGTTCAATACCGTAAGTATACTGCTTGTATAATTTTTTCACGATAAAAGCAGTGTTGCTGGCACAGCTGCGAACGGATCTGTGCAATATTTCTACCAGAAGACCTTCTTTTATGCGCCATATGGACTGTTTATAGATTTACTTTTCATGGGATTTATGACGCATGCTTTGGACAGTTTCCTTTCGTCTATGTTTGTATCCATTTAGGATGCATATCACATAATTAAGAGCACTTTATCTGACAAGCACTTTATTTGATAAGCACTTTATTAGATATAGCTTGTAAGCACTTTAGTATTATCATGAGATAAGAAAGTGCTCGCACTGCCTTTGTTTTTGTGGATATACGTGTATATATATATATATTTATTTCTTGATTTATTTTTACCTCAATTCTGCTACTAAGAAGCAATTTTATGAGGTGAAATGAATGTATTTGCTTTTTTTTCTACATCTGATAAGTCTGATTTCTGGCATCAGTTTTTCCAATCAGCAATGCTTTGAAAGCTGACATACAGTAGGATTCTCACATAAGAGATGCATGATTCCTTCTGTGTCTGGAATGCTGGCAAACGAACAAGGTCAGACGAGGATGGAAAGAGGATATTGCTAGCGAGCTCTCAACTCACAATGTGAACCTGAGCATCGTGCGTGTGGAAGTCTCATTTTTATGCAGAGCCAAAAGGTGCGAACACGTCTAATACAACAAAAGATAAAAATTGGAAACTTTGCAGACACTTCTCATTGGATCAGCCGGACATGTGTTCATCAATTTCATCAATGAAAACAACCCCTTTGCCAGGAACGGAAGGGAAGTGCTCCTCTGGTCTTCCAAGTTATGCACACTTTTGTTTGGGGCAGAACCTTTATCGAATACAAGAAGCTATTTATGAAGTCATTCTGTCACGTATATGCATAAACAATAGGTTTGTTTCTCATCTCTATGAATTGTTTAATACAGGCTGTGTGGAAGCATTGCGGTCATTAAGGCTCGTGTCAGATGAGCGCACTGATCAAGTCTGTGTTGCCGCACATTTGTATGTCCGTTATGGCATATAATTATGACCAATGGAGCCCCACACACAAAGTACGTCCGCACCGAACTGCGGACACATAACGGACGCGGCAAACGGACGCAGGTTAGGCAAGAACGTAAATCCGCTAGAACAGACGCACAAAGTGCGCTGCGTCTGCAACGTCCGCATAGCTTTGTGTGTGAGTGATGGAACGAAGTCAGACGGGCTGCATTTTTGACGTCCAGCAATTTTGACAGACAAAATATTTTTCATATTAGTTTATTTTCCCTTCTACATCGGTCAATAAAAAGTCAGTCACAATAACGGACTGTCTGACTGACGACAAGGTAGTGGCCACAAAGTACGTCCGTTATTTACGGACGCACAGTCCGCACAGAATGCGCTCGTCTGACCCTAGCCTAAGCTGAGCTTCCACATGGCTAATGTAATGTCTTTGTTCCCTGTTTCCCTCCATTGGCATTGTTGACGCTGATATTGGCCTCATCCAAACAACAGTAGTTTTCAAGTCCTTTTGCTATAGCTCACAGGGCATTGTACTAAACCACAGACCCCCAGTGCACCATATCACAATATATTTACAGCACTATTTGTAACATACATATATAAGGTGTCCCACTTTGCTAGAAGGCCCGTTGTCGAGGGCTAAAATTGAATTTACTACTCAAAGGACATATGGGTTGCATGTGTTGACAAACCTCAAGAGTTCAATTTGATTTAGATATTTTGGGCCTTACTTCAATAAAAAATACAGGACACACTAATTCAGAATTTCAAAAAAAACTGGTTCTTACTCTCTCGCTCTAGAGATAAAATATGCATATAAAAAAAAAATGCCCTTTCCCCAACTGAAATCAATGAATGAAAGATGTACACTTTTGTTATTCCCACAAGACATCTAAACTTCTGTATTTGCCCCTAAGGCTGGGTTCACACCACGGCGTAGCGCAGCGTCACGCAATGCGTGCGTTTTTTTACGCGCGTTCGCGCATACAAAAAACGCGCGAACGTGCGTTGCAGCGCATTCGCGGCTATGATATGGCCGCGAACGCGCTGATAACTGCCCCAAAGAAGCTCCCGCACTTCTTTGGACGTAGGCCGTTTCTCAGCGCGTTCATGCGCGCTGAGAAACGGCCAGGTGTGATATGCCCACATAGGGAATAATGGTATTTCACTGTTTGAGCGTTTTACAGCGCGCAGGAGCGCGCTGTAAAATGCTTAGGTGTGAACCCAGCCTCAGTGTGCCTCCTGGCTGATTTACACTGGAGGAAGAGGCCTACATAGTTTTAAAAACCTCTGGAATGAAGGGTCTCCCTACCGCCTAATGAAAACTTGTTCTAACTGACCCAGTTACTGGCATGGGCTCTAGCAGCAAAACAGTGCAGTGCTGACAAATGAATTATTCTGTAAACCATATATAAATGAAACAATAGAATTGTGGATAACCCTTAAAAAATACAAAAAAAAAAAAACAAGGTGAATCAGCTGACATAAGAGGACTAGTAATAACAAGTGCACATGAAGTGTTATCTTTCCTTTGACCTTATGGCACATCCCTTTCATACCGCCGTTAACCAATTTGTGGAGAGGAAAGAGTTAAAGATGGGGTGTTAATATAAAATGCCCATGTCTTTGTCCCATCATTTATTTGGGCTTTGGAAATACTTGGGTAATGTAACTATTGCATGGTTCAGCTATGGCCTTTGTATTGATGTGCTACAATATGGATACAGCAACCAGGCATCCCCAAACCATGACAAACAGTGTTATTAAACATTCTTCTCCCTTACACTATAACAAATAAATATCTCTGCCTATGGTCACCTTTCCTATTACGTCACATGGGGAAAACAACCGATATTAGGCACCTACAGTCATGGCCGAAATTGTTGGCACCCCAGACATTTTTCCAGAAAATCAAGTATTTCTCACAGAAAAGTATTGCAGTAAGACATGTTTTGCTATACACATGTTTATTCCCTTTGTGTGTATTGGAACAAAACAAAAAAAGGGAGGAAAAAAAGCAAATTGGACATAATGTCACACAAAACTCCAAAAATGGGCTGGACAAAATTATTGGCACCCTTAACTTAATATTTGGTTGCACACCCTTTGGAAAAATTAACTGAAATCAGTCGCTTCCTATAACCATCAATAAGCTTCTTACACCTCTCACCTGGAAGTTTGGACCACTCTTTCTTTGCAAACTGCTCCAGGTCTCTCTTATTGGAAGGGCGCCTTTTCCCAACAGCAATTTTAAGATCTCTCCACAGGTGTTCAATGGGATTTAGATCTAGACTCATTGCTGGCCACTTCAGAACTCTCCAGCGCTTTGTTGTCATCCATTTCTGGGTGCTTTTTGACGTATGTTTGTGGTCATTGTCCTGCTGGAAGACCCAAGATCTCGGATGCAAACCCAGCTTTCTGACACTGGGCTCTACAGTGCGACCCAAAATCCTTTGGTAATCCTCAGATTTCATGATGCCTTGCACACATTCAAGGCACCCAGTGTCAGAGGCAGCAAACAACCCCATAACATCATTGAACCTCCACCATATTTCACTGTAGGTACTGTGTTCTTTTCTTTGTAGGCCTCATTCCATTTTCAGTAAACAGTAGAATGATGTGCTTTGCCAAAAAGCTCTATCTCGGTCTCATCTGTCCACAAGACGTTTTCCCAGAAGGATTTTGGCTTACTCAAGTACATTTTGGCAAACTGTCGTCTTGCTTTTTTAGGTCTCTGTGTCAGCAGTGGGGTCCTCCCGGGTCTCCTGCCATAGCGTTTCATCTCATTTACATGTCGACGGATAGTTCGCGCTGACACTGATGCTCCCTGAGCCTGCAGGACAGCTTGAATTTCTTTGGAACTTGTTTGGGGGCACGTATCCACCATCCGGACTATCCTGCGTTGCAACCTTTCATCAATTTTTCTCTTCCGTCCACCCACAGAGAGATTAGCTACAGTGCCATGGGTTGCAAACTTCTTGATAATGTTGCGCACTGTGGACAAAGGAAAATCTAGATCTCTGGAGATGGACTTGTAACCTTGAGATTGTTGATATTTTTCCACAATTTTGGTTCTCAAGTCCTCAGACAGTTCTCTTCACCTCTTTCTGTTGTCCATGCTTAGTGTGGCACACACAGACACACAATGCAAAGACTAAGTGAACTTCTCTCCTTTTTATCTGCTTTCAGGTGTGATTTTTATATTGCCCACACCTGTTACTTGCCCCAGGTGAGTTTACAGGAGCATCACATGCTTGAAACAATCTTATTTATCCACAATTTTGAAAGGGTGCCAAGAATTTTGTCCAGCCCATTTTTGGAGTTTTGTGTGACATTATGTCCAATTTGCTTTTTTCCTCCCTTTTTGTTTTGTTCCAATACACACAAAGGGAATAAACATGTGTATAGCAAAACATGTGTTACTGCATTACTTTTCTGTGAGAAATACTTGATTTTCTGGAAAAATGTCTGGGGTGCCAACAATTTCGGCCATGACTGTAAAACTAACTCATTGCCCTGACGTAGTTTTACCTCCTCTCTGTGCTCATCTCTATTTTCTATATTTCATCACTATGTATGACTATTGCTTGTTCGACTACCCCAAGTTCTGGCATTTAAACCCTTGACTTTCCTTTTGACTACCCACTCTGGCATATGACTGACACTCTATTCTAGCAAACAACTCTGGCATACGGCTGACACACTACCCTGGCGATACAATCGTTCTGGTGACATATTCTGTTATTAACCCTTGCTGGGTATTTGTGCTATTTACCCTGTCTGTCTGGTTCAAGATTATCCTGGTCTCAGGTTTCTGATCACCCTTACTGTTTAAGGGACATGCATGCTTTGCTAGTGTGCCTTTAAAAATGTGTAATGCCTTTTGAATGAGTCAGTAATGTCATTCAGCGGGCATAAAAGTAAGTAATTATGATATTTTTTCATCTTCTCCTGCTTTTTTTACTTGCCGTTTTCCACACCCACCGCAGGAGGCATTTGGACTAACCAGTCAGTGTGTATAGGAGGTATAGATAAAAAATGCACTGAGCAGATGCGACTGAGTTGCTCCACCTCTCTCCTGCACTGTGAGCTGAAGGGAGGGTAGGGCTGGGTACCCCCAGCTACTGCAGAGACAGGGAAAGACAGAAATCAATACACACAGGGAGAAAAAGAGACAACAGAGAGAGGGACAGTAAAAGAAAAAACCACAGAGAGGCACATCTAGAAAATGTAAAGAGAGAAAGACAGCAAGTTAAGCAGTCAAAGAACAAGAAAAGGTATAATGAGAGACCGCACACAAGAGACAGCACAAGAAAGAGTGTGAGAGTGAGTGACCATGTGAGGGAGTTTGAGTGAGACAGTGAGTATGTAAACCATGAAAGAGCGCAAGTGAGTGTGTCAACGGGTGAGTGAGTTTGTGTGAGAGCATGAGTGTGTGAGTGAGTCAGGGGGTGAGTGTGGGAGCGAGTGTGAGTGTGTCTTGCTTTCACAGTTGCAGAGATAGCTAATATTCAGTTCCTCAGTTTCCCTAGTCTGAGGTCCTGAGTGTACACAGGGTATCACGTACACAGCTTGTGCTAGTTCATGTGAAGCTTTGAAGGGTGGAGTAATGGGTGGGGAGGCGGTGGGGAATATTCTGGAAGTGGTAGCTGAAGAAACACTCCTAGCTGAGGGGAATGGCCAGAGAAGAGGAAACTACACCGTTTAAAACAAGAAAATAGACATGTGCATTCATTTTAGTACTAAAACGATTTAGTCCGAATTTTGGGATAATTTAGTTTTCGTATTACTCAAGAGATACGAAACTGCTCAGTACAAAAAACAAAAGAAACTAAAATAAAATGCACTACATTTTAGTTTCAGTCCTTTTTGTGATAATACATTGATGAGTGAAGGAGACCAGCAATGAAGAGCGCAACATATGAAGTTCTGGACCCTCCACATGCCAATGCAGTAGGATGTTCTATACAGAGAGGGGCATTAATTAATGCAGGAGGATGTTCTTTACATTATACAGAGAGGGGTATTAATGCAGGAGGATGTTATATACATTATACAGAGAAAGGTATAAATTGAGGAGGATGCTCTATACAGAGAGGGACATTAATTAATGCAGGAGGATGTTTTATACATTATACAGAAAGGGGTATTAATTAATGCAGGAGGATGTTCTAAACATTATACAGAGAGGAGCCTTTTTTTTGTTTTAGCCCTTTAAATCCAGTGGCTGTGAGCGCTGAGATCGGCTGCTTGTTATATTATCTCTCAGTACAATGTATCTGTTAAAGTAACTGACTGTAACAGAGCTCAGAGTTTCAGTAAAACAAGGAAATAATATTGTTATAACCTCTTATATATATAAATATTATTTACTAGTTTTGCTGTGATGAGCAGCAGTCAGTTACTGTAACAGCTTTGCTGACACGGGGCAGTATTACAATGTTGGTGCTAACTTAATCAGAGCTGTTGTAAACTGAAAACCTTCATAGGCTATAATGGCTCTGGGAAGTTTACAACAGCTCTGGTTAAGTTAGTACCAACTATGTAATATGGCCCACATTGTGCTGAGAGTGAGTGATACTGTAACAAGCAGCGATCTCAGCCCTCTGAGGAGCCACTACAATAGTAATTGTATCCGCTGGTTTTCAGATGAATGAAATAAATTTTCATACTAAAGATCTGAAAACGAATTTCTTTAGCAACTAAATAAATTGCATTTTAGGACTAATCCATTAGTTCAAAACAACATTTTGTGCTGTGCACGTGTCTACAAGAAAAATTTTTTTTTTTAGCTGTCCGACTCGCATATGGAATAGTTTTCTCTGTAATGGCACAATCGAGCTGAAACCTTAGGAGACCCAGGGCCGGTCTGCCCCCCCCATCCATGCCAATCAGCAAAGAGATGCATAATATTCTCCATCGGGAGTGTTTGCTGTCCTAACGCATTGCCAATCTATGCTGTGCCTGGTGCCCTTAATGTGCCACAATGCCAATCTACGCAGTGCGTGGTGCCCCTCCTTTGGCACTGAAGAGGCACCAGGCACCAAGCCTAGATCGGTAACGCGGCAACGGAAGGGGCACCAGGCACAGCATAGATTAGCGCTGCAATCTATGCTGCACCTGGTGCTGCTCCTGTGCCACAGTGCCAATCTGCGCCTGGTGGTGCCCCCTGGTCCTGCTGTGTCGATATACTCACATAAATCATACTGCCACTGCCAGTGTTTCCCTGCGACCTACCACTCTCACTCTGTGGCTGTGGTCCACAGTCCGACTCCAGGTCTCCAGCAGCAGACTGGCAGCAGGGTCCTAGTTCTCGAATTCATTTCACCCCCCTTAATTCATTCTCCCCCTCAATTCATTCTCCCCCTCAATTCAATCACCCCCTAAATTCATTCCCCCCCTCAATTCATTCACACCCTCAATTCAATCTCCCCCTCAATTCATTTCACTCCCTTTTAATTCATTCTCCCCGTTAATTCATTTTATACTCCCTGCTCGCACGCACACATCACCCCTGCTCACACATCACCCCTGCTCACACGTACACACATCACCTCTGCTCACACGCACACACATCACCCCTGCTCACACGCACACATCACCCCTGCTCACACATCACCCCTGCACACCCACCCCCATGCTCACACCCACCTCCCCATTCTCACACCCACCCAATGCTCACACCCACCCAATGCTCACACACACACCCAATGCTCTTACTCACCCAATGCTCACACACACACCCAATGCTCTTACTCACCCAATGCTCACACACACACCCAATGCTCACACACCCAATGCTCACACACACACACACCCAATGCTCTCACTCACCCAATGGTCACACACACACCCAATGCTCACACACCCAATGCTCACACACACACCCAATGCTCTCACTCACCCATGCTCACACACCCCATGCTCACACTCACAGACACACACTCCATGCTTACACACCCACCTCCCCCATGCTCAACCCATACTCACACCTCCTGCTTGCTACTTACCCTAGGATTCAAATTCCTGGCTGCCTCTGTGGTCCCAGCTGGTCTCTCTCCACTCCCCCCTCCCTGCACGTGCTGGACACTTCCAGCACATGAGCAGGGGAGGGAGGCTCTGCTTGCTGATTCACAGCTGCTGTGAGGAGGAAGGGGGTGGATGGGCGGGACCAGCATGTTCCCATGTAAGCTGTGGTCTGGCAGCCTCGTCTTCCCCCTACTCTGCGCCCCCCCAAGGGCCTTTACTTCCAGTGCAGCGTGTGGGAGTGGGATCCCACACGCTGCCGAGTAAATGGGAGACCCAGTGCCCGATCCTTGCAAGGCTTCCGCTCGCTGGGTGGTCCAGATTTTTCCGCCCCTCAAATGGCAGAAAGCCAGAATAGTAAGGCAGCCAGCCGCCTGTGCTGCCTTACACTAGCGCCGGCCCTGAGGAGACCTGAGGGGGGACCCACTTTAGAGGAGGCCACTAGTGCTGATGCCTATTCTCAGTGCTCTCATAAATCTTGCTCTGGATGCTTTAATATTTATGCAGTATCACGGCATTCTTATAGCAGGGTCGGTCATGTCCACAGTGTAGAATAAGTATATAGTTGTGCTCCCCATGCTGTTATTGTGCAGGATACACCAGTGTACAGATAGTATAAATTTAGCAGCCGCTGGAATGGCATTCAGCAGGGGTGGATACTTCTGAACTGGCGTCGCTTTTCTTTCTTTTTTTCTGTGATTTTGGATAAGGATTGGAGGAATATACAGTTACCATTAGTGAGCATTAACAGGAAGGGCCAACTTAGGGTTATGGGTATCTAATTGCAACATGTTATTAGCTGTTAATTTGAAATGGATTGAAGTTCCAGTGATGTTCTAGTGCAAAATAGTACCGGCTGGGTGGAGTAGAGGTAACATCACTGCTCTATAACCGTGGAGAGAGACTGTGGAGACACAGGTTCGATCCCGGCAAGAGCACCTCTCCAGTAAGTGTTCTTGGGCAAGACACCTAACGGGACATACTCACCACCCAGGACATACTTAAAAATGAGAGAAATCTCAATGTATCCTTCCTGGTAAAATACTTTCCCGAAAAAAAATAAAAAAATGTCATGAGCTATTTCAGTGTTTATAAAACTCCCCTGCAGAATTGGTTAAAGTGCATGTTGGCATTAGGAATGGATCAGATCCACTTTAACAATAATTGGCTGTGTGTGGACTCGACTTTTCAAGTGGTTTGGATTATCACTGGCCATTCAAATCAAAGTGACTTTCCCTACGATGGTAGGGCCATTCATTGTGGTGGTAGAATATCTAATTAAAAATAGAATAAGAAAATTATAATTTACTAGAAGAGTGTTAGTGATTTATAACATTTCTGGTCAAAGTATTGAACAGCCGCACAATGCAGCAATTCAAAAATAGGATTAACGAGGTTATCATCAAGAACTAGTCAAAGCACCTGAAATTTATTTTATTCTTACTAGACAGACCATTTGGATCAAATCAGAAACTATATATCTCTTTAACCATTTTTTTCTATATTAACATTAATTATAGTAGTGAATGTCTTTTCTTCAGATTTATCCAAATTTTCTAAGACTTGTTCTATTACATAGAATTATAGCGAGAAGAAAGAAATAAACCTAGTAGCGAGTATTTATGTTCCAGGAAGGCATGAGAGTGGAATTCGAAAATACAGCATTTTCTTACATAATGTAATTAGGAATTGGTACTGCATGAATGAGAATAAACAATTGTCAACCCCCAGCTTAATATGAAATACAGATTTCCTGGAGCATTAAAACCAAAATTAGTTCCATAACCTCAACAGTTGAATGTCTCTGTACTGTTTTACACAGCCTGAAATTCAGTTAAAGCATTACCATTTCTCAATTGTCTCTCCCTCTATGTCTGAGGGAGTGTATATGTATTTATATATAACAAACCAAGAAGAGAGCACACCAGCTAACACATTCAAAGAATTCAACAGTAGCTTATACATTTAAACATTTTATTAGACAACCCTTTAGAGATTCTAACAACTCTTAACCCTTAGAGGATTTCAACAGTTTTTAACCCATTCAAGATTCGTTATAAGGTTTTTAATCCTAACCTCTGTTAAAAAATGATGGGAATTTAGTTCACAACATATGGCCATAAATTGCTTAAATCTGTCAACATTGCCAATGTATCCCACCTTTGACAGGTCCTACTGTACATCACCTACTTACTGCCATTATGGGATTAACTCACTTACTGAGGACTGAATCCTTTCTGGAGCTCCCTGCGATTCAAGGTTAAATAGATCCTGGAGGTGGAACACCTGTGACAGGGAGGGGTGCCAGCCTATATATATATATACCTAGAAAAACATATATCTGTTGCACGCGCAGCCAACAGAAGCCTGATGCGCAGCTTCGGAGAAACGTTGGATCCACGCGCAGCCTCTACCCGTCGGCCGCATGCGCATCCAGGAGAACAGGATGCGCACGCAGCAGCCGGGTAGAGGCTGCGAGCGCATCCTGTAGAGCCGGATGTGCACGCAACCTATAGCCGTCTGCTGCGAGCACATCCGGCTCTACAGGATGCGCGCAGTCTCTACCCGGCTGATGTGCGCATCCTGTTCTCCTGAATCTGCGCGCAGCCGCTACCTGGATGCACACGCGGCCGACGGGTAGAGGCTGCGCGCGGATCCAGCGTCATGAGCTGGGGGCATATATATCCATGTGAGCTGGGGCAAATATACCCATGTGAGCTGGGGGCAATTATACCCATGTGAGCTGGGAGCAATTATACCCTTGTGAGCTGGGGGCAATTATACCCATGTGAGCTGTGAGCAATTATACCCATGTGAGCTAGGGGCAAATATACCCATGTGAGCTGGGGGCAATTATACCCATGTGAGCTGGGAGCAATTATACCCATGTGAGCTGGGGGCAAATATACCCATGTGAGCTGGGGGCAATTATACCCATGTGAGCTGGGGGCAATTATACCCATGTGAGTTGGGGGCAATTATACCCATGTGAGCTGGGGGCAATTATACCCATGTGAGCTGGGGGCAAATATACCCATGTGAGCTGGGGGCAAATATACCCATGTGAGCGGGGGCAAATATACCCATGTGAGCTGGGGCAATTATACCCATGTGAGCTGGGAGCAATTATACTCATGTGAGCTGGGAGCAATTATACCCATGTGAGCTGGGGCAAATATACCCATGTGAGCAGGGGGCAATTATACCCATGTGAGCTGGGGCAAATATACCCATGTGAGCTGGGGCAAATATACCCATGTGAGCTGGGGGCAATTATACCCATGTGAGCTGGGGCAAATATACCCATGTGAGCTGGGGCAAATATACCCATGTGAGCTGGGGCAAATATACCCATGTGAGCTGGGAGCAATTATATCCATGTGAGCTGGGGCAAATATACCCATGTGAGCTGGGAGCAATTATACCCATGTGAGCTGGGGCAATTATACCCATGTGAGCTGGGAGCAATTATACCCATGTGAGCTGGGGGCAATTATACCCATGTGAGCGGGGGCAAATATACCCATGTGAGCTGGGGGCAATTTATATACCCATGAGAGCTGGGGGAAAATATACCCATGTGAGCTGGGGCATATATATCCATGTGAGCTGGGGCAAATATATCCATGTGAGCTGGGGGAAAATATACCCATGTGTGCTGGGGCAATATATATATCCATGTGAGCTGGGGCAAATATACCCATGTGAGCTGGGGACAATATATATACCCATGTGAGCTGGGGGCAATATATATATAAACCCATGTGAGTTGGGGGCAAATATATCCATGTGAGCTGGGGGCAATATATATATATATATCCATGTGAGCTGGGAGCAATATGTATATATTTACATGTGAGCTGGGGGCATTATATATATCCATGTGAGCTGGGGGTCAGAAACTGGGTGCGATAAAGAGCCACATCATTGGGAGCACTGGGCAGCCATATGCTCCACAACAATAGACTGCCCTCCGGGCAAGCTTGATACCTAGTATATATATATATACCATCAAGCATGTAATTGAGCCCATAGTTGTATGAGTTTTGTGTGGAAGAACAGACTGGCCTGCACAGAGCCATCACCTCAACCCCATTGAACACCTATGGGCAGAACTGAAATGGAGATTGCGAGCCAGACCTTGACGTCCAACATCAGTGTCTGACCTCACAAATGCTCTACTGGTCGATGTGACAAAAATTCCCACAAAAACACTCCAAAATCTTCCCACAAGAGTGGAAACTGTTATAGCTTTTTAAGGACGAGGGGCAACTCCATATTAATGTGTATGCATACCAAATACAATGTCATTAAAATCCCTGTCGGTGTAATGGTCAGATGTCCCAATACGTTTTCTACGTATAGTGTTTATATAAGTGTTAATTTAGTTAAGTAATAATTTATGTCAAAGATTTAGTTATAGTCTAGTATTTGTCACTGAAAAATTGTAGGGAACTATAGGCTTTATTCAGAGAGCACCGAATTGTCACCGACAATTCGGTGCTCTCTCATTTCCTGCACTTCGGGGAATCAAATTCTCCGACCCTGTGGTGAATTCAGCATTCACCGCAGGGTCCCCGAAGTGCAGGGAACGGATCTGAAAATCCGCTGAAAATCTCAGAAAATCCACCGAAAACCCTGCCGATACAATCTGAAATGCTGCAGAAAACCCAGCGAATGTACCCGACGATCTGCCGCAAACCCGCTGGACACGATCCGACGATCCGCAGAACACAGCGCCGACCAGCTCCCGGAAAAAGCCAACAAGATGACGAACGGGGTTAAAAAAACCAAAAAACCATTTAAAGTTTCAGCTTGAAAGGCTGTTTGCAAGAATCTGGAGAGAGCTTTTGCTGCAAATTAAAAGAATAAATGGTTTATTAGATATTGAGTAAAAATGGGAATATTTTTAACATTGAAACCTATGGGATTCGCCAGATTAGACCTGCCGAATGAAACCAGCAAACATCAGAGCATTTCACTGACATTTCTCTGCTGTTCGGTGTTTTCTGTATAGGTTGGCCATTGCTTCTCTATGGGGATTTCACTGCCGTTGAACAGGTACCGTATTTTGCTGGCAATTTGCCAAAATTTTGCTAACTGCGCTTTTTGAATAGCCGAATGGCCACAAAATTGAATCGTACGGGAAAATTCACTGTTCAGTGCAATTTCGGGGCCATTCAGCTCTCTTTGAATAACCCTGTAAATTATGATGACTAAAACTATGACGAAAATCTACTGACATTTTCATCGACTCATAAAAACTGCTAATTTTGATTGAGTTTTAGTCCTTTGACTAAAATGACATTTAGTTTCAGTCATACCGTTATGGTCCCTTGGTCCTTTGACGGCCAATGGCGTGAGTTGAGAGATGTACACATTTGTGCTTGGAGCTGAGAGACGTCTCTACCTTTTTTCTTTATTTCTTTCAGTTTTTGTATCAACTAGCTCTTACGCTCAAATTGGCAGAAGCTCTGCCAAATAATTATGTCTTCCTTTATCACCTCCGGACACTCTGCTAAAAGTTTTTATTTAGCATACCTCCTCTTTTACATACACAATGAATACTTTTGAAAAATACTTCTTCTCTTATGCAAATGTTATTATAATAGTCCGATACCAAAATCCAAAAATATAGAATATATAAAAATGTTGCATTATAGAGAGTAAATATAATAGATCATGATAAATGTGTTAGAAAATATGTGGAAGATAAGTAGAGCAGGCAAAAAATTAAAACAGAGCAAAAAAGAAAAAACAAGACTAAAGTAAAGAAGACAAAATGGATTGAAAAGGATGTGGGAATGATGACGAGGCTGAATAGCTATAAAAAATGAATAATCAAATATAAAGGGTGTGTGATCCATGAGGAAAGATGATATACCAGCTGAGAAGAGGTATAGAAACAAGTAAAAAGTGAACAATAATAACATAGAAATACCATGCAGATGGTAAAAAATTAGGAAATGATAAATATTAGAAAGAGATTGAATGTGTTAAAATATATGCACGTACTTTTGATGAACAATTAGATATAGCATGCACTAGTGAAAGTGTGTGAAAAGACCAGCAAATATTCAAAATGCTGGATTTAAGAGCAAGCATGAAGGTACGTAATGATGCAAAAGTAATGATAGTGAACGTTATAGAAGATAGTATATGTGAGTGAAAAAACGTGGTAAGACAAATAAAATTTGTAATGGAGGGAATAATATAGCACATAGAATTTAATATAATATTTCCATATACATATTTGCAGCCTAAGTGGGATGTAGAAAAGGTTGTGCAGGTTGGAAAAGTACGAAAGGTGAAAAGAACGGTCTCAATGTAAAGATATATAACATACCATTTGACTTTCACTATTTACGACATCTAACCCTCCACCCCTTAATGCCTTAATGTTCAATTCTAGGATATTGATTAGTATAGCTTCCAGACCTGAAGAAGAGAGGAATCCTCTTGAAAGCTTGTCTTTTAAATGTAACGTTAGCCCAATAAAAAAGGTATCACTACGTACTGCTATACTCATGATATATAAGTAGTAACGTGTTTGAGAGACAAAAAAATGTGTCCCAAAGCTAAGTGAAAATGTGAAGATTCCTTACCAAACAAAATAGAACAAAAACAAAAAAGGGAAAACTAAAAGTAAAAATTAAAAGAAATAGAGGAATCATAAGTATGCCTACCCTTCAAGAATATAGGTCCAGTTTTCTGTCATCAGGAAACAGAGAGGGTGAAACGTATTCACTCAGTCCTTTAAGAGTATATTGTAGTCCAGTAGGCTTCTCTTTGTAGCAAATGTTTACAGCAGTTTCCACATGTAAGTGGAGGTAAATGCCATGGTCATTGCCTATGAAAATCAATGTAGTAAGTCTATGAGTAAAAATTTAAAAATTATTTGGCAATTAGTTTGTCTGTAATACTGTCCCTGAATGCAGTGGTGATTGCATGTCGATGTCTTCAAATTCTGGTTTTCTAAATCTTAGGTTTAACAGAATATGAGGCAACTCGAGCTATAATGAAGAGTAGGTCTCTCAAATTTCTATTTAGTCGTAAACTGATGACAGGAGGATTATGGAATTGTTGAGGTAATGTTTCATCATATTTAAACATTTGTCAGTGTTTCTTTATTTTTGTAGAGATGGGGTTACTGTAACAATGAAATGTCAAAGGGAGAAAGATATGAGTTGAAGGTTGTTTATCTGGGCTGATTTTTAAATCCATCCTTTTTAAATATTTTCTCTAGTGCCTCATCTTGACATTGGGTAATATGACCCCTTTGTTTAAGTTGGATAGTAACATCTTGTGTCTGTACATTTTGAAGAATGGAAATCGGAATTGTCCAATGGGTAGGTATTGTGGCAACAGGATATAACGTTCTATATTACTAGCAATATTTTGGTAGAATATTACAGAGGCGTAGCAAGGTGATGAGGCACCCGGGGGCAAGTCCTCCCCTAGCGCCCCCCCCATATTTTAGATGAAATAATGCGTAGTAACACAAATTTGCTCATGGTGTGGGAAATGAGGTGAATTAGTGCAGCAACATTGTTTGCGTTACAAACAAATAATTCAACTGCCTTAGAACAGAGGGGGAAAAGATGTTTTGCAATTGTTTTTTTTCTTAATTTTTCTATTTTTACACATTATATGGTCATGTTTGGTATCATCAGAAAGGCCAGATTCTATCTTTCCAGTGACACTGCACTTGACCTTGTGGGGAATACATTATGGTGATGATGCAGTTCAAAGGACCCCCTGTGCTCTTCGCAGCAGATTAAGTTTTTGATGAAACAATGTTTAACCCTTTCCATGCAGAGGACGCGCACAGCGCGTCCTGCCGCATGGCCACTTCGCTGCAGAGGACGCTCTGAGTTCGTCCTCCATGTGCAGCGGCGATCGGCCGGGATTCCGGCCGATTGTGGCGGCCCCCCGGTGCGGGCTGACTTCATCGATGTTAGCCCAGCCTCCGGGACCTCGGCGGGCACAATAGACGTCATCGCACATGCGCGATGACGTCTATTTCAGGCACCCCCCCATCCATGCAGGCCAGCCAGTAAAGGCAGACACCGCTTGGAAGGGCACAGCCTGCCCTTCCAGGCGGCGGCTGTCTTTAACCCCTAGGGGGCTGGATCGCGATATAGCGCTAACATGCGCCATATCGCGCTCCCCTCCCGGAGCTGGCCGACATCTTGGATGTCGGCCAAGCTTCCAGGATATCCCCCTAATGACTGGCGTCATCGCGGATAGCGCGATGGCGCCAGTTTCGAAATTAACCCCTTGCTGCCACCTATGGTAGAGATAGGGGGTTCCAATGAACCCCATATCTCCCGATCCGTGACAGCTAGGGGTTAATGTTTGATATCATTGGAACGGCCAGAGCATAGCCTTTTCAATGATACCAAACATGACCATGTACAGTTTAAAAAAAAGAATTAAAAATAAAAATAAAAATAAAAAAAAAAATTTTGTTTTTGTTTTGTTTTATTAATGCAGCAATATTGTTCCCATTTCAATTATAATGTGAACAATGATGCTGCATTAACGATTTTTTCTATGGGGGGCGTTTGCCAAAAAACATGTAATTTTCCCCAAAAAAAAGTAACGATTCCCCGTTTCTAACTTTTTTAACAAGCGCACCCCATAGAAAATATAACTGCAAACACTCGCATGTTAAAATGTGAAAAAAAAACACTTTACACGTTGTAAATTATTGAAAATTCAATTTTTTTTGCATTTTATGTTATAATATACAGACAGGACATAACGTATACATATAATAATGATATATTATGAATCTGCCGAGTCTCCTGGAAAGAACTATATATAATATGTCTGGTCAATTATTAAAATGTGACTTCAAATAGCATTTAAACATGATGAGCGAAACCGGTAAAAATGAGCTCAGCACAGAGGTGTGAAAAGGCTCAGCAGCGAAAGGGTTAATAACACATTGCTCCATCCCCTCCACACTTGTTGCTGCTGTGAGAAATTAGAAGGTGTGGTAATGCAGCAATATTATTCACTTTATTATTGAAAAGTGATCAATACTGCTGCTTTTGAAGAAGAAAAATAATTTATTTTTCCAGATTACCTTGTCATGTTTGGTATCATTGGAAAGGCCAGGATCTGTCTTTTCCAATGACTCTAAAAAGGACCTCCTACATTAATCACTTTTGCCGTTTCTTAAGAAAAAGTAGAAAAAAGGAAATTTTTTATTTAGTACTGCAACATCCCTTGTATTGGGATTCCCCTGGGGAGGGGAACTCCCTCTTTATGACAGCATTGTGTGCATGCGCCATGACACCCACGGCCGGGGGGACAGTCTCACAGTGAGGGCTGACATGCAAGATGTCAGCCCACTGTGGTTGAAGCCCCAGATTGGTGCCAGATAGGTGCCGAACTGGGGCAACGCATTGGTCAACCCCTTTTTGCAGTGCCCCCCCTCACAATCACCGGGAGCAAATGCCCCCCTCACTATGCCACTGGAGTATTATGACCTGTAGTTTTCCTGAACAGCATATATCGCAGATATACTGGTCTTCACAAAAAAACGTCTACAATGAAAACAACAGATCTAATGAGGGTCTTAATTGGAGACCACCTTAACAGGACTGTCAAGTGCATTAACTCATCCCACCATTTGAAGACATGATTCCGTGCTTCCTTAACAAATTATAGAAAATTTGGTGCACATATTTAGAATAAAGGATCATTTTATGCTGAAATTTGGCAAAAATAAATGTAGCATGAACATATTGAGTATGGGGGCACCAACACTGCCCCCTTTGTAATGCCCTACAGCTGCAAAAACAAAAAATTTAGTTTTCAAAATGAAATTATTTGAGTTGTAGCACCAGTAAGGCTAGGGACAGATGAGCGCATTTTCTGCGGCCACCGTCAAAATGTACGTCGATGCGTGCGCACGCATTTTTTCACGGAATACGCTTAAGTGGTCAGACGATGCGCAATTCTGGACGTATTTCATGACGATGGGGTGAAAAGAAGTCTAGGGAAATCCGGCTGTTTGAACGTTATGTTGGCCGCACACTAGCAGCGTCTGACATCTCCTAATCACGCACACACGCTGCTATGCGGCCGCAGCGCACTCTGTACGTCAGTACCAGCGGTTTAACGTTCTCGAAAAAATGCGTTCATTTTCCACTTGCGTTGCGCGGCCGGACTTTTGTGCGACCGTACTTCGTATATTGGCTGTCATTGCCCGTCATCTGCTGCTAGTGCGGCCGTGATTATGTGCGCCAGAACGCGCGTTCGCACTGCCTCAGTCTGACCCTAGCCTTAATGATACAAAAGAAATTCGACAGGTGAAATGTATATGTAATTGATGAAATCAGTACTTGAATTCTTTATTATCCTGTTAATGTGCGAAGAGTGTATATAGATTTTAACATCCATTGTGACCAATAAAAGCTCAGAGTTTGTGTATTTTTGGGGTGGTGTATAGAACTGCTATTTTTGAATATTTCACAGTCAAGTGCAAAATCACTTAACCCTTTCGCTGCTGAGGCTTTTCCCGCCTCTGTGCTGAGGTCATTTTTACCGGTTTTGCTCATCATGTTTAAACGTGTTTTGAAGGCTTATTTTAGTATATTACCCAGACATATTATATATCGTTCTTTCCGTCAGACTCGGTAGATTCATAATATGTCATTATTATATGTATACGTTATGTCATGTCTGTATATTATAACAAAAAATGCAATAAAATATGTATTTTCAATAATTTACAACGTGTAAAGTGTTTTTTTTCACATTTTAACATGCGAGCAATTGCGGTTATATTTTGTATGGGGTGCGCTTGTTAAAAAAATTAGAGATGGGGTCTCGTTAAATTTTTTTTTGGGGAAAATTACGCGATTTTTAACAAACGCACCGCATACAAAAATCGTTAGTGCAGCATCATTGTTCACATTATAATTGAAATGGGAACAATATTGCTACACTAACAAACCAAAAAAATTTAGTTTTCAAAATGAAAATATTTGAGTTGTAGCACCAGTAAATGATACAAAAGAAATTCGACAGGTGAAATGTATATGTAATTGATGAAATCAGTACTTGAATTCTTTATTATCCTGTTAATGTGCGAAGAGTGTATATAGATTTTAACATCCATTGTGACCAATAAAAGCTCAGAGTTTGTGTATTTTTGGGGTGGTGTATAGAACTGCTATTTTTGAATATTTCACAGTCAAGTGCAAAATCACTTAACCCTTTCGCTGCTGAGGCTTTTCCCGCCTCTGTGCTGAGGTCATTTTTACCGGTTTTGCTCATCATGTTTAAACGTGTTTTGAAGGCTTATTTTAGTATATTACCCAGACATATTATATATCGTTCTTTCCGTCAGACTCGGTAGATTCATAATATGTCATTATTATATGTATACGTTATGTCATGTCTGTATATTATAACAAAAAATGCAATAAAATATGTATTTTCAATAATTTACAACGTGTAAAGTGTTTTTTTTCACATTTTAACATGCGAGCAATTGCAGTTATATTTTGTATGGGGTGCGCTTGTTAAAAAAATTAGAGATGGGGTCTCGTTAAATTTTTTTTTGGGGAAAATTACGCGATTTTTAACAAACGCACCGCATACAAAAATCGTTAGTGCAGCATCATTGTTCACATTATAATTGAAATGGGAACAATATTGCTACACTAACAAACCAAAAAAAAGAAAAAAAAATGTTTATTTTTTTTATAATTTTTTTTTAAATATATTTTTATTTTTAATTTTAATTTTAATTTTTTTTTAAAAAACTTTTTTCACATTCGTGTTTGGTATCGTTGGAACGGCCATGCTCTGGCCGATCCAACCATACCAAACATTAACCCCTAGCTGCCACGGATCGGGAGATAGGGAGTTCATTGGAACTCCCTATCTCCACCGTTGGTGGCAGTTAGGGGTTAACTCTAGGACTGGCGTCATCGTGCTACGCACGATGACACCAGTCCTCAGGGGGAGTTCCCAGAGGCTTGGCCGACATCCAAGATGTTGGCCAGCTCCGGGAAAGGATCGCGAACCGGCGCTTTTCAGCGCCGATTCGCGATCCAGCTCCCCAGGGGTTAATGCCAGGCACCATTTGGAAGGGCAGGCTGTGCCCTTCCAAATGGTGACTGGTTAACCCCCGCAACGCAGCCGATCGGGAGGGAGAGAGGTCCGAAGGACCTCCCCCCCTCCCTTTCAGGCGCCTCCTCCGCACATGCGGGGGGGGCGCCTGAATTAGGTGTCATCGCGCTGCCGCGATGACACCTAACTCCAGCGGCTGCGGTTCCGGATGCCGGGCTGACATCGAGGATGTCAGTCTGCACCGGGGGGGCCAGCGATCGGCCGGAACCCGGCCGAACGCTGACCCCAATGGGAGGACGCGCTCAGCGCGTCCCCCGCACAGCAGCGGTAATGCGGAGGACGCGCTCAGCGCGTCCTCCGCATTGAAGTGGTTAACACTAGGTTCTGAGAGTGTCAGACCTCGTCCTGGCGTAGGCTAGGGATGTGCGTTTCGGGTTTCTGAATTTCGGAATTTTCACGAAATTTCCCGATTCGTGTTTTCGGATGCGGCCGATTTTCCGAAAATTTTTAGATCCGAAAATGGCAGATCCGAAAAGTTTTCCGAGCCGAAACGAAATATTTTCGGAATTTTCGAATGTACTTGAAATGTGTCAAATCGAAATTTATTGCTTTGAAACGAGGAGAACAGACGTTCCGAAAAACGAAAATTTCCGAAAATACGAAAAGTCGATACAAAAAACGAGCTAAGTGACACGAACATGCGAAAAATGGTCGAAATTACGAAACATTCACAATTCCAAAAAACGAAAATTTCCGAAAATACGAAAAGTCGATACAAAACCGAGCTAAGTGACACGAAAATACGAAAAATGGTTGAAATTCCGAAAAAAAAGAAAACGAAAAACGAGTCGAGCCGAACCGAATCAGAAATCGGGTGAAACGAGACGAATCGAAAAGTTTAAAAATCCGAAAAATCGAATCGAACCGAAAAAAAAAATCGGTGCACAAGCCTAGCGTAGGCCGGACCAGGCGCTCCTGCTTGCTGGCTCCCTGTCCTCCTTGCACCTCCCAGTGCTCCCCTGTGTGGCTCCTTCCTCCTGCGCGCTCTCCCCTATGCGCACGTGCTGCCGGCTTCAGCATCTTTAAGCTGCCAGCGGCAAATCGCGCTTGTCACGTTATCACGCCCGTGACGGTCTCCCCAGGAGTCATGTGGCCCGTTCCACCAATGGTTGTGCAAGGCGCTCTAATTAAACTTGCTTTGCCCCATTCACCTTGCCCTTTCGTGGTTTCAGATTACTTTGACCTTTTAAGTGCCCTGTTATTGTTGCTTTTCGCTCATATTTACTGATACTGTGTTTGACTCGGATTTGGCTATCGAGCTGTGTACCTTTCTAACCCTTTGACTCGTATTTTCCTCTCAACTATTCTACCTGCTTGGCAGGACCTCTGGCTTCCAGGCTTTGCCTGGTTCTGTTCTCCCATTTTTCCTTTCCGTACCTCTCCTGTCGCATACTGACAGCCATACAAGGACTGATGTTTCCGCTCAACTGCTCCATACGCAAATCAGACTGCTACACCCACCCTCACAAACCTCCCTTTTCCTCACTAGTCTCTAATAGTAGCCTGGGGATTTTAACTGCTATTCCTGCAGTAATCAATAAAAGTGTGGATATATCCGATATACAACTCCCTCATGATTATCTATGGTTCTTAGAAAAGACTTTTCAAATAAATCACCATTTTCTTTCTATGTTTACAGTTGAATAAAGTATAACTGCTGCTAGTTTTCTGTTTAATTTCTTTTTTTCCCTCTATGCCTCTGATACCTGATCTAAAACCTCACTCTCCCTCTTCCTCTATACTGCACACAACATCGAAAACCTCCACCAACTGCTGTAATCCAGCAAGGGTAACAGGGTAAAGGTCCCAGGGTGTCTGAAGCAGGGACGAGCAGTCAGGGGTGGCAGGGCCTCCCCTGCCATTCCAGTAAATTAATGTGCTCATTGTGCTGTAATGACATGTATGTATGTATATTTAATCTGTAAATAAAATATTATTCATTGAAAAAAGTTCTCATACTCACCTCTCCACGCTCCCTTGCTGTGCTTCTCTGTCCTCCGCTTTTTTTCCCCTCGTACTTTCAATCTGCCGGCTGCTGTGTGTGTGATTCACTACACAGACAGCAGGGGCAGCACTGAGCCAGCATAGCTACGCAATTTGCGCAGCTGACACGCTACGCTAATTGCGTAGCTCAAGCTGACTTCCTGGTTCTACGCTCTTCAGTGCCTTCAGAGGCACTGAGAGCAATTGAAAGCTTGAGCCAATGAGAAAGCTCCATTGGTCTCAAGCAAGTCTTTTTTTTTAAAAAAAAACACCCCCATGGGAGTCCTCGTCAGTCATGGGGGGGCGGGCAGGCAGAGCTCAGCAGTCAGCATGTGTGTAATAGCGCCCTCTATTAGTCAGTTTTGTTAGTGCATGCTCTTAGAACTGTAAAAAAAAAATGCGAACTTTACTTTATAAATAGTGAAACTCTATTTTCCTATATAACGATAATCAAATGTGTAAATTGCGACTGCGTAACCCTGTGTATATCTGGCTCTGATACTAGCCAGTGCCTCACCAGCCACTGACCTCACCGCACGTCACTGGTCTGAAGAAATAGCAGATCCTTCTAGTCAAATAGATAACTATATTATTTCAGTTGCTAAAATGCTTTTTTTTTTTTTACCAGGTTGCATTTATTGCAATGTTATAAAACATTGAAATGCAAGCTTATAGATGCTTCTGGTTTTTATGTGATGTAGCCACATTGAATGTTCATAGATACTGTGACAGTGTGATAAAGTGCTGGGTGGTAGACCATAGGTTTATCTGCTGGCGGATGGAGGACTGCCTTTTTCCCTGAAGAGTTAACTTCAAGATCCTTACTCTGACCTACAAAACTCTCACTAACTCAGCTCCCCGCTACCTGTCCTCACTAATCTCCAAATACACCCCAGCCCACTCCCTAAGGTCAAACAATGACTTGCGCCTACCTTCCTCCCGCATCACCTCTTCCCATAATAGACTGCAGAATTTCTCACGCGCAGCTCCCATCCCCTGGAACGCTCTCCCTCGTTCGGTCAGACTTTCCCCTAGTTTCCCTTCCTTCAAATGCTCCCTTAAGACTTTCCTTTTCTAACACCCGACTCCCTAATGCAACCAGTCCATCACTCTCGCCTTGTAGTCCATCAATCTCACCTTGCAGTCCATCACTCGCACCAGTCCATCTCTCTCGCCTTGTAGTCCATCAATCTCACCTTACAGTCCATCAGTCGCACCAGTCCATCTCTCTCGCCTTGTAGTCCTCTCCTCATGTTTCCACCCCCAACCCTTCTAGATTGTGAGTTCCCACAGGAATAGGGCCCTCGTTTCCACCTGTACTGGTTTGTTAAACTGTTTTAATGTATTGTAACCCTGTCTATACTGTGCCCACTGTACAGAGGTGCGGAATATGCTGGCACTATATAAATAAAGATTAATAATAATAACTAACAGCTGAGGCCTAATTAGGATTGCCCTGCCCTTTAAAAGAGGTGTGTGGTTCCCTCAGGGTGCAGAGGCAGGAAAGCCTAATCCTGAGCCCAAGAAGAAAGTAAACAAGATTTTACTTTTATAGGTTGGCAAACGGGTTTGCGGTCCACCATGTTAGACAGGTCTGTTCCAGTGTGAAGTTAGCCTCCTCATCCAGTAGGAGTAGATGTTTATTTTGTATTTGTGAAATTTTACCCTGCAATGGCTGCGCAATAAAGCAGAAATCTGAAGCAGTGATATTTGTGTCAAGTGACTATATCACAATACCGAACAACACACACTCTCCTACATCACAAATACCATATGAGGACCATGGCAACACCTCTGCTCTATAACTATATACAGAAACACCAACTGAAGAAGCTTTTAAGGTGAAAAGCGTATTGTTGTACTGGCAATTTTTATATTTTATTATTGTTTAATATAAACCACCTATTTTATACCCTATTTGGGTCCTGGCTGTTTACATCTACCAAGGAGGTGGTTGAGGCTGATAGGGGATTCGGTGCACCTGGAGAAATCACCGGCTGCCTTCAAATCTGGTGTCTGAGCTATGAGACACCAGGAAATGTGAGTAATATACGTTTTGGTATATTTGCATTATAATTTAAACTGTACTACGCTATGTATAATTTTTACTTTTGAGGGCCACAGAAGAACTACACCCCAGAAGTTAACACAGAACCTGCGAATATATCACAGTCAGAACATTGAAGCGCCAATCTCTGCCACATATTCTTTCGTTCTATAACTATATACAGTGCAGTATACGAGTATATCCCAAGGCATGCTTGAAAATGAGAGAAATCTCAATGTATCCCATTCTGGTAAAACATTTCTATATAAATATATTAATATGGATATTTTAGATACCTTTATTAATAAGGATCTTGGCTATTAACCCAAATTAGTCATTGAAAGTATCACTTGTACATCAGCTCTCTTCCTGTTTATGAGATATATGTAACTAATATTACAAAACCACATGCTGATGTTCGTTACCCTATTGCAGTAGTATTTCATGTCGGTTTTGTGGAAACCAAACATGCTGTTTCACAGAATGTGACTCACCAGAAAAGCCAAAATCATTTCTAGCATCTGTGTTATCACATTTAAGCTGACCCCGAGAAACAGAATAAAAAAAGATCCAGTCCGATTGTCAATCATGAGAATCTGTAGATAAACAGCACAGCCAGAAAATCTGAGCAGATACAGAACTGATGTCTTTTTAATGTTTGGTATGACAGATAATTTGTATTCCCACATTTTCTGCACACCAGAGTGTAAAAACATTGTAATAATAAAATAATTGTTGTTTCTGCCACAAAGGATTAGATCACGCAACTTGCGTTACGATGGATGATGTTGGCAGACGCAATTGTGACTCTGACATGATAAACTCCATCTGCCGGCTGTTTTTACTTCCCTTCGGTCGTGGTATAAATATTATTTATTCCGATCCAGCTCTGCTGTAAAACACGTTCCAGGAAGATATTTACATTTCATTCCCACTCTAAATTTCTTATAAAGTCATTTTTGGAGGCCTCTGTGACGTTTACGATAAAAATAGCATTTTCTGTCCTGCATATATCGTGTTTCTCCATATTTGATTTTACAGTTCAGACAACAGGCCCAATGAGACACAATTCTTTTTAGAGAAAAATATTTGTGTCACATGAACCCCACAAAATGATATGTTGAAGGGTTTATGGGAAAGAGGCCTCCATCACCATATGTGGTAATCTTGCTCCTGTATTGAGAAAAAAGAGGTTTGTGAGGGTTCTGAGCACGAGCAACAGCACTAGTGGCCTGCGCTACGGTGGGACTCGTTAAGGTCTCACAAGGTTTTAACATGATTGATTGTTACAGAGATGACAATTCCATATGCAAATCTGACTGCTATCACCCAGAAAGGGTCGCCAGTACTCAGATGTCAAGGAGGCCATCTCTGCACAAGAGGTGCAGCAACCCGACGGTTGTTTCAGCCTTGTTCAGCCTTGTCAGAAGGGTATAGCTGACACCCCTCTAGGCACCTCTCTTGCAGGGATGACGTCCTTGGCATTTCAGTACTGGCCACTCTTTCTGGGTGATAGAAGTCTGATTTGCATATGGAATTGTCAACTCTGTAATGGCACAATCGAGCTGAAACCTTGTGAGACCTGAACGGGCCCCACCGTAGAACAGGCCACTAGTACCATTGCCGTTCTCAGGACCTTCACAAACCTTCTATTTTCTCACTACAGGTATACATGGTTTTCCAGACATGGACCCCTTGCTCAAGGTGCCTAGAGGGGTGTCAGCTATACCCTTCTGACGAGGCCGAACAAGGCTGAAACAATCGTCGGGGGTTGCTGCACCTCTCATGTAGGGATGACATCCATGGCCTTTCAGTACTGGCCACCCTTTCTGGGTGCCGTGAACTGTTGCCAGACCTGTGTGCTAAGACCATACCATTGGAACCCTGGTTGGTCTCACAAGAAAAGTCAACCGGATGAAATGAAAATCATTCGATAAAATAGTATTAGCTGCAAGAAGGGTTGTGGTAGGGAAATGGCATACTGATTTGTTGCCTACCATGATGCAAGTACACAAAGAGGTCACCAAAATTATGTTAATGGATGGACTTTTGGCAATGGTCAATAATATCACATACTTAATGATAAGATGGGAGGAAGTGGTCAAATTCTATTACAGGGTTATTCAGAGAAAGGTGAAAACCAGGAAAATTACTGGAAAAGTGAAAATTCGAGGTCAAAATAACCAAACCAGAATTATCCCATTTATCTCACTTTCCAAATCGGCTATTTGGTCTAGATTGTTCTCTTCTGCCATTCTCCTGTTTTTCACCTTTCTCTGAAAAATCCTGATAATGACACATGTAGGTGTTACACCCCCCTCAGTTTCTTCTTCTTCCAAACTGATTGGTATGTATGCTGTGATATATTTGTATAACTGTATTCCTTTTGTTATTGATATATATATACACAGTGGCAAGAAAAAGTATGTGAACCCTTTGGGATTACGTGGAGTTTTGCATTAATTGGTCATAAAATGTGCTCTGATCTTCATCTAAGTCACAACAATTTGAAAAACACAGTCTGCTTAAAATAATAAAACACAAACATTATATGTTTTCATGTGTTTATTGAACATAACATGTAAACATTCACAGTGCAGGGTGGAAAAAGTATGTGAACCCCTAGCCTAATGACTTCTCCAAGAGCTAAATGGAGCCAGGAGTGAGCCAACCTTGAGTCCAATTAGTGTGATATTATTGGATGTGTTGCTGAAAGCTGTTCTGCCCTTTAAAAACACACACCAGTTTTGTGTTTACTGGTTTCAAGAAGCACTGCTTGATGTGAACCATGCCTCGCAGAAAAGAGCTCTCAGAAGACCTACGATCAATAATTGTTGACTTGCATGAAGCTGGAAAGGGTTACAAAAGTATCTCCAAAAGCCTTGATGTTCTTTTGTCCACGGTAAGACAGACTGTCTACAAATGGAGAAAGTTCAGCACTGTTGCTACTCTCCCTAGGCATGGTCGTCCTGTAAAGATGACTGCAAGAGCACAGCGCAGAATGCTTAATGAGGTAAAGAAGAATCCTAGAGTGTCAGCTAAAGACTTACAGAAATCTCTGGCACATGCTAACATTTTTGTTGACACATCTACAATAAGGAAAACATTAAACAAGAATGGAGTACATGGGAGGACACCACGGAGGAAGCCATTGCTGTCCAAAAAGAATATTGCAGCACGTTTGAAGTTTGCAAAAGAGCACCTGGATGTTCCACAGCACTACTGGCAAAATATTCTGTGGACAGATGAAACCAAAATTGAGTTGTTTGGAAAAAACACGCAACACTATGTGTGTAGAAAAAAAGGCACAGCACACCAACATCAAAACCTCATCCCCACTGTAAAACATGGCGGAGGGAGCATCATGGTTTGGGGCTGTTTTGCTGCCTCAGGGCCTGGACGGATTGTTGTCATTGATGGAAAAATGAATTCCAGAGTTTATCAAGACATTTTGCAGGAAAACGTAAGACCATCTGTCCGCTAACTGAAGCTCCGCAGAGGATGGGTGATGCAACAGGACAATGACCCAAAGCATACAAGTAATTCAACAAAAGAATGGCTTCAACAAAACAAAATACGCCTTCTGGAGTGGCCCAGTCAGAGTCCTGACCTCAACCCGATTGAAATGCTGTGGCATGACCTTAATAGAGTGATTCACACCAGACATCCCAAGAATATTGCTACACTGAAACAGTTTTGTGAAGAGGAGTGGTCCAAAATTACTCCAGATCGTTGTGCAGGTCTGATCTGCAACTACAGGAAACGTTTGGTTGAGGTTATTGCTGCCAAAGGAGGGTCAACCAGTTATTAAGTCCAAAGGTTCACCTACTTTTTCCACCCTGCACTGTGAATGTTTGCATGTTCTGTTCAATAAAAACATGAAAACATACAATGTTTGTGTTGTATTATTTTAAGCAGACTGTGTTTTTCAAATTGTTGTGACTTAGATGAAGATCAGAGCACATTTTATGACCAATTCATGCAAAACTCCACGTAATCCCAAAGGGTTCACATACTTTTTCTTGCCACTGTATATATATATATATATATAAAGATACCAGAAACAAAGCACGCCAGCTAACACATTCAAAGACTTCGGGCCCTATTACATTGTTCACGCAAACATTAACACGTGCACAAAAATGCATTAATGCGAGGGGCAAAACCCTTTGCGCTGAACCACGTATTACAATCTCAGCGCAGCAAAAGCGTGTATACGTCTACCGCGGGTGAACCTGCGCGGACGCTGCACGAGTTTACTGTACTTCTCGCGTCCTATACTTAACATTGTGAGCGCAAATGCGTTTGTGCGTTGGTACACGGATGGTATTACAATCTATGCGCAGTTTGTAACGCACAGCCTTTGCGCGCATAATTTTAGAAAATCTGACGGACCTGGCCGAAACCAAATACACCAGCCCAAAAAAAAAAAATACAGCAAAGTATAGTTACACATTCTACACATACCAAACCAATAAATTTGAGAAGTTGTGCGTGTTTTTTTTTTTGATACAGCATATATGCGCAGATTGACTTTGACAGGCGCAAAAACTTAACGTGAGACAATTAAGGTTCTTAATTCTGATTGGCTGAATCGCGTGAAAAAAACTGTCCGCACACTGATTTCTGCGCGTAACGTTACTGCGTGCGCGTTTTTGTGTGTCCGTTTTACGCGTGTTATTTTTTGACGGATGAAAAAATGCGCGAAGATTGTAATACCAGCATTGATTTACGCGCGTTAACGTTTCACGCTTCGTGCAAAAATTCACACGTTTACTGTGCATTTTTACGTGAAGAATGTAATAGGGCCCTGCAACGGCAGCTTATTCATTTAAACATTAAGATTTATCAAATTTTAACCCTTCAAAGCTTCCAAAAACTCAAACTCCTTTCAGAATTACAACAGTTCTTTACTCTTTCAAGCCGTTTCATAGATTTATAACCCTAAGCTCTGTTGAAAAATGGAGGAAATATAGTTCACAATATATGGCCATAAATTGCTTAAGCCTGTCAACAAACGCCAATGTATTCTACCTTTTTCCAGGTCCTATTCTTCTCACCTAATGAGACACAGTTTAGGGTTATAACCATATGAAAAGTCTTGAATGAGTAAAGAACTGTTGTAATCCTGAATGGAGTAAGAGTTGTTGGAAGCTTTGAAGGGTTAAATTTTGATAAAACCTCAGTGTTTTTATAAGCTGCTGTTGAAGTCTTTGAATGTGTTAGCTGGAGAGCTCTCCTTCTGGTTTGTTGTATTACACTGTCTGGAGAAGCACTCACAATTTGAGCTTAGTAAAGGTTGAGTGCTTCCCTCCTTGTGTAATATATATATATAGTATATTCAAAGCAGCCCTCTTGGATCTCAGCTCACCGAGGTTGAACATGGTGGTACTAGCAATTAAAGTGAGGCAGGTCCAGCTCAGTTTTTGTTTGCCCCTTCATTTTCTCTCACCACACTTGTGTTCATTCTCTTTTTCACCCATTTCCATTTTCCAGTCTCACTCACTTTCACATTTCACCATTTTTATCTCCATTCACACTTCCCTTGCAGGCCCCCCCCCACCCCGCCTTACCTGGGCCCACCTTCACTTTCATATTCACAGACTGTCAGGGTTATTCAGAGAGAATCGAAAAAAGTCACCGCACGTTCGGTGACCTTTTGTTCCCCGCACTTCGGGGCGATTCTGCGATTCTAGTTCGCCGACCCTGCAGTGTATTCAGCAAGCACCGCAGGGCCCCCCCCCCGTAGTGCAGGTAAAACTTGTCGCAAACCTTCAGAACAATCACCGAACACTCACTGAAAACCCACAGAAACCGCTGCAAAAACCACACCGAACACGCCAGAAAAACCCCACTAGCCGCCGATCACAGCGCAGACCAGCCACCAGAAAAATCCGACAAGCAGACGATGTGGTGAAAAAAAACCCACAGTACACTTGAAAGATTGAAATTTGAAATGCTGATTGCAAAAAAACTACTGCATGAAAATGTCTGGAATTTACATATAAGGTCTGTTAAAGAAAAATGAAAAAACAATAAAAAAAAAAGGAAAAGAAATTTGCCAAAAAAATCCTGGAAAATGCCTAAAGGATCCTAAAAAATCTAGAAATAAAGAGACTTTTTACAGCAAAATAAAATAGTAAACGGTTTATTAGATATTGTATTAAAACGGGAATATTTTTAACATTGAAGCCTATGGGATTCGCCTGAATAAACATGTCGAATGAAATCACCGATCATAGTTTGCTTAAGCCTGTCACAGTCGCCAGTGTACCCCATCGTTTGCAGGTCCTATCTAACTTGACCAAATCTGCATTTACAGGATCAACTCACCCTGGAGCTTCCCAGCAGCTCTAGGCCTTTATAGGTAGCCACATAAAGAGGGCTGACAACCCTCATTTGGTATGCACCCCTCCCTGTTCACATGTGCCCCGCCGTGGCTACCTATAAAGGCCTAGAGCTGCTGGGGAGCTCCAGGGTGAGTTGATCCTGTAAATGCAGATTCGGTCAAGTTAGATAGGGCCTGTAAACGATGGGGTACACTGGCGATTGACAGGCTTAAGCAAACTATGATCATAGTTTTGAACTGAATCCCCATCATTTATTGCCTCAGTCAGGTGTTTTGAACATTTTTAAAACTGTGCTTTCTTGCTGCAGAATAAGATGGAAGAAGGTGGTCATTGATATGGAGTGCTCATTCCTGGTATATACAGTTGTGTTCAAAATTATTCAACCCCCACTGAAATTGAGTGTTTTGGCCAGTTTGACATTGATTTTGATCATTCAGTCATCTTGCTTACAATTAAATCAAAGAGGCACGTGTAGGTCAGACAAATATAACATAACATTTATAATGAAATAACCACAAATGTCTTTTCTGTGCTCACATCATTATCAGTTTTATTCAACCCCCAAGTGACATTCAATCTTAGTACTTAGTACAACATCCTTTTACAGTTATAACAGCTTTTAAACGTGAAGCATAGCTTGACACAAGTGTCTTGCAGCGATCTACGGGTATCTTCGCCCATTCGTCATGGGCAAAAGCCTCCAGTTCAGTCACATTCTTAGGCTTGCGCACTGCAACTGCTTTCTTTAAGTCCCACCAGAGGTTCTCAATCGGATTTAAGTTAGGTGACTGCGATGGCCACTCCAAAATGTTCCAGCCTTTAATCTGCAACCATGCTCTAGTGGACTTGGAGGTATGCTTGGGATCATTGTCCTGTTGAAAGGTCCAACGTCTCCCAAGCCTCAGGTTTGTGACGGACTGCATCACATTGTCATCCAATATCTCCTGGTACTGAAGAGAATTCATGGTACCTTGCACACGCTGAAGCTTCCCTGTACCTGCAGAAGCAAAACAGCCCCAAAGCATGATTGACCCCCGCCATGCTTCACAGTAGGCAAGGTGTTCTTTTCTTCATAGGCCTTGTTCTTCCTCCTCCAAACATAGCATTGATCCATGGGCCCAAACAGTTCTAATTTTGTTTCATCAGTCCACAGAACACTATCCCAAAACTTCTGTGGTTTGTCCACATGACTTTTGGCATACTGCAGTCGACTCTTCTTATTCTTTGGAGACAGCAAGGGGGTGCGCCTGGGAGTTCTGGCATGGAGGCCTTCATTACGCAGTGTGCGCCGTATTGTCTGAGCTGAAACTTCAGTACCCACATCTGACAAATCTTTTCTCAGTTCCTCAGCAGTCACACGGGGACTTTTCTCCACTCTACGCTTCAGGTAGCGCACAGCAGTCGAAGTCAGCATCTTCTTTCTGCCACGACCAGGTAGCGTTTCAACAGTGCCCTTTGCCTTGAATTTGTGAATGATGCTTCCTATGGTCTCTCTTGGTATGTTTAACATCTTTGCAATCTTCTTATAGCCATTGCTCTTCCTGTGAAGAGTAATCACCTCTTCTCTTGTCTTCCTGGACCATTCTCTTGACTTCACCATGTTTGCAACCACACCAGTAAATGTCTAGAAGGAGCTGAGTATCACAGTCATTTTAAAGCTGCCTAATTGGTGCTTATTATGCTTTATTGCTGCTCCGTGACATCCACAGGTGTTTTCAATACCTGATTGAAAACACTTGAATGAACCTCTGTTCTTCAGAGTGGTAGTCTTTAAGGGGTTGAATAATTGTGTCAATGAAGAATTCACAAAAGAAACATTTACTACTGTATTACAAAACCAATTGATGTCATTTTAGTTGCATATGGTTCTTTAAAAAGTCCTTGTAGGATTTCATTCTGAATACAATTACAAATGTACACTAAATTCCCTAAAACCCTTTACAGCATTGGGGGTTGAATAATTTTGAACACAACTGTATATATATATATATATAGTGTGTATGTGTATTTCCAAACCAGCCCTCTTGGATCTCAGCCCACAGAGGCTGAACATGGTGGTACCAGCTATTGTAGTGAGGTAAGTCCCAGCTGTGAAATCTCATTAAAGTATAAAATATAGGATATAGCATTGAACTTTAAGACCGATGTGATATCCACTCCCTAATGGTATATTGCAGACTAAATGCACCCAGTCATTATTTTAGGATTAGTCCAGGGCTCCAAATCTGTATAAATTGGCATTACTTATCGTGGCCTTCCAAGTGGTGTCATGTGTAACCCATGTCCTCCCAATGTACAATGCAGCTAAATAACCTAGGAAACCCAATGGAAGGACAATGGATGTTTAGAGACCCAAAGCTGCATTATATTATTTTAGCGAATATGCAAATGATGACAAAAGTCTTTGGAAAGAAGACACAAGAATCCGATTCCTGATACACCATAAGAACTCACATTTAGAGAAAGTAGTATGACAACCTAATAAGTTCCTGTCAGGGCGATTTGGATGAACTTCCAGGAGATGGTTCCAACACTCCTTTATATACCAGCGGTTTCTACTGAAGATGTTCTGTCTCTAATTTTAACAATAAAATACATTTTATGAAGGTGAGGTTTGGAAGAATAATGTTCATTCTATTTTAAATTCTTTGATCTGCATGACTTCATTGCATACACTATTTTAAATTAATAGGCATTGATCCAGGATTAAACTGTCTGCTTTTGCAGCCATCAACAAAGTATCCCCTTTGTTTCATCCTATGCAATATGAGAACAATATCTTGAGAACAAAAATGTGACACATTTTTAAGCCCTTGTAGTTTTACTATGGCTGTACATTTTATAGCATAGATACAGACATTTGACGAGCTAAATTCACTAGAAATTCCCTGCAGAGTGAGGCATCTTACTAAGGCAACCGGCACACGAGCAGCATTCAGGTACTGTGTTCAGTGCGTCCGTTATGAACGCTTTTTTTGACAGGAGATGTTGTGTGTACTGCATGAAAGTGCATCCGTCATGGACTCACATTTTGACGGGAGATATTGTGTTCAATAGACAATCAGTAATGCCATCAGCAGATGCTTCAGCGTGACAGCCTTTGCACTTGCGCTCGTAAATATTTACGCCCACAAGAAGCAGCACGTAGTTCCTGCGGGACACCTAGCTTTTTCACATCCATGCCATTTTCGCGTCGCAATACGCGAATGCCGTGTGTGAACAAGTGCGCAGGTGCATCGTGCGGTGTTCTTCATTGACTCAATTAAAAAGCTACGACGGATGGCAAATTGCGCGCACAGACGGACGCAAAAATCCGCTTGTGTGCCGCCAGCCTAAAGAGATGAGGTAGACAGTGAGATTCAATAACCCTCACTTCAGGGGGAGATAACGTTTTAATACTATCACACACTATGGGCTGGGAACTATTAATTAGGAACCATTTACAACATCCCACTCAACCAACATCTGTTAGTTTTATTGTTATGGTTAGGATTATCCCTAACATGAATTCTAACCCTAAATGAACACTAGTGTTGTTTTTACACCATATTTGTCTCAGAAAATGGTGTTAACCTGTATACAAAAATTGACTCAATTGCGTCAATTTTAGTTTACAAAAAATAATGTTTGTTTTTACATAGATATATTATCCACATCCACAAGAGGGCAACTGTAATGTTGGGGGCTTCCAGCCTTTCTGGTGTGCTTGAGGGCAGCATGTCTGATGCTGCTCGCTCACCAACACCCGGTTTAAATTGAAACAGGCAGGGAGGTGGCTGCATGAGGTGCGGCTTGAGAGGGGGGCACGGTCTGGTGTAGGTCTTTTAAAAACCAACAGTTCCTTCTAAGCAGTGCCAGATCGTGGTTATCTATACCTGAGCTCCTTGTACCTGAATTCTCTCGTGATATAACCTGTTATTGACCTCTGCTTGTTTTCTGACTATTCTGCCTTCCGTTGCCCTAGACTATTTCCTTGTACTACGCTTCTGCACTGATATCGACCCGGCTATTCCATTTGACTATTCTATATTCTGTATTCCTGATTCTGGCTCATCTGACTACCCCCGTGTTGCTGACCTGCTTATGTATTACGACATTGTCTTTGATTAACCCTTTCTGTCTAGCTAGTATACCTGGCCAATTCTAAGGACCAGACAGTTAGGGATTCTTCTACGGCTACCCTGTTGGTAGCTTTTGGGCTCTGTGGAGTGTTGGGCTTTAAGGACTGCGTGGTGGGATCCGGGAACCGTGACAGCAACGTGGTGTTACTAAACCATTTACTAAAATACAAACTTTGCCCTGGAGTAACACAAGCTACAATAAAATAAAGAAACATGGCATGAGACTGGAATGATGCAGATAGGACAGAATAGGGAACCAAACATTGACAGACAAAGAAAGCTTTGGCACCAAAAGGGGAAATGTATGGGAGATAGTCATGTTAGCAAAAAGCTAACGAAGTAATTAGGGCAGAGGGAAGGAAAAAAATCATAGACTGTTAAAATATGAATTAGCTGGTTTTGACAAATTAACTTATTCATAGTTCATAGAATTCATAGTATACTGCTAGTGGCACTAAAAGTCTCAAGAGGTGCATTTTTTTGTTAAGACTTTGTAAGGGTATGAAGCAGGAGAAATTGTTACGACTATCATTTAAACGTGGAGTTTTAAATCTTTTTAACTCAAAAATTTCTGTAATTAAAGGCAAATATGAACAAGCCGGGACTCATCTATTGTTAATACACACTAATGGTATAATCACCAAGCTCATTCATATCTTTCATTCTTATTACTTTTTCTCACAAACCTTTAGAAAGAAAATTTCTGACTGAAGATTTTAGGAAATTGAATTGGGAATGTTCCATTTTTTTTTTCAACTAAGGCCAGCGTCAGACGAACGCAGTCATCACGACAAGAAAAGCAGCAGGACCTCAAGCGGAGAGTAGTGTTGGTATATTCGATTTTATTAGGGGGAAGCAGCCCCGCAAGTATCAAAGACGTTTCGGCCTGGTGACCTTAATCATAACCACCAGGCCGAAACGTCATTGATACTTGCGGGGCTGCTTCCCCCTAATAAAATCGAATATACCAAAACTACTCTCCGGTCGAGGTCCTGCTGCTTTTCTTGTCTGGATGTATTTTGGGATATCAGCGTCCCTTCTTTGGCGGACCTCGCGGTGAGTGGAGGCACCGGCTCCTACTGAGGTAGGCTGCGGCACCTTTCTTTGAACGCAGTCATCAAGTCCGGGTCGCCACACAGTTTAACGTCCGTCATAGCATTGATTTGTGATCAATAGAGACCAACACACGAAGTACGTGTGCACCGAAGTGCGCACGCACCACGCAGGTGACAATGGACGTCATTTAGGCCTCAACGTAAAAGCGTTACGACGGATGACCAGCGTGCGCCGCGCCTGCGTAGCAGCCTGTGTGCGTGATGACGCAACGTCAGATGCAGCGCATTTGCAACGTCCATCACGTTGACACTCAGAAGTGTTTTTGGTCCGGCTGACTGTACCTGTCATTTAATTTTGATTCCCTTCTTTTTCTACATCCATCAAAAAATCTGGACCGTGTGGTGTCTACAGTATCTTCCGTCAGTCCGTTATGCACGCACGCAGAGTGCGCTCAGACTGCGTTCGTCTGACATTAGCCTTAGGACTTAAAAACACAGATCGCTTTACAGATTTATATCCCCTACACCAGAGAATAAAAATGAACCACTCCAAAGCAATCAATATAAATATCATATTAAAAGAATGGGAGTTTAAAAGGGACATATAGGCTTTGCTAGTGTGATTTTAAAAACATGCAATGCCTTTTGAATGAGTCAGTAGTGTCATTCAGCAGACTTAAAAAGCAACTAAATATGATATTTTTACATATTTACCTGCTTTTCTTTCTTGGAGTTTCCAAGCTCACCTCAAGAGGCAGTCTGAGCTAACCAATCAGTGCCTATACGTAGGGATAGCTAAAAAACACACTGAGCATGTGCGTCTGAGTTGCTCCTCCTCCCTCCTGCACTGTGAGCTGAGGGGAGGGCAGGGCTGACCTTTCACCCCCAGCTACTGCAGAGACAGGGAAGGAAAGAAATCCATACACACAGGGAGGAAAAGAGACAGCAAAGAGAGGGACAACATAGAAAATCACAGAGACACAGAAAGAAATGGTAAAGACGGCAAGATAAAGCAGAGAAAGCACAAGAAAAGGTACGGTGAGAGAGAGTGCACACAAGAGACAGACAGCACAAGAAAGAGTGAGAGGGAGTGACTGTGTGAGGGACTTTGAGTGAGACAGTGAGTATGTAAATCTTGAAAGAGCGCAAGTGAGAGTGTCAGTGGGTGTGTGAGTGAGTTTGTGTGTGAGAGAGCGAGACTGTGTGAGAGTCAGCGGGTGAGTGTGTTTTGCTTTCACAGTTGCAGAGATGCCAATATTCAGTTCCTCGGTTTCCCCAGTCTGAGGTCCTGAGCTGCACAGCTTGTGTTAGTTCATACAGTCACAGGTATTTATAAAGCGCTGAGTGAGACAGACTAACAAATGTCCATACAAGTTAAACACACAGAACAATAGGAGAGAGGACCCTGCCCAAGAGTTTACAATCTAAGAGGAGAGGGGTGATACACTAGGTGTGGGTAATAGTTGAGTATGTGAAGTAGTGGGGTGCATGGGGGCTGTGGGCCAGATGGAGCAAAAATTGTAGCTCATGTGAAGCTTTGATGGGTGCAATAGTGGGTGGAGTAGTGGGCGGGGAGGAGGCCGGGGAATATTCAGGAAGTATGAGCTGAAGAAACACCCCTAGCTGAGGGGCGTCGCTGGAGAAGATGGAATGACAGTTTAAAGCAAGAGAATAAACATTTTTTTACATATCTTTAAAACTCTTATTGATTTATTCTAGTTTGTCTATAGATATAAAAATGATTAAATGTCAATTTAAAAAAACTTTTTCTAGACATGCATATCCCTTTAAGCATTTTACATTTTACTTCTGTAGAGCAAATCCTAAAAGGAAAGTAAACATGTCAGTCAATGGAATGAGAGCGTTAATTGGACGTTGAAATGTATTTTTGAGATCAGCGCATAAGTATATTTATCTATATTTACATAACGTACTTAAACTTTTCATTCTGCAGAGAGCTCCCTGTGGATGGATGGTCCCAGTAAGTCAATCTCATAAGCAGGCATTAGATTTACATAGGTAGGAACAAGGGGTACATTTACATTGTAGAAGGCTTCTGCAAAGTGTGATCACATTGTGTAACTAAATCCCCATCTATTTTAAACCTAAGTTAGGTGTTTTACCTGAAAGATGTATGTATGTATGGTTGTGTTGAGTGCGCTGTATTTTGTTTGTTTATGAGAGCTATATATGAAGTTGAACTTTACTTCACAAGAAGCAATGTTTCAGCCCAAGTGGATTTTTATCAAGAAACTTTCATACATACTACAGTCTTGATTCTGGTTGAGCTGGTAATATTTGAAGCCACTATAAGACAAAGTCAACTTCAGACCTTAAACCTTAGCGACTCTATGTTACTGGCCTGGGCTGGTGTGCCTATTAGGCCAATTAGGCAGTTGTCTAAGGTGCCTTTAAGGAGGGGGGGCGCCACTCTGGACCAATTTAACTATGGCGGAATGTATTGCCTGCCTTTGTAGCACTGGAACTTGCAGTAGCACCCTCCTGCCATTAGTCCAACACATCTGATAGCAGCAAGAATTCACTGTCTGCGAGAGCCCTCTGCCTGAGAGCTCACTGTCTCTCTCACAGTGAGCAGCTAGTTTAACAGCCACGGCTAGGCCAACAAGTGAGCGTCAGGAAGGGGATTCTTTATATCTTTTTGAGAAATGATTTTACCAGGAAGGATACATTGAGATTTCTCTCGTTTCCAAGTATGTCCTGGGTGGCGAGTATGTACCGTTAGGTGTCTTGCCCAAGGACACTTACTGGAGAGGTGCTCTGGCCGGGATTGAACCCATGTTTCCAGAGGCTCTCTCCACGCAGAGCAGTGATGTTACCTTCTGCACACGCTGCCTGCAAGTGTCTGGCGCTGCAGGCCACACCTTTATAAATACGGTGTGCTTTCCCTTTAACAGGTAAGGGTAAGGGAGATCTAGAGGAGATGGAAGGGGGATCAGTGGTAACTGTCAGGTAGAGCTGTAAAAGATCATGGAGAGCTAGAAAGGAGTCAGGGGATCTGAAATGGGTTAAGGAAGGAGATGAATCGGCCAATCAGGGGGAGTTTGGAAGGATTTTGGAGCCCCGTATCAGAATAGTATGTTTTTCATTGTTTCTTTGTCCCTCTGGTTTTAAGTCAATGTCACCTAATCTCTGACCCTTGTACATATTGTGTCACATTGATTTGAGAAATATTGGCACTCTTTAGTTATTTATTTCAATGACAGTCTCCTCAGTATGACACTTGTTTCTATGTTTTTCCACATATATTTGTTTCACATTTGTATTTTTCACATTATTTAGTGTGTTAGTGTAGCACCCTTCATGGAGATTTGCCTTTTCGCTTGCTGGTGGCTTATGCATCTAATGTGCATTAAAAGTAACCAAAAATCGAATTTGTAGGCTAAGCAAAGGATTTAGAGCACATATGACATAATAGGGGTTATTCAGAGAGTCGACCTGGACCCGAAATGTCACCGAATAGGGAATTTTCCTGTGCAGTGACATTTCGGGCCATTCGGCTATTCAGAGAACAGACAGTTCGCCAAATTTTGGCAAATTGCCTGCACGTACAGTGCCTGTTCGAAGGCAGTGAAATCCCCCATAGAGAAGCAATAGTTAATCTATTCAGAGAACACTGAACAGCAGTGAAAAGTTGTCAAACTGCCCGCTGTTCGGTGGTTTCATTCGGCAGGTTTATTCAGACGAAGCCCATAGACTTCAATGTTAAAAATATTCCTGTTTTTACCCAATATCTAATAAGCCGTTTATTATTTTAATCTGCAGTAAAAGTCTCTTTATTTATAGATTTTTTTAGGACCTTTTAGACATTTTTCGGGAATTCTTTTTTAATAGCAATTTTTCTTTTTCCTTTAACCCTTTCGCTGCTGAGCCTTTTCACACCTCTGTGCTGAGCTCATTTTTACCGGTTTCGCTCATCATGTTTAAATGCGATTTGAAGACACAAATTATATAACGATTATATATCGTTCTTTCCGGGAGACTCGGCAGATTCATAATATATCATTATTATATCTATACGTTATGTCCTGTCTGTATATTATAACAAAAAATGCAATAAAATTAGAATTTTCAATAATTTACAACGTGTAAAGTGTTTTTTTTCACATTTTAACATGCGAGCGTTTGCGGTTATATTTTCTATGGGTTGCGCTTGTTAAAAAAATTAGAAACGGAGAATCGTTACTTTTTTTTTAGGGAAAATTACGTGTTTTTTAGCAAACGCCCCCCATAAAAAAAAAATCATTAGTGCAGCATCATTGTTCACATTATAATTGAAATGGGAACAATATTGCTGCAATAATAAAACAAAAAAGTTTTAAATTTTTTTAAATTTTTTATTTTATTTTTATTTGTAATTTTCTTTTTACAGGTTACATGGTCATGTTTGGTATCATTGGAAAGGCCACGCTCTGGCCATTCCAGTGATATCAAACATTAACCTCTAGCTGTCACGGATCGGGAGATAGGGATTCAATGAACCCCTATCTCCACCATAGGTGGCAGCAAGGGGTTAATTGTGAAACTGGCGCCATCGCGCTATGCGTGAGGGCGCCAGTCATTAGGGGGATATCCTGGAAGCTTGGCCGACATCCAAGATGTCGGCCAGCTCCGGGAGGGGACCGCGATACGGCGCATGTTAGCGCCATATCACGATCCAGCCCCCTAGGGGTTAAAGACAGCCGCCGCTTAGAAGGGCAGGCTGTGCCCTTCCAAGCGGTACCTGTCTTCAGCCGATGGCCCGCACAAATGGGGAGGGGGAGAGGTCATAAGGACCTCCCCTTCAGACACCTTCCCCGCATTGGCGGGGGGGCAGCGGTGCCTGAAATAGACGTCATCGCGCATGTGCGACGACGTCTATCTTGCCCACCGGGGTCCCGGAGGCTGGGCTGACATTGATGATTCAGCACGCACCGGGGGGCCGCCGCGATCGGCCGGAATCCCGGCCGATCGCCGCTGCAAAGGGAGGACGCACTCAGTGCGTCCTCCGCAGCGAAGTGGCCATGTGGCAGGACGCGCTGAGCGCGTCCGCCGCATGGAAAGGGTTAAGAGACCTTTTTATTATCATTCATAGGATCTTATATGTAAATTCCCAGCATTTTCATTCAGTAGTTTTTTTGCAAATAGCGTTTCAATTTTGAAAATGTCAAGCGTACTGTTTGTTTTGTTTTTTTATCCCGTTCGTCAGCTTGTCAGCTTTTCCAGCTGCTGGTCTGCGCTGTGATCGGTGGCTCATCGGCTTTTCCGGCGTGTTCGGTGTGGTTTTTCTGGCAGTTCCGGCGTGTTTTCGGCGTGTTTTCGGCGGGTTTTCCCCACACTCCGGGGGACCCTGCAGCGAATTCTGAATTCACCGCAGGGTGGGGAACTTTGATTCCCCGAAGTGCAGGGAACTGCGGGGAACGAGAGAGCACCGAAATGTCACCGACATTTCGGTGCTCTCTGAATAAAACCTAATGTGTATTTTGTTTTTTTTCTTCTTGGTAAGAATTGGGGCTGACTGCTAGTGTTGTGTTGCCACTCCCCAGAGTATTGGGAGTTGAGCACACATCATCTATCTCTTCTGTTTCGGTCTTGGTGGCTCCAAACAAAAAAATATAAAGATTACAGCTGTCTGAATCACATTGAAGGAAAAAAAACTCACAATGAATCCTACTTTGCTAATGCAGTGATGTGTTAAAACGTTTGGCAGGATCGTAGTCAATGAGGACCATAGATCAGAGGTTCTATATTGACCTGTTATGAAAATGAAATTATAAAAAAGGATGTCTATTTATTCTAGTGTCCTTTTAAAGTCAAAACAGCCAATATAGTAGCTTGGAGAATCTTCTCCAGTGACTCAGGACTGAATGATCTGAATGGTTTAACGATGGAATTCAAACGCAGAAACTGCTTCAAATATCATTAGATAATGACTCACCGGCAGGAATTCATCAAGCAAACAAACGCTCTGTTTCTGTATACATCCTCATTCTTCATATACTTCAGTTTCCTTTTTTTATGTTTTGTACTATATATCAACTATGATATGTCTTTATAACATTGCTCGTCTCCCACGCTTGTTTCAGTGCTTCACTAGCATTGGTTTAAAGGGAAACTTATAGCAAATAATCACAGGGTTTGAAAAGAAAACCAGAAGGGTTAATTATGAGCCCATCCTGGCCCAAAGGCCTTCTCTGGGTCAGACCAGTTACATGCATCCCGTTGCTGATGGACCAGCCAAGCATTCAATCGTGGACAGAGGGCTCATCACCTGGAGGGGGTTTGTTGATTTAACAGAGTGCCATTGGGTACATGACTCCCTGCATGCCATTAAGGGGCCCTTCTTCAGGTACATGCTGTGTAACTGGTCCTTCGTGGTGCCAGCGCTCAGGTGGAGTCAGGCTGCAGCTTTTGCTTTGATTCATCACTAAGCGCTAAACAGAAGGAGCAAATAGTATGGTCTGCAGCAGCCAGAGGTAAAGACTGATCACCCCCCCAATCGAAACCCAGAGAATAGTTTTAATCTCTCGATGGTCTAGCCATAGTTTAGTCCCCTCTTTGCAAAAAAGGTAAGGAGGGGCATAGAAATATAATTTGTTTTAACTAATTTAATGTAATGAATATACATTTTAAAATCCCACAACAGACGTCATACAACTTACACAAAACACATATTTTACATATATTACATATATTACAGACACACATTACATACAGTCATGGCCGAAATTGTTGGCACCCCAGACATATTTCCAGAAAATCAAGTATTTCTCACAGAAAAGTATTGCAGTAACATATGTTTTGCTATACACATGTTTATTCCCTTTTTGAGTATTGGAACAAATCAAAAAAAGGGAGGAAAAAAAGCAAATTGGACATAATGCCACACAAAACTCCAAAAATGGCTGGATAAAATTCTTGGCAACCTTTCAAAATTGTGGATAAATAAGATTGTTTCAAGCATGTGATGCTCCTGTAAACTCACCTGGGGCAAGTAACAGATGTGAGCAATATAAAAATCACACCTGAAAGCAGATAAAAAGGAGAGAGGTTCACTTTGCATTGTGTGTCCCTGTGTGCCACACTAAGCATGGACAACAGAAAGAGAAGAAGAGAACTGTCTGAGGACTTGAGAACCAAAATTGTGGAAAAATATAAACAATCTCAAGGTTACAAGTCCATCTCCAGAGATCTAGATTTGCCTTTGTCCACAGTGCGCAACATTATCAAGAAGTTTGCAACCCATGGCACTGTAGCTAATCTCTCTGGGCGTGGACGGAAGAGAAAAACTGATGAAAGGGTACCTCAGGGGTCAGTACTTGGACCCATTCTCTTTAATATTTTTATTAGTGATATTGCAGAAGGTATTAATGGTAAAGTATGTCGTTTTTCTGATGACACAAAGATTTGCAACAGGGTTGACGCTCCTGGAGGGATCAGCCAAATGACAAATGATTTAGGTAAACTAAAAAAATGGTCGGAGTTGTGGCAATTGAGTTTTAATGTGGATAAGCGCAAGATAATGCACCTGGGGCATAAAAACCCAAGGGCTGAATATAGAATATTTGATACAGTCTTAACCTCAACATCTGAGGAAAGGGATTTAGGGGTTATTATTTCAGAGAATCTAAGGGTAAGTAGTCAATGTAATAGAGCAGCAGGAAATGCTAGCAGAATGCTTGGTTGTGTAGGGAGAGGTATTAGCAGTAGGAAAAGGGAAGTGCTCATGCCACTGTACAGAGCACTGGTGAGACCTCACTTGGAGTACTGTGTGCAGTACTGGAGACCGTATCTCCAGAAGGATATAGACACCTTAGAGTTCAGAGAAGGGCTACTAAAATGGTGTACGGCTTGAAGGAGAAAAGTTACCAGGAAAGGCTTAATGATCTTAACATGTACAGCTTGGAAAAAAAACGAGACAGAGGAGATATGATAGAAACATTTAAATACGTAAAGGGAATCCACAAGGTAGAGGAAGGGAGTATATTTAAAAGGAAACAAAGTAGCAAAACAAGAAGACATAGTCTTAGATTAGAGGGGCAAAGGTTTAAAAGTAACATCAGGAATCATTATTTTACTGAGAGGGTGATGAAAAATGGAACAGCCTTCCAGTTGAAGTGGTAGAGGCCAAAACAGTAATTGAATTTAAGCAGGCATGGGATAGGCATAAGGCTATCCTAAACAAAAGATAAATCCAGGTAAAGTATCCATGTAATTGGGCAGACTAGATGGGCCGAAAGGTTCTTATCTGCCGACATTTTTCTATGTTTCTATGTTGCAACGCAGGATAGTCCGGATGGTGGATAAGCAGCCCCAAACAAGTTCCAAAGAAATTCAAGCTGTCCTGCAGCCAAAGGGAGCATCAGTGTCAGCGCGAACTATCCATCGACAATTAAATTAAATGAAACGCTATGGCAGGAGACCGAGGAGGACCCCACTGCTGACACAGAGACATAAAAAAGCAAGACGACAGTTTGCCAAAATGTACTTTAGTAAGCCAAAATCCTTCTGGGAAAACGTCTTGTGGACAGATGAGACCAAGATAGAGCTTTTTGGTAAAGCACATCATTCTACTGTTTACCGAAAACGGAATGAGGCCTACAAAGAAAAGAACACAGTTCCTACAGTGAAATATGGTGGAGATTCAATGATGTTTTGGGGTTGTTTTGCTGCCTCTGGCACTGGGTGCCTTGAATGTGTGCAAGGCATCATGAAATCTGAGGATTACCAAAGGATTTTGGGTCGCACTGTAGAGCCCAGTGTCAGAAAGCTGGGTTTGCGTCTGAGATCTTGGGTCTTACAGCAGGACAATGACCCCAAACATACGTCAAAAAGCACTCAGAAATAGATGGCAACAAAGCGCTGGAGAGTTCTGAAGTGGTCAGCAAAGAGTCCAGATCTAAATCCCATTGAACACCTGTGGAGAGATCTTAAAATTGCTGTTGGGAAAAGGCGCCCTTCCAATAAGAGACCTGGAGCAGTTTGCAAAGGAAGAGTTGTCCAAAATTCCGGGTGAGAGCTGTAAGAAGCTTATTGATGGTTATAGGAAGCGACTGATTTCAGTTATTTTTTCCAAAGGGTGAGCAACCAAATATTAAGTTAAGGGTGCCAAGAATTTTGTCCAGCCCATTCTTGGAGTTTTGTGTGACATTATGTCCAATTTGCTTTTTTTCCTCCCTTTTTTTGTTTTGTTCCAATACACACAAAGGGAATAAACATGTGTATAGCAAAACATGTCTTACTGCAATACTTTTCTGTGAGAAATACTTGATTTTCTGGAAAAATGTCTGGGGTGCCAACAATTTCAGCCATGACTGTATATAACAAACATGATACACATCCATCACATACTGTATATTATACAGCCCAATTATACACATCACACTCATATACATATACAGTACATAATACACATCACAAGTATTCCACACAGCCAACATACAAATGAAACTCGAAAAATGTGAATATCGTGGAAAAGTTAATTTACTGTATATTAGTAATGCAACTTAAAAGGTGAAACTAATATATGAGATAGTTCAAGCCGTGATTTGTCATAATTGTGATGATTATGGCTTACAGCGCATGAAAACCCCAAATCCACAATCTCAGAAAATTAGAAAATTTTGAAAAGATGCAATATTCTAGGCTCAAAGTGTCCCACTCTAATCAACTAATTAAGCCATAACACCTGCAAAGGTATTCGTTTCACCTTTTAAGTTGCATTACTGAAATAAATGAGCTTTTGCATGATATTCTAATTTTTCAAGTTTCACCTGTATATGTCACACATCATTACTATGCATTTCATAGATGTGGAGCTGTGTGATACACGACAACACACATTACTGTGATTTGTATTCATTGTGGAGCTCTGTGATTTACATATACACACACAAATATATACTATATGAGTGTAACTATGTGTATGTATATATATCTATATAAATATATTTGTAAATATGTGTTTATCCTTAATATATTTTAATGTGCTACTACTACAGCATGCAGGTGAACTGGACCATACTTTTCTTTTGTACGGCATAAGTTTCCCCCCTTCCATCAACAATTTATACACTATTATCATAGTACACGGTTACGTGACCCCAGCATCGCAGCTGATCAGATTCACTTTTTTTCACCCAGAAAGGGGTTGGTTCTGAAAATATGCAGATGATAAAATAATTTTACACAATGAAATATATCAAATCTACAACTAGGTCTAGGTAACTAACCCCCACTTCCAGTCTGTTGTTAGGGTCTCAACTGCTAACCCACTTAAGGGAAACATGCTCTGTAACCATAGGCTATCCCTAGGCTGATAGCAGAGGGTCTGGAAATGTCAACTTCTGTTTTCCTTCTGTGAAACATTTATGGCTCAAAAATACAGAGCTGATAACAGCAGAGAGGAAAAAGGGATGCCTTTAAAATAAATATTATGTATAATTTAAGTTAAAAAGCTCTATGGAGTGAAGGTAGTAAATTTTAGTGGATTATACCTCTGCGATTCATTGTATTTCAAATTATTATAAGGATTTGGACACTTCAGGCAAAAATAGCTTTTATAAACTAGTATTAATATATTATAAAACATTTTGATTATTAAATAAAACAAAGCATTTTTTTATGAAATAAAAATGTGAATGTGAACAGGTATTCCACCGCAGAACCACCAGGCTCATCCCCCCCCCACTGTGATGCCACCCAGCATCTCTGATCATATCTCGTGAAATACTTCTCATAAAGAAAAACTAATGAAATCAACACAATACAAACAAACACAGTTACACACACACACTTTATCTAACAAGTTGACAGATTTCACACTTTTACACATACATTCATAATACTGACACATTGCGCCTGTAACCGAAGCTCCCTCTACCTTTGTGCCCTCACCCTCGTTGGCACCCTTGTCCACACTATACTGTACATGGCCTCTGTGCCTGTTGGAGAAGTGTGGATGCTGGCCTCCTGCCAAGGGACCGTGGACCAATGTGCCATAGCCAAATCTCAAGGACAATGGGCATAAGTGGGCACCAAAGGGTTAAATGTGTTTCTATCTTGAAACTGCTTGTATTTTAGGAGTTGGTTTGTGTCAGTGATATAATGTAGACTTATTGTTCTTGCTATCTGTTTGTTCTTAGATTGATTTGATGTGGTTTATTTGCATCCGGAAGGCCAAGGCTGACTACCTGTGGCATAGACCTTACCTTACATCTTAGCTTTGTAGTGTCTTGATCAGAGGAAATCAATTATAAAATAATAATATGTTAATAATATGTTAATCATTCCATTTTCTGTAGAAGTAATAAAATTAATATTTTTTCAACCCGCTAAGTTTTTTAAACTGTATGGAAAAATCCAACCACTGATGCTTAATTATTGCTAGCAGGTAGTTCTCAGTAATTATAGTTACTGTCATAACTGTGTATATGGGGCTATTCTCTAAGCAGGGAATTATGGGGAACAGAAACAAGATGAGACGTTTTCTAAGTCAAAATATTAAATTAAAAAATGGGTGGGCTGGATTTTTCTTCAGTTTGACTTTATTGAAACTTGGAACAAATTATCCAAAACCCTAGTTTTATGAATAACCCTGTAAGATTGTGGATAAAAGTATTGATTGATCCAGAACCAATGAACAGAACTGCCTGTAACCAGTGAGCTGTGTAAAACTATCCAATTGGCTGAAAGGGCTTGTAAAAGATCTGCATACCCACAGTGCATTCAATAATATCCACTATTTTACAGAAACTTTCTCCTGGTGCTCCCGTAGTCCCAAAATGGAACACCAGATAAAAGAACCAGAAATGAAAAATGTAAACGGTCCCTCTTGATCCCAAACTCGGAGGGTTTAGAGATCGCTGACAACCTCTGACATCACTTACATGGAATCAGCAACTTAAAGAATGTCACAGATAATAATCAAGTGTATAACGTGGGAGAGAAGCATACAGTCTGATGTACTCATTCACCCAAATCTCCCAAGATTTAACGAAGAATTGTCTGGCATACTCAATTTTAGACTAACATGTCTGTATATACAGTTTTAAATGAAAAAAAAAACAGATTTATTTACACTATGTTGTAGAACACCAATACTGCTATTCAGGTGATGTAAAACTTAGTGTTTTTCTACTGAAGTCTGGTAACAACTTCTGGTGACCTCTGCTTCCTAGATATATGGGTACCATCAATATGACCTCATTGCATGAGTGATCTCCCAAGAATAGTAAGCAATTCAAGAATTATTGTGTTTGTATCATTTACAAAATAGTTTTATCCAGTGGCAAAGGTTACAAAGCACTGCTATTATAGCACTGTGCACTCAATGACTACATCAGGTGTTGAGGGATAGATGTCACTATTATCTACTGGTAGGAACATTAATAAACTTCGGATGGATTAATACCTGACCATACCCTGATTTAAGAAAATTCCAAATAACAATGTCTGAAAGAATTCAAGAAGGGGGCATTAACCAACAGAACTCTCTCTTTTTCAGTATGAGGTACTGAAAAGAGAACTCTGGGCGATAAGTGATAAAATTATGAAGACATGCTAATTAATTATGAAGTCATACAGGGTTATTCAGAGAGCGTGAAAAGCAGGAGAATGACTGGAGAATGAAAAATTCTAGGTCAAAATAGCCGATTTGGAAAGTGAGATGAAAGGGAGAATTTTTCTGGTTTGGCTATTTTGACCTAGAATTTTTCATTCTCCAGTCATTCTCCTGCATTTCACCGCTCTCTGAATAACCCTGATAATATTCCGTAAGCATATTGATTATTCCTTATGGATAACACTGAACGTCTTGTTCCCAAAGACAGAAAAAATGGCATAGGTCAGTAGCCCTCAACCCTGGTCCTCAGGGCCCACGAAGAGGCTAGGTTTGCCAGATATCTGAAGCACAGCACAGGTGATATGATTTGCTGCTCAGTGATTGAAGGTTTCAGTCTGCATTTCCCCATGGTAATCCTTAAAACCTGACCTGTTAGTGGGCCTTGAGGACCAGAGTTGGGGACCACTGGCATAGGTGACTCCTTTGATAAATTCATCCATACCATTGTTAAAAAATATTCCATTATTCCAGAACTAAAGGCCTCATAAAGGCACACTTGTCACAATGCCACCAGTGCATTTACTGGTTTTGGTGGTTTTGAGTCCTTTTACTCTCTTTGGTTATTTCTTCTCCACTTCATAACTATGGACTGTTAATGAAAGAGACTCATATTCCCACGCATTTCACATTGATTTGCTGTTAAACAAATCGGTGTGGGATTAAATCAGATCTTTAGAAACCCCCAACAACACAGCACTTCAGAAAGATGAAGGAGAAGATTGACATCTGTCTGGATCAGTAAAAGCAATACTTTAAAGATTTATTTTAAAAAAATCATCTAAAGTTGGAGTATAACCATCAGCAGAAATATCCAGAAACATGCGGGGTACCATGGAAAGATATCACCACTGTGGATGGAAAGCTGCGACAATCACTACAAATGAGAGGTGAATTGACAAAACGATCACTACATTGAAACCAAAAGACTTGAATTCAAAGACTTTTTTGGGTTTAGCTATTTTTGCCAGTTGGCTATTTTGAGTTAGAAATCTCCTTGACTAAGTGGTATGACATGGTAAATTCATAATCCAACCTGATAAATTTAGGCCAAGACAGTCAAGTAAGACAATGACATCATAGGCAAGTGCAGTGATCCTCCAGAACTGGGAGCCCACTGCACCAAAGCCGAGTCTCCACTGATTGGGGTGCCGAAACCCCTTCAAAGTATCACCAAGAATAAAGCAGGACTCCAGCCAGCTGGCTGGAGTCCTGCTTTATTCTTGGTGAGTCAAGTAGGACAATGTGTGCCTTGTTTTTGACTTTTATTTCCTAGTTTAAAATCTATAATAAATAGTATAAAGTCTAGTGAATCGACAACTACATAAAGTGCTGCTGAATTTGATGGTTACTATCATATATTTTATAGCCATTGTGTGCTGTTATTGTATCTGCTGGACGCCTGGCGTGATTTAGCTCTCCTCTCTGTAGAACTATTTTTATTAAATATTAGGGATGTCTGAAATAACTCCTGCGGTTTGAACCTGTGAATTACATATATAAGCGTAGCAGAGCTCCACGTGGATTTGCAATATTACAAAAAAATAGAAATGACTTATGCTCACTTAAGAAAGCATTAACCCTTCAAATACTTTCTTTGTGTTACACCGGTGGTATTTAATTCCAAAGAGTTAGGTCAGTCTCCCTCCAGCTCTAAGCCTGACCTGACACCGTGGAAGAGATGTTTAACAGATTATCAGTTGATACTTGTGAACATCTTCCACAGCCACTGCATGCCTGTAATACTGCTCTTTAACCCTTTGCATTCACTACTGGGATGGGTGAAGTCATTATTTTACCCTTTACTGTCCAGGTATTCAGATGGAAAGAGCAGGTATATCAGAATAAGATGGGGTTGTAAGGATCGCTGCCAATACAGTAACTATATTTTGGAAACTTTTTCTTTGAGTTCGTGGTTTACTACCCATACAGTTAGTTGCAAGGAAATAAATGTTATGGCATATATTTAAGATATGGTTTATGTGTCACTATATATGCACAGATTTTATAATGGACACATGTATATATAACACAGATATACAAGTGAAGATTAATATATATGTATACCATCACATGAATGTAAATATATATATATATATATATATTACTTTTATGCAAATGGAGACTATATATGTATACACACAAGTTTATAAATATTAGTTATACAAGTGGACACTATTTCAGTATCTCTGTGTGTGTGTGTATATATATATATATTTATAGCTGCAGAGGACATTTACTCACCCTAGTAATTCAGAGAACCGCTTACAGAGCTCTTGTGCTACATTCCCCATATGCAGCAAAGAACTCTGGATAGGATATGCAAATGAAGTCCACAGCTTCTCACTTTTTCTGTATCTAGGTATACCACAGAACCCGCCTTGTCCTTTGCCATGCCATATTAAATGTTTTTTTTTTTTTGGAAAGGCTTAGGCCAGGTTATGCAACCGGACAGATATATATATATATATACACACATTTATTATTGCAGAAGCCATTTGCACATCACAGCAATTCAAAGAACTGCATTCCAGAGCTCCTGTGCTAAATTCCCCATATGCAGCAAGGAACTCTGGGTAAGACATGCAAATGACATCTGTGTCACTTTATATATATATATATATATATATATATATACACACACGTATATATAAATATAAATTACTGGTATACAAGTGGAGACTATAGATATATCTGTGTATATGTCTATAAACATGCACACACACATACACATATATATTACCGTTATTCAAGTGGAGACACATATATATATATATATATCAGGAAACAAGCGGCACGCTCGGGTCTCACCATATATATCAATTTTATTGGATCAACGTTTCAGTTTGTTATCCACAAACTTTCATCAGGATAATACATAATCTGTGTCTATATACAAACGTGTAATATGCAGTATTTTGCAGTTTACGGATGTATATACAGTATATATTACACTTATAGAGGATACAGGTAAAGACATGCATATTTATGATTATACACATATTGTTTTTACAATCAGACAGGTTGTGAAAATGTAACTCAAAAAGTACTCGAATAATTAACTTGTAATATTCTGTCCTGGCTTACATTCTGTTTTCTTACTACCAAATCTCTCAAGTGTGTTTATTGAGGAACACATAGTCTGTGGTTTAACCTTTTCACTGCTACAATCAATGCACAGCACTGCATGAAGATATTTTTCAGAGCACATTCTATGTAAACTCTTTATGAAAAAATTGTTAGGGGTGTAAAAATGGGCTTAAGCCAACAAGATTATTTTTAAACAAAATTGTCTTATGACAGCTTCAAAATGATCAGAAAAAGGCAGTTAGGACTGGGCATTAGATAGTTAATATCGTAATAATAAAATGTTTCTTCTGTTATTCGGTTTTTGCAGCTGAATACATTTCAGACAAGTGTTTCATGTAACTAAATTACTGCAATATAATATATAATATATATCAAAACTACCAATCAAGGTCACGTGCTGAAATGTTCTAGTCTTGTAGTCTTGCTTATTTTTTATTAAGTAACATATTTTAATAATTAATAATAATAATAATAAATAATCTGCTGGTTTCTTTTTTAAAGTAAGCTTGTTTGAATTGCAAGATAGAGGTATTTATAAGAAAATCAGATGACATGCTAGTCATTTTCTTGCTGAAAATCTGAAAATGTTGATCACTCAGCAGCCACACTGAAATGATGAAATGATACACTCAGCTTTCACTTGCAAGAGAAATACAATTCAGATGACATTAGTTCTTTATAACTGGTCAGATGATTGAAGCTGGTGACAGTAATCTCCTACACTTACAGAATATACTATATATAGTATTTAAATATCTATGCTGTTTTGTTAATACAATATTTGACTGTATGTTATATATATATACACACACACACACACATTTATGTATAGATAACCACACAAAGTACATATAAATACACATTTAAGTAAAACAGTATTCATATTTATCTGTGTGTGTATAGATAAGTATTATACACTACATACATGTATACAAACATATGCGGTTTTGTTTATAAAATATTTGAATATGTGTTATATATATATACACATAAACAATATGCAAATATATATATATATATATACACACACACACATACATGTATACAAACATATGCTGTTTTGTTTATAAAATATTTGAATATGTGTTATATATACATATAAATACACATAAACAATATATATAGTGTGTTTACTATTGCAGATGCCACCTGCACATCACAGCAACTCAATATACACACACACACACACATATGTATAGCAAACATTTTATAAATAAAACAGTATAAATATGTCTGTATGTATGTATCTAAATATTCAAAAGTGTATCATTCAATATGCTGTTAAAAGATGCAAACAATAGCCAGACAGACAGATAGTAGAATGCAGTATGAATATTTTAATGTCTGGAATTTGTTGAAGCCTATGGGTCAATGTGATCGTTTACCCCTTATCTTGCTAGCAGATCAGTGTTTTCCACATACAAATGAGGGTATCAAGTTGACTCCTTCACAGCATGTCTTGAATACCTTATTACCACTCAGACATTGTCAAAGAATGTCTGTAGATCAACTTTAAAACAAACAACTGCCTCTGCATAACTGTATACTCTCAATGCCATTCACTTGCTATATAATGACAGAGCTTCCATGACTACTATATCCTTCTACTCCACTGTGCTTTCTTTTCAGTGGGTACCCAAATGGTCTTACACAGGTAGATTTATATATAGGGATGGGTTATGAGGTCCCCTCATAATGAGTGTCTCCAGTGTGTTTTTGCAAGATTTTTATTATTAATTGAAAAAGAAGAAGAAATATTAAGATGCTAATCTTGCCAACTCACCAGAATATTTACTGTTTAATGAATAAACTTACCATGCTGGCTTTGAAGATTTGTAAGGAAACCTATCCTAAAACTCAGTGGATTATTATTATTAATTATTATTATTATTATAACCCTGCTTTAGAACAGGTGAGCCCAACAGACATTAGAGACACCTGCTCACAGATCTTCAATCACTGATGCACCCAAAGAACTTGAACACAGATTAGACATTCATATATTAATACAAGTTAATTTTAAAATAATTGTAGCTTCCATTTATACAAAAAAGTGATAGAAATCGTTTTACATATTAACTCAAAGCACCTTCAATACCTAAAAGGAGGAACATGAGCATTGACACTAAAGGATCTTCCCCATCCAAAAGTACTATACTTCAAAGAAAATAATATGAAATAGTTCAAATCAATGTGAAATATGATGACTTACCACCAGGAAGAGTCAACTCTTGGGGTGAGGATAAGAAAGATTAAAACATACACAAAATACATCCTGGAATTTGCCTGGGTGCAGTCAGAAGAACCCACTGTCCTATGACAATGCCTTAATCCTGGAGAAGAGACTTTAGAACGGATCCTGAATGTGACTCCAGCCAGAGGAAGACTCATGCTGGTATCTCTCATAAATATCCAGGAAAATGAGAATAAACAGAAAAAAAGAATCCAGAATATCACACAGGTATTTCTTTCACAACTTGGGCTGATCTTGTATAGAACATAGCAAAGAACATCTTCAGCAGCTGCTGTGAAACAAAGTACATTCCTTTAAAAAAACAAACTTTTTCTCCTCTTTCTTTATCTTTTTTTTTGTTTGTTTTATTTTTCCTTTTTTGTTTTATTTTGCTTTCTCCTCTTTCTCTTTTTCTTCCTTTTTTGGTATTCCTTCTTCTCTCATTCCATTCCTCTACAAATCTATACAAATTAATCCCCTAATGTAAATCCTTTTAAAAAAAAAATCTATGTAATTGAAATGGATGAGATGCTCATTTGAATCACATATACACACATGCTTTTTCTGTGCAATGCAGGGGTATATCATGAGAAATGTGCATCAGTTTTCCAAAAATAAAAAATAAAACATTTGGATTATTATTTAAAAAAAACTGACACCTGTAGGTTTGGGGTTTTTGGAGTGTGTGTTGGAGGGGGATACAAAAAAAATGTTACAAATAATTGAAAAGCTGCTAAAAACAAGTAAAAAAAAAGTTGACCTGTGATTTGGAATAAGGAGGTCTCTGTATTTCTGAAAGAAATAAGAATATCTGGCTGATCTCTGTCCCTGAAGAATTAGGATGGGATAAATCCAGAGGTTCTGGATGATGCTGGAATGGACAGGTCTTGAGTTTTGGAGGCAGGGATGTTGTGAGTTGCTTCTTTGCCTCCAGCTCCTCGGTTCTCATTGGGCAGAGAAGAGTTTGATGAATTCCTGGATTCACTTGAGAGGTAGCAGACCTCAGACTTTTTTTTATTGGAACTCCCCTTTGGTGTAAGAGAGGCTCTGCATTGGGTGAGGATAGACTGAGCTGTCACCTTTTTTTTGTGTGCAAAGACTTGCAACAGCAACATACCACCACCTGCTGCTGTGATGTAGACACACAGATAGTAGGAGGAAAACACATGCATTCACTTAAGAGTCAGTGAGGCTGTGTGGCTGGTCAGGCATAGCCTCCTCCAAGGTCTTAGTGCTTGCAGATTTTAACTCTATCCAATAATAAAAAAAGACTTTATGAAAAGGAAAGAAAACCCCTAAAAACCAACACACTCTCTCTCTCTTACACACATAGAAACAAACATCATTTCCTTTTAAACAGCTGCCTGCAGTGAAAATATTTATGTTTGCTTTTTCAATAAGCATTTTTTTTTTCAAGTGGCTACTTGTGTTTTCTGGGAGATCTGAGTATATTTTTGAGGTCTGTGAAATTGATCTGGACATTCTAAAGAAGATCAGATCATTTCACCCACTTTTCTGCATTTTGCTCCTCCAAAAAATATGTGGTTGCATATTAGGGACATATTAGGGACAGTCAATTATTCAATGGAAGGGCATAGCAGAACAAGAGACAAATAAAAAACAGCTGTAACACGCAGAGAACAGAAGCAAAGTAAACAAGGAACCTTCTTTAAAAATAGCTAATTGAGTATAAATTTGCCAGAAAATATAAAATTAAATAGAGAAGTAGCTTTTCCCTTTTCTGGGAATTATGTTTAATTTTCATTGAATAGGCAACAAAATATTCAATTGCAAAACATGTATCGGTGTCCTTGTGCAGCAAGATAAAAAATATTTACCAAACAATGCACTTACAGAAAATAAATAGTATTTTAAATTAACTTAAATCAGTAACATTTCCCATTTTTGTGAGATATTTGCATGTGACAAATTTCCTCAAAATGTTATGTACTGTCAAGCAATTTTCCAGACCTTCAATGCCTTGACATAGCAGAGTCATACTATCCAAAACAGTGTATGACATCCAAACTCTGCCAAACTGCTGCCAGGGAGGGCTGGATAAGGAAAGGGGCAATTTCTCCTTTAGCTACAAGCACACAGTGGTTGTGAGCCACAGCCTCATGACTTAGAAGAGGAACAAGAAAGGTGGAGTGAGCGTTAAACATTAGCCCCTTCACTACTTCTGTCAGAAACCAGTGTTTTTTTTAAATTTTAATAAATTAAGAAATATCTGACAATATTCCCAATGCATTTATTACTGTAATCACATATTTGGCAGGAAGATGTCGCCATCTGCTTATCTAAATGGAATTAATACAGTTCTGAACTCCATGCAGGATCAGCTGGGGAAAGGTCAATTAGAGACATTCTCCAGCTGATTTTAAAGCGTTTTAGCACCTCGGGCATCATTCCCAAGGTGCTAAAATGTTGGGGAACCTTCTGGAGCCCAAATACAAACTGTTTGCCACAGACAAATTTCAATTGCAATGATACACCATATCCGTAGATCGTGTTAACAGAATTTCAGGTGCTGTGTCTGCTGCTGATCGTGTATACAGCATCTCACAGAAGTGAGTACACCCCTCACATTTTTGTAAATATTTTATTACATCTTTTCATGTCACAACACTGAAGAAATGACACTTTGCTACAATGTAAAGTAGTGAGTGTACAGCTTGTATAACAGTGTCAATTTGCTGTCCCCTCAAAATAACTCAACACACAGCCATTAATGTCCAAACTGCTGGCAACAAAAGTGAGTACACCCCTAAGCGATGACATACTGCAAAAACGTGTTTCAATGTACTTTGCTGTTATGATCGATTTTATTTGATTAATTTTAGGAATAAAACGTTTTATCACATCTGTGAGCGTTTTTTCCATTTTTCTCTGCTGCTGAGGTTACATTTCCAGAGCACCAGCCTGCTCAAACTTTGCTGCAAACTTTGCTGGGAACAGCCACTGGGATCCCTTATACTACAGGATTCTGCAAAGCCCTGCATCTCCACCAAAAAAGAAGGGAAATCTGTAGACATGTGCATTCGTTTTAGTACTAAAACGATTTAGTCCGAATTTTGGGATAATTTAGTTTTAGTATGACTCAAGAGAAACGAAACTGCTCAGTACAAAAAACGAAAGAAACTAAAATAAAATGCACTACATTTTAGTTTCAGTCCTTTTTGTGATATTACATTGATGAGTGAAGGAGACCAGCAATGAAGATCGCAACATCGCAACATCCGAAGTTCTGCACCCTCACATGCCAATGCAGTAGGATGTTCTATACAGAGAGTGGCATTAATTAATGCAGGATTATGTTCTATACATTATACAGAGAGGGGTATAATGCAGGAGGATGTTATATACATTATACAGAGAAAGGTATAATTGAGGAGAATGTTCTATACAGAGAGGGACATTAATGCAGGAGGATGTTATCTACATTATACAAAGAGGGGTATTAATTAATGCAGGAGGATGTTCTAAACATTATACAGAGAGGAGCCTTTTTTTTTTAGCCCTTTAAATCCAGTGGCTGTGAGCGCTGAGATCGGCTGCTTGTTACATTATATCTCAGTACAATGTATCAGGCTCAGTTGTTACAGTAACTGACTGTAACAGCGCTCAGAGTTTCAGTAAAACAAGGAAATAATATTGTTCTAACCTCTTACATATAAAAATATTATTTACTAGTTTTACAGAAACTCTGAGCGCTGTGATGAGCAGCAGTCAGTTACTGTAACAGCTTTGCCTGACACGGGGCAGTATTACAATGTTGGTGCTAACTTAACCTGTTGTAAACTGAAAACCTCCATAGGCTATAATGGCTCTGGGAAGGTTACAACAGCTCTGGATAAGTTAGCACCAACTATGTAATATGGCCCACATTGTGCTGAGAGTGAGAGATACTGTAACAAGCAGCGATCTCAGCCCTCTGAGGAGCCACCACAATAGTAATGTATCCACTGGTTTTCGGATGAACGAAATTAGTTTTCATACTAAAGAACTGAAAACGAAATTTCTTTAGCAACTAAATAAATTGCATTTTAGTACTAATCCATTAGTTCAAAACGAGATTTTGTGCTGTGCACATGTCTAGAAATCTGGCATTCCCTACCCAAGCTGCCAGTGGCCTGCATAGCGAGTGTCTGATTGAGGACACTGAATCATGTGAGTGAAATTCTTTCATTTCCATCATATACATGCATGTTAAGCTTTACTACTCTATGCTTTGTATGAATTTTTTCTCTTGGAGGCACTCTTGCAACTCAGACCAACGCTGAAGGCCTATCGAATTGTTCTCCATCTAATGAAAGAATAACCAGAAGGAAGCGCTGACTTTGCTCATAACTAGGGATGAGCTGTTCGGTTCGGAGTTCGATTCGAACATTGGTCGTTCGAAAGTTTGTGAACTTTGAACTTTTTGGGACGTTCGCCAAAAGTTCGATTTTTTTTTTAAAAAAAGTATAAAAAATGCTTAAAAAATACAAAAAGATCTAGAAATAAAGAGACTCTTTACTGCAGAATATTATAAGCAACGGTTTATTAGATATTGAATTAAAACGGGAATATTTTTAACATTGAAGCCTATGGGATAAAACATTCTTGTTACTAAAACATCAGGCAGACACGGCCCTCTAATCAGGCACTGTAGAGGGCAGCCTGCCGGAGCCTCCCAAGGATCCCCTCGAGGAGCATGTGGCCGCCGGATGACAGAGCTGCAACTGTGCGGGCTACCCGCTCGGGTGCATGTGGCAGAGACAGGCAGCGCAGGGAGGGAGCCACTGCATCTGTGGCCACAGCAGACCCCCCCACAACCAGGATCCAGGGAGCCCCCACTGACCACCAGGCAAAGGTAAGGCGACACATTTCTAAAAATCCGAGGACATTTTTAAATGTCCCCGGGAACATAAAATAAAACCTTTTTTTTTCTTTCTCTACCTGGCTGAATGTATTTAATTATATATATATTAGATACATTTAGTCAGGTAAAGGGGGTGGCATGTGGGCTGCGCGGGGTCTCAGGCAGTGGTTTGTATTTTTTGTGTGTATATTTTTAGCATATTTATAGGGGAAGGTAAGGGCAGGTATGATATATATACAGTATATATATATAGCTAAGATATATATCTATATTCTTATAAATATATATATCCAGACTTGTATTACACACACATTTTGGCAACTAATTGCCCCCCTCCCAATTTGGCTGATCCCTCCAGAAGAAATGTTGAACCCGATAGAGCAGAGAATAATATATATATTCTCTGCTCTGTCGGGTTCAACATTTCTTCTGGAGGGATCAGCCAAATGGGGGGGCGCATTTAGTTGAGATTGTCCACATGCCACCCCCCATGTGCGTATGTGTATATATGGTCTGAGGTCTGTGGGTGGGTGTATATATATATCTGCGTGTTGATATATACATATATGTCTGTGTGTGTTATCCAGGGCCTGTGCAAGCATTTTGCAAAGTTACGTTTTTGTGCCCCCCTCCACCCAATCCGTGCCATGCCAATTGGGAGTGTTTGGTGTCCTCACGCATTGCCAATCTATGCTGTGCCTGGTGCCCCTCCTGTGCCATGGGCCAATCTACAGAGTGTGTGATCCCCTCCTTTGGCAATGTGGCATAGTCGGGGCACCAGGCACTGCACAAATTTGCAATGTGACCTGGTGGTGCCCCCTGGTCTTGCTGTGTCAATATACCCACATCTTTCAAACTGCCTGCCACTCCCATCGTTTTCCTGTGATCCTGCTACCTACCACTCTCACCCTGTTGCTGTGGTCCACTGTCTGACTCCTGGTCTCCAGAAGCAGACTGGCAGCAGGGTCCTCATCCTCTAATTCAATTCACTCCCTCTTAATTCATTTTCCCCCTTTAATTACTTTCACCCCCTCCCCCCTTAAATTAATTTCATATAGCGTATGACAGAGCTCCACAGCAATAAAACTCACAGTAATGTGCGGGGTGTATTAGCATATGACAGAGCTCCACAGCAATAAAACTCACGGTAATGTGTGGGGTGTATGAGCGTATGATAGAGCTCCGCAGCAATAAAACTCACAGTAATGTGCACGGTGTATGAGCGTATGACAGAGCTCCACAGCAATAAACCTCACAGTAATGTTCAGTTTGTGTGTATGAAAGTATCACTGAGCTCCACAGCAATAAAACTCACACTCATACACACTGTCTATTACTGTATCACAGAGCTCCACAGCAATAAAACTCACAGCAATGTGTGGTGTGTATGAGCATATCACAGAGCTCCACAACAATAAAACTCACAGTAATGTGCAATGTGTATGAGCGCATCACAGAGCTCCACAGCAATAAACCTCACAGTAATGTACCGATATCAGTTCCCCCCAGCAAAACATTACACACACACACACACACACACACACACCACACGCACATCCAGCAGAACATTGCACACACCCCAGCAGCACATTACGCACACAACCCAGCAGAACATTACACAGACACCCTCAGCAGAACATTACACACATACCTCCCCAGCAGAACATTACACCCCCCAGCAGAACATTACACCCCCCGAGCAAAACATTATACCCCCCAGCAAAACATTATACCCCCTGAGCAGAACATTACCCCTCCCAGCAACACATTACACCCCCCGAGCAGAACATTACACCCCCCAGCAGAATATTACACACACACACACACACCCTCCCCTCCCTCATTTTATTCAAACCTTTTAAAAATCTTCTCTCGGCCTCTCTGTCCAGTCCTCCTTCACACTACAGTGGAAGCACGCCGACTGACCCTGCTGCAGGGCCGCACCCTAAGCTTTAGGGTTTGTCCTCCAGGCTTTTCTGCTGCTGCGTGCCCTGGCTATGCGTGTCACGTGAGGGGGCGGTGCCAAATTATGCAGTGTGCCTGCTCATGTTTAGAATGTGGGACTGAGGCAGGCACACTGCATCGGTTTGAGAGTGCGCGGCTGGGCCCCTGGTTGATGTCTGAAGATCATTCATAGCTCCGCTTCCGGTATTTTAAAAACAGAATTTTTCCGCCCCTCACACTGACAGCAAGCCAGGACAGTAAGGCGGCCGTCTGTGCTGCCTTACACTAGCGCCGGCCCTGGTGGTATCAATGTATCCCTACTCTATACACAGCGCTCCGTGTCCCTATAATATATATGATCAGGGGTTACCTTTTTTTATACTATTCCTATTAAATTAACAGTAATTTTTGATGTATTTTATTCAGTAGAAACTTTTTTTGCCTATATAACATGTGCTTTGTGAAAATAAAACGGTTTTGTGTGTACATTTTAATTTAGTTCGTGGATTCCTGTCCAGTGCGGTGAGAAGCAAACGTAATGCAGTATAGACACGCTGCGAGGCGGAGCGGAGTGAAGTCAAGCCTGCAAAATGTTTGCTTCTCTTCGCTTCGCTACGCTGTGCGTCGCTACACGCTCAGTGTGTCTCAGCCTTTATTCCCGCATCGCTAGCTTACCGAATTAGTTTGTATACTTGTTACTGACCCTGCTTGTTCTGAGGACCCAATCTGTTGCCGACTTTGCCTGCCATTTGACTATTCTCGCTGTGTATTCCCTGCCTGTTCTGTTTGCTTCTTGTTGCTACTGGTGTGCGCCAATTCTCACCATATACAGTAGCGCAGTACAAGTGCCTAAACATTGCTGACCCGGTTTTATTATAGTTGCTGATGTAACTGAATAGATCGGGGATCTCTTCTGCATTACCAAAACCTCCACCACTGCACTCTTCCACAATACCTCAGAGGGGTTACGGTGTGAAGGCACTTGCTGCCACCAAAGGCAAAATATTTGGGTGCACTGACGCCTGTACCAGATTCATATCATTTTAATATTTGACCGCAGGGTCCAACCCTGCACTCTTCCACAATACCACAGAGGGGCTACGGTGTGACGGCACTGTTGCCAACACTAAAGGCCCAATTTTAAAGCACCTATTGTTACTTTCATCCAAAGCCTGCATAAGTTTCACCATAATTTAGCCAAAAAAAATCACTAAACTTGTTCTGCATGTCCTAAAACGTCTCTTTTCATACAGGCTGCTGCCCCAAGCAGTTGTTTATGAATAGATTAAAGGTAAACCATTTACCGTCATTTGAAACGTAATTTTTTTGTTTTTAAATGTTTCTATCCATCCTACAAATCCGCCACTTCACGGGCAGGTTATGGGGACCTCCTAGGCACGATATTGGAAGGAATTTTTCGTTTTTATTCTTAACATTTATTTCATGGAAAACTCACTGTTCCTTAAAAAACGTTTTTTTTAAAAACTTTTTGTCCTTGTTTCCTATCCCCCAGGGTACTACCCGGACCCCCATACACCTTTTATGGCAAATATCTTGCATATATGCCCTCTTGGAGGGCACTCTAAAAATCGAACCTTCGAGTCCCTTTGACTTGCATTGAGTTCGGTTCGTGTTCGAACTCGAACTTTTGAAATAGTTCGAGTTCGAATGTGAACCGAACACAGGGGTGTTCGGCTCATCACTACTCATAACCCCACCCCTACATGAGACTTTGAGTGGTTTGGGATATACCACTAGATGTGAGCATTACCAGCTGCTGTATTCTGCTCACCTTATTGAATTACACAATCCGCATCGCAGCTCTGCACCTATGCACTTTTTATGATACAACTGTACTGATTTTAACTTCTATTTTATGCGCACAATCTCATGTGTTTTGTGACTTTTGCACAGTGAATTTTAACACTGTTTATCATTATCCATAGAATCAACTACTCTAGTTGCGCTATCACTTGCTAAACACTGCACAGATGCACTTTTAAACGAACCGGTTTATGGTGCACATATTTTGCTAAGTTTGCATATCAGCTTGAAAGTTTTGCACATTTGCACATATAAGATTGCAAGTGGATACACTTGATGTTATGTATTTCTGCTACCTAACACTGCTGCTATAACTAATTTTACAGGGATTGTTTATGACATTTGTTGTTTTACCATTACTACATATTACACTTTATGCAACTTCGTTTGCTGCTTGATACTGCTGTGTTTTATCACTGCTGCCAAAAATAGCATTCCCTCTCTCATAAAGATCCACCAGGTGGCGCCATAAGTACAGACTTTCCCTTTCAGCAGTCATACATCTGTTTCCCAAAAACAACCTCTGGATATGATGCTAAGCACATGCACTCAACTTCTTGGTCGACCATGGTGAGGCCTGTTCTGAGTGGAACCTGTCCCGTTAAACTGTTGTATGGTCTTGGCCACCGTGCTGCAGTTTAGTTTCAGATCTTGGCAATCTTTTTATAGCCTAGGTCATCTTTATGTAGGGCAACAAGTCTTTTTTCCAGTTCCTCAGAGAGTTCTTTGCCATGAGGTGCCATGTTGAACTTCCAGTGACCAGTTTGAGAGAGTGAGAGCGATAACACCAAATTTAACACACCCGCTCCCCATTCACACCTGAGACCTTGTAACAGTAACGCATCACATGACACCAGGCCGGGAAAATGGCTAATTGGATCCAATTTGGACATTTTCACTTAGGGGTGTACTCACTTTTGTTGCCAGCAGTTTAGACATTAATGGCTGTGTGTTGAGTTATTTTGAGGGGACAGCAAATTTACACTGTTATACAAGCTGTACTCTCACTACTTTACATTGTAGCAAAAGTGTCATTTCTTCAATGTTGTCACATGAAAGGTTATAATGAAATAGTTACAAAAATGTGAGGGGTGCACTCACTTTTGTGAAATACTCAGGGTTATTCAAAGAGAATCGAAAAGTCACCATACGTTCGGTGACTTTTCATTCTCTTCAATTTAGTGCGATTTGGCAATCCTATTTCGGCGACCCTGTGGTGTATTCAGCAAGCACCACAGGGCCGTCGTAGTGCAGGGAAAAGCCGCCGCAAACCCGATGAACACTCACCACAAAACCCGGCGAAGGCACACCGAAACCCGCAAAAACATCTGGATTAACCCCGCCGAACATGCCGGAGAAACCTGAGCAGCCGCCGATCAGAGCACAGTGCAGCCGCTGGAAAAAGCCAACACAGCAGAGGAATGGAATGAGAAAAAAAAACGTACGCTTGAATGTTTGAGAAGTGAAACGCTGTTTGCAAAGAAACTACAGAACTAAAATGTCTGAAATTTACATATAAGGTCCAATGAAAGATAATAAAAAGGGCTGTTACAGAAAAAAGAAAAAACAATTTAAAAAAAACAGAAAAAAAATAGCAAACAAATCACGAAAAAATGCCTAAAAGATCCTAAAAAAAATCTAAAAATAAAGAGATTTTTTACTGCAGAATAAAATAATAAATGGTTTATTAGATAGTGGATTAAAACGGGAATATTGAGAGACTTCCGGGAGGCGGGCCGACTGAATGGCCGCTTTTAGCTCGAGCTCTGCCTAGCACCCTTCCTACCCTGCTGGGTTCGGGATTTTAAAGGTCTACACGGCCGTATTATCGGGGCAGAAGCTCTCCCTATTAACAGCTGCTCACTCTAAATTGTTTTCGGCTGGTCCCGGAGACGCAGCACTCCATTCCCCGGAGTCACCAGGCCGATTCCCGGCCGCCATTTTAGGCCTTACGGGTGGCCTACAGGAATCTCAGCCCTCACCTGTCTCCTGCTGCTCCGCCGGACGGGTCCGGACGCGCTGTTCCGAAAGCTACCGGCGTCGGAGGTGAGCGTCCCTATTGTCGACCACCCAGGTGGTGTCCGAAGTGGACATTGACGATCGCCATTTTCTGAAAGCTGTGTGGCTCCGTTTTGCCGGTGAGTGACCCCAGACAGTAACGGCCATAGTGGATGCCCCGGCCTCTTACCAACTACCAGGAGACGCCCTACCTCACGGCGCCACCGAGTTCCTAACACTGAACCCATAGCTGAGTCAACCCTCTCGCTGGTACCATCCCACGAGGGTCATCAACGGCAGTCTCCTTCACTGCTACCGCGGGAACAACACCCCAAGACGCAAAGGATACCCTCAGTTGCAGAGGGACCACAACCTCTGGACTAATTTTTGTGTCCCAGAACTTGCCTGGGGCGACCCCCCCCGATTTAATTGATCTGAGCACGCACCAACCGCTGCTGGTCCCCAGCTTTTGAACTGTTTTTTTAAGGACCCAGAAATTGCCTGAGGCGACCCCCCCTTTTTTTTTTTCTCTGCACACCGATCCCTACGAACTTGCACCTGACTTTTGGGACACAGGGAAGGGAGGGGAAAGCAAAGGGAAAAAGAAAAGAAACACAAGGGAAAGGCAAGAAAGGGAAAAGAAAGAGGAAAAGAAGGAAAAAAGGGAAAAAAGGGAAAAAAAGGGAAACGAAAACAAATAGACAGAAGGGAAAATAAAGAAAAGAAAAAGAAAAAGGAAAATATATACAAAAACAAACGAGAAAAAAGAGAGGAAAAGCAGGACAAAAAAGGGAGGAAGAGGAGGAAAAAAAAAAAAAGAAGAAAAGAAGATACAAAACTACAATAAAAAAAATTTAAGTCCCCTTTAATTAGGGGGCGCCCCTTTTTCAAATTGTTTCACACTTAATTGTGGTCTCAAGACCCTTGGTCTACTTTGTTTTCCTCACCTAAAACTTTACTACTCCTCCTCTGGTGAGGGGACGTCCGTGCCCCAGTTTTCCTTCCCTGCTTTGGCACAGCTGAGGACTTATCCTACCATTGCTCTACCTTTCACAAACACAACCGAAGATCAGCCTTAGCTTCTTTACCTCTTATTCATGATGGAGAAATTTGTATCTTCCAACAAAACAAACAAAAAAAAACACAGATAAACTATCGTCAAAAGCGACCTCAAAGCTATCTCAACGGTTGACTCTACCATCCTCTCCGACCACTACTCTCTTTGACCCACAACTGGATCTATCGCAGACGGCTCAGTCAGCCTCTCCTTCCTATGGCGACAGTCGACAAGACTCCCGAGTCTGTATGGAGGACATCTCGGCGGTGTTGTCCCCTTTGCTTGATGAAAAGCTCGGACGACTCTCCTCGACCATTGAATCCATTTTGTCGCAGTTGACATCGCAAGCACAGCAGCTTACAGAAGTCGAGGAACGGGTTTCGACCCTTGAGGATGACGTTAATCCACTGAAGGCACAGATGGAAGCACAACAGTCGGTCATTCAAACGCTGACAGAAAAGTTGGACGACTTGGAGAATCGAAGCCGTCGCAATAATCTACGAGTGGTTGGCCTCCCAGAGACGGTAAAAGGTCAAGCCCTGCAAGAATGGGCTTCCAACTGGCTACCTACCCGATTGGGCTTTGATGCCCCCGACCTACCCTTGACTGTGGAGCGAGTGCTCAGAGTGGGCCCCGATCTGAATCCGCAATCAGGACGACCTTGCGTTGTCATCATGAGACTTCTCAACTTTGTCGACAAGTCCAAGCTTCTACAGGCCTTTCACAAGACCAACGCTTTGGATTACAATGGAACCCCTTTGAGACTGTTTCAAGACTTTTCGGCTTCTGTGTCTCTGAAACGAAGGGCTTTCTCGCCCCTGTGCTCGGAATTGGTGGCAAAGGACATTTGTTTTTCACTGCTATATCCGGCTCGCCTCCGAGTGAATTTTAATGGAACGACCCATTATTTCGATTCTCCGGCTGAGGCGAGCATGGCGCTCCTTCCAGGTCAACCCCACGGAAGGTCTGATTCGCCCCTTCCTCCACGTACGCCATCTACGAGAATGCGCACAGAAAGGCCTTGACGTGGTCTTTGCTGGACATTCATCCTACCTACTTTTCTTCGCACTATGGCGCGATTCTGGTTTGTTATGTTACAATTAAGGTTCTCTGTTAATTTAAGGTCAAGTCTTTTATGGTTAGATGACTGGTGGTTTTTAGCCACATCTGATCCTTGGGTCCTGTTGATCCTTTTGTCTAGGTTTCTGTTGCAGGTTGGGTTTAAACCTAGACCCTCTTTACGTGTTCTGGTTCCATTTAAAAGAAATAGTAAAAATGTATTGACGCTCAGAAATAAGGTTTTAAGACTACCACACACTCCCCTCGCTGGGCTCCGGGCTGTAGCTGGGACGACCCGGGTCCCCCCATTAGAAATGGCTATGCCATATCCTTCATGAAGGGAACTTTATGGTGCCCCACCACCCCAAGATCCTCCCATGACATCTCTTGAGCCACCTACCCTTAAATCCTCCCTCAGACTCCTCTCTTGGAACGTGGAGGGTTTGAACTCTCCCATTAAAAGAAAAAGGAGATGGTGGATGGTCGCATCTTCGACGAGCTCCGTGAGCTACCTTTGAACCTTGCTGATTTTAAAGCGACCACCACCGGCCCTACGGATTCTCGAAGCCCCCAGAGGTTGCTGGACACCTGGAAACTTGTCCGCAGTGATTACTAACGATTCACATGCCCCATTTGTGCCGCTTTCTGATCCGTTGCTGAGCGGGGGCCTAACTGCGGCAGCCATCTTGAAAGTCAGGATCCATCTCCCTGCCGCTGACTCTAGGACAAAGATGGGGAAGAAGTCTTTTCGGAAAACGCTGTCCGCTGGGAGCCCCAGACAGCGGGATATACGGACCTCGCTGGGGGGGGCCATGAAATCGGGTGAGTGATGCCGTGGTGTTTTACCCCACGAGATTTTAGCTCAGAGGAAGAGGACGCTGAGGGAGATGGACGTTACCGAGCCAGGCCCACAGATTTAAGAGTGAACACGCGGGTGGAGACTCCCTCGCGGGGAGTAGATTTTCCAGTACGGGAGCTACCCCGGTTCCGTGTATATTGACCACGGACCTGACGGGCCCTAAAACCTTTCACGAAGGATGACATACCCCACTTGTCGAGGAGTTACGAGCAGTTTGGAAACAAGACATGCACGGATTACAGAGTGAGCTGTCTGAACTGCGGAACACCGTTGAGACTGTGCAGGCCAGAATGGACGTTGTGGAGACTGAGCAGACGACAGTGGTGAGCCGAGTGGACTCACTTCAGACCCAGGTGGACCTACTTTCCAGAGCCTTGGAATCGATGGAAGCACGTCACCGTCGACGTAATATTCGGGTTCGGGGAGTCCCGGAGACAGAGCCCTCGGCTTCCGACTTGGATTATGTGAATGGACTTGCCCGTCACCTCCTTAAGTTGCCGCCTGAAGCGCCAGCTGTGTTTGGATCGGCAGTTCGCCTCCGCAAGGCTCCAACAGCCCCAATAGGAGCTCCGAGGGATATCCTTGCGGTGGCCAAAGAGGGGACTGTAAAAACGCGCCTGATGTCCTTGCCCGAAGCGCGTTCTCCCTTTTCGTATGATTCGACGCTACTCACCCTGTTCCATGATCTACCCTTCATTACACTCACTGCTCGACGCCGCTTTCGTGAGGTTACGACACGCCTCCGGGCAGAAGGAATTCGCTACCGCTGGGGAGTGGCTGGATCCATTCACATTACTCATGATAATACCCTCCACTCTGTTACCTCTCCAGAGGATGCATGGGCGCTGTTTCCAACTCTTGGCATCCCTACATCCCCTCCAGAAGATCTGGGACCAATCGTCCCCATGAAACCCGGCTGAGTTTCCCTGTTATTCCCTCCTCCCTGTTCAGTGCGGCTACAGAACGCTGATGTAATTGCGACTATTTTTTACCTATGGAACTCCTACCCGTTGATACCCCCTGTCTTTTGGCCATACACATTTAAGACTCTTCTTAGGGACATTTTTTGTTATATGCTCCTCTGCTGGAGTTTTCGATTCTTCCCCCCCCCCCCTTAGTTAATTGTTTGTGCCTTTATCGAGTGAGTGTGCGGACTTCCTTGCCGACATATGGGACTTGCTGTTCTATCTGGTGTTGCATTGGGACTGTCCACCCCCCCCTCCCCCCCCTTTTTTTTTTTTAAGAAAGGACATTGGGTAGCACCCTGGGTGAGCCGCTAGGACGGCAACCTAGGCTCTGGCCGTCCTCCTGGCCCCAGGCCTCCCAGCCCTGTGGCCTCTTCCACGGCCCCTGGTCTCTTTAGGGATGTCGGGGAGAGCCGGGAATGCCATGATATAATGGGCAGTCCTTTAATCTTATCTTTCCCCCCCCCCTTTTTTTTTTTTTTTTTATCCTCCCCCCCTCCTTGATTGTCACTGATGCCTTTGTCGGATTCCCACCTGATTTGTCTTGTCTCACTCGACATTTTCTGTTTTATACTGATGTGTTTCTCTGCTGACTTTTCATGGCCCTGCGAGGCCACCCCATGCTTTGTATATTGTTAAGCTGACTCTTTTTTCAAAATAAACTTTGAAAACAAAAAAAAAAAAAAAAAAGAAAAAGGATACTTGCGCACTTAGTCACGTTGAAACCCGATGTGGTCTTTTTGCAGGAGACCCACTGGTCTTCCCCTGACAACCATCTCCGAGCCCCCTGGATTGGGTACCAAACGTCTGCCCCTTATATAAATAAAAAAAGGGGTACCGCTATCCTCTTAAATAAATCCCTTCCATTTACAGTCCTCGATGAAGCTAATGACATTCATGGTCGCTTTTCCATAGTATTGATGTCGGTCCTAGGAGAGACCTATTTGTTAGTGAACATCTACGCCCCTCACCCTCCTCACTTACAATTTTTTTCCGATCTGTACGCAACTCTCCTTCAATATATTTTTACACATTGCATAATAGGCGGGGATTTTAATGCGGTCTTGGACTCTGTCTTGGACCGCTCTCATGTGGGCTCCCACCCAGCGCCCGCACGGGCCTCTGCTGGCCCCACCTTCTTAAAGGATCACTTAACTTTATTTGACGCCTGGCGTTATGTCAATCCTGAAGGAAGGGACTACTCATGTTACTCACACCCCCATGATTCCTTTTCCCGTATTGACATGTTCCTACTATCCTCGACCTTCTATCACTCCATAGTTGACGCAGCGATAGGAATGATACATATTTCAGACCATGCACCTGTCACGGTAGATTTCCAGTTAAAAACTCCCCTCCCACACTCCCGAAATTGGCGCTTTCCCGCTACTCTCCTTCACTCTAACGATTTCAAAGCACACATAGAACTTAGCTGGAACAACTACCTGGACGATAACTTGGAACACGTGGATGATGTTAATTTGTTTTGGGAGGCGGCTAAACCGGTCATGAGGGGTTGCATTATTGAATATATGTCCCGTAAGCGTAAAGAGGTTAACAAAAGACTATTGGAGGCGCACTCCTCCCTAGTTAATTCTTATATAGCACACATCCATGCTCTGTTTACCAGATTCATCTGGAATGGGGGAAGACCACGCATAGCACTACGTAAACTTCAGCTTCCCTATAATATGGGGGGATTGAATTTACCGGACATGTATTCTTATAATGTCGCGGCCCTGTACCGAGTTGTGGCGGACTGGATAGCGGACACATCCAGGTACACGGATTGCACCTTGGATCAGTGGCGTAACTAGAAACCTGAGGGCCCCGGTGCAAGAATCCATGAAGGCCCCCCAACCCCCCCCCCCAAAAAAGATCCATATTTTTACCTTTTTTTTTTCCTGCAATATAAAAAAGATAGTATTGCCCCTAGCTCACATGGACATATATTGCCCCCAGCTCACATGGACATATATTGCCCCAAGACCACACATGGATATATTGCCCCCAGGCCACACATGGATATATTGCCCCCAGGCCACACATGGATATATTGCCCCAGCTCACACATGGATATTTTTGCCCCCAGCTCATGGAAATACTGCCCCAACACATGGATATACTGCCCCAGCTCATGGATATACTGCCCCAGCTCATGGATATACTGCCCCAGCTCTGCCCCCCAGCACATGGATATACTGCCCCAGCTTTTCTGCCCCCCCAGCTCATGGATATACTGCCCCAGCTCTGCCCCCCCAGCTCATGGATATATTGCCCCAGCTCTGCCCCCCCCCAGCTCATGGATATATTGCCCCAGCTCTGCCCCCCCAGCTCATGTATATACTGCCCCAGCTCTGCCCCAGCACATGGATATACTGCCCCAGCTCTGCCCCCCCCAGCTCATGGATATGTTGCCCCAGCTCATGGATATATTGCACCAGCTCTGCCCCCCCAGCTCATGGATGCTCTGCCCCAGCTCATGGATATATTGCCCCAGCTCTGCGCCCCAGCTCATGGATATACTGCCCCAGCTCTGCCCCCCAGCTCATGGATATATTGCCCCAGCTCTGCCCCCCCAGCTCATGGATATATTGCCCCAGCTCTGCCCCCCCAGCTCATGGATATATTGCCCCAGCTCTGCCCCCCAGCTCATGGATTATCTGCCCCAGCTCTGCCCCCCATCTCATGGATATATTGCCCCAGCTCTGCCCCCCCAGCTCATGGATTATCTGCCCCAGCTCTGCCCCCCAGCTCATGGATATATTGCCCCAGCTCTGCCCCCCAGCTCATGGATTATCTGCCCCAGCTCTGCCCCCCAGCTCATGGATTATCTGCCCCAGCTCTGCCCCCCAGCTCATGGATATATGCCCCAGCTCTGCCCCCCAGCTCATGGATATATTGCCCCAGCTCTGCCCCCCAGCTCATGGATTATCTGCCCCAGCTCTGCCCCCCAGCTCATGGATTATCTGCCCCAGCTCTGCCCCCCAGCTCATGGATATATTGCCCCAGCTCTGCCCCCCAGCTCATGGATATACTGCCCCAGCTCTGCCCCCCCCCAGCTCATGGATTATCTGCCCCAGCTCTGCCCCCCCCAGCTCATGGATATATTGCCCCAGCTCTGCCCCCCCCAGCTCATGGATTATCTGCCCCAGCTCTGCCCCCAGCTCATGGATATATTGCCCCAGCTCTGCCCCCCAGCTCATGGATATACTGTCCCCAGCCCAGCTCTTACCTGCTCAGGGGGGCCCCAGGCCCAGGGCAGGCTCCGCCGGCGTCTTCTCCTCCTTCCTTGGCGAGCGGCCGCTGGAAACATCCAGCTTGGCCGCTCGCCGGAAACCACCTGATCAGCTCGAGGTCTCGTGCGCTGGTCAGGTGGTTTCTCTCCCACGTGAGCGGCCAAGCTGCATGTCAGCGGCCGCTCGCGTAGGGAGAGGGACGGCCAGCGCGCGGTCACAGATTCCGGCGCTTTTTGCCGGAATCTGGCGGCGGCGCTGGGCCCCCCTCCAGTGGCGGAAGGCCAGGGCCCGGTCGCAACTGCGACCGCTGCGACCCTGGTACTTCCGCCACTGCCTTGGATCGAGCCATGTCCTTCCCACTATCCCCACTGGCTTTCCTTCATTCCCCCCTGTCAAAGATCTCCCTGTCAGGATCCCCATCGCTGACCACCCCAGGATCACATTCCTTGCTCAGGCAGCACATGTAAAGTGCTGCCCCCGTTCCAATCCAGCAAGGAGAGGGGTTAAACAGTAAAAGCACAAGCACCACACACACCACACCCTCCTGCTTGCAAATAAAGAGACACTCCCACCTTTCTACCAGGGCAAACATAGCTGAACTATTGCTAAAGACTTACTGTGTATCAGACCCCTGCTTGCTTCAACGACTATCCCGCTGTACCAGTCCCTCGACCTAGGATCGCCTGCTGACAATTCTCCTGGATCACCCCCATTGTACCACGCCTCGGATCACATAACATCAGCCTAACCAAGGTACCTTCAGAGCATCCCTGCATCCTGGGCTTAGACTCCCTGAACCTGCGGTGCCACCCCGGTGCCATTCCTGACACCCCCTGACCCAAAGATCTAATCCCCTGCTTTTCACAGGACGAGAGGCGTGGTATCGAGCTAGAAAACAGCGGGGCTTATCCCGGACATCCTCGGTTTTCCAACCATTGTTACGCAACCCCGCTTTCCAATCTGGCTCTGCGGCCTCTGCATTTAGGCTCTTGGCAAGAAAGGCTTAACTCAAATAGGTCACCTGTTATCAGGACCAACTCACTCCCTCATCTCCTACAGAGATCTATGTGTACTAACAGCCCCTGCTCCCCTCCACTCGGTATATTATATGCAACTATCGGCATTTGTATCAACACAGTTAAATACCTTAAAACCGCAGGACTTCTCCAATCCCCTTGATACTCAAACCGTCCACAGCATCATTTCGCGCACTGCTGCGGCATCAATTTGACTGGTCTGTAGCAACAACAGGCTTAGCGGCCTGGTGTGTTCAGCTTCCCAAACAATCACCCTTTACCTTAATAACGGGCACTAATACTTTACGGAAGCAGATCCCCTCGGCTCAATATGACGAAATGTTTTTGAAAGTACTACATGGCGCCTATATAGCCCCGGATAGATTGGCCCGAATGACGCCCCTTAGTTCTGGTCAATGCCTTAAATGCGCACAGGCCAACACGGATCTTTTTCACTGCTTGTGGTCCTGCCCATTAGTGTCAAATTTTTGGAAGTCTATACGGAGATTTGGTGTTCAGATCGTAAATATAACGGTACCCACTACCCCAGACTGGGCTCTGTTTAACCTCTTCTCTGATAGCGAAAGATGTGGGTTGGACAGAAATCAGAGGACCCTATTGGGAGTGCTATCCGCAGTAGCTAAAAAGGCCATTTTGGGGAATTGGATCGCCGCCTCCCCCCCCACATTCTCGATGTTTTATTCCCGCTTTTACACTCTATTTCAATATGACTGGGTGTAGACTGCTCTGCATAAAGACGATAAAATCCAAAAATTTTTTGAAAAATGGGAACACTTTATGTCATATTTACCAGAAGACGTCATTGTAAAACTGAAAAGAGATTTTGAATTTACTAATTGGTACCTGTCTAGATCCCTATCATCCCCTCCCCTACGATCTAACGCTCAGGCACACTTAGAACTTTCAGAATTTTCTGACGTATTGCCATTAGTGTAATAGGTTCGTGGTACGAGATTCTCCTTGTTAGCTATGGGATGGAGGGATGACTTCCTAAATGGGAATGTGAATATGTATATTGTACTTGAACTGAGTTTGTCGATTTCAAAAATAAAGTAAAAAAAAAAAACGGAATATTTTTAACATTGAAGCCTATGGGATTCTCCTGAATAAACCTGTCGAATGAAACCACCGAATGGCAGGGCATTTCGGCAACCTTTCTCAGCTGTTTTGTGTTCTCTGAATAGACAAAGCATTGCTTCTCTATGGGGAATTCACTGCCCTCGAACAGGCACCGTATGTGCAGGTAATTCACCAACATTTGGTGAACTGCCCGCTCTCTGGATAAACGAATGGCCAGGAAAGGTCAGCGTATGCTGAATTTCAGCGTTCGGTTACCTTTCGGCCACAATTCAGAGCTCTTTGAATAACCCTGATAGTATATGCAGAAAAAACGGTTTCACGCCTAGCCCCAAACAGGGCGGCTGCGTAGACCAGACATATCCAGCCTGCTTCATGTATAAAATATAATAAGTAAAAAAGTTGTCAGTTGCACTCACCGCTGTAACTCCATGGAAAACGTTTTGTGAATTGAATCAACGAAGTGTGCCTAATTGCGCCAAAGTGAAAAGCACTGAAATTTCACTGACATTTTGGTGCTTTGTGAATACATCCTATTATGTCCTACAAACAGATATCAAACAAATATAACTGGTACAAATTATCTTGGCACATATTATATAACCCTCAGAAACTCACACATTTCACAGAGCACAAAAACTTCTTTTCACTTCGGCGCATTTCGGCAAATCCATTTAGGCAAAATTTCAGTAAAGTAACTATTTAGTGAATGGTTATCGTAGTGTGACGAAGATAGAGTTGCCGAAGCCCCATGAAAAAGTTGGAGAACGTCTCCAAGGATCATCAAAAAGCCCAATGAGTGCCGGAGTGGCCTTGGCGAAAGCAACCGAACTGGTAAAAGAAACAAAAACGGAACTCTCCTATTCTCGTAATAGGTGTTTAAACCAATAACGATGTATTAAAATGTGTCTAAATAATAAAAAAGTCTTTTGAGAAAGAATAAAAAGGTATATTACAGAATAAAACAAATGCTTTGAAAAAAATTTTGTCTAAAAAAAATTCGAAAAGGTGTGCTAATAAATAAACATGTATTTTAGTATTTATTTTTTTAGAAAAATTTAAAAAGATATGTTTTTTTACATTGAAACCTATGGGATTCGCCTACTTAGACCTGTCGAACTGAAACACCGATTAACAAGTAATTTTTCCGACACTTTGGTGCAGTTCGGAGATCTGTTAATAGGCAAACCATTACTTCTCTATAGGAGAATTGTGCTGCCATTGAAGAACGCCGAACTGCGGCGAACTGCACTGTATTTTGCCGTCAATTCACATGTATTTGTGAATTGACAGCTTAGTGAATAGACAAACTGCCACGAAATTGCAACGAACTGTGAAATTCAAAGTTCAGTGCCATTCCATGGCAAGATTGGTGCTTAGTAAATAGACCCTAAAATGTCCCTGCACTCAAAACTCTCTTCACATAGGCTCACACAACTCATATATATATATATATATAATCCCCATAAATATTCACACAAATTCTGTCACAGTCACAGTAGACAGAATAGTGATAAGTTAACCCCTTAAGGACCTCTGACGTACCCTGTACGTCCTGTACTCGGGTCTCCCTTAGACCCGCGGACGTACAGGGTACGTCAGCGGCGCCTAATCCCCCTCCCGCCCGATACTCACCTCCCTCGCCGGATCCCACGGCGATCTGGCAGGGAGGAAGCCTGCCCATGTGATTTACATGGGCAGGCGAGGCTGATGACGTCGCCACGCTGCGTGCTGACGTCATCAGCAGGCGTCCCCATGCTTTTCAATGGAGGGGAGGGGGGGGGGCTCCTTCGGAGCCCTCTGTCTCCCCAACCATTGAAGCTAGGGAGATGCCGTTTGCACCGCTGGAGAGGGGAGAGCCTCCCCTTTCCAGCGGTGTATGGCATTAACCATTCTGCCGCCGGATCACGTTGCGGCGCCAATTGGCGCCAAAACGCGATTCAAACCTGGAGGGGGGCTGACATCTTGGATGTCAGCCAAGCCTCCAGGTCCCCCCCCCACCCACTGACAACCTCACCATATGTGTGAGGATGTCAGTGGGCCAGTTAACCCTCTAGCTGCCATGTAGAGATAAGGGGATCCTAAGGATCCCTTTATCTCCCGATCCATGGCAGCTAGATGGTCATATTTGTCATCATTTGAAAGGCCTGATTATGGCCTTTCAAATGATACCAAACATGACCAGGTTTGGTTTTAAAAAAAAAATTAAAAAAAAAAAAAATTATAAAAAAATTAAATAAAATAATTTTTTTTTTTTTTTTAAAAGTTTTTTTTGTCTGGGGGGAGTTTAATTAAATAGGTCCTAGGCTGTCATCTAAAAATAAATAGCACAAAATAGTCAGAATGAGCGCAGCGCACATAGGTGAACTGTCTCAGCAGTGAAGGGGTTAAAAAGCAAACGCATGTAAAAATTGGGTATTTCTAGTCTCGGGACAAAACTTTAAACCTATTTAGCTGGGGTCGTTTTGGGTGGTTGTAGATTTTGGGGATTAAATTACAAAAAAGTGTGTTTTTACCATTTTTTCCTCATATTTCATATTTTTTTTTATAGTAAATTATTCGATATGATGGAAATAATGGTATTTCTAGAAAGTCCATTTAATGGCGGGAAAAAGGGTGTATAATATGTGTGGGTTGAATAAACGAGTAAGAGGAAAATTTGACCTAAACACTAACAGCGCAGAAACGTAAAAACAGCAGCGGTCACTAAAAGACGGATTTGTGTAAAACCGCCCGGTCACTAAGGGGTTAAAGCAGTAATATAAATGTTGGATGTAATTTATGTAAAAGTTTTTTTAACATGTTAAATTGATTTATGTAAAATTCTAATTCACAGCAAACTGAATGTGGGCTTCAGCATCCAGCCAATCTGATACAGGGGCGGATCCAGACACAGGTTTCGGGGTGGCACTCTACCAGTTTTGGCAAAGAGCTGGTGTTGTTGGGTTTGCAGTGACGAGCGGAGTCGCGCCTAATCACAGGTTGTGCTTGTTACACTCACTCAGGGCTGGCCTAAATTTTGCGGCTGGCGGCGGCGCATGGATACATTGAGTCTTGCCACCGCTGACCGCGCCCACCCCACACGCAGGCGTTGCGTCCACACTGCAGAGCGGGATCAAGATGCGTGGTGGATGATGGATCCTCACAGTCACGGGTGGCAGGCGGCAGCCACCACAACTTGTCTGGGATGTTGTTCAGGGGCCCTGACATGGGATGCAGAGCTGGCCTCGCCGGGGCTAGGAGAAGTGAGCACAGCACCAGAAGCAGCAGCTTCTTCATGGGAGCCGTTAGTCCCTGTCAGGAACGGGGGGATGGTACCTGGGTGGCACCTGGATGGCAGGGGTAGGAGCCCAGGATGCAGTGGTCTGCACCGATAAACAGAGGATAAGGGTAGAGGAGGGTGGATGAATATGAGAACTGACCAGGTTGATTGCAGAAGGATGATGGAAATGATGGTTGTAGTAGCAGGAATACTGAACAGGAATATCAGGTAGCAGATCAGCAACGGTGTTTACTCTTTGTGAGCAAAAGCTGTAATGAACCAGCAATGTGTCATTGAGGGGCAGAGCCCTTTATTTTGTGAGTCACGTGTGTATTGGTGTTAACTCTTACACTGCTGGATGCTGGTTGCTGGCTGCAGGGCAGGAACAGGATGGAAGTGAACCACCAGGGGGGGTTTCAGGATGGCTACAGCCAGGGATCCTGACAGTCCCCAGCACGAGGTCACATGGTACAACTGGAAGAAGGTAGCAGGAGAGTCAAAACAGTCGTAATGACCGGTGTTTGTTGAGCTCTCACTGGAAAAAGATGGATTACTGGGCTGCACAGTGCAGGTACAATCGAACGTAATGGGGGGGGGCTTGGCTCCTGGGCTGCAGAAAGACAAGTGCCTTGGGCATCACAAGCATGGGTTCCCTAGGCTAATGGGCAGCACAAAGGAGTGCCATGGACACCACAGCAGGGTTGCCACAAGCTCCTGGGTGGCAGTGGGCATGTTGGGCTCCTTGGTAGCATGGAGACTCCCTTTTACCAAGTGGCATCATAGGGTGCCATGGGCTGCTGGGCAACACAGTGGGGTTTTCTGGGCAGCAGTGAAGGTATCACTGGTAGCAGTGCATGTATCAGAGCTTCACAGCAATAAAACTCACAGTAATGTGCGGTGTGTATGAGCGTATCAGAGAGCTCCACCGCAATAAAACTCACAGTAATGTGTGTTGTGTAAGAGCGTATCACAGAGCTCCACAGCAATAAACCTCACAGTAATGTGCGATGTGTATGAGCATGAGTTTTATTGTGGAGCTCTGATACGCTCATACACAGTGCACATTGCTGTGAGTTTTATTGCAGTGGAGCTCTGTGATACCCTCATACACACTGCACATTACTTTGAGTTTTATTGCTGTGGAGCTCTGTAATACGCTCATACACACTGCACATTACTGTGAGTCTTATTGCTGTGGAGCTCTGTGATACCCTCATACACATTGCACATTGCTGTGGAGCTCTGTGATACGCTCATACACACCGCACATTACTGTGAGTTTTAAGCCCCGTTCACACTGTGCGATCTATCATGTGGATTTTGCTGCAAAATCGCGGCAAAATCCGCGCGATGTCGCGCTATGTAGCATCTCCAATGCATTTCAATGGAGCTGTTCACATCTTGCCGCGCGATGTCACGCTTCACGGTAGCATGTCGCTGGTACATGACCCTTTTTTTGCAGTATTACAATGTTGGTGCTAACTTAACCAGCGCTCTTGTAAACTTAAAACCTCCATAGGCTATAATGGCTCTGGGAAGTTTACAACAGCTCTGGTTAAGTTAGCACCAACTATGTAATATGGCCCAGAGTGTCAGTTCTGCAGCTACCAGGTCTGATGGCTGCAGAGCTGCCAATCAGCTGCAGAGCTGACACTCTGGATATAGCAGGACTAACAGGTTTGATGGCTGCAGAGCTGACAATCAGTCCTGCTATACAGAGTGTCAGCTCTGCAGCTGATTTAAACACCTTTTGAAGAATAGCAGAGTTCAGAGGGTTTTTTTCTCACCAGTTCGGCAGCGATCAGCTACCTTCGACGGATCGTCGGCTGTGTTCGACGGCTCGGAGACTTTGGCAGCTGATTGGCTTCAGTGGCTCAGCATTCAGCTTCGGTTGGCTCAGAATTTAGCTTTGGCGGCTCAGCGTTCGGTACACTTCATGGACCCTGCGGTGAATGCATAATTCACTGCTTGATCGTTGAATTGAAATCGCTGAAGCGCACCGAACGATAGAGCACCAAAATGTCGGTAACATTTTGGTGCTCTTTGAATAACGCCCTCTGTCCATACCTGCTCCGTGACTGTGCGCACTCCTGCTTTTTCCCTGTTGCTGACAGCAAGAAGGGGAGAAGGGAGGGGGAGCTGCTGAAGCCCTAGATCAGGGATGGCAACCCTTTTTGAGCCCGAGTGCCCAAACTGCATCGCTGAACCAACGTATGGGTCTTAAAGTGCCAACCATGCAGTTAAACCTGAATACTGATAATCTATTTTTGAATAACACTTCATACGACTGCCTTATCGAGTTATGTGCTTAAGTCTTAGAAGAAAAATACAATAGAAGAAGTTTTACAAGTCAGTGTGTAATCATAATTCCTATGGTGACAAACAAGATGCTCAGACTTGGGCATATGAATGGAACTGCTAAAAAGACATCAGACCCAAGATACATGTGTATTGTGTACCCAGACAGGCCCCAGATACACTTGTACCCAGACCCACGTATACCCAGACACAGACCCCATATTCATGTATACCCAGACACAGACCCCATATTCATGTATACACAGACCCCAGATACATGCATACCCAGACACAGATCCCATATACATGTATACCCAGACAGGCTCCAGATACATGTATACCCATACCCCAGATTCATGTATACACAGACATAGACCTCCGGATACATGTATACCCAGACACAGACCCCAGACACATGTATAGCCAGACACAGACCCCAAACACATGTATACCCAGACACAGACCCCGGACACATGTATACCCAGACACAGACCCCGAACACATGTATACCCAGACACAGACCCCAGACACATGTATACCCAGACACAGACCCCGGACACATGTATACCCAGACAGGTTCCAGATACATGTATACCCAGACACAGACCCCAGATACATGTATTCCCACACCACAGATACATGTATACCCACACCACAGATCCATGTATACCCAGGCACAAACCCCACATACATGTATACCTAGACACAGACCCTGGACACATGTATACCGAGACCACAGATCCATGTATACCCAGACAGGTTCCAGATCCATGTATACCCAGACAGGTTCCAGATCCATGTTGTGAGGATTACCCACCTGCCGCGCCGCCGCGCGGACCCAAGATGGCCGCCGGCGAGCTTACCAACGGCGTCCAGGCTCCTTCTCCCACCACATCCCGGGACGAAAGTGATCCGCGCATGCGCGCGCGCGGCACGCCGCGACGCTCTATACGTCTGACGTCATCCCGCCCATCAATCAGCTAGAACCTGAGATCCCTCTATAAGAAGCCGGCTGATTGGTGAGTTCATTGCTAGTTCGTCTAGTCTCTCATGTGTTACAACCTGTTTGATCTACTGAAGCCTGCTTTGACCTTACCGTGTACCGAACCTTGCTTTTGTCTAACGATTCTGCTGATTGCCTTCATCCTACGACCCTCTGCCTGAATTACCGTTTATGCTGTCTGAAATAACCCTTTTGACCCCGGCTAAGATTATCGACGTTGCTACTTGCCTTTATCCTGAAACCTGCTTTGGACATCACTACGCACCTGACTCTACCTATCACCCATGCACTATTGTGGATAAGGTTGTATATTTATATCTAACCCTCCACATAGTAGATGAGCCGAGTTGGTATATATTGCACATTGGTTCCCATCGCCGCCTAATCCTGACACATGTATACCCAGACAGGCCCCAGATACATGTATACCCAGACCATAGATACATGTATACCCAGACACAGATCCTAGATATATGTATACCCAGACACAGACATATGTATACCCAGACATCATACCACAGATGATACATGTATACCCAGATACAGGTATACACAGAAACAGACCTCAGTAGCTGAGCAGTGAGGAAAATGTTGGTGGCGTCTACAGGGTGCAGCTCCTCGTGTGATCCTCAAGGACGGGGCATGGGTGGCAGACGTCTGGTGCACCCTGACATCTGTGTCAGTGAAATGCTCTGATTTTCAGTGATTCAGTTCGATGGGTTTAAAACAGGAAAATCCCGTAGGATTCAGTGGAAAACAAATTATAGTTTTAATGTTTATTCAACTGCTCATGATTTTCAGCCGAACATCTTTTTATTTATAATTTTATTTGGAACACCTTTAGGTATTTTTCAAACTACCTTTTTTGGTTTACAATTTTTTTTAAAAGCCTTTTTTTTTTAAATTGTGTAACAGACCATTTTAATTATTTTTTATAGGACCTTTTGTATTATTTACACACATTTTCATGCATTTTTATTGCTCTAAACACCTTTTAGAAGAATAGCAGAGCTTTTTTTCTTCTTCTGCAGTTCGACGGTCTGTTCGTCGCACTTTGGGGACTCTGCAGTGACTAGTGAATTCACTGCAAGGTCGGCGAAATGGAAATGCCAAAGTCCGCCGAACTAGAAAGCTTTCAGAATAACCCCTTCTTTTTCCACTAGTCAGAGAGTCCAAAGTGTGAAAGGACAGCGAGGATAAGCTAAGTGAGACTAGGCTTGTGCACCGATTTTTTTTTCGGTTCGATTCGGTTCGATTTTTCGGATTTTTAAACTTTTCGATTCGGCTCGTTTCGACCGATTTCTGTTTCGATTCGGTTCGGCTCGATTCGTTTTTCGTGTACTTTTTTTTTTCGGAATATCGACCATTTTTCGTATTTTCGTGTCACTTACCTCGTTTTTTGTATCGACTTTTCGTAAGTTCGGAAATTTTCGTTTTTTCGGAAAGTCTGTTCTCCTCGTTTCAAAGCAATAAATTTCGATTTGACACATTTCAAGTCCATTCGAAAATTCCGAAAATATTTCGTTTCGGCTCGGAAAACTTTTCGGATCTGCCATTTTCGGATCTAAAAATTTTCGGAAATTCGGCCGCATCCGAAAACACGAATCGGGAAATTTCGTGAAAATTCCGAAATTCCGAAACCCGAAACGCACATCCCTAAGTGGGACGATGGCGTGTGTGGAGCAGTCACACAATGTGGATAACAGTTCCAGTTACAAGTATTTATAAATGCTAACAAGTTCTGTAGCGCAGTACAATGGGTGAGACAGAATAATAAATATACATGCAAGTTAAACACACAGAACAGTAGGAGAGAGGAGGACCCTGCTGGAGCACTTACAATCTTAAGAGGCGAGAGGATACTGCTCCAGATCTTACAATTTAAGAGGAGAGAAGACCCTGCACCAGAGCTTCCAATCTAAGAGAGAGGGGACCCTGCTCCAGAGTTTACAATCTAAGAGAGAGAGGACCCTGCACTAGAGCTTACAATCTAAGAGAGAGAGGGGACCCTGCAACAGAGCTTACAATCTAAGAGAGTGGACCCTGCATACATACACAAACTCTGGAAGACTGCGAGAGTGGTACCTATCCATAAAAGTGGTGACAGTACTTTGTTATCCAACTACCGTCCGATATCATTGCTCCCTGTAATGTCATAAATTTTGGAAAAATGTGTGTACACGCAATTACGTGATTATTATCAATATTGGAACTATTTATCCCCAGATCAATTCGGCTTTCGTCCAAATCACTCAACTACAACCGCCCTTTTAAAAGTCTGCAATGATATCCAAGCTGGCATGGAACAAGGGAGCCATCTTCCTTGATTTTGCCGAGGCCTTTGATACAGTAGACCATGACATCTTTTTACAAAAACTCAAAAACTCTGATATTGGTGATCGCACGCTAACCTGGTTTCAATCAAATGTATCCGACCAATCGCAATATTTGTCCATTTCTGGCAGCTACTCCCTCCCCCTCCCAGTCACATGCGGTGTACCCCAAGGCTTGATACTTGGCCCCCTGCTATTCACGAAATTCATAAATGATCACTTCTCTCAAATATCTACGTACGTATGTGGTTAGACCCAAATCTATCTTTTGGCCCCCACATTGAAAAACTCTCATCTAAACTTTATCCCAAACTAGGTGCCCTGTACAGAAACAAATCCTGCCTGAGCCGCACGGTAAGAAAGTAGATTGTTCAACAAATGCATATGCCGGCTATTGAATACGGAGATGTAGTGTATGCAGCGGCCCTGCAAACACACCTTCATAAACCTACTACATTGTATATACAGAAAAAATGGCGTCGCGCCTGTACTCACCAGAACGGCTGCAACAGCCAGGAGTAACAGCCCAGCTCATGTATAAAACATGACAAGTGAAAAAAGATGTCATCTGCGCTCGTTTCTATAAAATTACATGTACAACAAAACACTATCCGAGGTTTTAGTTTGTTTTAATGGCCATTGAAACGTAAGCTCACTCGCCCCATCAAGGCACCTCTTTGTAGAGTGATTCCTAACCAATGTACCAAAAACTGCTCTACTGAGCAACTACATGCCCCTCCTGCTGCTCAAAAACTCTGGTATTGGTGATCGCACACTAACCTGGTTTCAATCGTATGTATCCGACCATTCGCAATATGTGTCCATTTCTGGCAGCTCCTCCCTCCCCCTCCAAGTCACATGCAGTGTACCCCGATGCTTGATACTTGGCCCCCTGCTATTCACGAAAATTCATAAATGATCACTTCTCTCAAATATCTACGTACGTATGTGGTTAGACCCCAATCTATCTTTTGGCCTCCACATCGAAAAACTCTCATCTAAACTTTATCCCAAACTAGGTGCCCTGTACAGAAAAAAATCCTGCCTGAGCCATGTGGTAAGAAAGCAGTTTGTACAACAAATGCTTATGCCGGCTATTGAATACGGAGATGTAGTGTATGCAGCGGCCCCGCAAACACACCTTCAGAATCTTACCACAATGTAGAACTCATTCTGCCGCTTTGTGCTACAATGTAACTACATGACCCACCATTGTGACATGTTAAAAGAGCTAAACTGGCAGTTGCTGGAATCCAGACGCACCCTTCACCTTTTCAACCTGGTGTTTAAAAGCTTTTCTGGGAAGCTGCCACCCTACCTGAATAGACTGCTTCTCCCAACAGTTCCCTCATCCTATAACCTCCAATCCAGGACCAGCACCTTACCACAATACAAGAAAAAGTGTCTTGATCCTCATTTTCCTACAGCGCGCCACAGTTATGGAATGTCACTGCTGTTGCAGTAGGCTCGATTATAAATGTATCCTTTATCCACATATATCATAATTCTAATATATTGCCTAATTTTACACATTGTATGCTGGGGGTTATTCATAGTATGGAAGCGGTTGATTATTAGGGTGACTGTGTGGACCATGTTTAAAGGGACACATGAATAAGTCTTGCCCTGAAACATGTATTATTTATATGCTGCAGCAGGGAAATTTGTGTCGCTCACGTGGCCTTCCTTTTGGATCTATTAAATGCAGTGTAAGGATTCTACATGCTGCTGGGTGGCATTTATCATGCAATGCCCATCAGCCTTAATATATGTGTGCATCAAATCATGGATGATACGACCACCTTGGAGGATTTTAATAATGCAGGGGTGTGAGGTTATTCACTGGATGTGTTCATATTCAAGCTTGTGAGGGCGGGGGATAGGTATGGCCCGGCACTCTGTACTGGAAAAAAAACAGTTCTATCCTGTACACAATCGCATTAGTTTCCCTAGCGTGCGCTAAACAACCTTGTTCATGGACTACCGCGGACAAGGTGATCTGTTAGTAGGTCGTCAGGCACTACGTTTTAGCGACTCAAGCTAAATTCTTCCTTTAGTGGTGTTTTAGCTCACACCAGGTGATAGGGCCCTTAGTTTTATTCAGTGGTATGATTTAGTGGTGAAAATTATTAGTGCCCCCCCAGTTTTCACTGCAGTATCCTATGTGCCCCCCTAAATATTGTTCCTAGAGTCGCCACTGGATACGCTCATACACACTACACATTACTGTGAGTTTTATTGCTGTGGAGCTCTGTGATACAGTAATGGGCAGTGTGTATGAGTGTGAGTTTTATTGCTGTGGAGCTCAGTGATACTTTCATACACACAAACTGAACATTACTGTGAGGTTATTTGCTGTGGAGCTCTGTCATACGCTCATACACAGCGCACATTACTGTGAGGTTTATTGCTGTGGAGCTTTGTCGTACGCTCATACACAGCGCACATTACTGTGAGTTTTATTGCTGTGGAGCTCTGTCATACGCTCATACACAGCACACATTACTGTGAGGTTTATTGCTGTGGAGCTCTGTCATACGCTCATACACAGCGCACATTACTGTGAGTTTTATTGCTGTGGAGCTCTGTCATAGGCTATATGAAATGAATTTAAGGGGGGAGGGGGTGAAAGTAATTAAAGGGGAAAAATGAATTAAGGGGGAGTGACTTGAATTAGAGGACGAGAACCCTGCTTCCAGTCTGCTTCTGGAGACCTGGAGTCAGACAGTGGACCACAGCAACAGAGTGGGAATGGTAGGTAGCAGGATCACAGGGAAACACTGGGAGTGGCAGGCAGTTTGAAATATGTGGGTATATTGACACAGCAAGACCAGGGGGCACCACCAGGCCACATTGCAAATTTGTGCAGTGCCTGGTGCACCTCCTATGCCACATTGCCAAAGAAGGGGACCACTTACTCTGTAGACTGGCCCTGTGGCAAAGGAGGGGCACCAGGCACAGCATAGATTGGCAATGCGTGAGGACACCAAATACTCCCGATTGGCATGGCACGGATTGGGTGGAGGGGGGGCACCAAAACGCAACTTCGCCTGAGTTAACAAAAATGCTTGCACTGGCCCTGGATACCATACACAGACATATACGTATATATCAACACACAGACCTATATATACGTATATATCAACACGCAAATATATATATATATATATATTTTTTTATACTTTTTTCAATTTATTTTTTTTCGAACTTTTGGCGAACGTCCCAAAAAGTTCGAAGTTCGCAAACTTTCGAACGGCCAACGTTTGAATTGAACTCTGAACCGATCGAACCGAACAGCTCATCCCTAGTAAGGAAAATAGTGTTTGCAATTTCTGATTCTACTATGACTTTGAAGTAGTAGTCACTGTTGGCAAAACAATTAAGTGTATTGTATGTCTTAATTGTGCCGAATCGTTACAATGATGACAGTCAGGTAATTACAGGCCATCTGATGTTTAGGGAGGTGTAGGGTATTAAGGGCTAACTGGACTGTGAATTATGCCACAATAAAGCTCTAAAGTATCAACTGAATTCTTCTATATCAGGTTTGAGAAGGATTAAGGGAAAGGTACTAATGGTACAAAAAATTGGCAAGGCATGTTAGCCATGTTGTTAACATTAGCTGTATCCATGAGTAGGCTGGACCACATTATTAGTTGTGATTTGTAGAAAATGAGTAAAAGAGATACAGATATTTTGTCTTTCTAAATGAATTCAATAATATTGGACAGTAAGATGCACAAGCCTAACAAACACATTCAGCAATTAGAAGATCAGTGTGTCTAATTGAGGAACTGAGTTCTTTTCCCAAACTTTGCAGTAGTTGTAAGGAATCTATAAGTGCCAAATATTTTTTTTTTTTAAACCATAAATTAGAGATGCCCCGATCACTGTTTATTGGCCACTGATCTGAACTTAGGAGTAGGGATGAGCTGTTCAGTTCGATCTGTTCGGAGTTCAATCCGAACATCGGCCGTTCGAAAGTTCGCGAACTTCGAACTTTTTGGGACGTTCGCCAAAAGTTCGAAAATAATTTTTTTTTTAAAAAAGTATAAAAAATGCTTAAAAAATACAAAAAAATCTAGAAATAAAGAGACTCTTTACTGCAGAATATTATAAGCAACGGTTTATTAGATATTGAATTAAAACGGGAATATTTTTAACATTGAAGCCTATGGGATAAAACATTCTTGTTACTAAAACATCAGGCAGACACGGCCCTCTAATCAGGCACTGTAGAGGGCAGCCTGCCGGGGCCTCCCAAGGATCCCCTTGAGGAGCATGCGGCCGCCGGATGACAGAGCTGCGACTATGCGGGCTAGCTGCCTGGGTGCATGTGGCAAAGACAGGCGGCGCAGGGAGGGAGCCACTGCACCTGTGGCCACGGCAGACCCCCCCACAACCAGGATCCAGGGAGCCCCCACTGACCACCAGGCTAAGGTAAGGCGACACATTTCTAAAAAAAATAAAATCGGAGGACATTTTTAAATGTCCCCGGGAGCATAAAATAAAACTTTTTTTCTTTTCTCTACCTTGCTGAATGTATTTAATTATATATATTAGATACATTCAGCCAGGTAGAGGGGGTGGCATGTGGGCTGTGCAGGGTCTCAGGCAGTGTTTTTTTTTTTGTGTGTATATCTTTAGCAAATTTATAGGGGAAGGTAAGGGCAGGTATGATATATATATATAGATAAGATATATATCTATATTCTTAGAAATATATATATCCAGCCTTGTATTACACACACATTTTGGCAACTAATTGTCCCCCCCATTTGGCTGATCCCTCCAGAAGAAATGTTGAACCCGATAGAGCAGAGAATAATATATATATTCTCTGTTCTGTCGGGTTCAACATTTCTTCTGGAGGGATCAGCCAAATGGGGGGGGCGCATTTAGTTGAGATTGTCCACATGCCACCCCCCATGTGCGTATGTGTATATATGGTCTGAGGTCTGTGGGTGGGTATATTTATATCTGCTTGTTGATGTATACGTATATATAGGTCTGTGTGTTGATATATACGTATATGTCTGTGTGTGGTATCAATGCATCCCTACTCTATACACAGCGCTCTGTGTCCCTATAATATATATACAACGGTTTTGTGTGTACATTTTAATTTAGTTAGTGGATTCCTGTCCAGTGCGGTGAGAAGCAAACATAATGCAGTGTAGATACGCTGCAAGGCGGAGCAGAGTGAAGTCAAGCCTGCAAAATGTTTGCTTCTCTTCGCTTCGCTACGCTGTGCGTCGCTACACACTCAGTGTGTCTCAGCCTTTATTCTCGCATCGCTAGCTCGCTCGCTAGCTTACCGAATCAGTTTGTATACTTGTTACCGACCCTGCTTGTTCTGAGGACCCGATCTGTTGCCGACTTTGCATGCCATTTGACTATTCTCTCTGTTCTGTTTGCTTCCTGTTGCTACTGGTGTGCGCCGATTCTCACCATATACAGTAGCGCAGTACAAGTGCCTAAACATTGCAGACCCAGTTTTGTTATAGCTGCTGATGTAACTGAATAGATCGGGGATCTCTTCTGCATTACCATAACCTCCACCACTGCACTCTTCCACAATACCTCAGAGGGGTTACGGTGTGAAGGCACTTGCTGCCACCAAAGGCACAATATTTGGGTGCACTGCCACTGACGCCTATACCAGATTCATATCATTTTAATATTGGACCGCAGGGTCCGCCGCTGCACTCTTCCACAAAACCACAGAGGGGTTACGGTGTGAAGGCACTTGCTGCCACCAAAGGCACAATATTTGGTTGCACTGACGCCTGTACCAGATTCATATCATTTTAATATTTGACCGCAGGGTCCAACCCTGCACTCTTCCACAATACCACAGAGGGGTTACGGTGTGACGGCACTGTTGCCGACACTAAAGGTCCAATTTTAAAGCACCTATTGTTGCTTTCATCCAAAGCCTGCATAAGTTTCACCATAATTTAGCCAAATAAATCACTAAACTTGTTCTGCGTGTCCTAAAACGTCTCCTCTTTTCATACAGGCTGCCGCCCCAACAGTTGTTTAGGAATAGATTAAAGGAAAACCATTTACCGTCATTTGAAACGTCATTTTTTTGTTTTTAAATGTTTCTAGACAGCCTACAAATCCGCCACTTCACGGGCAGGTTATGGGGACCTCCTAGGCAAGAGATTTGAAGGAATTTTTCATTTTTATTCTTAACCTTTATTTCATGGAAAACTCACTGTTCCTTTAAAAACTTTTTTTTTTTTTTACTTTTTGTCCCTCTTTCCTGTCCCCCAGGGCACTACCCGGACCCCCATACACCTTTTATGGCAAATATCTTGCATATATGCCCTCTTGGAGGGCACTCTAAAAATTGAACTTTCGAGTCCCATTGACTTGCATTGAGTTCGGTTCGTGTTCTTTTTTGAAATTGTTCGAGTTCGAATGCGAACCGAACACGGGGGTGTTCGGCTCATCACTACTGAAGAGTGCCATATTTGAGATCGGCAGACGCAGAGTCCCGATCCAATAGATCAAGATCCGCGTCCAGACTGGGGGCTCGGCCGCTAAAGCGATCCTTGGGCTTTGGCATTCACTGATTGCAGGTAAGACACTGAGGGGGAGTGCAGAGGCACCAAGTGTTGTATTGAAAGTTGCACAATGAAAATTGGTGCACTCCCTTCAGCAATCTACAGAACTTTGTCCTTACTTCCCCCACAAGGGTTGTACCATTCCCTTAGCACAACTGAGTAAGGGTTAGTACAACCCCTGTGCGGGGTGTATGGGTAGTGTGCACATAATTTCCCAGAGCAGCTTTCAATAATACAGGTGCCTCTGCACTCATCTGCAGTGTCTTCCCTTCGAGCAGACAGAAAAGACAACGTGGTGTATCCAGATGGGGGTCTCACAGTCCAGCATGCTTCGGACTTGAGGATTTCATTGGCTTGAAGTCTATAGTTGTTCCCGAAAAAATTGCGACATCATCATCTCGACATCAGTACTTTCAATTATATTATTGTACTATCGGAGTGATTCACCAACCACCATAATTTTCCATTGTTGCAATGATGACAAACTCTGGCGGTTTTCGAAAAGAAAATTCAAACAGCATCAAGAGAAGGTTCAATGACGCACTTTCTCCTGCCACTGTTTGAATTTCCCTAATGTGATCGCTGAAGTTTATGAGTGGCTAGTAAATAACCCTGTAATTTGTGTCATATAAATGATTAAAATGTAATGTTTAAAGACTTTACATAAAGTTATGAAAGGTCTGTGTGGGCTACTATGGTTTGGTTCAGCTACAATAGGGCTGTTCATTTGTATCCCTCCCCCCCCCCGCCGGCCACAACTTACCAGCACTCCCCTGATTGTAGCATTTCTTTGTTAGTTCTTGATGGATAGCAGAAGCCTCTGTAGAGACTTTAACTACACTAGGCAATTGGTTTATAATATTTATCAGTTTAAGTTAAAATGTTATTACACAACGCAACATCTGTCACTAATAACCACATCCACTTTAGCTCAAATACTGGAATGTTTCCCGAAATGCTATACAAAGTTGACTATGCCTCATTTTACTACATACATACTATACTATCAGGGTTATCCAAAGAGATTCGAAAAGTCACCGCACGTTCGGTGACTTTTCGTTCTCTTCAATTCGGTTCCTTTTGCCGATTGCATTTCGGTGACCCTGCGGTGTATTCAGCAAACAGCACAGGGTCCCCGAATTGCAGGGAAAAGCTGCCGAAAACCTGACGAAAACTAACCGAATGCACGCTGAAAACAAGCAAAAACATCTGGATTAACCTTCGAAGAAGCCGAACAGGAGCCGAACAGGAGCCGAATCACACAGAGCCGAAGCAGCTGTGAAGCAGAGGAGGCAGTGAATAAATTAGCAAAACCATTTGTATGAATCTGGGAAAATGAAACGCTGTTTGCAAAGAAACTACTGAGCGAAAATGTCTGAAATTTTCACAGGAGGTCCAGGGAATGATAATAAAGAGGGCTGTTACAAAAAAATAAGTAAACTGAAAAAAATAAATAAAAAAAAAATCTGACTTTTAAAAAAAAAAAAAAAAACAGAAAAATGCTTAAAGTATCCTAAAAAATCTATAAATAAAGAGACTTTTTGCTGCAGAATTTTATAATGAACGGTTTATTAGATGTTGAATTAAAACGGGAATATTTTTAACATTGAAGCCTATGGGATTCTCCTGAATTAACTGGCCGAATTAAACCACCGAATGGCATTAGGGGAACCTTTCACTGCTGGTTTGTGTTCTCTGAATAGCCGAAGCAGTGCTTTTTCATGGGGATTTCACTGCCCTCGAACAGGGACCGAACAGGCACCGTATGTTCAGGCAATTCGCCAGGATTTGGCGAATTGCCTGCTCTCTGGATAGCCGAATGGTCAGGAAAGGTAACCGAACACTGATTTTCAGCGTTCGGTTACCTTTTTCAAGCAATTCGGATCTGTATATATTTTTATACATGTATCAAAATGACTTAATTATTAGTAATGATGTATTAAAATTTTCTAAATTTAGTGCGTGTGATCGAGTGAGTAGAATAAAAGAGTAAGGACTGAAGGATGGAAATTACATTGTTCTTGGTGGAGTTTCCCATTGATATATACAGTATATATATATATATATCACCAAGAAAGAGCACTCCATATTATTGACCACCTTCTTCCATCATTTTCTGTGGCAAAAAAAGCAAGTTTTAAAACTGTTAAAAAAACCTGACTGAGGTAAAATGATGGGGATTCAGTTCGCAAAGTATGATCATAATTTGCTTAAGCCTGTCACAGTTGCCAATATACCCCATCTTTGACAGGTCCTATCTAACTTGACCGAATCTGCACTTACAGGATCAACTCACCCTGGAGCTCCCCATCAGGCTCTAGGCCTGTATAGGCTGCCATGGTGGAGCACCTGTGAATAGGGAGGGGTGCATACCAAATGAGAGTTGTCAGCTCTTATGATCCTGTAAGTGCAGATTCGGTCAAGTTAGATAGGACCTGTACATTGGCAACTGTGACAGGCTTAAGCAAATTCTGATCATACTTTGTGAACTGAAACCCCATCATTTTACCTCAGTCAGGTTTTTTTGAACATTTTCAAACCTGTGCTTTTTTTGCCACAGAAAATGATGGAAGAAGGTGGTCAATAACATGGAGTGCTCTTTCTTGGTGTTTTGTGTTTAATGTCTTAGATGCAACCGCTTAGTTTTGAGGTTGAGTGCAACCTTCTGCTGTTTTTTATTATATATATATATATATATACACACACACTATATTGCCTAAAGTATTCGCTCACCCATCCAAATAATCAGAATTAGGTGTTCCAATCACTTCCATGGCCACAGGTATATAAAAGCAAGCACCTATGCATGCAGACTGTTTTTACAAACATTTGTGAAAGAATGGGTCGCTCTCAGGAACTGCGATAGGATGCCACCTGTGCAACAAATCCAGTCATGAAATTTCCTCACTCCTAAATATTCCACAGTCAACTGTCAGCTGTATTATAAGAACGTGGAAGTGTTTGGGAACAACAGCAACTCAGCCACGAAGTGGTAGGCCACGTAAAGTGACGGAGCGGGGTCAGCGGATGCTGAGGCGCATAATGCGAAGAGGTCGCCAACTTTCTGCAGAGTCAATCGCTACAGACCTCCAAACTTCATGTGGCCTTCAGATTAGCTCAAGAACAGTGGAATGAAGCATCCAAGCCATACATCACCAAGTGCAATGCAAAGTGTCGGATGCAGTGGTGTAAAGCACACCCCCACTGGACTCTAGAGCAGTGGAGACGCGTTCTCTGGGGTGACGAATCGCGCTTCTCCATCTGGCAATCTGATAGACGAGTCTGGGCTTGGCGGTTGCCAGGAGAACGGTACTTGTCTGACTGCATTGTGCCAAGTGTAAAGTTTGGTGGAGAGGGGGGTTCTAGTGTGGGGTTGTTTTTCAGGAGCTGGGCTTGGACCCTTAGGTCCAGTGAAAGGAACTCTGAATGCTTCAGCATATTTGGACAATTCCATGCTCCCAACTTTGTGGGAACAGTTTGGAGCTGGCCCCTTCCTCTTCCAACATGACTGTGCACCAGTGCACAAAGCAAGGTCCATGAAGACATGGATGACAGAGTCTGGTGTGGATGATCTTGACTGGCCTGCACAGTGTCCTGACCTCAACCCGATAGAACACCTTTGAGATGAATTAGAGCGGAGACTGAGAGCCAGGCCTTCTCGTCCAACATCAGTGTGTGACCTCACAAATGCGCTTCTGGAAGCATGGTCAAAAATTCCCATAAACACACTCCTAAACCTTGTGGACAGCCTTCCCAGAAGAGTTGAAGCTGTTATAGCTGCAAAGGGTGGACCAACGTCATATTGAACCCTATGGATTAGGAATGGGATGTCACTTACAGTAAATTTATATGTGAGTCAAGGCAGGTGAGCGAATACTTTTGGCAATATAGTGTATGTTCTATGGGTTACTCTTGTTACAGTTTTTTTAAATGGAAACCTGTTACTGCATTTTTCTGGGAAAATATGCAATTTAACCATATCTGAAAAAATTATTTTATGAATAATATGACGATCAGGGTTATTCAAAGAGCATCAAAATTCCACTGGAATTTCGGTGCTCTTTCATTCCCCACACTTCAGGAAGTCAAATTCCCCGACCCTGAGATTAATTCAGCATTCACCACAGGGTCCCCATAGTGTAGGAACAAGCCACCGACCGCATCCAAAAAACCTCTGAAACTAACGGAAAAAACACCGAAAAAATGAAGGACACACCCGACAATCCGCCGCAAAACCCTTGAACGTATTCGAAAAAGCAGATAATTCATCGAGCATAGCACTGACCAGCCCCCGGAAAAAGCCAACAAGCTGACAAATGGGGTAAAAAAAAACCTTTAAAAGTTGTTTGCAAAAAACTACTGCACAAATACTATGGGGGTTATGCAGAGAGGTCCGAAATGTGGACGAAATGTAACCGGACACTGAATTTCAGCGAATGGGGACATTTCGGGGCATTCAGCTATTCAGAGAGCAGGCAGTTCGCAAATGACATCAGTGGGTGGGGTAGGTCCGGCAGGCAGGGCTGACATCTTGGAGTTTTCCCTACGAGAGAAGAACTTCAATGACATGCTGGAGACACCCTTCTCATGCTAGTGGTAAAGCAGAGGACGTCTCCAGCATGTCTTCCACAGCCAAGGGGATAAAGTGGTCAGGCCCACCCCCTTCCCTCTGGTCCAGGTTTGTAGATATTGCTGTGTGATAAGGCTGAGGAGTTTTCTCCATGCACACAGCTGTCACCTGGCAGATGGAATTTCAAAATCCCTGCTGTTGGTCAGGTCACCAAATCATCATTCATGATATCAGCATGCGCTGTATGTTGACATCATCCTCTGTCCGAATGCCCGCTGCAGCCAGCATTCTGAGAGTCGGAAGCCAATGGAGTGACGTGCGCAGCTCCAATCCATCCTACTGTTTAGGCACTGCCAAACATGCTTACAAAAGTATGCACGTTCTGAGCATAACACAAGTTGCTTTCTGATACTTTCACAACTTGTGTATGTATGCAAATTGTGTTAGATAGCTGCACGGACCTCTGTATTTTGGAAGCCCTGTGCTGAAGAGAAAAAGCTGCGCGCACTGGGGAGAAAAGGTGAATATTTCAGCTAAACTAAAAAAAAATAAAAAAATTGGGCATATGCTAAGAGCAGGATCTGCCCAATTATTTAACAGAAATAAAGGGAGGGTACAATTTCAATAGAGTGTCCCTTTAAGAGTTTCTGCTGGAGGTAAATAACAAGGCATTAAGGGACACTCCAGTCACCACAACCTTTTAATATATTTTAAATGGTCATGGGTAGCTGAACCTCCTCTCTATGGGTGGTTCTGGGTATGGGTGTCCAACCAGGCTAATTCAGCCTTTTGAAAGGGAGAGCTTCCTCCTGCTCAGAAAGCTGTAAATTAACCTGAGCTGATTAGCATTCCGGGCTTTGATCAGGAATGCACAACTCTGCATTCTGTTAATAGTGAACACCTATAACCCTCAGATTTTAAACCTAGAGTTTCTCATTAAGGCTAACCCTGTCTAGTTTAGGTAAACCATGTTTACTTATGATTTTTTCCCCCCCATTTACATAAAGATCTTTACCTGTATCTTCTAATAACTCTTATGGGTTATACCTGTGTGCATTTGATGTGAACCACGTGTAGGGTTAGCATTATGAAGTCAGCTGTTAAGTATCACAACTTCTCTCATTATTGCTAAGGACTCTTCTGCTATTCAAGCCACCCCACAAATTCCTGTTGTGGTTCGAATGTTAAGGTTGCCCACTGTACCTATACTTTGAATAGGAAGTGCTAGAATGAGAGTGTAATGTATGTAAGAATCAGGTACCCCATTAAAATAAACCTCTGATAAAGTAAACTAATGGCATTTCTATTAAACCACTAGTAGATGGCTGCAGAGTGAGAAGCCTGAATGATGAGCATGTGTTCATCTAAAATGCTTCTCTGAGCAAAGGGAACCCAGAAAGCAGACATTTCGTTTCTGGGAGGAAGTATTCAAAGTACACTCCTAACAGAACTGAAGTCAGGCTTTATATGTGTTGCAGGTAAGAGGAAGCATATCCAGTGTTATAAAAGGGCAAAAGTGATTTAATTCACATCCCTGTGATTAGAAAAGGCTGCTGAATAATTAGATAAGATAGTACACAGATGTCAGTGTGTTGTGCTGAAGTGTTATAGAGCATCAGCATACAGGGAATGTGATGACTATAGGATCTAATGTTATACTGCATTGATTATATTGCAACATTAGCTTATGTAGCGCTGTGTTTAAAACCTTACTGTGGCAGTACCTATTTTTGGCCACCGGAGGGAGAGAAAGCGCGATAAGAGACACTGGACATTGGGACTACATTTCCCGGCATGCTCTAGGAACGGACACAGGAAGTGGGTGGGATACGCGAGTGACATCCTGAGCCTCGTAGAGAGCGCAGCAGAGCGCGCCAGGGAGTGAAGCAGACAAGACACAGTGCTGCTGAGCGGAACACTAGCTAGGCCAGAGCGCAGGTGGAGCCTACCAGGATTCAAATCCAGATTATCCAGCTTTACCAGACGAGCCCTAGTTATCCGCAGACATTACCCAAGCTGTTAGCAAGGCAAGCAGAGGACCCCGAGTAAGGAGTACCGCAAGTCCATTGGATGGGAGAGCAGGCGGTAGCTGGACAAGTCCGGGCCGGAGCCAAGAAAGCCTGACCACAGATCCAGTAGCGGGTATCCCAGCAAGGCATCAAGCGGAGAGACGTCCTGGGTCAGCGGAGCCTTGGTGATCAAGCGGATGGGTGAGAGGCCTCCAAGGCCGGTTGATAAAGTCAATAAAGCACGCTGCTGTTGTCTTCAAAACCCACAGGGCCCCAACTTGACTAGTTGAAGACATCGCTATAAGTAATTCACTGGCCAGTTGAATAGTACCCGGGTACCATAACACACACATACACTTACAGTCCGGGACTTAACCTGTGCGGGACTCACTCCCTAATATCCCAAAAAGGGGTAAAGATTCGCATCTTATTTTGTTTCCGCTGCGCGTTTCTCGAATTACGAAATATTGCATTCTCTTTTCCGCTACGCGTTTCTCGAAATTACGAAGCATTGTACCTTTTCTGTTCGGCTGCGTTTTTCCCCGAAATACGAAGCCTCGTATTTCTTTTCCGCTGCGCGTTTACCGCGATACGAAATACTGTAAATATATCTACGAACAACGTGTCTAATTATATGCTTTTTACTCTAGTAAACTATCAGGCATAGGCGTGCGCATGGGGTGTGCCGGGTGTGCCTGGGCACACCCTAATCCCACCCGCGGCACACTCTGGGTCCCGGCTGGCCGCATCCCAAGGATAGCCGCCGGGACCCTTTGCCTCTACAAGGCAGGCAAGCCTGTACTTCCCTGGTGGTCCGGTGGCTGCGCGCTCTGCAATGCAATCTGTGCTTCATGCACAGAAAGCAGAGCACGACTCACACTGGCCTCCAGCGCCGGCGATCCTCGATGACCGGTCACCTGACCTCCGTCGCTCTCTGACACAGTCAGTGAGCGCCGGCGGTCAGGTGACCAGTCAGAGATCGCCGGCGCACTAGTCCAGTGTGGGACGTGCTCTGCGTTCTGTGCATGAAGCACAGATTGCATTGCAGAGCGCGCAGCCACCGGACCACCAGGGAAGTACAGGCTGGACTTCAGATGAAGCCTGAGCCGGTGCTAACCACAAGGCAGGTCAGGCGGTGCCTTAGTGTGCTCCAGCCAGGGGGCGCAAATCACCGGGATTTTCTGACCACCCACAGTGCCTGGCATTCAAAAGGAATAATGCACACACAGCATGGGGATAAATCCAGCCACTCGGTGTAAACTCTGCATATCTGCAGTGCAGGGTCCGCCCCCACCTTAGTAAAGAAGGGTCTTTACTACAACTTGTGTGTGGTCTGGGCTGAGAAGAACTCATCTCTTCCGGCTTCCACCCTGGCTCCTCCTCCTGCTCTCCCTCAGCATCCGGGCTGCACAGCTCTCAGCTGCATGCCTGCGGCTGCTGAGGAGGAGACCCAGCACAGGATTCGGCTGCAGATGAATGAGGACTCGTTGGATGCAGGGCCAGCAAATTGTAAGTAATGCCCCTGCATCTGCCTGTCATGATGTGTGAGGGGAGCTGGGTGCTGTGCTTTGCAAAGCTTTTTTCTCCCTTCTTTCTGCATTTTGCTTCACTCACATTCTTTTCTTTAACCCTCTTTTAACATATCCAACCACACACAGACATCACTCACACACAGCCCAGACACCACTCACATGCAGCCCATGCAACACACAAAGGCAGATTCACTCACACCACTCACAGGCAGCCCAGACACCACTCACAGGCAGCCCAGACACCACTCACAGAACTCACAGGCAGCCCAGACACCACTCACAGGCAGCCTAGAGATCACTCACAGCAGCCCACACCACTCACAGGCAGCCTAGAGATCACTCACAGGCAGCCCAGACACACTCACAGGCAGCCTAGAGATCACTCACATCACTCACAGGCAGCCCAGACACCACTCACATCACTCACAGGCAGCCCAGACACCACTCACAGAACTCACAGGCAGCCCAGACACCACTCACAGAACTCACAGGCAGCCCAGACACCACTCACAGGCAGCCTAGAGATCACTCACATCACTCACAGGCAGCCCAGACACCACTCACAGGCAGCCTAGAGATCACTCACATCACTCACAGGCAGCCCAGACACCACTCACATCACTCACAGGCAGCCCAGACACCACTCACAGAATCACAGGCAGCCCAGACACCACTCACAGGCAGCCTAGAGATCACTCACATCACTCACAGGCAGCCCAGACACCACTCACAGGCAGCCCAGACACCACTCACAGGCAGCCTAGAGATCACTCACAGGCAGCCTAGAGATCACTCACAGGCAGCCTAGAGATCACTCACAGGCAGCCTAGAGATCACTCACAGGCAGCCTAGAGATCACTCACAGGCAGCCTAGAGATCACTCACAGGCAGCCCAGAGATCACTCACAGGCAGCCCAGACACCACTCACAGGCAGCCCAGACACCACTCACAGGCAGCCCAGACACCACTCACAGGCAGCCAGACACCACTCACAGGCAGCCTAGAGATCACTCACAGGCAGCCTAGAGATCACTCACAGGCAGCCTAGAGATCACTCACAGGCAGCCTAGAATCACTCACAGGCAGCTAGAGATCACTCACAGGCAGCCTAGAGATCACTCACAGGCAGCCCAGAGATCACTCACAGGCAGCCCAGACACCACTCACAGGCAGCCCAGACACCACTCACAGGCAGCCCAGACACCACTCACAGGCAGCCCAGACACCACTCACAGGCAGCCCAGACACCACTCACAGGCAGCCTAGAGATCACTCACAGGCAGCCCAGACACCACTCACAGGCAGCCTAGAGATCACTCGCATCACTCACAGGCAGCCCAGACACCACTCACAGACAGCCTAGAGATTTTTTTTTTTTTATTTTATTTTATAACGGATTTTACCAGGAAGGATACATTGAGATTTCTCTCGTTTTCAAGTATGTCCTGGTTTCAAGAACATTGAAGATCACTCACACAGGCAGCCCAGACACCACTCACACAGCCCAGGCATCACAGACACCACTCGCACAACTCAGCCTAGAAATCACTCACAGGTATCCCAGACATCACTCACAGGCAGCCCAGACACCACTCACACAACTCACAGGCAGCTCAGGCATTACTCACAGAGAGCCTAGAGATCACTTAGAGCACTCACAGGCAGCCCAGGCGTCTCTCAGACAGCCTAGACATCACAGGCAGTCCAGACGTCACTCACAGGCAGCCCAGGCATCACACACAGACAGCCTAGACATCACTCACACCATGCAAACATCAGTCACATCACTCACACCATGCAAACATCAGTCACATCACTCACAGACAGCCCAGGCATCCTAGAGCCTAGATAACTGCATACACAGTCTCCTCTCGCATACACTCCATTGTTGTCCTACACAAACAGTCATGCAACATTCATCACACATAGATGCATATGTCCAGTTAATTGGGAGAGGGGCGGCAAAATGCATCTTAGCCTGTGCACCCAAAATTTCTTGCACCGGCACTGGATGAAGTGGTCCCGTTACATAGGACCAGACCGGACCGTCCCCTCCTCTGCCAATGGACATGTTCAGCCCCCTCCCTGCAAGAAAAAAAGGTAAGCAGGAGAGAGGGCAACTTATTTATTTTTAAATATTAAAATTTTATTTTGGACAGCGGTTTCTGTGATACGCTTATATATGCACCGCAAATTAGGGAGGTTTTTTACAGTGGATTCTGTGATACCCTCATAAACACTGCACATTACTGTGAGTTTTATTGCTACATACCCCCAGGGTGTAGGGGATGTATGGTTATCTATGTGAATGTATGGCTGTGGCTGTGTGTGTAAATTCATGCATTTGTCTTTAAACAGGTTGCTGTGTGTAAAATTCTGTGCCTGTGTCCTTGCATCAGCCCGGCGTTGCCCCCTTAAGCTGCACCCAAAGAGATGGTATTGCTTATAGAATCACCACATTATCTGCTGCCTGCACTCCACAAAGTAAGAATGACGGCGGGCGTCTTGGTAGCAACGTGAGGTACAGGTAGGAGACTAAATATTGGTGCGGGGCAGCTGTTACGATCCCCCCCCCTATAGGGAGTGAGGGGGGCCCTTTAGGCTGCATATTTTTAAGCCCTTTAGGCAGGTTTGCGTATATTGCAGGATCAAGCACACACACTAGCAAACTAGAAACAAGAGAGATAGTGCAGATGACAAACACAAAAGGGGACCCTGTACTAGGTAATTTCTCAACTAAAGGAAACAGCAGGGATATGGGTAAACACAAAGTGACAAATCTGCAAGCAGACAACAAGAAATAAACAAGTTATCAGAAACTAGAAAGATCCCTAAACCCTGACTGAGATCCTTGAAAAGGTGGTCTCGAAATACTAACTAGGCTAGGTCTGCAAGGTGTATAAAACATAAACCAGACATACAATGAATGCAGGTATACAGATTCCAGGGAACAAACCAGGATATATGCTGCAACAAATCAGACACATGAACTCATAAGAACATATATACAAGACACAAATAGAATATCCAAGAAACCAAGCCAGGTCATACACGGGTTAATATAAGCATGCTACAGGGGACAGACAGAAGAGAAGAGAGATCCGATATCCAAAGCCAGAGAGTCATATAAACCGAAATCAGAACAACAGAATGTAGCACAATTCAAGGAGCAGGGATACAAAAGGTAGAAGCTATCTGATCCACTACTGGCTCATATATAGGGCAGGACTGGTCATGTGACTACAGAGCATCAGCCACAGGAGAGACGTTCTGCAGAGACCATCCCATTTAACCCACAGGAGCTACTGAGCTTCGCTCTCACCACCAGAGGGCCTGACTACCCTGTGGAACCGTGACAGCAGCAAGAGGTTAAATGGGCACTCTACTCAAATTTTACCCCCTTTCCCTGCCCCCATTTAACCTCTTTGCTGCTGACGACGTGCTGAGCGCATCCACTTAGCACGTTGTTGAGGTCCTGTAGCTCCGTGCCATTTCTTTATTCTTTCACAGACATTTTTCCCTCACTGTGGGACTTCCCCTGGACACTGATATAATTGCTTAAGGATGATGATGTCAGAGTCTTTCCCACTCAATCCCCCCTGTGAAATCCCTTTACTGGAGATACTGGTGTCCTTTGGGCCGCTGTATCTCTGGTATCGTAAGGTCTACAGAGTCATATGGGGCTTCAATGGATAGGTCAGAGTCTGCGTTATTACCCATTGTTTCATCTAAAACAAAAACCACTGTACCGGTGCGGAGAGAGGTCGGGGGTCCTATGGATCCCTGTATTTCCATTCTTTACACTCCACAATGTTAAGTTAGGTGTCATTGGAGAGGTCAGAGCCCGGCCTTTCTAATGAGACCAAGCACGATCATGTAGAAAAAATACAACATTTCCTCATTGCCCGCTTTTAACATCTAAAGCAATGTTATTTCTCACCTTGGGATTAAACACACAGGGTTATTCAGAGAAACGTGAAACTCAGAATTTTCACTTCTCCAATCATTCTCCTGAGATAATAGCCAAACCAGAAAAATTCTCCCATTTATCTCACTTTGCAAATCGGCTATTTGGTCTAGATTGTGCTCTTCTCCTGCCAGTCTCCTGGTTTTCACCTTTCTCTGAATAACCCTGTATGTTTAATCCCAAAGTAAGAAATAACATTGCTTTAGATGTTAAAAGCGGGCAATGAGGAAATTTTTGTATTTTTTCTACATGATCGTGTTTGGTTTTCACCTCACTCTGAATAACCCTGATAGTCATATAATTCATAAAACACAATCAGCCACAATGCTCAGCCACTAATTTGGTTCGTCGAGACTCATGGGAAATGTAGTTCAAAAACAGCTGGATGGCCAAGGTTGCTGCACCTCTGAATTATACACATAGTAATGATATATTTAGGCTGAATGTGTGAGAGTGTGTGCGTGTATGCAAAAGGGTATAAGTACATATTATATATATGTACTTTCACGTGTTTGCGCTTTTGGGTGCACACCCTAATGCAATAGGCTGCGCACGCCTATGCTATCAGGGTTATCCAAAGAGATTCGAAAAGTCACCGCACGTTCGGTGACTTTTCGTTCTCTTCAATTCGGTTCCTTTTGCCGATTGCATTTCGGTGACCCTGCGGTGTATTCAGCAAACACCACAGGGTCCCCGAATTGCAGGGAAAAGCTGCCGAAACCTGACGAAAACTAACCGAATGCACTATGAAAACAAGCAAAAACATCTGGATTAACCTTCGAAGAGGAGCCGAACAGGAGCCGAAAAGGAGCCGAATCACACAGAGCCGAAGCAGCTGTGACGTAGAGGAGGCAGTGAATAAATTAGAAAAAACCATTTGTATGAATCTGGGAAAAAGAAACGCTGTTTGCAAAGAAACTACTGAGCGAAAATGTCTGAAATTTTCACAGGAGGTCCAGGGAATGATAATAAAGAGGGCTGTTACAAAAAAATAAGCAAACTGAAAAAAAAAAAAAAAAAAAATCGGACTTTTAATTTTTTTTTAAAAAATTCAGAAAAATGCTTAAAGTATCCTAAAAAATCTATACATAAAGAGACTTTTTGCTGCTGAATTTTATAATGAACGGTTTATTAGATATTGAATTAAAACGGGAATATTTTTAACATTGAAGCCTATGGGATTCTCCTGAATAAATTTGCAGAATTAAACCACCGAATGGCAGGGCATTAGGGAACCTTTCACTGCTGGTTTGTGTTCTCTGAATAGCCGAAGCAGTGCTTTTTGATGGGGATTTCACTGCCCTCGAACAGGCACCGAACAGGCACCGTATGTGCAGGCAATTCGACAGGATTTGGCGAATTGCCTGCTCTCTGGATAGCCGAATGGCCAGGAAAGGTAACCGAACCCTGATTTTCAGCGTTCGGTTACCTTTCTCAAGCAATTCGAATCTCTTTGGATAACCCTGTATATAAATGATAAAATCCACAACGGTGCTGGAGTATATTTATTCCCTAGTGCGGGGAGACTGACCCGTGGTTCATTTTCAGCGGCTCCTCCGGGAGTGAGCGCTACACGTGGGGGCTCGTTTCCAGGATCCAGTCTCTGGAAAAACCGCATCTAAAGGGTTAAATATGGATCCAGATACTGTTGCCGAATGGTGTGAAGAGCACAGTAGTCAGTTAGAATGTTGTATAGTCATGGATATTCCCGCAGACACTTGGGCCGAAGATCAGATTCGCCAGGCCGTGGCCGCGCTGACACCAGATCATCGGGGGTTAATCCTGGACATTGAAAAGAACCCAGATACCTCTCACACGTATGTTCTTCTTGAGTGGAGAAAAGGTGTTCCAGTATGTTTTCAGGGCGCGAGCGTGAAGCTGACCAATGAGGTGGAAGTCCAACTGATTCAGCCAAGTGCGCCACATGGCGAATCCACAAGTGTTCCCGCGCCCAGTCCATTGGCCATGATCGGGCCTGAATTTATTGTGGCTATTGGAGATCTACTGGCTAAGTGTCAGAGAACAAGCCCTCCGCACACTAACTTCGGTTATCGACGGTTGAGAAATTTTACAGGAAACGTACCAACTCCGGCGGGAGAAGAAACCTTTGAGGAATGGGTGGAACAGGCGATGCAGGCTCTGGATAAGTGGGACGTCCCTGAAGCTCAGAAAAAGCAAAGGATCACCGAGAGTTTGAAGGGACCTGCGTCAGAAGCGGTGAGAAACCTAAAACTGAGTAGGAAAGACTGTACTGCTTTAGAATATTTAAACGTTTTGGAGGAAGTTTTTGGGCGAACAGAAAAGGCCGCAGAGCTTGTATATCAGTATGAACACACCTATCAGCGGAAAGGCGAGAGAATGACCGAATACATGAGGCGCCTAGATAAGATTCTGCACCAGATACTCCTCAAGAAAGGGGCCGAGCCGGCCGAAGTGGATAAGATCCGAATAAAACAGATCCTGAGGGGCTCGCAACCTCTAGATCCAGTGATGCTGCAGCTGAGAAGCAGAGCAGGTAATCAAGAACTGAAGTACCTGGAACTGATCCAAGCTGTCAGAGAGGAGGAGGCTTTGCTGGAGGAAAAATCCTTCAGGCGAGGGGAAAGAGCTTACGCACAACCTGTAAGGCACAACGACGGTCTGCAGCCTGAAAGCGACTCGCTGGATACTTACGGATCCGACGTGGACGAGCAAGAGCACCTGATCGCTTTTAAATCCACAGAGAGGGCTGCCAAAGAATTACACCTTTCTGAACGTGGTGAGTTGCACAAAACTGTTAAGAAAGTACAGGAAGCTCAAGCTGAATTGCAACAGGCGCACGCGGAACTGTGCCGAGTATTGATGAAGGTGACAGAGATGCAGGCAGAGATGCAGAAGTTCCTTACAGGCATGCAGACAACCGGAGTTGCTGTGGCGTCTAGCCAAGGTCCTTTAACTGAATCACAACAGGCGAATGCGTCTCCACTTTCTAAGAAGAGATGTTTCGGTTGTGGAGAAATGGGTCACTTCTGCGCACAATGCAAAGACCGAAAGCCTGAGAGGAATAGAGTTGAGGAGCTGTTAAAAACCTTGGAAGGACTGTTATCTACCTCACCGGCGGGAAACGCCAGAGGGCACAAGTGAAGGAGCAACCTAGGTGCCCGGAGGTTGAACCCCGCTCCAAAAATCAAGCCAGGACTAAGAGGGCGAGAGGGCCCAAAGTCCGGCCAACTGCTGAGCCTGCCAGGACTGAAAGAGCATCCGGACCTACGTCATGGGGAAGCAATGCACACCCAAAACCTACACGGACCAAGAAAAAGGCCAGGGTACAGCAAACTGGGTCTAAGTGTCCTGATACCACCACCAAGTTTCCTGACCAACTGATAGGTCCTTCTCCTATTGTGCCAATCCAAGTGGAGGGAGTCTACACTAAAGCCCTGTTGGATTCAGGGGCTCAAGTGACATTGATCTACCGAGACTTCTATGAGAAACATTTGAAGCACATTCCTCCACAGAAATTGAAGGACCTGGAAATCTGGGGTATCGGAACTGAGAAACTCCCCTATGACGGGTATCTACAGGTGAAATTGGAGATCGGATCCGAAGTCATCGGACAGTCCGGGGGTTGTGATGCATTGGCCATTGTGTGTCCTCGACCCTCAGGTGCAAACAGAAGTTCCCTGATAGTGGGGACGAATACGGATTTGGTGCGGCGCCTCCTGACACCTATCGTATTGGAAGAAGGTTCTACTCAAGGAGTACACCCAATGCTACGTCCAGTCTATCAGAGGATGGTCAAAGAACAGAAGGCACCTGCCGAAGTGGGGCGCCTATGGAGATTAGAAGGAACAGAGAAGGTTCTGCAAGCAGGAGAAGTAGCGAGTTTCCGGGCTTCAGTCAAGTTGAACGGATCGCAACCAGGCCCCTATGTGATGCTGGAAACCGATTTTAATCATGGAGTGAAACCGGAGTCGAAGTAATCCCTGAAATAATCTCCACTAAAGCTCTGAAAAGAACACGAGGAAGAGTCTCAGTCAGCGTGTGCAATGTGTCTGATTCTCCAGTCGTCCTTAAAGCACGAATGCCTATCGGGCAAGTAGAGTCCGCTACGCCCCTCTCCACCGATTTAGGAGGGGGAGTGGATAAAGAGATTCCAGATGAAAGATTCTACCCCAAGGACGCTCCCATTTCATCCGAGTGGAAGAAACATCTTCAGTCTCAAGTTCTAAAGTGGAGAGAATTGTTCTCGAAAGATGAGTTCGACGTGGGCCTAGCTAAAAGTACTGAGCACCGCATTCGATTACAAGAGGACAAGCCGTTTCGTGAAAGGTCAAGGCGAGTTCCGCTGGGAGACCTGGATGATCTGCGAGAACAGCTGAATGAATTGCAAAGAACCAAGGTGATTCAAGAGTCCAGGAGTCCATACGCATCTCCAATAGTGATGGTCCGGAAGAAGAACGGTTCTGTCCGCCTATGCATAGACTACCGCACGTTGAACCGGAGAACCATCCCAGACCAATATGCTACTCCTCGGATAGAAGATGCCTTACAGTGTTTGTCTGGAGCAAAATGGTTTAGCGTGCTAGACCTGCGAAGTGGGTATCACCAGATACCAATGCATCCCGAAGACAAAGAGAAAACTGCGTTCATCTGCCCACTGGGGTTCTTTGAATTTAACAGGATGCCTCAAGGCCTTACGGGGGCTCCAGCCACATTCCAACGGTTAATGGAGAAGACAGTCGGGGACATGAATCTGATCAAAGTATTAGTGTACCTGGATGACATAATCGTGTTTGGGAAGACTCTGGAAGAGCATGAGCAACGTTTGGAGAAGGTCTTGAAGAGGCTCCATGAAGAGGGATTGAAACTGTCTCTGGAGAAATGCCAATTCTGTCTGCCGTCTGTTACGTATCTGGGACATGTGGTCTCAGCAGAAGGTGTTTCGACAGATCCTCGGAAGTTGGAGGCCGTAGCTTCTTGGCCCAGACCCAGAAACGTCACTGAACGTAGATCTTTCTTGGGGTTCTGTTCATATTATCGAAGATTTGTAGGAGGATTCGCAAAAATAGCTCAACCACTGAACAAACTCCTACAGAAGGAAAACACCGAAGAAGGCTGCAAGGCCTCTGACCGAAATCTGTCAGCTCCAGGACCAAGGAAAGCTCGAGAGTCCATACAGGGCGAATGGACTAGTCAATGTGAAGGTGCTTTCTTGAAGCTGAAAGAGAGTCTTACTCAAGCTCCTGTTTTGGCCTACGCGGACCCGCACAAGCCGTATGAGTTACATGTGGATGCCAGCAGAGAAGGTCTAGGAGGAGTCCTGTATCAGGAGTATGGTGGATTACTGAGGCCTGTAGCGTACGTGAGCAGGAGCCTTACGCCTTCAGAAAAGAACTATCCTACCCACAAGCTGGAGTTCCTGGCCTTAAAGTGGGCAGTGGTGGACAAGTTGAAGGACTATCTGTATGGAGCCGAGTTTGTGATAAAAACGGATAACAATCCTCTTACCTACGTTCTTACTACTGCGAAACTGGACACAACGGGACATCGGTGGTTGGCCGCTCTGTCAGGGTTTCGGTTCAGCCTGAAGTATCGCCCTGGGGTGAATAATCGAGATGCTGATGCTTTATCGAGAAGACCCTACACTACAGAATGGACTCAGTTGACTCCAGACGGGGTGCAAGCTTTGTGTCAAGGAGCAGAGCGCCGGGTCAAGGGAGGGATTGAAGCGGAGGTCATAGGAGTCATGGCTGCGGCTGTTCCTGAATTCTACTGCAACCCTACGCAATTGAGGGATGAGAGTCTACCTACTTTTTCAAAACAGGACCTGAAAGCAGATCAGGCCAGAGACCCTTTAATTGCATTGACCATAAAGGCCCTAACTGCGAACCAGCGGGAAATTCTGCTGACCAATTCCCCGGATGGAGCCAGATTGGTCTACAAAGAGTGGGAACGGTTGAAGATGTTGGATGGGGTGGTCTACCGAAGGGGCCCCTCAACCAATGCTGAAGAGACTCAACAGCTATTCCTTCCCACTAAGCATAGAGAGAGTGTGCTGCGATCGCTACATGATGAGCATGGACATTTGGGTGCTGAAAGAACTTTTAAGCTGGTGCGAGACAGATTCTATTGGCCTTGCATGAGAGCTGAAGTGGAAAGTTACTGCCATTCCTGTCTGAGGTGTATTCAGAGGAAGACTCTACCGACCCGAACCGCTCCAATGAGCCATCTACAGAGTCAGGGACCCATGGATTTGGTGTGCATTGACTTCCTGTGCTTAGAGCCGGATGCTAGTGGGCAAGGGAATATTCTAATAGTGACTGATCATTTCACTCGTTACGCCCAAGCTTTTTCTACGAAGGATCAACGCGCTCCGACAGTAGCCAAGGTTCTAAGTGATGGAAAAGTTCTTTGTTCACTACGACCTGCCAAGGAGAATACTCTGATGATCAGGGTAGAGACTTCGAAAGCCGACTTGTTGGGCAATTGTTGGAACTGTTGGGCATCCAAAAGACCCGAACTACACCCTATCACCCTCAAGGTGATGCTCAGCCTGAAAGGTTTAATCGCACGCTGCTGAATATGCTGGGGACTTTGTCAAACATAGAGAAGCAGAGTTGGAGTCGTCACATAGCTACTCTGGTGCATGCATATAACAGTACGGAGAGCGATGCCACTGGATACTCACCGTACCGTCTTATGTTCGGAAGAGAAGCCCGACTGCCGGTTGATCTGGCGTTTGGGTTATCTCTAGACCAGACGTCGGTAGCTTCCCATAGAAACTACGTGGATAGACTTCGGAACAATCTGGCTTCTGCGTTTGAACAGGCCCGATTGACCTCAGGAAACAGGGAGCAAAGGAACAAAAGGAATTATGACTTGAAAGTTCGGATACAAGATCTACAACCCGGTGATAGGGTTTTGTTGAAGAACTTGGGTGCTGCTGCGAGGCACAAGTTGGCGGATAGATGGAGTTCTCAAGTCTACATTGTCTGCAAGCAACTGCCGGGTCTGCCGGTGTATCAAATCCGGCCAGATGGAAAGGCCGGGCCTCTTAAGAACTGGCATCGGAATCATTTGTTACCTTTGAGAGAGGCTGTGAGGATACCAGTTGGGGACGAACTTTCTCTGCCAAATCCGCCTGCTCCACGTTTGCCTCCTGTTACTCGGTCTCAGCAGACCCGGGTTGTCGAAGAGAGCGAAAGGGACAGTGAGGAAGAGAGCTTCTGTCTGGACTGGATGCGTTCACCGGAGCCTGAAGAGGTTATCCCAGTTCCTGAACGATGGGAGAGTAATTTGAGGCCTGAAGCTCCTGAATTTCGGTTAGAAGTCCCTGAGACTGTCGAAATCCCTGAAGCTCTTGAATTTCAGTTGGGAGTTCCTGAGACTGCTGGAGTCCCTGTAGCTCCTGAAGCTGAATCTTATGATTATAGTTCTATGCCTTCACTGGAGGGATCATACTCTGAAGAAACGTCTGCTCCAGTGGTAGAAAGAAGGACTGAGCCAGCACCTATAGTACTTCCACCTGAAGAGGAACTGATTGAGCCAGAACCAAAACGCTCTGTTCGACCGCCCCAGCGACTCACCTACGACTCACCAGGACATAGCACTGAAGAGGCCATAACCACAGTGCAAAGGTTGCCCGAAGTGTCTGCTATGAGTCAACTTGAAGAAGTGTATCTAACCCACTGTATGTTTGCTGCCAACCCTGTGTATGTTATCTAATTGTATCGAAATGTAAATGTAACTGTTATACCTCCTTGGAGAGACCCAAGAGTTCTAGGAGGGGGAGAGTGTAGCGCTGTGTTTAAAACCTTACTGTGGCAGTACCTATTTTTGGCCACCGGAGGGAGAGAAAGCGCGATAAGAGACACTGGACATTGGGACTACATTTCCCGGCATGCTCTAGGAACGGACACAGGAAGTGGGTGGGATACGCCGAGTGACATCCTGAGACATTACAGTTATCCGCAGACATTACCCAAGCTGTTAGCAAGGCAAGCAGAGGACCCCGAGTAAGGAGTACCGCAAGTCCATTGGATGGGAGAGCAGGCGGTAGCTGGACAAGTCCGGGCCAGAGCCAAGAAAGCCTGACCACAGATCCAGTAGCGGGTATCCCAGCAAGGCATCAAGCGGAGAGACGTCCTGGGTCAGCGGAGCCTTGGTGATTGAGCGGATGGGTGAGAAGCCTCCAAGGCCGGTTGATAAAGTCAATAAAGCACGCTGCTGTTGTCTTCAAAACCCACAGGGCCCCAACTTGACTAGTTGAAGACATCGCTATAAGTAATTCACTGGCCAGTTGAATAGTACCCGGGTACCATAACACACACATACACTTACAGTCCGGGACTTAACCTGTGCGGGACTCACTCCCTAATATCCCAAAGAGGGGTAAAGATTCGCATCTTATTTTGTTTCCGCTGCGCGTTTCTCGAATTACGAAATATTGCATTCTCTTTTCCGCTACGCGTTTCTAGAAATTACGAAGCATTGTACCTTTTCTGTTCGGCTGCGTTTTTCCCCGAAATACGAAGCCTCGTATTTCTTTTCTGCTGCGCGTTTACCGCGATATGAAATACTGTAAATATATCTACGAACACCGTGTCTAATTATATGCTTTTTACTCTAGTAAACTATATAAATTATAAAATCCACAACGGTGCTGGAGTATATTTATTCCCTAGTGCGGGGAGACTGACCCGTGGTTCATTTTCAGCGGCTCCTCCGGGAGTGAGCGCTACACTTACTATAAGGTACAGTGGCAAGAAAAAGTATGTGAACCCTTTGGGATTATGTAGAGTTTTGCATGAATTGGTCATAAAATGTGCTCTGATCTTTATCTAGGTCACAACAATTTGAAAAACACAGTCTGCTTAAAATAATACAACACAAACATTATATGTTTTCATGTTTTTATTGAACATAAAATGTAAACATTCACAGTGCAGGGTGGAAAAAGTATGTGAACCTTTGGACTTAACTGGTTGACCCTCCTTTGGCAGCAATAACCTCAACCAAACGTTTCCTGTAGTTGCAGATCAGACCTGCACAATGATCTGGAGTAATTTTGGACCACTCATCTTCACAAAACTGTTTCAGTGTAGCAATATTCTTGGGATGTCTGGTGTGAATCATTCTCTTAAGGTCATGTCACAGCATTTCAATCGGGTTGAGGTCAGGACTCTGACTGGGCCACTCCAGAAGGCGTATTTTGTTTTGTTGAAGCCATTCTTTTGTTGAATTACTTGTATGCTTTGGGTCATTATCCTGTTGCATCACCCATCCTCTGCGGAGTTTCAGTTGGCGGACAGATGGTCTTACGTTTTCCTGCAAAATGTCTTGATAAACTCTGGAATTCATTTTTCCATCAATGACAACAATCTGTCCAGGCCCTGAGGCAGCAAAGCAGCCCCAAGCCATGATGCTCCCTCCGCCATGTTTTACAGTGGGGATGAGGTTTTGGTGTTGGTGTGCTGTGCCTTTTTTCTCCACACTTACAGGGTTATTCAGAGAGCGTGAAAAGCAGGAGAATGACTGGAGAATGACTGGAGAATGAAAAATTCTAGGTCAAAATAGCCGATTTGGAAAGTGAGATGAAAGGGAGAATTTTTCTGGTTTTGCTATTTTGACCTCGAATTTTTCATTCTCCAGTCATTCTCCAGTCATTCTCCAGTCATTCTCCTGCTTTTCATGCTCTCTGAATAACCCTGATAATGTTGTGTGTTTTTTCCAAACAACTCAATTTTGGTTTCATCTGTCCACAGAATATTTTGCCAGTAGTGCTGTGGAACATCCAGGTGCTCTTTTGCAAACTTCAAACGTGCTGCAATATTCTTTTTGGACAGCAATGGCGTCCTCTGTGGTGTCCTCCCATGTACTCCATTCTTGTTTAATGTTTTCCTTATTGTAGATGTGTCAAGAAAAATGTTAGCATGTGCCAGAGATTTCTGTAAGTCTTTAGCTGACACTCTAGGATTCTTCTTTACATCATTAACCACTTGAATGCTAAGGACGCGCTCAGCGCGTCCTCAGCATTCCCGCTGGTATGCGGAGGACGCGCTGAGCGCGTCCTCGCATTGGGGTCAGCGTTCGGCCGGGTTCCGGCCGATCGCTGGCCCCTCCGGTGCGGGCTGACATCCTGGATGTCAGCCCGGCATCCGGAGCAGTGGCCGCCATTATTAGGTGTCATCGCGCCCCCGCGATGACACCTAATTCAGGCGCCCCCCCGCATGTGCGGAGGAGGCGCCTGAAAGGGAGGGGGGGGAGGTCCTTCGGACCTCTCTCCCTCCCGATCGGCGGCTCACAGGGGCTTAACCCAGGCATCATTTGGAAGGGCACAGCCTGCCCTTCCAAATGATGCCTGGCATTAACCCCTGGGGAGCTGGATCGCAAATCGGCGCTGAAAAGCGCCGATTTGCGATCCTTCCCGGAGCTGGCCGACATCTTGGATGTTGGCCAAGCTTCCGGGAACTCCCCCAGAGGACTGGCGTCATCGTGCGCAGCACGATGACGCCAGTCCTAGCATTAACCCCTAACTGCCACGAACTGTGGAGATAGGGAGTTCCAATGAACTCCCTATCTCCCGATCCGTGGCAGTTAGGGGTTAAATTTTGATATCGTTGGATCGGCCAGAGCATGGCCGTTCCAACGATACCAAACATGAAAGTAAAAAAATTGTAAAAAAAAAAAAAAAGAAAAATAAAAATAAAAAAAAATTAAAAAAAAAAATTAAAAAAAAAAAAAATAAACACTTTTTTTTTTTTTTTTTGGTTTGTTAATGCAGCAATATTGTTCCCATTTCAATTATAATGTGAACAATGATGCTGCATTAACGATTTTTGTATGCGGTGCGTTTGTTAAAAATGGTGTCATTTTCCCCAAAAAAAAATGTAACGAGACCCCATCTCTAATTTTTTTAACAAGCGCACCCCATACAAAATATAACCGCAATTGCTCGCATGTTAAAATGTGGAAAAAAACACTTTACACGCTGTAAATTATTGAAAATACATATTTTTTGCATTTTTTGTTATAATATACAAACATGACATAACGTATACATATAATAATGACATATTATGAATCTACCGAGTCTGACGGAAAGAACGATATATAATATGTCGATGTCATATACTAAAATAAGCCTTCAAAACAGGTTTAAACATGATGCGCAAAACAGGTAAAAAATGACCTCAGCACAGGGGCGGGAAAAGCCTCAGCAGCGAAAGGGTTAAGCATTCTGCGCTTAATGCTCTTGCTCTTCTTAATGCTTCTGCTCTTGCAGTCATCTTTACAGGACGACCACGCCTAGGGAGAGTAGCAACAGTGCTGAACTTTCTCCATTTGTAGACAGTCTGTCTTACCGTGGACACATGAACATCAAGGCTGGAGATACTTTTGTAACCCTTTCCAGCTTCATGCAAGTCAACAATTCTTGATTGTAGGTCATCTGAGAGCTCTTTTCTGCGAGGCATGGTTCGTTTCATGATATGAAACCAGTAAACCCAAAACTGGTGTGTGTTTTTAAAGGGCAGGACAGCTTTCAGCAACACATCCAATAATGTCACACTGATTAGACTCAAGGTTGGCTAACTCCTGGCTCCAATTAGCTCTTGGAGAAGTCATTAGGCTAGGGGTTCACATACTTTTCCCACCCTGCACTGTGAATGTTTACATGTTCTGTTCAAATAAAACATGAAAACATATAATGTTTGTGTTGTATTATTTTAAGCAGACTGTGTTTTTCAAATTGTTGTGACTTAGATAAAGATCAGAGCACATTTTATGACCAATTCATGCAAAACTCCACGTAATCCCAAAGGGTTCACATACTTTTTCTTGCCACTGTAGATTGAGTAATCATATCTGTACATGTTTATTATTTTATATAGGGACGTTATTACTGCATAGGTGAATGTTACTGTATATATTTAAATGTGAATTAATGTATAAGGAAGTATCAAAGTACAAATCCTACCAGAACTGAATTCATGCTTTATGTGTGTTGCAGAAAATGTTTAAATAAAAGCACTTCTGGTTTCACCCAGCCCGCTCCCTTCGCACATTGGAATTATTGACCATACTTTCATCATATGTGCAACAAGAGCAGTGGGAAAATAATGAGCAATTCCAAGGGTGCTTGTTATTCTTGCCTTGCAGTCGGTTTTGTAAAAAATACTGGTTGCTAAAACTTGGTTTTATTCCATTTTGCATCAGTAAAATCACTTAATAAAAAGATAGCCTGGAATCCAAAACTCACATCATACCGCGCCAAAGAGGAAGGCACGATTCACTAACTTTTCTGTCTGTAGAGCAGAGGACACAGAGAAATGCTGCACTTCATCTGGAAAGCACCAAATGGAAACACTAAAACCATATAATATTTCAGGATCTTCTAGGATACACAGTTTTTATCCTTTTGAAAGAGTCAAGTTCGATCATGTAAGGCATGAATTGCCGAAAAAAAAAATTAGTTGAAGACTTAATACGCGCCAGGTCATCAGCCAGCAGTGGAGTGTCTGTTGGCATAAGATAAGGTGAAGCTGAGACATTTTTCTCCAGTTAAGAATTATGCACCAGAAGACAGAATGTCTAAATTCAGTGTTCGAGGGGGGTTTCCCCAGGCCTATAGCACTTTCCAAGCCATGGACTCCCCAGCCAAGAATGATGGAAGCAGATACCAATGTGTGAACAGCATAGGTTATAATAATCTCACCTTTCAGTAAATGTTCTTAATGCACATCCCTTTCTCCTGCTTGTTGGAGAGGATTCAAGTAAGCTTTGGTTAACATTCACTAAAAAGAATAATAAAAAAAGAAAACTAATAGCTTCAACAGCTAACAGCTCCTTTGAGTATTTTTGCCTGCTGCCTTCGGAGATGTCTATATCTGTAAGCTATTATTATTATTAACATCACTGTAATTTATTTATATAATACAAACTAATTCCATGGGGTTTATTGTAGTGTGTAAAGGTTATAATAAGACTCTAGTCTATAATCTACAGTATGTGAGAAAGTTATATATTACAGACCTATTGCCTTTGCTTGATAATTATTTAACTTTTTTTACATTTAGTTGTATTCTGCTGTACTGTACAAAGAGTTATATATGTAGGAGTTTGGTAAAACATATTAAATGTAGGCATTAAGAAAGAGACAATGAGATCCCTTCTCAATTGTTATGAGCGAAGTCTGTGTTTCCCAACTCAGTCCTTAAGAGTAGACCCACTAACAGGCCAGATTTGAAGATTTCTGAAGGACAGCACATGTGATATGATTTGCAGCTCAGTGATTGCATTATTCAATCTGAATTTTTACATTGATAATAATTGGGTAATGTAGCAAACTCAGACCTGGTCTTTGAAGTGTAAAATTTGGATAAAATCTGAAAATTTAACTAAAATGGCAAATTGTTTATTTTCCAAAAGGTGACTACTTTTGGAAGCAATTCAGAGTCCGTGATTGATGACAATTTGCAAACACAGCCGCCTGGGCTGAAGTAACATTGACTACAGGAACTACAGCTCCAGGTCCAAACACCAAAGGCACAAGGCACAAAGGCATGAAACATATAGGACATAGAAAGAAAGAGGGGTGGCATGCACAATGGTTGAAGAAAGAAATGGGGGGGTCAGGCCCTTAATGGATGTGGAAAAAACTACTGGATATCCCCAGCAACTCTACAATTGCTAAACAGACATGAAAAAAAGAAAATCAAGGTAGAAATGAGGTCACAGGAACAATTATAATCATACATGTTTAATAACTTAACTATCGCGATTGAGTTAACTTTATCTTCATCTAGATTGTAAATTCCCACGGGAATAGGTCCCTTATGTCCTTGTGTATGTGCTGGTAGGAATACTGGCCTGTCTCCTGTATCTATTATAGAATTGTCCTGTCTTTACCCATTGCACCTTGTACAGGGCTGTGGAATGTGCCAGGTACCAGGTGTTAATATCAGGGTGCTCATGAGCCAGATGCAAGGGGTTAATACCAAAGCTGAATGTTAACCAGAAACCAGGGATTGTATTGCCAGAAGGGATCATCATCCAAGTGCCAGGGGTTGTATTGCCAGAGGGGATTGTCAGCCAAGTGCCAGAAGTCATTGTACCAGAGAAGGTAGTCAGACAGGATTGCCAGAGGTCAGATACCAGATCGGGTTGTCAGTGAGGAGCCAAAGGGTTAAGAGCCAGGACAGTCATTAGTCAAGCCAGGGTCATATGCAATTGAGCGGAAGAGAATAAATTACAAAGAAAGCACTGAGGCGTGAGAACCATGTCATGACAAGGAACCAGGGCTCAGATGTCTGGTCTTAAACTCAGTGGGCACTGCGTCATCATGCCTGACTCCCCTGCGTCAGTGACCTGTGACCGTGACCCTTTGCTACTGCACTCGGTGGCCGACCAGCAAGTAGCGAGGAAGGTGCTGCTGGCCACCAGGAACCCAGGATGGTGTGGGATGTGACAAACTGTCAGTGGGGGGGTGCTGTAAATGTATGTGGGGGGGATTTTCAGTGGAGGAGGGGTAGCGCCAGTGGCGTATTTAGGTTTTGTGCTGCCCTAGGCCTGACTAAACTCGTGCACTCCCTAATTTAAATTTGAGGCACCCCTTCCTGTCAAGGGCACACCTCTTCCGGGTTAATCCCCACCCTTCCTCTTTAAGCTCCACCTTTTCCTCTTAGAGCTCCGCCTTTTCCTCTCTTTATAGTAAAAGTGGATACCAAGCGCCTACTTGTATATTTTGTATACCATTTCAAATGTATCTATTGAGATAAATAAAATTATGAAATGTTTAAATTCAAGCATTTTTACAAAGAACAGCCACGCATGTCAAGTATACTGGATCACAGCCGCTCTAATTGGTTGAACACTAAAATCCACAGAAACGTGCACTGCATATGAGCGTATCACAGAGCTGCACAGCAATAAAACCCACAGAAATGGGCACTGTGAATGAGCATATCACCAAACTGCACAGCAATAAAACTCACAATAATGTGCAGTGTGTATGAGTGTATCCCAGAGCTCCAGGGCAATAAAACTCACAGTACTATGCAGTGTGTATCACATAATACACAGCAATAAAACTCCCAGCAATGTAATGTTTGGTGTGTGTCAGCGTATCAGAATCCACAGCAATAAAACTCCCAGCAATGTAATGTTTGGTGTGTGTCAGCGTATCAGAATCCACAGCAATAAAACTCCCAGCAATGCAATGTGCGGTGTGTATGAGTGCATCAGAATCCACTGCAATAAAACTCCCAGCAATGCAATGTGTGGTGTGTGTCAGCGTATCAGAATCCACAGCAATAAAACTCCCAGCAATGCAATGTGTGGTGTGTATGAGTGCATCAGAATCCACTGCAATAAAACTCCCAGCAATGCAATGTGTGGTGTGTGTCAGCGTATCAGAATCCACAGCAATAAAACTCCCAGCAATGCAATGTGCGGTGTGTATGAGTGCATCAGAATCCACTGCAATAAAACTCCCAGCAAACCGAGTGTATATGAGCACACAGCAATTATTTATTCTACATTTACCGGCCTCCGTCCACGGTAGGGCTGTGTGCAGAGTCAGCAGGGACTGTGTACAGACTCAGCAGGAGGTCCCTCCAGGCCACGTTAGGATCGCGGCTGTGCCTGTGCGTGGAGCCATCTTGTCAGCAGTGGGGTGCCACTGGCAGAGGGTGCACCGTGGCTTTGATTCCCTTCCCGGTGGGTGTTCAGTCCAGAATAGAGTGACAGTCCATGTTAACGAAAGGGCGGGCAGCTGCGTGCGTGCGTGTCACGTGGTTCAGCCAGTCAGGTGGTACTGAGACTCAGTACCACCTGACTGGCCGGACCGAGTGTGACCTGCATGCACGCAGCCTCACCAGGAGCCAGGCAGCTCAATGACAACTTTCTATCACTGCAGTGCTGGTTAAGGAAAGGTCCACTTTAAACAGCAGTAAGCAGACAGGGCTTCATATTCTGCTGATAACCCCCCCTTTACCTGCCGTTTACTGTCATCTTCTCTCTCTGGACACAAATCACATCCCCCTCCCCTCTCCTAGAGCTGCTGCGGGGCAGGGGAGGAGCTATGGAGGGAGGAGAGGAGGATTTTTATTCTATTCGATTTTATTCCGTATGCAAACGCCATGCTCCACTGCTCGCTGTTTGAGAACACAGCTCAAACCTGACACACAGTGACAGTGGCACCTCCTAGTACCCCCTAATGACACCCCAATAATCACTGGTACCTGGGGCGGCCCGCCCTCCGCCACTCCTCTAAGTACACCACTGCTCTGGTGATATGCTCACACACAAGTTTGGCGAACTGCCAGCAAGTACGGTGCTGTTGGAAGGCAGTGCAAATCCCCATAGAGAGGTAATGGTTAATCTATTCAGAGAACACCAAACAGCAGAGAAATGTCAGTGAAATGCCCTGATGTTCGGTGCTTTCAATCAGCAGGTTTATTCAAGCAAACCCCATAGGTTTCAATGTTAAAATATTCCTGTTTTTATGCAATATCTAATAAACCATTTAATATTTTAATCTGCAGTAAAAAGTCTTTTTTTTTTTCTTTAGTACCTTTTAGTAATTTTTCAGAATTTTTTGGGCAAAATTCCCCCCCCCTTTTTTTTAATAGCAGTTCTTTTTTTTCTGTAACAGAACTTTTTATTATCAATCATAGGATCTTATATGTAAATTCCAGACATTTTCTTTTCGTTCAGTCGTTCTTTTGAAAACAGCAGGCCATGGGTTTGCGGTGGCAGCATACAGCGGCCGACTCCATGCACTTTGGGGACCCTGCGGTGAATTGTGAATTCACTGCAGGGTGTGGAAATTTTATTCCCCGAAGTGCAGGGAACTACAGAACACCAAAATGTTGGCGTGATTTCAGTGCTCTGTGAGTAACCCAATTAGTGGTGCGGTTTTTTGTTGCCCCCTGGAAAGTGAAAGCCTAGGCCTTGCCTACCCAAGACATACTTGAAAATTAGTGACATCTCAATGTTTCCTTCCTGGTAAAATAGTTTGCAAAAGTAAAAAAAAATATATAATTTTTTTTAGGGGTGGGGCCACCCGGCGGCCACCGCCCCCTGGAAAGTGCCGCCCTAGGCCTTGTTGGCCTAGGCCAAAATACACCAGTGGGTAGCGCTGTAACCATATGTAAGGGGTTGTCTGTGGAAGGAAGTGCTGTATGTGTATATGGAGTACTGTCAGTGCCTAGGGAGTGCTATAAGTGTACAGTGGCAAGAAAAAGTATGTGAACCCTTTGGGATTATGTGGAGATTTGCATGAATTGGTCATAAAATGTGAACTTTATCTAAGTCACGACAATTTGAAAAACACAGTCTGCTTAAAATAATACAACACAAACATTATATGTTTTCATGTGTTTATGGAACATAACATGTAAACATTCACAGTGCAGGGTGGAAAAGGTATGTGAACCCCTAGCCTAATGACTTCTCCAAGAGATAATTGGAGCCAGGAGTGAGCCAACCTTGAGTCCAATCAGTGTGACATTATTGGATGTGTTGCTGAAAGCTGTCCTGCCCTTTAAAAACACACACCAGTTTTGGGTTTACTGGTTTCAAGAAGCACTGCCTGATGTGAACCATGCCTCGCAGAAAAGAGCTCACAGAAGACCTACGATCAAGAATAGTTGACTTGGATGAAGCTGGAAAGGGTTACAAAAGTATCTCCAAAAGCCTTGATGTTCATATGTCCACGGTAAGACAGACTGTCTACAAATGAAGAAAGTTCAGCACTGTTGCTACTCTCCCTAGGCGTATTCATCCTGTAAAGATGACTGCAAGAGCACAGCGCAGAATGCTTAATGAGGTAAAGAAGAATCCTAGAGTGTCAGCTAAAGATTTACAGAAATCTCTGGCACATGCTAACATGTTTGTTGACAAATCTACAATAAGGAAAACATTAAACAAGAATGGAGTACATGGGAGGACACCACGGAGGAAGCCATAGCTGTCCAAAAAGAATATTGCAGCACGTTTGAAGTTTGCAAAAGAGCACCTGGATGTTCCACAGCACTACTGGCAAAATATTCTGTGGACAGATGAAACCAAAATTGAGTTGTTTGGAAAAAACACACAACACTATGTGTGGAGAAAAAAAAGGCACAGCACACCAACATCAAAACCTCATCCCCACTGTAAAACATGGCGGAGGGAGCATCATGGTTTGGGGCTGCTTTGCTGCCTCAGGGCCTGGACGGATTGTTGTCATTGATGGAAAAATGAATTCCAGAGTTTATCAAGACATTTTGCAGGAAAACGTAAGACCATCTGTCCACCAACTGAACCTCCGCAGAGGATGGGTGATGCAACAGGACAATGACCCAAAGCATACAAGTAATTCAACAAAAGAATGGCTTCAACAAAACAAAATACGCCTTCTGGAGTGGCCCAGTCAGAGTCCTGACCTCAACCCGATTGAAATGCTGTGGCATTACCTTAAGAGAGCGATTCACACCAGACATCCCAAGAATATTGCTACACTGAAACAGTTTTGTGAAGAGGAGTGGTCCAAAATTACTCCAGATCGTTGTGCAGGTCTGATCTGCAACTACAGGAAACGTTTGGTTGAGGTTATTGCTGCCAAAGGAGTGTCAACCAGTTATTAAGTCCAAAGGTTCACATACTTTTTCCACCTTGCACTGTGAATGTTTACATGTTCTGTTCAATAAAAACATATAATGTTTGTGTTGTATTATTTTAAGCAGACTGTGTTTTTCAAATTGTTGTGATTTAGATGATGATCAGAGCACATTTTATGACCAATTCATGCAAAACGCCACGTAATCCCAAAGGGTACTTTTTACATACTTTTTCTTGCCACTGTATATGGGTCCTATATATGTGGGCTGTCACGTGGAGCGGATACTATAAGTGTATGTGGGAGGGGCAAATGCTGTAAGTGTATTGGGGAAATGCTGTCATTGTTTAAGGGGATATCAAAGTCTGTGTGTGTGTGTGTTTTGTGTTAATGGGTGCCAGGTTGTGCTTCTGTGTGTAGGTCTCAGAATTTTTCTTCCAGTGTCTATCATTGTCTCTGTGTGCCTCTGTTGTGCTGGTTTATCTGGTCTTGCAGTGTTTGTCTTAAATTGTTTTTATTTCTGCCTTTTGCTCACATGTCTGCCTGTGTGTCTGTGAATGTCTGTCAAAGTCATTCTCTGTGTGTCTTTGCCATTGTCTCTATCTGTGTCTGCCAGTATTTGTGTCTTTGACAGTGTCTCTGAGTCCCTGACAGTAACTGTGCATGTCTTTTAGTGCCTGTCCTCTGTATCTATGTTGGTGTTATCCAGGAATCCAACATAGGAGAACCCAGAGACAGGGAGGAAATCCTGGCTAAATAACCGGTCCTTGGATGGCCAGATTAAACAGAAAGGATGGAAGGTGGAACCTCTGGGTCCTCTGCTTAAAAGAAAATATAGTATGAATGCAGATATATAAGGGGTTAATCAGAGAGAGCCAATCTGGAGAGAAGCAATGGATAATCAATTCAGAGAGCACCGAACAGCAGTGAAACGTTGTTGAACTGCCCTGCTGTTCAATGTTTTCATTCGGCAGGTTTATTCAGGCGAATCCCATAGACTTCAATGTTAAAAATATTCCCGTTTTAATTCAATATCTAATAAACTGTTTATTATTTTATTCTGCAGTAAAGTCTCTTTATTTATAGATTTTATTAGGATCTTTTAGGAATTTTTGGGGATTTTTTCGGCATAATTTTTTTCCTTTCTTTTTAATTGTTCTTTTTCCTTTAACAGAACTTTTTGTAATCATTCATAGGATCTTATATGTAAATTCCAGACATTTTTGTTGAGTAGTTTTTTGCAAACCGTGTTTTAATTTTAAAATTTTAAAGTGTACTGTTGTTTTTTTGTTTTTTTTTACCCCGTTCGCCTGCTTGTCGGCTTTTTCCAGCGGCTGCTCTACACTGTGATCGGCTGCTCATCGGCTTTTTCCAGCGTGTTTGGCTTAGTTTTTGCGGCGGTTTCTGCGAGTGAATTTCTTTTTTGGTGAGTGTTCGGCGAGTTTTCCCTGCAGTACAGGGACCCTGCAGTGTATGCTGAATACACCGCAGGGTGGTGAACTGTGATTCCCTGAAAAGCAGGGGAACGAGAGGGCACCAAAATGTCAGCAACATTTCAGTGCTCTCTGAACAACGCTGATAGTGTTTGGTAGAATGGTGCTACTCCAAGAATGCTCCACCAGAGGTTTTGACAGTCAGCATTCTGTCAGTGTCTGTGTGTCTCTGTCATAGTTCATCGGTGACTTTACTATTGCCTGTTTGACTTTGTCAGTGTCTTTTCTTTTTTCTGTTTGTCTTTGCAAGTGCCTTAGTATGTAGTCTTACAGTGTCTGTGGATGGCTTTTGTCTTCACTAGTATGTCTTTCTGTCTGTCAATATCTGTGCCTTTCACAGTAGCTCTTGGTGAGTCTGTGTACTTCTGTTTGTATTTGTGTCTCTGTGTGTATAACCCACATCACCCACAGATAGTTCACACATACTCGCAATTCTCACAGCCAGCCTCACATACACATAACACATGCAGACAGTCACTACATACTTGCATTATTCACAGACAGCTGCAACATACAGTGAAGCTACACAGATAACTCCACAATAACTCCTGTCCCACACTGCTTCACCTCTCAGCTATACACATACAGTTGTTTTCAAAATTATTCAACCCCCAATGCTGTAAAGGGTTTTAGGGAATGAAGCTATGCTTCACGTTTAAAAGCTGTTATAACTGTAAAAGGATGTTGTACTAAGTACTAAGATTGAATGTCACTTGGGGGTTGAATAAAACTGATAATGATGTGAGCACAGAAAAGACATTTGTGGTTATTTCATTATAAATCTTATGTTATATTTGTCTGACCTACACGTGCCTCTTTAATTTAATTGTAAGCAAGATGACTGAATGATCAAAATCAATGTCAAACTGGCCAAAACACTCAATTTCAGAGGGGGTTGAATAATTTTGAACACAACTGTATATCCTAACCAATCATATGCCAGTGTTCAATTTGTCTGATGACTGGTTGCACTGTCTGAGTCAGTTGGCAGTTGGCCTCTCTGTGAGCAATGGTCATTCAGCAGCTCTGCTGTATTATAATTAACCAGCACCACGCTTATCCTTATTTCTGCATCCGAGAGTCATTGGTACAAACGCCTCAGCAGCAGCACAAAAATGAAAACATTACAGGTCCTTAATCCAAATGCAAAGGATTTAGTGGAGGGAGTTCCCTTCTGGTTAATAAATAAGATTTCCGATAGATGATTTTTATTTCATTTATATTTTCAACAACTTATCAGTAGGCAAATATTAAGGGCCCTATTCAGACCTTGTCATTACCAGGGGTCCTCTAAGGGAAACTAACAAGCGTGAGCAGACAACCCTTACTGTCTCCTTGTTTTTGACTGTATTCCGGCTAAACTTCAGTATTAACTCGAGTAGGAATATTTTGGAGCCACTACAAGATACTGGAAGTGGCACCACAGTTGCTGGTTCCTGATGTCCACAGGACTCCATGGAGCCAGGTGTAACCTTGCACAAACTCCTGTATGCATGATCACGCTGGGGCCATGAAGGGATACCAGGAACGATTTTTCCCAGTATTCTGCTGCTCTTGGCCAGTGGTAGTTGTGAATCACACCATCCTCTGCAGAGTAGAACCAGAAGTAGTTAAGGGAATTTTTTTGGGGGGTATTTTCGTTAAAATACACTGAACAGCAAACTGTGTTGGAATAGCTCTCTGCTCTCACTCTGAGCTATTATTATCAGCTTCTATAAAATATATAGGAGCCGTTAATATACAGCAAAGAATCGCTAATTCCAATCCACAAGCGACGCTTATGGCAAGGTTCGAATAATGGCAGAGTGTCATGGCCCATACTCCCTGACCCCTTACAGCCCCTTTAAGCCTGCAAATGTCCTTTTTCCATGTTAAACCATACAGGTTCCTGGACTTCCTGCCTGTATGTTCTGCATTCTCCCTAAGGTCCCAGGTGAACCTTATCCTGATTAATCAGCCCAGCATTTGAGGAAGCTACACCCTTTTGCCATTGCTTTCTCATTGAAGTCCCAACGGTGCATTAGTGCAGACCTGCCTCCTGATCTCTCCCAGATATTCAGCCTAAAAGGACTCTCCTTTGAACCCTTACGAGCGAACCCCCAGTTTGGACTTTCCTCTAATACCCACCGGGAATCCTTTGTTTCCTTTGTTTGATTCAAATCTCCTGTTTATGTCTACTTTTGGTTTATTTAAATATTGTGTCCGGTAACCTGCTTGATCTCATATTTACTGCATCCCTGGGCTCACACCCGGCATACATTGCACAGTCAAGTCTTGACACAGAGCTGTTAAGTTAATGCCTGAAGCTGCTATCTTATGCCGGCTTGCACACTAGCGTTTACTTCTGCGCACTTACCGGCGTCCGTCACAGTGTTGTGATGCTGCGACGGGGCCTGTCACATGCTTGTGCGCGCGCACTTAGTTCCTCACCGTCGATGCGCTAGGATGCGCGTCGACGGGCTGCAAAGCGTGATCCTCATTGAGGATCGCACTTTGCAGCGCTGAGGGGGGGGGGGGGGTGGGCCGGCGGGCGTCGAGTGGACGCTGGAACGCCGGTAAGTGCGTTTTAACGCACATACTATGCTCAGAAGAAAACGCTAGTGTGCACCTGGCCTTAATGGCAGAGTTGGACATCTGATGATGCAAGCCTCAGATCAACATACAGTTGTGTTCAAAATTATTCAACCCCCAATGCTGTGAAGGGTTTTAGGGAATTTAGTGTACATTTGCAATTGTATTCAGAATGAAATCCTACAAGGACTTTTTAAAGAACCATATGCAACTAAAATGACATCAATTGGTTTTGTAATACAGTAGTAAATGCTTCTTTTGTGAATTCTTCATTGACACAATTATTCAACCCCTTAAAGACTACCACTCTGAAGAACAGAGGTTCATTCAAGTGTTTTCAATCAGGTATTGAAAACACCTGTGGATGTCACGGAGCAGCAATAAAGCATAATAAGCACCAATTAGGCAGCTTTAAAATGACTGTGATACTCAGCTCCTTCTAGACATTTACTGGTGTGGTTACAAACATGGTGAAGTCAAGAGAATGGTCCAGGAAGACAAGAGAAGAGGGATTACTCTTCACAGGAAGGGCAAAGGCTATAAGAAGATTGCAAAGATGTTAAACATACCAAGAGAGACCATAGGAAGCATCATTTGCAAATTCAAGGCAAAGGGCACTGTTGAAACGCTACCTGGTCGTGGCAGAAAGCAGATGCTGACTTCGACTGCTGTGCGCTACCTGAAGCGTAGAGTGGAGAAAAGTCCCCGTGTGACTGCTGAGGAACTGAGAAAAGATTTGTCAGATGTGGGTACTGAAGTTTCAGCTCAGACAATACGGCGCACACTGCGTAATGAAGGCCTCCATGCCAGAACTCCCAGGCGCACCCCCTTGCTGTCTCCAAAGAATAAGAAGAGTCGACTGCAGTATGCCAAAAGTCATGTGGACAAACCACAGAGGTTTTGGATTGTGTTCTGTGGACTGATGAAACAAAATTAGAACTGTTTGGGCCCATGGATCAATGCTATGTTTGGAGGAGGAAGAACAAGGCCTATGAAGAAAAGAACACCTTGCCTACTGTGAAGCATGGCGGGGGGTCAATCATGCTTTGGGGCTGTTTTGCTTCTGCAGGTACAGGGAAGCTTCAGCGTGTGCAAGGTACCATGAATTCTCTTCAGTACCAGGAGATATTGGATGACAATGTGATGCAGTCCGTCACAAACCTGAGGCTTGGGAGACGTTGGACCTTTCAACAGGACAATGATCCCAAGCATACCTCCAAGTCCACTAGAGCATGGTTGCAGATTAAAGGCCGGAACAGTTTGGAGTGGCCATCGCAGTCACCTGACTTAAATCCGATTGAGAACCTCTGGTGGGACTTAAAGAAAGCAGTTGCAGTGCGCAAGCCTAAGAATGTGACTGAACTGGAGGCTTTTGCCCATGACGAATGGGCGAAGATACCCGTAGATCGCTGCAAGACACTTGTGTCAAGCTATGCTTCACGTTTAAAAGCTGTTAGTACAACATCCTTTTACAGTTATAAGTACTAAGATTGAATGTCACTTGGGGGTTGAATAAAACTGATAATGATGTGAGCACAGAAAAGACATTTGTGGTTATTTCATTATAAATGTTATGTTATATTTGTCTGACCTACATGTGCCTCTTTGATTTAATTGTAAGCAAGATGACTGAATGATCAAAATCAATGTCAAACTGGCCAAAACACTCAATTTCAGTGGGGGTTGAATAATTTTGAACACAACTGTAAGTCTCTGAATCCACCGCCAGCCACATGAGGTCAGGGGAAATTCAATAACAATGTCAGATATTTGATATGACGTACTTTTTTATTAAAATCTTCTCATTGACAATTTTTACCATCTCTGAATTTATGTAATTAAATTTAATACATTAATTTAATTATTTATTTTGTTTGCATCCTCTGATTTTGCTCAAACAGAGGTACCCGGTTTAGATGTTGCTGAAAAGACCCCCAAAAATTTCAAAGTGAAATAAATTTTGGAAAAGAATGCATCAGATTACTTCTTCAAACAGTGCTTGATACTTTACATATCGGAAAATCTTTTCTTGCTCTCTTACCAATAAGGCTCGCTATGTTTCTTGTGCTGCCAAGCAGACGGCAGAGCTGTTTTCTGCTAATTTCCTAATCTCTTTGAATCTTCATGGGTGCACATGTAACCTATTGAACAAAACAACATTCAGGGCTGATTATAGCCTTCCAGCATCTGTAATAGTTTAGAGCTAAAGCTGCAAAACTGAATAAGGTCTACTTCATTTACAGTGAATTGTAGCCAGAAGATTTTATTAACCCTTTCAAGGGGGTAAGCATGTATTGGAATCTAAAGATAATATGTGATTATATAGATCAATATGTATGCAGAAGATTGCTGTTTTGTACCTTGTTTTGTTACAGCCACTTGCGGATCCAGAGAGGGGGTACAGGGGGCATGTTCTCCCCCCAGCTGAAATCCCATTGTAAGAGATACGGGGGTCACTTGGACCCATGCATCTCTGATTTCATGTACTCTACACAGTCACGTAGGGTGTCATTGGAAATGTCAGAGTCTGGCCTTTTTAATGATACATCACACATGACAAGTACAAATGTACAAATTAAAAAAACTAGAAATAAAATACAAGAGTAATTTCTTTTCAATTTTGGTTACAATTGCTTATTTCTTTACAAAAGAAGTTCTCCATTTTTTTTTCCAGATTTAATTTAAAAAACACACGCTTTAGGATGTAGAACCACAAAGATTTGGATGAGGAAATGTGGGACAATAAATTTACATGGTGTAAATTATTGAAATTTGAATAGAAATTTACCTGTTGACATTTTTTGATATTGCATTCTGTGTGTATATCTCTGTAGGTTTTATGTATCTGGTGTGTATAGCTATGCATGTGTCTTGTGGTGTGTGTGTATGTGGGTGTTTGTGGGTGTTTGTATACAGCTGTGTATCTGGGTGCACACCTCCAAGATGTCCTACTTATTTTAAATAAATAAAACATAAAACTAGGCAGCACATAATATACTTTTATAAGCAATATATTCTAGGCCTTAGTCTACTATACAAAAGCCGTGGGAAAAAAATTGTCTTGGTAAAAAAAGTTCATTCTTCAAAAAATATGCTTTAATTCGGCCGCTGCTGAATTGGATGCCTTTCTGTCAGGGATCAGACCGTGCATGGTGTGCAGCAGGGTGAGGTGTAAGCCCAGAATGCAGTGAATGGATAATTCAGACAGATTACGGGGTAACAACAGGGTTTATTAAGTAAAACAGAATATATAATAGACAGGAGATATGAACTAAAGCAAAATAGAGGACAAGGGAGATATAACCAAATAAAGGAGAAGGCTGGGCAAGATGGGCTCAGGCTAAAGCAGAGATGGGAGGAGATGCTGGAAGAAAGGGCTTAGAGTCAACAGGAGGGCTGAGAATAGTGAGAGTGGGAGAACTGGATGTAGGAGAAGCTAGGAGGGTTGGAAGGAACAAGGAGTAGCAAGAGAGAACATAATACTAGAGAGGAGTGAGACAAAATGAAAACCAATAGTACATAGTAAGGAGACGCTGAATAAATAATACAAATAACAGGTCCTCCTATCCTGCAAATATTACGTGTATATCTTTAACTGGAAGATGCAGCTTTGACTTTTTGAATGACTGGCTACATTAATCCATATTGAGGACATTGTATTTCTTTTCCTTTTTTATGTGCATTTATGCAGTACCTCAATTTCTTGCTAGTACTATCTGATATACACCCTGTCTTGGTCACTTTCATCAATATGTGTATGTTGTGTGTGATATTTTAACAAACTATTAAAAGTTATATTTTATTGGTACCTCTATTACCGCTTGGTCGGTTGGTATACTGACTCACTTTTTGGTCAGTAATACAAGCAGGAGGTCTGGGCAAAGCGGCAGGCAGAGTGGTCAAAGGTCCAGCCAAAGGGGTCTGATACACTGGGATCCAATCTTTGGGGGCACAGGGAGCAAATGAGGGTACCGGTAAGTTCAGTATGGTAATGTCCAGATAATACAGCAAAGTCTGTGGGATTCAGGATATGCTCAGGGAGACTTCAGGGAGCAGGTCTACACAGGAACACGCTCAGAAAATTCAATGTGGAAGCGTAGCAGGGAGGGCGTAGCTTCCTTAAATGCAGGCCTAATCAGGACAAGGTGAGCTCAGGTTGGGCTCCAGGGTTAGAAGGCAAATCAATCTGAAAGTCCAAGAACCTGCATTTTTCCATGCAGGCTATTGTAAATATGGGTTTCAAAGGGGGCACCAGGGGGTCAGGGCGTCCAGGACCTGACACTGTCTGATACAGATTCGGCCAAATTTGGATATTCCAATTTGTCTGTTGCCAAAATTGACGTGCCGTGCCTAACCCTAGGGTTAGGGTTAGAAATTGGGGTTAGGGCCAGAAATTAGTGTTAGAATTAGGGTTATGTTCACTCCAAAAGAAAGGGCAGATTTTGTTGCCTAAAAATGAAGCAAAAATGGAGAAGAATGTTAAGGATAAACCTATATTTTTAACCTTACCTACTAACAATGGAATATGACAGTTCAATTCTGGCAAGAGCATCGATTTCATCCACAGCCGAATTGGTGCATCTTTTTATTGATGCAAATTTTTTGCAATTTGTTTTCAGTCACATTTTTTTTCTATGGCTTTTCTATAGGATACCATATGGTTTATGGCAACAAATAACTATATAATAATAGGACTCCATGGAGGGCACTGCCTAGCCGCGAGATCGCGTATTGTTGTGGAGTGATTACAGAGGGAGACTGGGGGCTATTATTATTATTCTTTGGCTATTTGTCCCTAGTCTTACTTTGCTTCTGGTGGCCGGAAGCAGCGGGTCAAGTCCACTGTTCTCACTACGGGATGAGTATCTGATTTATCGGGGGGGGGGGGTTAAACTGGTGCTAACAGATTCTGCTGAAGCAGAATCAGCACCAGCATCTGGGTGCCAGTAAAAACTCGTTTAACCCATTGGTGCGGTAATTAGCGTTGGGACTTTGTAATATCTTACTTATCCTAACGCTAATTATTGATTGATGTTAAGTATAGGGAGAGCAAAGTACAGTAAGCTCGCACAAGCTAGCACAATCACTGATGCACTAACTGATTTTTTTTAACCTGTTAGGAATGTATTAAGGGGACATGCATTAAACCACTTATCCTGACGTTAACACTTACTCACCCAAACGCTACAGTGAGCATTCACTAGAGAATAGGGCCCAGTAAAGTTAAGAAATATTACGTCTTAAATACAGATAATCCTTGATATTTAGCAAGTTTTCTTATATTTAAGGATTTTTATTTTGAAAAACCGTCAGCAAAACATTAAATTTCAAAAAGGTATGGCCTCGCAAGGCCATTCAAGAACAGGCACAGAGACACACCTAGCAGTAGAGTAAGCCGTAGAAAAACAGCCAAGAAACAACCGCCTTAATCAGAAATGTAGTCAGAGAGGGAAAGAAAAAGGACGGAGAGAGGGGAAACAAACAAGCAAAAACAAAAAGGGACCTATCACGCCCCGAAGCGGGATCTCGGCGACCCCGGGACCCACCTGGTGCCGCCTCGCGGCCTGGACCCTCGCCTGCGGTGATCGCAGTGGCGCTGCCCCGATCACGGGGGTTGTCTCCTCCGGCGTTGGGCGGGCCACGCCTGATCCGAGCGGCCGGTGGGACCTGTCATGGCGCCGATTTGGAGCCCCAGAACACCACGGTGCCTGACTCCTCACCGTGCGGTTTGAGGGGGCGTGGTCCAGACCAGAGTTTGGATCTGGAGACTCCCTTTAACAGGTTGGGGGGCGTGGCTGAGCCCTTGACGGACAGGGGCTGGGCTCGCCCCCAGGGTGAGCCTACCTCCCAGATGGGATCCAATAGGGAAACGAATCATCACCGTTCAGAGGGGCGTGACTACCCCAGCTGCCTATATATACCCAGTCCTTACACACTATCATTGCCACAGCGTCGCTTCTCTTAGGAGTTGTATACCTGCTAAACGAATACTAATATATCCTTGTTGTGTACCAAACCTGGAAAGTCTCGACTCTTCTTCTGGATATTCCCTATTCTGTACCTCGTCATAGCTTCTACACCTGGTTCCTGCTTCCCGTTCCCTCGACCCTGACAGTACGCTGTGGCCAGACCATGGAACCCGCAGAAGTTACTGAGGCGGTACAAGCCCTAACCCTTCAAGTTACCGGTCTCACCAGAACCATTCAGGAATTACATGCGGAGCAACAGCAACTGCGAGACCAATTCCATGCAATGGGTCCCCCACCTCCTTACGATCCTGGTGACGAACTCGTTGCACCCCAACCCATCGCTGAAGCCACCCCAGAACCTCAGGTTCCCCTGCCTGACCGCTTCTTTGGGGATCGTTCCAAATTCGAGACTTTCGTTTTAGACTGCCATGTCTTATTCTCTCTCAAACCTCGAACCTACAACTCAGAATTCATAAGGGTTAGAGCAGTCATCTCACTCCTCGGTGGAGAACCGAAGAGATGGGCACACACACTTCTTCGCCAGAATGATCCTTCTCTAGATACCTGGGCTTCATTTTCCCGCGCTTTGGAATCAATGTATAGAGATCCACACCAACGTGATACAGCCCAAACGGTCATCAGAACCCTTAAACAAGGCCGTAGGCCCGTCGAAGAGTACATAACGGAATTTCGCCACTTTTCTCATCAGACGGGATGGAATGACACGGCACTATTAGATCAATTCCGCTTAGGATTGGCGGACCACCTCAAAGATGAGTTGGCTAGAGTCGGCATACCACCTAATATGGAGGCCCTAATTGATTTCTGTATTCTGGTGGATCGCAGAATGAGAGAGAGACGTCAGGAAAGAGGAGCTACAATCCCTTGGATACCTAGACCCATCTCTAATTTGTCTGAACAACCTTCTGCTTCCACAGCATTGGTCCCGGTGTCTAATCCAGGTTCCTCGGTTGAACCCATGCAGATCGGCCTGGTCAACGGACGTCTACCCAGAGCCGAAGTAGACCGCCGTCGCCAACTCCACCTATGCCTCTATTGTGCTGAAGCCAGCCATCTAGTTCGTAATTGTCCTATCAGAAATGTTTCAAGAAGGGGTAAGCCCATTCCTCATGTCATACATGCCATACATACATCTAAGAATCCCTCCCCTCTCTTACTGCTCCCCATCTTATTACAGTGGCAGCAGAAGACGATCCCGCTACAAGCCATGGTGGACTCAGGAGCTAGTGGATGCTTTCTGGATGAAAACTTATCTTCACTTTTGTCTATTCCCCTTCACAATAAAACCTTTCCTGTGTGCGTTCAGCTAGTTGATGGCTCTCATTTGCAGTCTGGACCCATAACACACGAAACCATACCGTTACAAGTCACCATAGGTTCTGAGCATTCTGAGACATTATGCTTTGATATTGTCTCTTCACCTCTATACCCGGTCATACTCGGCCTTCCATGGCTTAAACAACACGACCCTTACATACACTGGTCGTCCGCATCTGTGACGTTTCTGTCTCCTCGTTGTAAACAAACGTGTCTCCAGAAAACACACACTGTAATGTCCATACTCGACAAAGATATGGTGCAGACTAATGTCTGCCTTCCCAAGGCCTACCATGAGTTCCACGATGTGTTCGATAAACAAAAAGCCGAGACACTACCACCAAGACGTCCCTATGACTGTCCTATAGATCTCCTTCCTGGGACCGCCATTCCCTATGGCCGTATCTACCCCCTGTCAGAACCAGAGCTGACTGTGTTAAAAGAATATATAAAAGAAAACCTTGAAAAAGGAATCATTCGCCCCTCTACCTCTCCGGCAGGAGCTGGCATCTTTTTTGTATATAAAAAGGATGGAGGGTTAAGGCCATGCGTGGACTACCGAGACCTCAATAAGATAACGGTAAAAAACCGATACCCCTTACCTCTCATACCAGAACTGTTGGAGAGACTGAAAGGTGCCAAAATATATTCCAAACTAGATTTACGCGGAGCCTACAATCTCGTCAGGATGAAACAAGACGACGAGTGGAAAACCGCATTCCGATCACGCTACGGCCACTTTGAATACACAGTCATGCCCTACGGACTGTGTAACGCACCGGCCACCTTCCAACATTTCATAAATGATGTTTTCAGAGACCTCCTTGATTGTTTCGTTGTCACCTATCTCGACGACATCCTTGTTTTTTCTTCGTCCCTCGAAGACCACCGATCCCATATGCGTATCGTTCTTCAACGACTCCGTGACAACAAACTATATGCCAAACTCGAGAAATGCATATTTGAGACAACGAAGGTGGATTTTCTCGGATTTGTGCTTTCTCCAGGACAGATCGAGATGGATCCTAAAAAAGTAGAGGCCATCCTGTCCTGGCCCATTCCTGACACCCGCAAGGCAGTACAACGATTCCTGGGGTTTGCCAATTTTTACCGGAGATTTATAAAAAATTTCTCTAAGATAGTACACCCATTAACCATCCTTACCAAGACCGGAATACCCTTCAAGTGGACTCCGGAGGCTCAAGTGGCATTTAACACTCTTCGTATCCGTTTTTCTACCACTCCTATCCTCTCCATGCCTAACCCTCAAACACCCTATTTTTTGGAGGTGGACGCCTCCGAAATAGCCACTGGGGCGATCCTTTCTCAACGTGCTGCCGATGGTATTCTTCACCCAGTAGCATATTGTTCGAAGAAACTCAGTCCAGCTGAGATCAACTACGACATAGGAGACCGCGAGTTATTAGCAATCAAAAGAGGGCTTGAAGAATGGCGTCACCTACTGGAGGGTGCCTCACACCCGATCACTGTCTATACAGACCATAAAAACCTCGAGTATCTGCGTTCTGCCAAACGCCTCAAACCAAGACAGGCCCGCTGGGCTCTCTTTTTTGCTCGTTTTATTTTTCATGTCACCTACAGACCGGGTCAGAAAAATGGTAAGGCCGTTGCCTTTCGTCTTCAACTGCCGGACTCATACAAGATACACCCCGTCTTCCATGTCTCCCTTTTTAAGTCGTATCATCCTGATCCTTTCGTCGGCCGCTCCCCTGCTCCTCCTCCTCCCTCTGTGGTGTCGGATTCCCTGGAATATGAGATTGGCCGGATTCTTGACTCCCGTCTGCATAGGGGCAGACTCCAATATTATGTGCATTGGAAAGGGTATGGCCCTGAGGAGCGGTCTTGGGAACCGGTTCAGCACGTGCATGCACCTGCCCTCCTCCGGGCATTTCATCGATTGCACCCACGCCGACCGGGCCCTGGTCGCTCCCGGGGGGCGCTCCTTCGGGGGGGTTCTATAACGCCCGAAGCGGGATCTCGGCGACCCCGGGACCCACCTGGTGCCGCCTCGCGGCCTGGACCCTCGCCTGCGGTGATCGCAGTGGCGCTGCCCCGATCACGGGGGTTGTCTCCTCCGGCATTGGGCGGGCCACGCCTGATCCGAGCGGCCGGTGGGACCTGTCATGGTGCCGATTTGGAGCCCCAGAACACCACGGTGCCTGACTCCTCACCGTGCGGTTTGAGGGGGCGTGGTCCAGACCAGAGTTTGGATCTGGAGACTCCCTTTAACAGGTTGGGGGGTGTGGCTGAGCCCTTGACGGACAGGGGCTGGGCTCGCCCCCAGGGTGAGCCTACCTCCCAGATGGGATCCAATAGGGAAACGAATCATCACCGTTCAGAGGGGCGTGACTACCCCAGCTGCCTATATATACCCAGTCCTTACACACTATCATTGCCACAGCGTCGCTTCTCTTAGGAGTTGTATACCTGCTAAACGAATACTAATATATCCTTGTTGTGTACCAAACCTGGAAAGTCTCGACTCTTCTTCTGGATATTCCCTATTCTGTACCTCGTCATAGCTTCTACACCTGGTTCCTGCTTCCCGTTCCCTCGACCCTGACAGGACCACACACCAAAAAGTACATCGGGACCCAAAATGTATAACTAAAAAACAACAGTTTGGATAGCAAAGGCCCAATGTGTGACCTCCTGGCTCCCTCCAGGAGTCCAAAGGACAATAGGAGGCCATGGAAGTGTGCAGGTCACAAGGCCAGGGCACTTGAGTGCCAGGTATGGTGGGCAGAGCCATGATGGCCGCCACAATGGCACACCCCGAGTCAGCTCTAAGATGCCAAAATAAAATATGGGTGGGAGGGGGGTCCATAGCAGGATCTGGTGTGTCAATAAAAAAAAAAAAATACCACTATAACGAAAAAGAAAAAGAGGAAACAGTCTGCTAGAGTCTCATTGTTTAGGAGGGGGGACAGACAAAAACCTACAAGGCCACCAGTCAGGACAGTAGCAGCGGATAAAAATAATCCATATAATACTGCTGGGTAGTGATGGGAATATTCAGCCGGGGTCTGACAGCGGAACTGGGGGACCAGCGAGGCAGTCTCAATTCCCAGTTTGGAAAGCAAAGACCGCGCCTTCTTCAAAGTCGCCGCTGGGTGCGGTTTTCCAACTTTGTATGTGATAAGAGAGTCGGGAGCCCCCCATCGGTAACGGACACCCTGCTCCCACAACAGGGTGGTGACACTGCGAAATTGCATCCGGGCCAAAAAAGTCATGCCTCGAAAAAAGGTAAGACATCGGAAGGCATAGGTGACCTGGAACGTGGGACCAACAGCTACGAGTATCCGGGACTGGGCATCCACACTTCTGGTGACCACGAGAACATCACAGGGAGCCGTAGTCAGAGCAGCATCAGCCTTCTGGAGACGCACCACAAATAAGATCAGGGAGTCTGGGGTAGCCACAGGAACCGGGAAAGGGTGAGTAACCGGACCTGCCACATAAGAGAGGAGACCCTCGGCTCTCACATCTTCAGGGATCCCCCTCATCCATAGATACCGACGGTGGAGGCGAATTTTCCAGCGACAGGACCGCAGAGCTGAGACATACAACCTGCAACTGAAGGTTAGCAAGGAAGGAGGTAGCTGCAGTCTGCATCGTCTCCGTCACCTGGAGCCGGGCCTATACATCATCAACTTCAAGCTGTGACTGCAAGTGCTCAATTACATAGCGCACCTCCCAGAGGTCCTGCCGCCAAAGGGCACAAAATCATCCATGACCCTGTATGGGTCTTCCGCATTGAGTAGCGGTGTAGACCGCAGCGCCCTCGGATCTCCTGCAGGCGCAGGTAGGGCATCCCCACCCAGAGATGCCGGCAGTGTGCCGCTTCCGTTGCGCTGTGTCTCCTCTGCACGACCAACACCCAGGGATGTATGAATGTCCAGGGGGCGAGGGCTTGTCACCTCTCCAATCTTCCCCGTCTTCTTACCCATATACAGTAGGTGAGGGGGGCCAATCTGCAGAAGCAGCCAGGCAAGGGGGATCAGAGGCGTCGGCCACAAGGTGGCCGCCATGATCAACAGGCCGCAGAAAAGAGCCGCTCAAAACTCCTCACAGCCCCACCACAATCACCACAGGATGGGGACAAAAAGGTTCTGCATTGGGTAGGGAATGAGGAGGAGTGCTCGCTACAAAATTATGGCCGCAGCACCTGAAAATCCGGTGGCGCAGGCCAGAGAACAGCAGGATAGCGACGTCTCTCCTCCAGTGTCTGGACACGCCCCCCCCAATTTGGCAAGTTTTCATATTTCTTCCAAGCCTGATATATCCTCCTTGGTACAGAAGATTTAGATTTATTTAGATTTAGTATTTGCCGTAGTAGCCCATCATTTGTCGTTAGTCTTGTCTGCAGCCACGTAAACAAAATAATTACCATTTCCCAACTGCAAAATCTGTTTCCAAAAACACCATAAAAAGGAAAATCCTCTACTTACCCATAATTCAGTGGTGCATAAGAGGGTGTGATCTGCTGTCTCTTCTCTCTGTACACAGAGAACAAATAGTTTTCAGGTGTTCTTCTGCCACCACTCCATGATCACGCAAGTCGTGTGCGAGTCTCCATGGAAGTCATATGGAGGCACACTAGCCCTCTGCCAACAATTGTGAGTCAAGTTGCTAATATAAGCCGCTAGCTCGGAATACAGCCGGTAATATGGAGACACAAAGCCTTTAGAACATGCACTGATATTAACATGGTTATTCAGAGAGCACTGACATTTCTGAAACAGAGCATCAAACAGCCGGCGGAAAAAGTCGCCAAGCCGCCAAACAGGGGTAAAAAGAAAAAAAACACAGCGACTTTTACAACGCATTTGCAAAAAAACTACTGCCCATAACTACCTCGAAATAATATATACGGTCCTATGAATAATAATAAAAAGGTCTGTTACAGGAAAAAAAAACACCATTTTAAAAAAACAATCTGAAACACAGCTGCATGGGTCAAAACTAGACCGCACAAACAGGATATCCCAAGAGATTCCAAAATAATGGAGAATGGGAAATGCAGTTTTCAAGTGGTGGAGCGGGAACAAGGAGAAAATGGGTCATTCCAAGGCTGCATATCACTTAATGTATGGCAACGTCCTACACCCTGGTCCTCAAGCATCCCTAACAGGCCAGGTTTGCAAGATATCTGCAGAACTCATTCTGCATTTCACCAAGATAATCCATAAAATCTGGCCTGTTATGGGTACTTGAGGACCAGGGTTGGGAACCACTGTCCTACCCAATAACCCTATTTGGCCAAATTTGTATACCTACCTACCCAGACTAGCTCTGGAAAAAGATTGGTCATAATAAAAAAACCAAGACAAGACAAAAAAAAACCCAAACAAACCCAATTTTCCCAATGTAACAACTGGAGATTAGTTTATAGAGAGCTCTTATACTCTGATATAAAATTGTTTGCCATTCAGTGTACATCAGCGGTTAAGTGAGGTGAAAAGAGAGAAGATAAAACAGATCATAAGTCCCCTCTAAAATTCGTTTATAGTTTAAAAGGTTTGAAAGAGACACTTGTGAAAAATAAAGGCTCGGGACTTATAATAATAGATCTCCGAAGTACAGCATTACAAACACATGCTGAAAAATCACATTTGGAAATTCTTCACACCTTCTAACCACTTAATCTTTTCCTTTGTGTTCACTGAAACGTCTACACTGTATAATGTTTCACACCATCTAAAAGTGCTCTCCAAAGCTCTTAGAAAAATATATTTCCATGGTTACCTGTCTGACATCATGCCAACCTTTACTTCTTATCTCTAGCTCACACTTTATATCCTTATACAAAGCAACTCCATAATCCTTCTGCTGGTGTGTGCTTTTTTTACAGATGAACATATTCATGTGGCTAGACTAGTTAAAGACACGGTTTTATTTTATATTACAATAAGGACCAGATAAATGATGCAAGGTGTAGACCAAAGCTTTACACTTTGAGAGATTCCCTTTTCATATAGACATAGGCAGCCTTCTTTGGGAACTCTATAAATAGGGGCAAAACTAGTTCCAAAATTAATATAGATTTATTAAAAGTGTTTTAATTTTTCAGAGTTGGGATTTATATTCAAATGACTTGAATATTAGACACCGTGGCTCTCATTTGTCTGGAATGTGGTTATTTTTAATAAATCTATATAAAAGCTTAATTTTTGTTTCCTTGTTTTAGTTTTAAACTTTCGGACCAATTACCTTTCCACAGAAAGTTGATAACAATGACCTTTCCGCAGAGAGTTTATAATTGTTTATTCTATTGTCTTATAGGTGATACAGATCAGTATCATGCGTATTATAGATATCTTCGATCTATAAGGATTGGAGGAACTGACATAACTTTGTACCTCCCCAAATCACAGAAAAATGGTGCAAGTCAGTAATTTTCCATTCTGCTGCAAAATGGACATCAATTACTTAGGTAATATTCAAATGACTTAACTAAGAAGTTGAGCATCATCTGCGTTAAACTGGCCGTATTCCTGCAATGATGCGATCATCTGATATCGTCTGAAGTCGTCCAACTGATCCAACAACATGCAAGTGAGGCTGGACGTCCACTGGATCCATAGTCATGCGACCAACTTCGTCGTCAGACTAGGAACTATATCGGTCATGCGACTTGGTATGACGAGGGTCTTCCACTGCATCAGACTAGCGATCAGCGACTATGGACGACTATGGACCCAAAAAACAGTTTATTCTTGTTTTCTTTTTTTCTGAGACTATTGCATATTGCATTCTGCCTTTGGAAACACTGCAGTCCTTTGTGTGCGACAATGGATATGGATATGGAGGAGCTGGATGTGCTAGTTCGGTGTGTGAATTTTAATCCCTTTCCGCAGCTGAAAAAGGACCTAAAATTCATTCACCCTGTACCCTACCCAAACATGATTAGTCCCACCCATCTCCCATACACAAAATATACATTTAAATATCGAAAAATGTAATATAATAGCATTTTTAACTCCCCTAATCAACTTCTCAGCTTCCATTTCCTTCCCTGATTGTCTGTTTGTCTGAGTTGCATGTGCGATATTTCCAAAATCTTTGGTCTCATCGCTAGTCTGCAGCAGACTTCAAAAGTCGCTGGCAGTCGCAAGTCGCAAGTCTTACGCAATGGACGACAGTACATTCACAATAGTGTTGTTGGATTAGTCTGATGACACGGACGACTTTGTGCGATGTCGTTGTCGCACGAATACGGATCAAGTGGACGCCCAGCCTCAACCCTCTTCCACTGCATCAGACCACCGACAGACGATTCCAGACGATTTTATGCGATTACAACAGATTAGTGATCCTTTAAATTTTCGTGCGATTTTGTTGGACGATGCTGGGATGATCTTGTACAAGGTTACATGAAAAAGATACATTGTATCCTTAAACTTCAGTGCTTTGGAGAAACATGTGAAAGATACATTGTATAATATAACCAGTGTGTGCAGGGGAAACATGAAAAGATACATTGCATAGGGAATCCGCTGTTCGAGAAGCCCATAGGAATCAATAGAAAAAAAATTAAGTTTTTATTCAAAAAAAAATTTTTTAATCCGCAGAAAAATGCCTTTTTAGTTATTGATATTGTAGGGGTTTTTTGGGCATTTTTATGGATTTTTTTAGACAAGCGTCTTTTTTTCTTCTCTGCGAGCCGGCTTCAGCGTTGCTCTCCGTGCAGCATCAAAGGAAGTTTTTTCACCCCGCAGCGGCCTGGAAGCGGCCCCGCAGTGTGTTTTTTCTTTTTTTCTTCACTCGGCAACCTCTCCATCGGCCGATGGCGTTGTCCGTAGTCGCGTGACCAAGTCGGTCGCCCGACTATGGTGCCAGTAGACGGCCACCCTTAGTGATGGTGAATCATGGGCACAGAGAGCACTTCAGGCCCTCAGAAGCCACTGAGCAGTAGACGTTTGCAATTGGGTTGGACCAAATACACAGACAGCCAAATATTGGAAATATTTTGGAAGCATACGAATCCCGAATTGCTGAGTTGCCAAAATGAATCGCTTCAAAACAATTTTTCATAATATTATTGGATTGATTCAGATGACTGAGAAATATTGCATTCACTGTGCAATGGAAATTCTCTAACCCTAAACCTAGTCGTAAGAAAAAGCAGAAATAGTAACACTAACCATAATAATAAAATTAGATATAGTAGACCTAATGGAAAAAAAAAAAAGTCTGGGAACAGCCTAGTTTCTGACTCTGCCTCCCTTAGTGATATGAGGAATGGATATGTGTATATTGCTATATAATGCGTTTGTGTTTTATGGCTATATGTGTATGAGTGTATGTCTGGGCCTGCCGCGACCTGTTATTGCCAGGGTTCTCAGTGACAGGCAGAAAAAGTGCCAGAATGCAGATTGCACTTGTCACAATCACTCTCCCTAGAACATCTCTGTGAAGGGTCTGTCAGGTGTCACCTGAGCAGCCGCAAGACAGACCAGATGTGGCAATGTTCTGGACAGTAAATGTGATGAATACAGCTTGTGATTCTGCATTCGCTCTGTCAGTCACTGCTACTGTAAACTATGAAGCTGTCCTCAACCAAAATTGGTAGGGTCAACCTCCAGGAACTTGTATCTGCCCCTGGTCTAAGTTCTCCTAAATGATTTGCTTTGAACGATTTCAGGACAAAGCAAAAGGGTTAATTTAAAGGCTGTCGATTACAACAAACTGCCTCTGTATTGATCTTGCCACTAGTATCCCTTGCAGTGTGAAGCTGCCAGGATTTTGAATACTGCTGAGAAGCTACTGAAGCCCAACTGCCTTTAACCCTGCCCCCCACCCATGTTGGTGGGTGGGGGGTTAAAATGTTGGCATCTCAATACATAGGGCCCTATTCCAAAGTTGGTGCTAACTTAACCAGAGCTGTTGAACACTTACAACACTATAGTCTGTAGAGTTGTTAACTTTACAACAGCTTTGGTTAAGTTAGCACCAACTTTGGAATATTGCCCATAGTGTCTGACAGAGTGAGTATATACTCAAAATATACCCTATACTGAATATGAGTAAATATATAACGGAGCATCAGATTAGTGGGTTACGGTGTGTATGGAGATAGAGAAATCCACACAGTTGGCCTGCTAATTTCCAGCGTCTTGTAAGTGTAAAGCAAGTCCCTGCTGAAAGGGGTCTGTAGGCACTGTGTGACAAGAATGTGGTTATCTCCCTGTTTTTGTGAATTTGTGTTTGTCTATATGTTATGTCAGTGTTTGCCTTTATGTGTGTCTCCTTGTATTTGTCGGTATCTGTGTGTGGATCTGTATTTGGTTTTCTGTCAGCATTGTATGTTTCAGTGTTTGTGTCAATAAATCTCTATGTCTACCAGCAATGGTCATGTCCTAAAAAAAGAGTCAGCACAATTTCTTTTCATTCCGGTCTTAAAGATTAATGGGAGTCGTAGCAGCTGCAGCACCTCTATATGCATTAGAATGCCATTTCCTCTCAAATACAGAGAAACTGGCATTCTCTTGCTTCCCCTGGCATTCCTGATGCGCGTAAGCCCTGGAAAGACTCTTTTATATATAGGCATTTTTATAAAATTGTGTCTAAATAGAAAGGTATTGCAGCTTCCCAATATAGCATCCACATGGGAACTAGGTTCCTCTTGCTAAAATAGTGAGAGAACTGCTTTCCCAGGCATAAACCTACTTGTACTTTCATTTCTAAGTTTCTATTGTCCCCCTGTGGACTCCAGGAGATGATGCCACTGCAGATATCTTTTAGCAGCGTTCTCCTATTATACATCCAGCAATTGGGAGCCACTAAGGCTTAACAGCTCATGCAGACTTCACCCTATAGTTGTAGTAGCTCCCTATTACCAATTGGTCCTGTTTGATTTCACTTTATTAAACCCATACATTATTTAATCATATAAACATATGTAATCTCCTGGATTACACTACCCTGAGGTTCCTGTGTAGTAACCAGCAGATGGCAACCTTCTGTTTACTTTGGAGATCCAAGATTGAGTGGCTCTCTGGTTTTGGCGGGGCAGGAGAGGAGGGCGCTGGGAAAAGATGGTGGCTGAGGATTGTGGCTGCTGTATCTAGTGCTGGAGCATCCTGTAAAAAGATTTCCAGCAGACCTCTGCAGGACCACCATCAGGGCATTAGGCCCCATGCTGCGGTAAGGGGCCCGGCCCGCCGGGACCCCGCCATCAGCAGTAGCGTGCCCTTCCTTCTTATCGTCTCCGGTATTGGACTCTAGGAGTACGAATCTGGAGATGTACTGGCTGTCTGGGTGGCCCTACAGTAGCGAGCGAAGCACGCAGCTTTGTTGCCGCCCTCCAGTCACAGTTGGAAGAAGACGTCAAGACGAGAAGACAGCGGAGCAGAGCGGTGAGTATGGTGCTGTTACACCAGCCTCAGGGGTCCAGCCAAACCCAGCATGGCCCAGCCAAGACCCAGGGCCCAGACCCAGGGCCCAGACCAGACCCAGCGACCAGACCCAGGGCCCAGACCAGACATAGGGCCCAGACCAGACCCCAGGGCCCAGACAAGACCCAGCCAAACCCAAAGGCCTAGACCAGCCCCAGGTTCCAGTCCAGCCTCAGGGCCCAGACCAGACCAGACCAGACCCAGGGCCCAGCCAAGCCCAAAGGCCATCATGGCTTGACAAAGACCAGTCATGGTCGAAACGTTGCCTTTTTTTCTGTTGTTGGATTAAATCCATTGAAATCTATCGTGGACTCTGGAGCTTCTTTATTCATTTCGTGATTGTTGGGGCTGTGGAGCAAGAGACCCCCACTCCATTTATCCACTTTGGGTTCTGCATTCGGGCACAACTTTTCACAAAGGCCATCATACACTGCACATTTCAGTGAGTTTTATTGCTGTGGAGCTCTGTGATACGCTCATACACACTGCACATTACTGTGAGTTTTATTGCTGTGGAGCTTTGTGATACGCTCATACACACCGCACATTAGTGTGAGTTTTATTGCTGTGGAGCTCTGTGATACGCTTGTACACACCGCACATTGCTGTGAGTTTTATTGCTGTTGAGCTATGTTACGTCTTTTTTTTTTTTGTTGAGGTTGAGGGAGTGCCGGTGGGGCCCCATCGTGAGGTTCAGTAAGGGGCCCCATTAGCCTCTTCCTGGACGGACCTGATTGCAGACTGTGGAATGGTAAGCTTGAGACCTCTTCCCCTGGTTTTACAACAGGGCACTCTGATTCTGGCTACACAAACAAACAGCAGTCTATGATTTATCTGATCCCTGGAACATTACAGCATATCACAAACAAGGTGGATTGCAATCATTCTGGGCCCCAACTATGTGCACCTACCAATGGTACCCAACAGCCAATAGGGTGAAGTCTAGGGTGGGTCGCAGTATTGTTTGTGGGTGGGTAATCTCATACTGACTCTTGCATTCTCGGTTACAATTTATTTTGCTTAGAGTTTTTCTGTGCAATACAAAGTTATATGAAAGACAGCTCTGTTGGTTTTATTGCTTGTTTAAATATGTTCCTAAATGGATCCCACATGATCCACATCCATAACCAGGATGTGCAGTAGGGTGGAGGCACTGCCACAGTCATGTACCCCAACTCCCTGGTAGCGGAAGCTCAGGATCGGCTTGCAGAGCACCTGAAGGTAACTGAGTAAAACACCACAGGGGTATTTGTGAGTCTACACAAAAACCCATTACACATACATCAGAATAGTAGATAAAATTAATAGAAATCTGTCCTCTCCTGCAAGAGTGCCACTTTGTTGTAGTTCTACTCCTAGGCCAAACAATGCCAGTCCACCTCTAAGCCCACCACCATAGATATAGTATCATACCAATGTTTCTACGTTCTCTGCAATCATTGCTCAATTTTCACTGGACTTTTGCTAATTCCGTACCATTTTCTTCCACACATTTCACATTCTCTCTTTTGTGCTGGTCATAAAGTCGATGATGCCTGGGGTGCCCTACATCTGGTACATATTTGTACTCTTAAAATAGATATATAATATTACTATATTTATAATATTACAAATAATATTCAAACATGCTAAACATAGGGTAGAAAATCAAACTTAAGAAATTAAGATGCCTGATTTTCCTTTCAGGGGATTCACTCTATCAAAGCCAATTTAGACTCTACAATCTCCAGCACCAGGTCATCCAGTGGTGAGAGCTTTGTATAAATTATAATAGACTTTGTCACCTCCGTAAGAGTTTATTTCAGTCCATGTCTCTATTTAAAAACATATTCTACTCAGCAATAGACATGTTGGCTGCTATTCAGGGTTTATTCTCTGGATAAGGGGTGAGCAAATGGTCATGTCACGTGTCTCTGTCTGCAGCTGCCTGAGAAATACATTCAACCTAGCTGAGCAGACAGACAAACGTACTACTAGGTATGGATTCTATGGCATCTTAAGAGAAATAGTGAACCAATGTTAAAATGAAAGTTAAGCAGCAATTTAGGCACTTTTTTTTTGAGAAAGTATTTTACCAGGAAGGATACATTGAGATTTCTCTCGTTTTCAAGTATGTCCTGGGTGGCAAGTATGTACCGTTAGGTGTCTTGCCCAAGGACACTTACTGGAGAGGTGCTCTTGCTGGAATTGAACTCATGTCTCCACAGAATCTCTCCACACAGAGCAGTGATGTTACCTCTACTCCACCCAGCCGGTGCCTCCAAATAACACTCTAGACAATATACCAAATTAATTTAGTTTATTTACTAGGACTAGGCCCCTAAAGCCCAATTTTAATAAAATATTTGTATTTTTAGACTTATATTGTGACTCCAGGAAGAAGCCCTGTCAATCAGAGAGCTGAGAATTACATTTCCCTTTCTTATTCTAAAAACTGGTCTCTGACTTTATGTGACTGGGACTTGCAGGGGAAAAAAAATCACACTAAAAGGTTAGTATTTTTATGCCCATTTGTTCTAATTCTAGTTAATTATGTGTATAACTATGTGCTTTTATATATGCTCTACCATGTTTTACATACAATTACTGGACTAAAGATGCTAGATTTGTTTTATGGTTTTCTTCCCATATATAATATATATGCATATGTGCAGTGTATGAGAAGTGGTGCCTTAAAATATGTAGGATCCACACTGCAGGAAGGAAATTAATTTATCTGGGTGGGGGTTTCATTCTACCGTGATAAGATATATACAAACGAAGAGCCTTGGCGGGCAACGTCCTCCCTGTGGTCCTCTCTGCATGAAGCTGTATTAGGTGTCCAGAAAAACATGGCAGATATGATGGCCAGACAAATTAACTAACAGGGTTATCCAAAGAGATCCGAATTGCTTGAGAAACGTAACCGAATGCTGAAAATCAGCGTTCGGTTACCTTTCCTGGCCATTCGGCTATCCAGAGAGCAGGCAATTCGCCAAATCCTGGCGAATTGCCTGCACATACGGTGCCTGTTCGGTGCCTGTTCGAGGGCAGTGAAATCCCCATGAAAATGCACTGCTTCGGCTATTCAGAGAACGAAAACCAGCAGTGAAAGGTTCCCGAAATGCCCTGCCATTCGGTGGTTTAATTCGGCAAGTTAATTCAGGAGAATCCCATAGGCTTCATTGTTAAAAATATTCCCATTTTAATTCAATATCTAATAAACCGTTCATTATAAAATTCTGCAGTAAAGAGCCTCTTTATTTATAGATTTTTTAGACATTTAAGCATTTTTCAGATTTTTTTTAAAAGTCCGATTCTTTTTATTTTTTTTAAAGTTTACTTATTTTTTCTGTAACAGCCCTTTTTATTATCATTCCCTGGACCTCATATGCAAATTTCAGCCATTTTCGTTCAGTAGTTTCTTTGCAAACAGCTTTTCACTTTCACATTCATACAAACTGTTTTGCTAATTTATTCACCTCCCCCTGTCTGCGGTCTCGGCTTTTTCTCGGCTTTTTCCGGCGGCTTCGCTGCGTGTGATCGGCTCCTGCTCGGGTTTTTCCGGCGTCTTCGACGGGTTAATCCAGATGTTTTTGCGTGTTTTCGGCGTGCATTCGGCAGGTTTTGCGGTTAGTTTTCGTCAGGTTTGCGGTAGCTTTTCCCTGCAATTCGGGGACCCTGTTGTACTTGCTGAATACACCGCAGGGTCACCGAAATGGGATCGGCAACACAAACCGAATTGAAGAGAACGAAAAGTCACCGAACGTGCGGTGACTTTTCGAATCTCTTTGGATAACCCTGTAAATTGTGCAATATTTCATAATGATGGTTTTATCTGTGTTTCTCTATTTGAAGCATTTGATTGGACACAGATCATGTGGCTACAGGAATACCAGTGTTATAACACTGTGAATCACCCTTTTGGAACACATGCATTTTTGAATGTAAATAAAAATTATTTATTTTCATTAGAGCATTACAATATGTAAAAAAACAAGTTTGCACACAAGGTGCAACAGGAGTGGCCAGGATAAAGGTTAACTTTATTAATAGAGAATTGTCAAAAAACAACCACACGTGAAGCAAATCTAATTGAAATTGGTCAGAGCCATAAGCAAGAGGCGAAGGGTAGCCCGTCAGATAACAGTAGCCCAAAGGGCATACACAGGTAGGGTTAGTCACTACCTATACCTCGGTGGTTCAAGCCACCTACATACCCAATGTTAAAGGGAGCTGAGGGAGAACACAACATATAAAGCCATAAAGAAGACCAAAAGAGAGAAAAATAAGTGACTGTTAAAAACAAGAGTAGGGTATAACTCAATGCGTTTCGCCCACACCGGACTTAGTCTAGAGCATAAACAATAGACTACAAAAGACATTGTTATAGACATAGGACCCTATCACCTCCTTAGCGGTAGCGTTCACATAAATGTGCCTTAGCGCTAGGTTAATTGAGGTGTTAGTGTTACAGCCAGATCACCTCCCGATTGCTAATGGGTTAAAAAAATCTGTTAGCGCATCGGTATTAGCGCTTTTTAGCACGAGTTTACTGTACTTTGCTCTTGCTATGCTTAACCTCCCTGGCGGTCTAATTTTTTCAAAATTTGGTGTCTAAAAGCGTCTCAATTCTTTTTAAAGGAAACGTGTTTTTGTACATAGTTAGCCTGTAATAATTAGGAATCACGCACTGAAATCTGTGAAATCAAGAGTTCTTACTGGTAAAATCCTTTATAAATAAATAAATTAATTTAAAAAAATAGTAAATACACGGAGTCCGATAAAGTTTGAAACACGACATAATAATTTATTAGCCCAAAAATAATTATCCAAAATAATGCAAATAAATGATATTCAATAAAATAAAACAAAAAACACTGAAATCTGTCTGAGAACAAGGATGAGACGATGTATGGTCTATTTCTTATCCTGTACTGCTACCTAGTGGCCGTTCATAAACATTGCATTTTGTATTCAGTGTTTATTATGAATGAAATTTGCTGGGATCCAGCCCCCCTGCATCATGTAACTCGCAGGGAGCCTTCCAGGAAGCAGCTCGCCGCGATCACACTGCGGGGGACAGTGAGGGAGCCAGGAGGACGTGAGTATGCATCCATTCTGAGTGTGGCTCGGGGTTACCGTTCGTGGTAGTGAAATTTAACCCCGAGTCACACTCGGGAATACCGGCAGGGACATTAACGTGTGGAGCGCAAAGTGTAAACAAAGTCAGCAGCTGAAACCCCATCCCAAAAAAATAGATACTTACCTATCATCCTGCAGCGAGAACAGCGGCCCAATCCACTGCTTCTGGTCAGTGGGAGCAGAGTGAGACTGGGGAATAAAGTCCCCAGTCTCTCTCTCTGCAAATCACTACGTGGACCTGCAGGATCTTGCGAGAGGCGAGATCCTGCAGATCATGTGACCCGGCAGCAGAAGCCTCCATGGAGTCCTATGGACTCCAGGAGGGGATGCTCGCAATGGTGTTTTAGCGCTGCCGTGAGTATCCTGGAGGTTAGCAGCCATTACGGGGCAGGCTGCTGGATCCAGCTCCTGCCTCGTAATCTACTTGTAAAATGGGGATGCTAAGGGGAAATTTGCAACCACAAATTTCCCTTAGCGTCCCCGTTTTACCTACAGGCACACGATAGTGCCCATAGTATCTAAGACAAGAAAGAAGAGGATAAAAACGAGCAAAACTTTTACTGCCTGGTCAGTGTGTGTTGATATGATACATTATAATTATATTTAAAGGATTCTGCTTGTAACCAGCTTTTTGTACCTGACAAAACATTGCAAAATAAAGAGTTGAAGAAAAAGAAGAAAATAAAGATAAAGGAGGGTGAAGAAAAGACCTCTTGGGATGAAAACATGGGGCTAGTGTTAGATTTTAATTTCCTGTATGAATATAAATATCCTGTAATTCAAGTATGATTTTGAAAAGCCTGCTCTAATGCAGACAGGCTGTGGTTTCCACCCCTCCTTTCCCCCTCCCTTTCATGGCATGTGACCCAGTGCTTAGGAATGTTGGAAAAGTGTGCGAAAGCTGGAAGACAGAAAAAAAGACATATCTGAACCATATATGGTAATAAGTGTTTTTTTTGTTAAACTATGCTAGCTAAATTCTGACGTGGAAATATATCTGAATACTGATTGGCTGTCATATCACATTCCTGTTTGGGGTGGAAATTAAACCCTGTCTATAACGTACGTTCTCACTGGTTGTTTGAAATCTAATAAATTGGTCTGTCTAGCAAAGGATATTCAGACATGATGAAGCTATACATTGTGTAGTTAAATTTAATGTCTCCGCTATGGCGTTAGCATGCGTCTTTTCTTTATATTTTCTTATTTGAGAGTCGAACTTGAAAAAGGTTTATGGCATTCCAATTATGGTAATTATAAATAGGAAAACAGATTTGTTTGTTTAAAGTTATCATTTAACAGCTAGATCACAACCTAGCTGATAAGGTAATGGCTGAAGACGATATGTCTAATGGCTCTAGCCATTGCGTTAAAGGTGCCAGCCGATATTACAACTGAGCCGCAAGCTTAGATGTTGCAAAAGGATACTATAAATGATTAGCTCCTATATTTTGAATAGGAGATGATAATTAGCGGCTATGTGGAGAAGAACCCACTGTTCCAATGTAGCTCATTCTTCTCGTCTAGAGCCAGTGTTGGGTTAAAAAAAAAGGTTCACTTAAACTCCTGTTAAGTGTTTGTGCTTTTGCAAAAATCACTTAACACGTTGATCTAAAGAGATTGAGATCCCACGGTGCAGATTGTGACACCATCCGTCACTTCCTTTGGAAGCAGTGGAGGACTAGAAAAACAAATAGTTCCCAGTATTCATCTGTGTCTCCTTCGCAGCTCAAGCGTGTCCCCGGCTCAGGTGAGCTTGTGTAGAACTCATAGATCAGGGGTCAGCACCATGGCTCTCCAGATGTTTTGGAACTACATCTCCCATGACCCTCAACTACTCATAAGGTTGGCAGAACCCCAAGGGAGATGTAGATCGAAAACATCTGGAGGGTAGATTTTGCTGACCCCTGTTATACAGGATTGCTCTGGACCCCATGAGCCGATATCAACCATGGCATCTGGTGCTGCTGCTGGTATTGGCCAGTGGCTGGAAACTATTCTGGCTTGAGCTGCTGATACAATGGCTCAGCTGGAAGAGAGCCGTTAATGGTGAGCCACAAATGGGAAAAGGCTTAGCTAGATGAAATCCCAGAGGGTGGCAGTCTAGGAGTATTTTATTATCTCCCCTTTTTTTAAACAAAAAAATCAGGACTTTGATTATTAAGTTATTATGTTGAAACTGTGTTGAATAACATGGAGACCTTTTCCACACAATCTATTATGATTCACATTAAGGCTTTAAGTATAACATACCCACTTGTAAATCATAACAGCTCCCATCCTATTGTCACGATTTCCCCTAGGATCTATAATGCTGGTCCTGTACGCAAAGCACTATCTACTCTTGCAGAGCCTGAGAAATCTGATCCATGAAGTGACCTTGTTCCTCCTGTTTAGACACCATCTGAGCCAACTGAGTAGACCAGTCTGCAGGATCCATAGGCCCTGACGTAATGTCACGATTTCCCCTAGGATCTATAATGCTGGTCCTTGTACACAAACCACGATCTACTCTTCTGATCCTTGAGAGGTCGACAAAGCTAGCTGTTGCCATTGACCATACAGAGGTATACACACAGAGGGTTAACAGAAACAACATTAATACATCTGAGAGCAAGCTACTCACATGCCAAACACACAGGACAATCAGGGTAGTATCACTAGGTAAGATTATCAGCCTTTACCCAGGTCAGTACACAGAGAGCAAGTCAGCCGTTTGCTTTGGTCGGTACACAGAGTAAATGTCAGCCTTTGCCAGGGTCGGTACACAGAGAGAGAAAGTCAGCCTTGCCAGAGTCGATACACAAAGTCAAAATCAGGTAGAAAACAGAACTGAGAGGATACATAAACCACGTCAGGGCATGGAGTGATCTGAGACGCAGGGCTTTAAACCCGGCGGGCACCACATCATCACGTTGCGCCCTGCCGACGTGCCTGACCCGTGACCATGAGGACTTCTCCTGATACCAGTCGACTATCTAAATCTAAATGTGAGATAGGGATTTGTTCTTCATGCCATTGTTCCTGCTAATAATCTTGATTTTTCAGATTCCTGGTATCTATTTAAAGACTACATAGCCAGTCCAAAATAAATAAGGCTTCCCTTTTCCTACAAGTAAATTACTGAAGGGCCCCGAGAGATCAAGTCAAATTGGCTAATCATTAAAATTTTTGCTTTCCCACTGAAACATATGGCAACTGTTTCAGCACAACAATTAAATAAAAATTAAGATTATTTATATGTGAACACTGTCTTTAATGAAGTGACGTATAGCAGATGTGGAGACGCTGTTGAAAGCCGTCTAGCTGTCCCAGTTCCTTGTTCTGACAGGGTCTTTTTCGTGGCCCGAGATTCTACCAGGATCTGATAGCTTATGGCACAGTATCAAAGAATAGTTTTAGTATCAGAACTATGAAAATATATTTAACTGTTTTACCACTTTGTGGGACACACAGAAGGGATATAATAAGGAATTTAAAGAAAAATATGGCAGCTATCCAAAATATATTCTTAGGAAGAATTTACTTCACAAGATCATCACCCAATAGACCCATTGGGGTTCAAGTAACCTTGATATTTGAATAAAGATTTATTTTTATATGAAAAGATCAAGATCTTTATACGTAGATACTTGTAAATGCAACTATTTTACAATTTTAGATTGATCACCCTTTTCTGTTGTCAAAAACCATCAGGGTTATTCAAAGAGATCCGAATTGCTGGCGAAAGGTAACCGAACGCTGAAATTCAGCATTCGGTTACCTTTCTTTGCCATTCGGCTATCCAGAGAGTAGGCAGTTTGCCAAATGTTCGAGAATTGCCTGCACATACTGTATGGTGCCTGCTCGAGGGCAGTGAAATCCCCCATAGAGAAGCAATGCTTCGTCTATCCAGAGAACATAAACCAGTCACGTGACCGTAGGGATACGCAGGGAGAGACAGGGGGGACTTTTTCCCCCTGTCTTTCCCTGCTCCGGCCAGAGGAGGCAACCGGAGCCACGGTCCTCGCCGCGGGACAGAGGGTGAATATAGGATTTTTTTTTAAACTTTTTTAAGCTGGTGTTAATGGATTCTGCACCAGCGGAATCAGTTAACACCAGGTCCTGGCTCTGGTTAACTTTTCGTTGACCAGAGCCATGCATTAATCAGCGCTGGGACATTGTAATACCAGCGCTGATTAACACTTTGCGCTCCCATGTTAAGTATAGGGAGCGCAAAGTGCACTAACCTCGAGCAGAGGATCGCAAGGTCCCAAACGCAAACTGTTTTTTTAACCCATTTGCGTTCGGATTGTAATATGCTCTGAACACCGCAGCTAACGCTAATGCTCACACAGCGCTACCGTTAGCGTGCAGAGTGTAATAGGGCCCAATGTGCTTTAACTGCAGACTGTCAGCTTTAATTTGAGGGTATGTACATACAACTCAGTTGAACGGTGTAGGACTTATAGCAGTTTGCAGTTGTGCCTTCCACTTGTTAAGGGACCAAAGGTAATGGGACAATTGGCTTTTCAGCTGTTCCATGGCCAGGTGTGTGATATTCCCTCATTACCCCAATTACAATGTGCAGATAAAAGGCCCAGAGTTCATTTCAAGTGTGCTATTTGCATTTGGAATCTGTTGCTGTCAACTCTCAAGATGAGATCCAAAGAGCTGTCACTATCAGTGAAGCAAGCCATTATTAGGCTGAAGAAACAAAACAAACCCATCAGAGAAATAGCAAGAACATTAGGCGTGGCCAAAACAACTGTTTGGAACATTTTCAAAAAGAAGGAACGCACCGGTGAGCTCAGCAACACCAAAAGACCCAGGAGACCATAGAAAACAACTGTGGTAGATGACCGAAGAATTCTTTCCCTGGTGAAGAAAACACCCATTACAACAGTTGGCCAGATCAAGAACACTCTCCAGGAGGTAGGTGTATGTGTGTTAAAGTCAACAATCAAGAGAAGACTTCACCAGAGTGAATACAGAGGGTTCACCACAAGATGTAAACCATTGGTGAGCCTCAAAACCAGGAAGGCCAGATTAGAGTTTGCCAAACAACACCTAACAAAGCCTTCACAGTTCTGGAACAAGATCCTATGGACAGATGAGACCAAGATCAACTTGTACCAGAGTGATGGGAAGAGAAGAGTATGGAGAAGGAAAGGAACTGCTCATGATTCTAAGCATATCACCTCATCAGTGAAGCATGGTGGTGGTAGTGTCGGCGTGGGCATGTATGGCTGCCAATGGAACTGGTTCTTTTGTATTTATTGATGATGTGACTGCTGACAAAAGCAGCAGGATGAATTCTGAAGTGTTTCGGGCAATATTATCTGCTCACATTCAGCCAAATGCTGCAGAACTCATTGGACAGCGCTTCACAGTGCAGATGGACAATGACCCAAAGCATACTGCAAAAGCAACCAAAGAGTTTTTGAAGGGACAGAAGTGGAATGTTATGCAATAGCCAATCACCTGACCTGAATCCCATTGAGCATGCATTTCACTTGCTGAAGACAAAACTGAAGGGTAAATGCCCCAAGAACAAGCAGGAACTGAAGATAGTTGCAGTAGAGGCCTGGCAGAGCATCACCAGGGTTGAAACCCAGCGTCTGGTGATGTCTATGCGTTCCAGACTTCAGGCTGTGATTGACTGCAAAGGATTTGCAACCAAGTATTAAGAAGGGAAAGTTTGATTTATGATAATTATTCTGTCCCATTACCTTTGGTCACTTTAACAAGTGGGAGGCACATCTGCAAACTGCTGTAAGTCCTACACCGCTCACCTGAGTTGGATGTGCATACTCTCAAATTAAAGCTGACAGTCTGCAGTTAAAGCACATTGTGTTTGTTTCATTCCAACTCCATTGTAGTGGTGTATAGAGCCAAAGATGTTCGAATTGTGTCCATGTCCCAATATTTCTGAACCTGACTGTATATACACTGAGTGGACAGATTATTATGACCTACATAAAAAATGGCGTCGCGCCCATACTCACCAGAGGGGCTGCAACAGCCAGGAGTAACAGCCCAGTTCATGTATAAAACATAACGAGAAAAAAAGTGTCATCTGCGCTCGTTTCTATGTATTTCTATGTACATTTTCTGTATGTATGTATATAATGCTAGTAACACCAGTTAGTCGTTTTGCTGCTGTTCCTTTTTCCAGGTTTTTGTTTTCAACCCGAAATGGGAAGTGTTTGGTGCGTGTATAAATAAAACCCACCATCTTTCTGCCTCTCCTTAGCTGATAAGCAGCAGGAGGGGCATGGAGCTGCTCAATAGAGCGGCTTTTGGTACATTGGTTAGGTACTCACTCTACAAAGAAGTGCCTTGAAGGGGCGAGTGAGCTTACGTTGCAATGGCCATTGAAACAAACTAAAACCTCCTGATAGTGTTTTGTTGTACATGGAAATACATTGATTATTATGACCACCTGACTTTTTACAGACAAATTAGCTATAATTTCACGCTGAAGTTGTTAGAGGGCCAGACCATGATAAATAGAGAAGCAGGTTGTTTACCAAGACAGTAGAAGATATGGGTAAACAACGCGATTTAACAGCCATTGAACGTGGGATGATTGTTTTGGCGCTCGGAGCCATGGAGTGAGTATCAGCAAAACAGCAGAATTCGTTAAATGTTCAAAAGCAGCTGTTGTTAAAGTGTTTAAAGACTGGACTGTCAGCCGACAATCTGGGTCGGAATGTGCGAATTGTGGCCGTCATCGACTAGTCAATGTTAGGGCAGAACGGAGAGTGGCAAGACTGGTACAAGACAACAGAAGGGCAACAGTGCATCAGATAACTGCAGATCTTAATCAGGGATCCTCTCAAATGATCTCTGAATGTACTGATCGCCGTACACTGCATCGTATGGGATATGGAAGCCGAAGGCCTTTTTTCGAACACCTTTGCTGTCTGCAGTTAACAAGATAAAACGTCTCCAATTCGAACAGGAACACAAGAATTGGACAGTCGAGCAATGGAAAAAAGTCATGTGGTCCGATGAATCACATTTCCAGTTACCTCATGCAGATGGCAGAGTGAGAATTTGGCGGAAACAGCATGAACGCATGCACCCCCACATGCATGAGTACAACCCTTCAAGCTGGTGGGAGCAGTGTTATGGTTTGGGGCCCTTAAATTTGTGTGGAACAACGTCTGAATAGCACAACATACCAAAGCATCGTTGCTGATAAAGGTCATTCTATCATGTTGATGGCGTATCCCAACAAGACAATGCACCATGCCACGGTGCTCGTATTGTGCAGGAGTAGTTTCAAGAACATGAGGGAGAATTTACCTTGCTTAGGTGGCCCCCACAATCACCAGATCTCAATCCAATTGAGCATTTGTGGGACAAAGTTGAAAGAGCCATCAGGCAGTTGGTTCCACAACCATCAAATCTCACGGAACTGGACAGTGCTATTCATCAGGCATGGAGTCAGATTCCTCGCATTACCTTTCAACATCTCGTGGAGTCAATGCCAAAAAGAATCGCCGCAGTATTGAAGGTGAAAAAAAGGTGGCCCATCGAAGTACTGATGGGGTGGTCATAATAATCTGGCCAATCAGTGTGTATATATATATATATATATATATATATATATATATACAGTTGTGTTCAAAATTATTCAACCCCCACTGAAATTGAGTGTTTTGGCCAGTTTGACATTGATTTTGATCATTCAGTCATCTTGTTTACAATTAAATCAAAGAGGCACGTGTAGGTCAGACAAATATAACATAACATTTATAATGAAATAACCACAAATGTCTTTTCTGTGCTCACATCATTATCAGTTTTACTCAACCCCCAAGTGACATTCAATCTTAGTACTTAGTACAACATCCTTTTACAGTTATAACAGCTTTTAAACGTGAAGCATAGCTTGACACAAGTGTCTTGCAGCGATCTACGGGTATCTTCGCCCATTTGCCATGGGCAAAAGCCTCCAGTTCAGTCACATTCTTAGGCTTGCGCACTGCAACTGCTTTCTTTAAGTCCCACCAGAGGTTCTCAATCGGATTTAAGTCAGGTGACTGCGATGGCCACTCCAAAATGTTCCAGCCTTAAATCTGCAACCATGCTCTAGTGGACTTGGAGGTATGCTTGGGATCATTGTCCTGTTGAAAGGTCCAACGTCTCCCAAGCCTCAGGTTTGTGACGGACTGCATCACATTGTCATCCAATATCTCCTGGTACTGAAGAGAATTCATGGTACCTTGCACACGCTGAAGCTTCCCTGTACCTGCAGAAGCAAAACAGCCCCAAAGCATGATTGACCCCCCGCCATGCTTCACAGTAGGCAAGGTGTTCTTTTCTTCATAGGCCTTGTTCTTCCTCCTCCAAACATAGCGTTGATCCATGCGCCCAAACAGTTCTAATTTTGTTTCATCAGTCCACAGAACACTATCCCAAAACTTCTGTGGTTTGTCCACATGACTTTTGGCATACTGCAGTCGACTCTTCTTATTCTTTGGAGACAGCAAGGGGGTGCGCCTGGGAGTTCTGGCATGGAGGCCTTCATTACGCAGTGTGCGCCGTATTGTCTGAGCTGAAAGTCTTCAGTACCCACATCTGACAAATCTTTTCTCCGTTCCTCAGCAGTCACACGGGGACTTTTCTCCACTCTACTCTTCAGGTAGCGCACAGCAGTCGAAGTCAGCATCTTCTTTCTGCCACGACCAGGTAGCGTTTCAACAGTGCCCTTTGCCTTGAATTTGCGAATGATGCTTCCTATGGTCTCTCTTGGTATGTTTAACATCTTTGCAATCTTCTTATAGCCATTGCCCTTCCTGTGAAGAGTAATCACCTCTTCTCTTGTCTTCTTTGACAATTCTCTTGACTTCACCATGTTTGTAACCACACCAGTAAATGTCTAGAAGGAGCTGAGTATCAGTCATTTTAAAGCTGCCTAATTGGTGCTTATTATGCTTTATTGCTGCTCCGTGACATCCACAGGTGTTTTCAATACCTGATTGAAAACACTTGAATGAACCTCTGTTCTTCAGAGTGGTAGTCTTTAAGGGGTTGAATAATTGTGTCAATGAAGAATTCACAAAAGAAACATTTACTACTGTATTACAAAACCAATTGATGTCATTTTAGTTGCATATGGTTCTTTAAAAAATCCTTGTAGGATTTCATTCTGAATACAATTACAAATGTACACTAAATTCCCTAAAACCCTTTACAGCATTGGGGGTTGAATAATTTTGAACACAACTGTATATACATACACACTACCTATTACAGGTAAAGTCCAAAATTTGGTAATCCTAGGATTACCCAGATAATGCTGACATTACCCAAAACGGCTTGGTAAAGTGGCATGAGAATGAAAACTCGATAGGAGTTTGAGAAGGGGGAACTGGTGTCCCCAATTATCCACCGGCAGCCTGTGGTTTGGTGCCGTTTTTATAAAGGCACCGAACAATGAATCAACACCTTGTGAGCAAATTCCTGCCTTGAGCGACGGCTGCGGTTACATTCAGTGCAAGCGCCATTACCAACCTCCCAACCATTCTTTAACAAAGTTAAAGACAGCATTAAAGTCTAAGCCCTGCAGGATAAAGCAAAACAAGGTATATGAAATGTGTGTGTGTGTGTGTGTGTGTAACAAGGTGTGAAGGTGTGTTTGTGGGGCAAAGTTGTGTGTGAGTGGAGCAAGGTGCGTTTGTGAACCAAGTTGTGTGTGGATCAAGTGTGTGTGCAGCACTTTTCTCTGCCTACAGACACTTGAGATGTAACTCTGGCCCTGTAGCCGGTTAAAACAGACTTTACCCAGGGCTGTCAGGTAAAGTTCACTTTACCGGTTGCTCAGGTCGCTTTCACCGGGTAATGCTAGGGTTATCCAGAGGCGTTTAGGTAATCCAGGGATAACCCGGGGAATGTCCGAAGTGGCATTTCACTTCGGACTTTACCCAAAACCACTGGGTAAAGATAACATTACCTGGCTAATCATAGGATTACCCGGATTTGGGGCTTTACCTGTATCATATGTAGAAATGCAGGGTTTTTGGGGTGTTCAGGTAGAGGTAGTACCTCTGATGGGGAACATGTGGTGGTCCTCGGAGCAGTTCGTCCACCTTGGTCCTCACCTGTCACTCAGCTCTCACCTGTGGCTCCTCGTAGCTGTTAGCATGCAACAGCGGCCATACCCTGGGCAACGGCTTCCACTGGCCGGCTAAACCAGGTGGGGGTAGCCGAAGGGTTTCAAAACCCTCGGTGAATTAGGTTTCTGCCTACCTATGCATGCGAAGTCTGAACATCGGCTGATCCTGTGGAGGAGACCATCTAGGTCCAACGGAGGTGACGGTGACTACAGCAATGCACTGTGGAGTGTATGGAGCAAGACGAGGCACGTATCTTCTTGGTCATCCACTGCATCCGTGCCCATCTCTGGTTGTCTTGATTTCTTCTTGCCACTGGATACTGGTGGGCCCGGACGAGAGAGTGAGGTCGACGCAGCGCAACTCTTCTTCACTTTAAACAAAGTTTTCTGCGCAAGTCATTAGTCATCCACAATTCAAGTCCTGTGGCGATGGGCAAGCGACGAAGCGGCAGGTGTGGTGCACTGGGAGTCGTAGCCGCAAGCCTGCACACAGGCGACTCAGGCTATAGGGTCGCTCTTCACTGACCGGAGCAGAAGTGAAGTTCGGCAGCCACCTGAGTGTCTGAGCAGTCCTATTCAGGGTAGCACTGCTCACCTCCATGCATGAGGAAGGGGCTAGAAAAGGTGCCCTAAACATTGCCTGCTCCTAACATCCTGGCCGGCTAACCGCGGTCGGCGGGGACCCAATTATGCGGTCGAAAATCAAAAACAAATTCAATCACAATAAAATTTTCTACATGGAACATCCGCACTCTTCTTGACAGGGATACCGCAAATAGGCCCCAACGACGCACGGCGCTCGTTGCCCATGAACTTGCCAGATACAATATAGACATCGCCGCCCTAAGTGAGACCAGACTCTCCGGTGAAGGAGAACTCACAGAAAGGCTTGCTGGCTACTCCTTCTTCTGGTGTGGACGCGACTCTCATGCAAAGCGAGAAGCGGGAGTTGGTTTTGCTATTAAAAAATCTCTTGTGAGTAAACTCTCCGGCTCCCCGAAAGGAATAAATGATCGTCTTATGACGCTGAAACTCCCTCTCTGCCATGGAAAGAAGTTTGCCACCATAGTCAGCGCCTATGCACCCACCATGACAAATCCAGAAGAGACCATAGATAAGTTCTATGATGATCTGAACACCGTCATCTCCTCCACTCCTATTGCTGATAAACTCATTGTCCTTGGAGATTTTAATGCTCGTGTCGGGAGTGATCACACTTCCTGGGACGGAGTGATGGGGAAGCATGGGGTTGGAAAGTGTAACAGCAACGGCCTGCTGCTCCTTCAGACCTGTGTTGAGCATGGCCTCCTGGTGACAAATACCATCTTTAGCTTTCCCGCACGCAACAAGACATCATGGATGCACCCCCGTTCAAAACACTGGCATTTAATAGACTATGTCATCGTCAGAAATCGGGACCGGCAGGATGTGAAGGTGACTAAGGCCATGTGCGGCGCAGATTGCTGGACGGATCACCATCTCATCGTTTCAAAGATGAAAATCCACATTCAACCTAAGAGAAGACCTCATGCCGCCATAGCTATGAAACGCCTCAACATCAGCAAGTTGAAGCGTCCTGATGTCAAACAGACTTTTGTTGACACCCTGGATGAACGCCTTGCTTCAATCACACTGGATAATCTGGATGTGGGAGCAGCGTGGACCACACTTCGCGAGACGCTGTATAGCACAGCCATTGAGCACCTCAGACCCTCTACCAGAAAACACAAGGACTGGTTTGATGAAAACAACATAACGATTCAACTGCTACTCAAGCAAAAACGTCGGGTGTACAAGGCACTCTATGATGACCCAATGTCAATGGCAAAGAAAGTTGCACTGCGAAACATCCGCAGCAACATCCAGTTGCAACTGCGCCAGATGCAAGACTCCTGGCTGAGTGCGAAAGCTGAAGAGCTTCAGGGCTTTGCAGACAGGAAAGATATCAAGAACTTTTACAGCGGCCTCAGAGAAATCTATGGCCCTACCGCCTCAGGGACTTCTCCTCTCCTCAGTGCTGATGGTACTACACTCACAGAAAAGGAGCAAATCTTGGAAAGATGGGCGGAACACTTTGCTAGTGTGTTGAATACGCCTTCTGTCATAAATGATGAAGCCATCGAAAGACTACCCCAGGTCCCAGCGAATAAGTCACTGGACGCTGTTCTAACTCTGGATGAGATACAAACAGCCATCCGCCAGCTGTCCAGTGGCAAAGCACCTGGTTCTGACATGATTCCTGCTGAAATTTATAAAGAGGGTGGACCAGCGCTGACGGATAAGTTGCTCTGTCTAATCCAGATCATCTGGCAGACAGAAACTGTACCACAGGACCTTAAAGATGCTTCCATTATCCATCTGTACAAACGAAAAGGAAATCGCCAGGCCTGTGACAACCACCGCAGAATCTCACTGCTATCCATTGCAGGCAAGATCTTGGCCCGAGCCCTGCTCAACCGCCTGAATGTACATCTAGAGCAAGGTCTCCTTCCCGAGAGTCAATGTGGCTTCCGTAAAGCACGTGGGACTATTGACATGGTGTTTGCTGCTAGACAGCTTCAAGAGAAATGTCAGGAACAAAACTCGGACCTATATTCCATATTCATTGACCTAAACAAGGCTTTTGACACGGTCAGCAGAGATGGCCTGTGAAAAATCATGAAGAAGTATGGATGCCCAGACAAGTTTACCGCTATCATCCGGCAGCTACATGAGGGCATGTTGGCTCGTGTCCAGGAAAACGGTCAATCATCTCAAGCATTTCCTGTTACAAATGGAGTGAAGCAGGGCTGTGTCCTGGCTCCCACACTCTTCAGCATCATGTATTCTGCAATGCTGTCTGATGCGTTCAAGGAATCCACCACGGGCTTGCCAATTCGATTTCGTACTGATGGATCAGTCTTTAATCTCAGAAGGCTTCAAGTGAAAACCAAGGTCAAACATAACATCATAAATGAGTTTCTGTTTGCAGACGACTGTGCCCTCAACGCTGCTTCGGAAGGCGATATGCAACACAGCACTGACATTTTTGCTGATGCCTGCAATAACTTTGGTCTCACTATCAATAGAAAGAAAACTGAAGTGATGTATCAGCCAGCTCCCAGGAAGCCTTACGCTGAACCCAGTATCACCATCAGTGGGCAGCGTCTAAACGCGGTGGACAAATTCACGTACTTGGGCAGCATCCTTTCTAGATCTGTCGTCATGGACAACGAGTTGATTGCTAGACTTGCAAAAGCAAACGCAGCATTTGGAAGACTCCGCAAAAATGTGTGGGACAGGAGAGGTATCAGACAAAAAACAAGATCAAGGTGTATCGCGCAGCAGTCCTTTCGACGTTGCTCCATGGATGTAATACGTGGACAATCTACAAGAAATTAAACCATTTTCGCACAACATCTCTTAGAAAACTTCTTGGTATTAAGTGGCAAGACAAAGTGCCTGATACCGAGGTCCTTGTTAGAGCTGACCTACCCAGCATCTTCACCATCCTGGCGCAGTCTCAATTACGATGGGCAGGACACGTAGCTCGTATGAAAGACAATCGACTTCCAAAGATGTTGTTATTTGGCGAACTTACACAAGGCAAGCGCTCCCAAGGAGGTCAAAAAAAGCGCTACAAAGTCACACTGAAAGCAGCTCTAAAGGCCTTCAATATTAACCCCATTAACTGGGAGCTTGCTGCTCAGGACAAAACCAAGTGGAGATCAGCTATTAAGAACGGAGCTCAATCCTATGAAACCAGCAGGGCAGCGGCAGCTGAGCAAAAAAGGTTGGCCAGGAAAGGTAGTGATATACTACTATCTTCTGCGGCTATTCACTGTCCACATTGTCATGAGTCCACTAGTCTGTTTTACATGGGGTTCATCATGTTTAAATTGACCTTTTCAGATCCCATCTGACTAACCACTTTGACCTTGTGTAAAAAAAAAAATAAATGCTGTCATTGAACAGTCTGAGCAGAACAGATGTGTAAGGAAAATCTCCCTTTAAGGGAGTGGATTGAAGAATTCACCTCCATTCCTATTTCGTGCATATGTCTCATTGTCTTTTATTTTGGTAATTTATTTGTGAACCTATCTTGATTTATGAGGGTAAAGCACACTGCATAATCATTTCTGAAAATTGCATTCACTGGTGAGCTATTTCAAACCCTAATGTGGAGTACAGTAAGAATAATGTATCTATGGTGGGTTAATGGTTCTGATCAAATTAGAATATATTTTCTGTGCTGTACCACATTAGTCCTTTTCCAGGTTTAGCGTATACTATACAGATAATTGTAAACTGTAATAAATCTCTTGCTCATTTGTGTCTGTCTTTATCAAACAGAATAATTTCAAAGGTGGAAAATATTAGGTTTAGGAAACGTAAAACTATTATCAACATGCCTTATTGATATTTTCAGGAACTCATGCACTGTGGATGATTTATTCTGGTTTGCCCAATCAAAATTTAATGTGAACCTATTAGTTACTATATGGATCAATGGCATATGTTGTAGCTTAATGGGACACTTAAGCCACCATGACCAAATTAATTAATTGGTCTTAAAGTGGTGCCCAAATCCCTCACCACCATGGGCAACCCTGAGGACTCTGAGGTCTCTTCCATCTGCAAGACTGTTGATCAGCTCACAAAGGAGAGCCTTTGCAGGGTACTGACAGGTTGTGCAGAGCTGATTGGCCAAAACAATAAGAGGCATCAAATTGGCTCGTTGATGAGCAGAGCAATTGGCATGTCAACAGCAGGTGTGAAACACTAAAGGTACCATGCGTACATGGGTTGCCAGGCAGCTTCCAAGTGCTGGGAACACACTGCAGAACATGCAGGTTGCCGTGGAAAACATCAATTTGCAGATAAGTAATACGACTCAGTAAAGAGACAGACGAGGATGACAGGATCTCATGAGTGACGTGAAGGAAAAAATAATAGGTATCTTGATGGAGAGCAAAAGAACTAGGATGGCAGGGAACCCAATCAAAACAATAAACAGACATAAACACAGAGTCCAGGTTGCAACATGAACTACTGTGATGTCACGACATCGGTATTCTGAGGCATCACACTTATAGAGCAAGTCCAGAGAACCCCTGAGGAGGTACTACTGTACATAGATCAGTGGAAAATTTGGACAGGAGCAGAGTAGGAAAGGTGCTGCCAGGGTTCGGCTACAGAAGGTCATCTCTGGCACAGGTCCTTTTTGGACCATTCATTCCCCTGGGTCAGGCATGTGACAATCTGCTGCTTTCTTCACCAGACACTGTCAGTCCTGAAGAGGAAAATGAAGTCCAGAGGTACTGTATTTAGCTACTCAAAATTCACCGCAGGTTGAGGGTGGAACTAGGTGGTGATCAGGAGATATTAATAAGCTCGAAGCTTCAGGAATGTTGGTCGGAACATCAGTGGAGTAATAGAACTGGAACTTAAGGGTTCTGATAAAAAGTTATTCCAGAAAGAGCAGACATAATACAACCAATGTACAATGAAACCATGATGAAATACAGTTAAACCAACCTATGGCGTACACAATAGGGGAATCTTCTAGTGATCCATTTGTTTTATAACATATTAGACACATGGCCAGTAATTTTCAGTCTTGTACAAAACCTAAAATGACTTATGAACTACCACTATACATTCCAACACTTGCCAAATTTGTTAAGCGCCAGTCCCGGCCAGCCCACTTGCATGCCATATTTTGTCAAGTTTTTCTTCTAAAGCTAAACCGAGTCTTTATAATACAGTAACGTTCTTTTGACCATTTAAATCAGGGATCTCAAACTCTGGCCTCCCAGATGTTTCTGAAGTATAACTCCCATGACCCTGTGTCCATCTATTGCCACAGAATCAGTTGAGTATCGTTGCAATAGTTATGGAACCTCCTTTTAAATGTTTCCAATCTCATTAATCCATACTGTCTATTGGGAGATTGGAGTTTTCAGGAAGACCAACTCTCTGTTACAAGGCAGCAGGGCTTGAGATCAGTTTACAGAAGAACAGAGGAAGAGAGATAGCAGGAGATAAAAGTAGTAGCTGCTCCGCTAGTTTAATAAAAAGGCAATAAAAGTCATAAATTGGTAAGCCTTTCAAAAGATCAAAAAAAAATCATGATGCATTAGATGATTATTATATAATACATTTTTTTTATTAGTTTCCTAATAGCTTTGCATACTGGAAAGAAGAGTTTCAGAGTGACGATGCATGACCTTTGCTTTTGTAAGAAAGTATATGTAACTGTTTGAGCAAGAGCTTATCACGTGATCACGAAAAAACCCCACCTGAACTGGATTGTCGCACGTCAGAGCCACTAACTTCACCCAAACTTTGCCTCTGTATACAAATACTTTGTGCAATCCCCTATGTGGGGTTAAACCATACAAAAATAAACATGCGTATATAAACAGCAGATAAAATGCCTTTGCTATCTGATGTATGTTAATAAACAGAACGGGTTTTGTTCAAACTCTTTCATGGCTCATTTACATCAAAGTAAAAGGGCATGGAGCCGGTTCTGTTGGTATTAGGATTTTGGTATTTGTCTTGAACTGAATGACACACATTTCACTTATATTTCACAATAGGCAGTTTCTATGTTGTTAATAGTGCCATCTTGGTTAATAACTTACCGTTAGTATTTTTTGAATACTATTAAAACTTTCCTATCAAAACTGAACGTTTCAAAAAAGAAAGAAAGCGATATCAATCAGGAACTGATATGTTATAGTTTTGATGGTTTAGAATGGTTGAGTCATTGGGAGAACTTTGGCTGAGGTGTCTTTGGGTTGGGGCCAGAGAATATTTAGGACTCGGAGTGAATGGACTGTACAATTAAATAAAGACAAAAGCAGTGCAGCGCTCCCATAATGTTACACCAAAATTCAAGTGACACCACACACACACAATCACTTACATTTACAATAGAGAGTAAGTGCTGATCATATGGGTGCTTGATAGCATTGCATGCTAATAAAAAACAGATAATAGTGTGACTCGATAGAGAAAATTTATGTGTTAAGATGTTGTGCAATGAGCCACTCACGTTCTTTTGAGCATGCAACGCTCTAACGTGATCTCAGGGAGATCATGCCAAACTAATCTTATTGATTTTTTTCATTGGGTAACAAAAATAATAGACACAGGTGGTGCAGTAGACATTGCTTATTTAGATTTCAGTAAGGCTTTTGATACTGTTCCGCATAGAAGGCTTATCAATAAATTGCAATCTTTGAGCTTGGATTCCAATATTGTTGACTGGATTAGGCAGTGGCTGAGTGACAGACAACAGAGGGTTGTGGTAAATGGAGTTTATTCGGCGCAAGGTCTTGTTACCAGTGGGGTACCTCAGGGGTCAGTACTTGGACCCATTCTCTTTAATATTTTTATTAGTGATATTGCAGAAGGTATTAATGGAAACGTATGTCTTTTTGCTGATGACACAAAGATTTGCAACAGGGTTGACGTTCCTGGAGGGATCAGCCAAATGACAAATGATTTAGGTAAACTAAAAAAATGGTTGGAGTTGTGGCAATTGAGTTTTAATGTGGATAAGTGCAAGATAATGCACCTGGGACGTAAAAACCCAAGGGCTGAATATAGAATATTTGATACAGTCCTAACCTCAACATCTGAGGAAAGGGATTTAGGGGTCATTATTTCAGAGGATCTAAGGGTAAGTAGTCAATGTAATAGAGCAGCAGGAAATGCTGGCAGAATGCTTGGTTGTGTAGGGAGAGGTATTAGCAGTAGGAAAAGGGAAGTGCTCATGCCACTGTACAGAGCACTGGTGAGACCTCACTTGGAGTACTGTGTGCAGTACTGGAGACCGTATCTCCAGAAGGATATAGACATCTTAGAGAGAGTTCAGGGAAGGGCTACTAAAATGGTGTACGGCTTGAAGGAGAAAAGTTACCAGGAAAGGCTTAATGATCTTAACATGTACAGCTTGGAAAAAAGACGAGACAGAGGAGATATGATAGAAACATTTAAATACGTAAAGGGAATCCACAAGGTAGAGGAAGGGAGTATATTTAAAAGGAAACAAAATAGCAAAACAAGAGGACATAGTCTTAGATTAGAGGGGCAAAGGTTTAAAAGTAACATCAGGAAGCATTATTTTACTGAGAGGGTGGTGGATACATGGAACAGCCTTCCAGTAGAAGTGGTAGAGGCCAAAACAGTAATTGAATTTAAGCAAGCATGGGATAGGCATAAGGCTATCCTAAACAAAAGATAAATCCAAGTAAAGTATCCATGTAATTGGGCAGACTAGATGGGCCGAAAGGTTCTTATCTGCCGACATTTTTCTATGTTTCTATGTTTCTATGATCCCTTGCGGATATTTTCTAAGGCATACCCGACAACCCCAACTTCATCGATCTCCAATTGTTTCTCGAAAAAGCACAACAAAAGATAGTGCAGACAATATTAACCACACTAATACTCAATAGTAGGAATTACACTCACCCCTCTGGAGCCTCACACCGGACTCCAGGTACTAGGGCCCCCGGGGTTAATTAGCCAGCCACACCCTTCTCAAATGTGTGGATATGAAAATTACAGTGGAGGCGCTGATTGTGAATTGATTAATAGTGATAATTTCAGGTATAAATGCAGCCTACTGAGGGAGAAACACAAAACCTCGACAGAAATGTGTTTAAAGAGATACAGAAATGGAAATGGATTCAGTGGCGCAAAGAATTTGTAGTAACTACTGTACATGCGGATACGTAGAAAAAAATTGGGAACAGGCTAGACGGCAAGAATAATAGAAAAAGGTTCTATATGACAATGGGGGAAGGGTAGGAGTCCCAGAGGAGACAGTGGTCTTGATTTAGGATATGAGCACAGTCAGAAATGGACTAGTAATAAAGTGCTACTTTGAATAAAGAACCAATGGTGTGCAAAAATGCAAGTAAAGTGCAAAGTGCATGAGATGGTAATTACCACCTAAAAATGTTTGTCTTAACAGTGATGATATGCCTATTTGTCTCCAGCTAATATTCCAAACAATAAATTTGCATCGTAGGGACAATCACAGTAAATAAAGAACTTTACATAAAAACACGTCTTGTGTGAAGCAAAAAATCGTAAAGTGCCAAGTGTCTATCAGTGCACAAATGGGGGGGGGGGAGGTCCGTCAATTTAGAGACCATGCACTATAAAAAAAGTTCATATAAATCTTGTATAAGAAACAAAAAAAGAGAGTGCATACAAAAAATAATAATTTTGTCGGCAGTGGTAAAGTGCAACAGTGTCTATAGATAACTGAACAGGAAAATCCTGCGTAAAAAGAAACCACAATTCCAAAAATGTGCACGTTGTAAAAATTAGTCTATATGTGAGTGGAGAATAGAGCCGGCGATCTCACACTCTTACATCCGGGTGTGTATGGGGGTCCAGGTAGATGGCTTCTCCTTGGGGTCCTGGTATCTTTATGGTCCTCGGAACAAAAAAAATGGAAGATAATAGTACAGCACTGTATAAGTGCTTGGGTAAGGTGTAAATCAAATGAGGGGGGGACTTACACTTTCCAGAGCCTCTATTTTCCAGGCTCTGGTTCGAAGTACACTGGGCCAAATAGAGAGTGGCCTCTTCCCTTCTTTGATTTTCTTATTTGCCTCAAATACAAGTAATTTGGAAAAACAGGGCAAACATAGCGTAACTTGAGGTGATATTCAAATGAATATAATTAAAAATGGTCTCACTCACCGATGGTGGAGCCTTAATGGTTCAGGCTCAAATTCATAGCATGCAGTGCTCCTTTGGTCGGTGGGCACCAGCACCTCTTTTGTCAGCTTGCAGAGAGTCTCAATCGGGTTAGTTGGGTGATATTCGTATTATATAAATAAAGTTGGTAAAGGTCTGGATATGCAAACCATTAAAAGCCAAAGGGACTAGATAGATGTAAAAAATGGGGGATAATTACTTTATTGTAAGAATAAAACAGTATCTTTAAAAGGATCAAGGGGGATACGCGTTTCGGCAATAGATCTGCCTTCATCAGTCCGTAGCAGCAAAAAAAGGGGCCCCTTTTTTACAATGGTGGAACTGCCTATTGCATTGGGCAATAGGGCAGAATTGTGATTAAGCACTGCGAGTTTTTGTGTTGTATATATTTAAATAAAGCTGTGGCCCATGCACATTCCAACTTATATAAGTGTCTGTGTCTTATTCACATTCGAGTTATTGGGGTATGGGCCAGGAAGGTCTCAGGCCTAATCAGTCATGTATGCAGCCCGAGTCTGGCTCGGGGTTACCGCTTTCAGCAATGCATTTAACCCCGAGCCACACTCGATATACCACCAGGGGGCCGAATAAATTGTAAGGAGTCTAGTTAAAGTAAATACAAGATTGGGTGGAAACAGAGGGATACTACAGGAACAGATTATATATACTGAGAGGAACAAAAAAGGGTTAACTAGGCACATTCACAACAGATTGCTTTTTATTTAAACTCTGTTTGTTATCAATGATATAACTGAGTATGGTGGGGATCCAGGAGGAATTGGGAGTTGCAATCCAGAGAAATAATAAGTCCAGAGATATTGGGAGCAATGATCCAAGAAATAATGAGTGCAGTCCAGCAACAGAAATAAACGTGTGGGAACAAAAGGAAAGTTCTTGAAATAAAGCAAAGTACTATACGTGGTATCCAAGGGGTTATTCCATAAGAGAGTCCAGGTCCATATCCAAAGGTCAAAGGGTTTTAGAAGGCAGGTGGAATCCGTGAATACAGGTCCAAAGGGTTCTGGAACCAGGGGAGCAGATCAGGCTTCAACAGCAGGCTTACACTGAAATGTGCACAATGATGCAGAAGCACTGCATTATGGGTCCTTTGGTGTTTTGTAGAGAAGTGCAAGGATGTTAATTAAGGACACCTGAGTTAACTGCTGAACATTGTAATGAATTAGGCTGAGCAGGACGGAACAAGAAAGGTATTGACAGGGTTAATATTAACATTTTGCAGTCTTTTTGCCCTTCTTACGGGCACGGCGCTGCGGGGTATGACAGGCGCCTACCGTCCATGGGGCTCCAATATGTCGGTGACATTTCAGTCCTCTCTGAATAACCCTCTAAGGGAGTCGACACAATAGAAATACAGTTTCACACACACTATAGGGGTTATTCAAAGAGCACTGAAATTCTGGCGCTCTTTCATTTGGTGCACTTTGTGAGTTCAATTTGCCTCCTTGTCCGGCGGGAGCAGGGATGGACTGGGGGAAAAAGTTCCTCAGTCTCTCCCTGCGTATCACTACGCTGACCGGCTGGAACTCGCGAGGCGAGATCCGGCAGGTCATGTGACCGCCGGCGTCTGGCTCAATGGAGTCCTATGGACTCCATCGAGTGAATGCTCGAGGCGGCGCTCAGCCCGTGTAGAGCGCGGTAACAATGCAGGCAGCTGTTTAAGCGCCTGCATTGTAATTCCACACTAAAACGGGGTTGGTAGGGAGAAAACTGCAGGTGCAGTTTTTTTCTCCCTACCGCCCCCGTTTTAGCGTGGAGAATGTAATGTGGCCCAAACAGTGCAGAAATGTAAAAACAGCATCGAACACTTTCAGACTGTCAATGGTAAAATCGCCCGGTCACTATGGGGTTAACTTAAATAACTATATATGCAGTTGTTTCAGATAGACAAACGCTTCAATAAAAAAATTCTTTATACACTACACAAGTTGTAAATACAACTGGACAACGTATTTACAAATTTTATGTAAAAATATACATAAATTAAATCAATCCAGATATTTTTCCAGGGCTGCTGTTTCAGTCTAAAATTTTTATTCTTCCAGAGTTAACAGATTGACACAACAGTAAAACATATCTGGTTTTCAGGATCCATGGAACATAAAATAATACCATTTGTTTTGGCAGTAGAAGGTATTCCTTCAATCAGACTGAAATGAGCATGACAAAATTGGTCAAATGGAACACTTGACGTTCTCATTCATGGAACAGTATTTGCAATGGAACTGAAAATTCCTATTTTATAAACATGAAATTGTTTAATTTGTACCCGAGTTACCTCTTAATTTCATTCTTTCTGAATATTTACATCAGTACCATAATGCCGCATTACAATTTTTTTGGCGTAGAAAACAAAAAATACAGAATAAACACTCGGAACAAAATGCCTTAACTTGTAAATCAAGATACCTCCTAACAGTGTTTCCTGAACCTCTTAAAATTCTGAGCAAAACAACCCCCAAAGTAAAAAAAAAACAACCTTATATTAATTAGCAAAATTAGTATGTTACTGTGGAGTCACTACATGAAAGAGAATTAAAGGATAAAGCACAAAAGACTATATATCATTCATCTTCATTAGTCTTCAAGTGGTCCTGGAACCCCAAACAAGTAGAGTACAAGGTGCACGACATAATCTCTGGAAGATCAACTCTCTTTTCATGGATGAGGGTGAAATTGCAGGGGGGTTTATTAAAAATCACAATAAAAATAAATAAAATATCAAAGATAAATAGTGTATGTCCAATGCATTTTGCTCCAGAAGGGGACTTTCTCAGGACTCACAAGTGCAAAGACAAAAAAAAAATCCACATTGTAATTGTTCTAACACATCTGCATATATACTATATTGCCAAAAGTATTCGCTCACCTGCCTTGACTCGCATATGAACTTAAGTGACATCACATTCCTAATCCATAGGGTTCAATATGACGTCGGTCCACCCTTTGCAGCTATAACAGCTTCAACTCTTCTGGGAAGGCTGTCCACAAGGTTTAGGAGTGTGTTTATGGAAATTTTTGACCATTCTTCCAGAAGCGCATTTGTGAGTAGGGATGGGCTGGCGGTTCGATGCGAACATGAGTTTGCATCGAACATTGGCCGTTCGCCTGTTCGTCGAACAGCGAACATTTCCGCGTGTTCACCCACAATGCACCACGATGGACCACAATGCACTTTTCCACTGGCCTGAAGCTTGTAATTGGCTACAGCCTTGCACCTGACCACAGGTCAGGTTCAAGACAGGTGCAAGACTATGCCAAACAGGGCTCAGAGTCCTGATTGGGCAAATTTTGCCCAATCATGGGCTCACAGAGCTAAGTTCCGCAGCACACTATATAAGGCTTCCCCGCAGCCCCAGCGTGTGTTTGTTGCAGGAGTGAATCAGAGAGGAGAGGAGATTGTTGCATATCAGGGTGCTATCAGGGTGTATCACTGTCTTATACCAGAGTTCTGGGAATTTGAATCTGTGTGTTGGCACTGCCAGGCTATCAGGGTGTATCACTGACTTATACCAGAGTTCTGGGAATTTGAATCTGTGTTTTGGCACTGCCAGCTATCAGGGTGTTTCACTGACTTATACCAGAGTTCTGGGAATTTTAATCTGTGTGTTGGCACTGCCAGCTATCAGGGTGTATAACTGACTTATACCAGAGTTCTGGAATTTGAATCTGTGTGTTGGCACTGCCAGGCTATCAGGGTGTATCACTGACTTATACCAGAGTTCTGGGAATTTGAATCTGTGTGTTGGCACTGCCAGCTATCAGGGTGTTTCACTGACTTATACCAGAGTACTGGGAATTTGAATCTGTGTGTTGGCACTGCCAGGCTATCAGGGTGTATCACTGACTTATAGCAGAGTTCTGAATTTCTCCAATCTATATACCAGAGTTGAAAAAGAGTTCTGCATATCTCCAATCTTTATACCAGAGTTGAATCAGAGTTCTGCATATCTCCAATCTTTATAACAGAGTTGAATCAGAGTTTTGCATATCTCCAATTTTTTTTATAACAGAGTTGAATCAGAGTTCTGTATATCTTTAATCTACATATCACTCACCATGTCAGAAACACCAAAAAGGACAGGCAGACACTCCCAGACACAGATAAGAGGGCAATCAGGCTCTTTGTCGGAAGGCTGTGCCCCTGGTCATCGTGGACGTGGTGCATCCTCTGCAGGGGCACGCTTGTCCTTTCTAACTGGTGCTGGCTGTCTTAAGCAGCAGCAACATACAGAGGATTTGCAGGATTGGCTAACCAGGCCATCCTCTGACAGCCAGGCTTGTAGTGGTTTACATAACTTGAGAGGGGTCCTAGTGGCGCAGTAAGTAATTTCTAATATGGAAGGATTTTGATAGACATATATCTATATGGCCATTAGTACTGGAAATATGGCCTAAATCAAAAATAAATATATTGATCGTTCAGTGGGAGGAAAATGTACTTCAGTGGATCAGCAGATACCAAAATGTAGTGCAAATAGCAAAATTATGTGCAAAAATCGCAAACACGTACCAAATGGACAGTGATATACTCTTACAGTATATCATGTGTATAATTCTGTTCTTATAGTGCAAGGGTGTATAATAAAAACCACATGTGCAAATGCATTGACATGTTAACCCTTTCAATGCGGAGGACGCGCTGAGCGCGTCCTCCGCATTACCGCTGCTGTCCTCCCATTGGGGTCAGTGTTCGGCTGGGTTCCGGCCGATCGCTGGCCCCCCCGGTGCGGGCTGACATCCTCGATGTCAGCCGCGCATCCGGGACCGCAGCCGCCAGAATTAGGTGTCATCGCGGCAGCGCGATGACACCTAATTCAGGCGCCCCCCCGCATGTGCGGAGGAGGCGCCTGAAAGGGAGGGGGGGAGGTCCTTCGGACCTCTCTCCCTCCCGATCGGCGGCTCTGCGGGGGTTAACCCAGGCATCATTTGGAAGGGCACAACCTGCCCTTCCAAATGGTGCCTGGCATTAACCCCTGGGGAGCTGGATCGCGAATCGGCACTGAAAAGCGCCGGTTCGCGATCCTTTCCCGGAGCTGGCCGACATCTTGGATGTCGGCCAAGCCTCCGGGAACTCCCCCTGAGGACTGGCGTCATCGTGCGTAGCACGATGACGCCAGTCCTAGAGTTAACCCCTAACTGCCACCAACGGTGGAGATAGGGAGTTCCAATGAACTCCCTATCTCCCGATCCGTGGCAGTTAGGGGTTAATGTTTGGTATGGTTGGATCGGCCAGAGCATGGCCGTTCCAACAATACCAAACTTGAATGTGAAAAAAGTTTTTAAAAAAAATAAAAATAAAAATTAAAAATAAAAATATATTTTAAAAAAAAATTATAAAAAAAAAAATAAACATTTTTTTTTTCTTTTTTTTGGTTTGTTAGTGTAGCAATATTGTTCCCATTGCAATTATAATGTGAACAATGATGCTGCACTAACGATTTTTGTATGCGGTGCGTTTGTTAAAAATCGCGTAATTTTCCCCCAAAAAAAATGTAACGAGACCCCATCTCTAATTTTTCTAACAAGCGCACCCATACAAAATATAACCGCAATTGCTCGCATGTTAAAATGTGAAAAAAAACACTTTACACGTTGTAAATTATTGAAAATACATATTTTATTGCATTTTTTGTTATAATATACAGACATGACATAACGTATACATATAATAATGACATATTATAAATCTACTGAGTCTGACGGAAAGAACGATATATAATATGTCTGGGTCATATACTAAAATAAGCCTTAAAAACACGTTTAAACATGATGAGCAAAACCGGTAAAAATGACCTCAGCACAGAGGCGGGAAAAGCCTCAGCAGCGAAAGGGCTAAAAGAGCTAAATTGGCCATCGCTGGAGTCTAAACGCACCCTTCACCTTTCCAACCTGGTGTTTAAGAGCTTTTCTGGGAAGCTGCCACCCTACCTGAATAGACTGCTTCCCCCAGCAGCTCCTTCATCCTATAGCCTCCGATCCAGGACCAGCACCTTATTTGCAATACCACAATACAAAAAGACAGTGGCTCGATCCTCATTTTCCTACAGAGCACCACAGTTATGGAATAACCTCCCAGACGCCGTCAAATCTTTCCCCAATCTAAAGTCACTCAAGAGCTCCCTATTGACATACCTCAATGCGGAATGCACCTGTAAACTTGTAACATAACGACTATTTCCTACATATTTATTTTCTGTTAATCTGTATATTTGTGTTTTTTTTAATATCTTGCATTGTATTACTTTGTTTTTCTGTAACAACTGTAACATTTTAATGTTCTTGAACCCAGGACATACTTGAAAACGAGAGAAATCTCAATGTATCCTTCCTGGTAAAATCCTTTATAAATAAATAAATAAATAAATATAAAGTGCATGTGCTCATAAACACTTCCTATTTGTAAAGTGCATACACAAAAAGTGTTGATGTGATATCACAGAAAGTCATAAAAATGTCCTCTTTAGGTTAAATGTTCGTCTCAAGATATCCTAAAACCACAGAAAGTGCACGTGCAAAAGTGCAAAATTCCAAAATATGAGTAAAACCAGATCCGTGGTCACAAGTCACTGTACAGCATGTAAGTTGCACTTTGAAGTGAGATGTCCCAACGTGTAACTCAGATTGTAGAGCCTAATTGGTTCCGGCTCTAGGTTGAAGTGTCTCACACCAAATACAGGGTGGCATTCCTCTTCTTTAGCGTCTTCCAATTATCCTCAAATAAAATACATATAGAGACACAGTGCTCCCATAGCGTAACACAATACGTATAATCAAAGTAAATTTCAGCTTTCAGTCCAACTCACCGATGCTGGATTATCTCAGGCTCGACTTATTTATTTATAAAGGATTTTACCAGCAAGGATACATTGAGATTTCTCTCGTTTTCAAGTATGTCCTGGGTTCAAGAACATTGAAGTGTCCAGCTACGGGGAGCAAGAAGTGCCGAGTCAGTGCCCCGTAGCTGGAGATAGAAGCTGAGAGACGCTGTAGGAGAGAGGGGTAAGGTACTCACCTGACTAAGAAGTACCATTCGCTTTCAAGTCGAGCCTGAGATAATCGAGGCTCCAGCATCGGTGAGTTTGACTGAAAGCTGAAATTTACTTTGATTATACGTATTGTGTTACGCTATGGGAGCACCGCCTCTCTATGTATTTTATTTGAGGATAATGGGAAGACACTAAAGAAGAGGATCAAGCGTGGGAGAAACATCAGCCGCTTGGGTACCACATGCTTGAAGCGACATATGACCACCTGTCATGCATCCCATTGGCACAACACTTCCCATCGATCCTCATCTGTCTCTACCCCCACTATATGTCATGCCATGTCTACAACCTCCACTGACAGGGATAATGCTACAGTAATGGGTGTACCAGGTCCTTCCTCAGAATGTGACAGCATCCCATCAGCTGCAGATTTACGCAGTCAGATTTCATTGCCCCAGCTGCTGCAGCGTAAGAAAAAATATAGTCCCAACCATCCCCTTGCACAGCGTCTAAATGTCAGCTTGGCAAAATTACTCGCATTACAGCTGCTGCCTTTCCAGCTGGTGGACTCTGCCTCCTTCCGTGAATTTGCCGAATGTGCTGTACCACAGTGGCAGGTTCCAAAATGCCCATTTTTTTCACGAAGGCCATTCCAGCACTATACCAGCACGTGGAAGACAATGTTATGGAGTCATTGGGAAAGGCAGTCAGCAGCAAGGTGCACATTACTTTAGACATGTGGTCCAGCAAGCATGGACAGGGCCATTACATTTCCTTCACGGCACAATGGGTAACTCTGCTTGCAGCTGGGAGGGATCCAGGACGGGGCTCTGTGCTGGAGCTTGTTCATCCTCCACACCTCCAGAAAGCTGCTTATATGAGGTCTATCTGCTCCACCATCTCTTCCTCCTCCTCCTTCTCTGTCTCTGGTGAAGTGGCAGTTAAACCGACGCGTGGCAGTGGCTACACAATGGCTCAAGCAAAAAGATGCCATACTGTGCTTGAGCGGGTTTGTTTAGGGAACAGGAGCCACACCGGGCCAGAAATTCTGTCAGCTCTGCAGGGGCAGGCGCAGAGATGGTTAACACCACACCAGCTTGAGCTGGGAATGGTCATCTGTGATAATGGCAGCAACCTTCTCTCCGCCCTACGCCTGGGTAAGTTGACGCATGTACCATGCCCAGCGCATGTCCTAAATCTGGTGGTACAGCGTTTCCTAACCAGGTACCCAGGGCTGGTAGAGCTTCTCAGCCAGACCGGAAAAGTCTGCAGTCACTTCAGACAGTCATTCACAGCAAGTGTTCGCCTGGCAGAAATTCAAAGAGAATTCTACCTTCCCACAAACCGTCTGATCTGTGACATGCCCACCAGGTGGAACTCGACATTGGCAATGCTGCAGCGTCTGCACAAGCAGCAGAGGGCCATCAATAAATACCTGTGTGAGTATGGCACAAGGACAGGTTCAGGTCAACTTGGGTTTTTCCCCCCGCAGTGGCTGATGATCAAGGATGCATGCACTGTATTGTCACCATTTGAGGAGGCAACGAGGATGGTGAGCAGGGACAGTGCATGCATCAGTGGCACAATTCCTTTAGTGTTCCTGCTGGAGCACACTCTGCAGGGAATTATAGATGTGGCACTAGAGGCAGAGCAGCGGGAGGAAGAGGAGGACTTCCCTAGCTCTCAAGGCCCCAGACTTTACGCAGACAGCATTCCTGCGGGTCCTCAGATCAGACAGGAGGAGGATGAGGAGGAGGAGGAATATTTAAGTTGTGGGGGCATTGAAGGTGGGGATTCCTCAAGGGAGGGTTTTGTGTCCCCAGAAACCCAAGGACTTGTACGTGGCTGGGAGGAGGTAGTGTACGATACGTACATCCTCAGCGACCAGGAACACTTGGAAGCTAATGCCACCTCCAACCTACGCTGCATGGGCTCCCTTATCCTGCAAAACCTGCTAAAGGACCCCAGGATCCGTGCTATCAAGGAGAGGGATCATTACTGGTTGGCAACCCTTCTTGGTCCACGATACAAGGGTAAGGTTGCAGAGCTCATCCTGCCCTCACAGATGGAGGACAGGATGAAACAACTTGAGGATGCTCTAAAGCGACACTTGTGTAACGCCTTTCCAGGCAATGGTAGGTTACCAAGTGATGACACAGGTGCTTCTGAGGCTGCGGTTTATCAGAGGAAGAGCGGTGAAGGGGCCGCTTGACTGATGACTTTTGCAATTTTTTTAGTCCACGACGCCCAGGATCGTCAAATGTTGCCAGCGTCTTCACGATATGGTGCAGGACTACCTAGGGGCAAGGGCAAACCTGGATACCTTTACATCAGATGATCCACTGGCTTACTGGGTGTTGAGATTGGATCACTGGCCACTGGATGTTCAGTGCCGCTTGAGGTTTTGTCACAGACTAAAGAGTGCATCTGTCCACCGACTCTGTAGACCAGCTGACATTTATAAAAATGAATCAGTCCTGGATCAGCAGCTATCACTCACCTGATGCTGATGTAACGGAATAGATCTGGGATCTTTTCTGCATTCCCAAAACCTCCACCACTGCACTCTTCCACAATACCTCAGAGGGGTTACATTGTGAAGGCACTAGCTGGCACCAAAGACCCAATATTTGGGTGCACTGACGCGTGTACCAGATTCATATCATTTTAATATTTGACGGCAGGGTCCACCCCTGCACTCTTCCACAATACTTCAGAGGGGTTACGGTGTGAAGCAGTGGTGGAAGTACCAGGGTCGCTGAGGTCGCGACCGGCCCTGGCATTCCGCCACTGGAGGGGGGCCCAGCGCCACCCACCAGATTCCAGCAATCAGCGCCGGAATCTGGGGGCAGCATGGCCGTTCCTCTCCCTGCGAGCGGCCGCTGGTTTGCAGCATGGCCGCTCGTGGGATGGGAACTACCAGACCGGCGCACGACATCCTCTCGCGAGAACTCGGCTGTGCTGGTCAGGTGGTTTCCGGTGAGCGGCCAAGCTGCATGCTTTCAGCGACCTCTCGCCTCAGAGAGGAACAGAATGCCGGCGGCAGCAGAGGAGGTGAGCTGGGGGCATTATATACCCATAAGAGCTGGGGGCACTACTGTATATAGCCATAAGAGCTGGGGGCACTACTGTATATACCCATTAGAGCTGGGAGAAAATCTATCCATAAGAGCTGGGGGCACTACTGTATATACCCATGAGAGCTGGGGGCAAATCTATCCATAAGAGCTGGGGGCAAATATATCCATAAGAGCTGGGGCCACTACTGTATATACCCATAAGAACTGGGGGCAAATATATCTATAAGAGCTGGGGGCACTACTGTGTATACCCATGAGAGCTGGGTAAAATATATCCATAAAAGCTGGGGGCAATATATACCCATGAGAGCTGGGGGCAATATATACCCATGAGAGCTGGGGGCAATATATACCCATGTGTGAGCTGGGGCAATATGTACCCATGAGAGCTGGGGCAACATATACCCATGTGAGCTGGAGCAATATATACCCATGTGAGCTGGGGGCAATATATACCCGTGTGAGCTGGGGCAATATATACCCGTGTGAGTGGGGGGGCAATATATATCCTTGTGAGCTGGGGCAATACTATCTTTTTTATATTGCAGGGGAAAAAAAGATAAAATATAGATCTTTTTTGGGGGGGAGGGGGGCCCTTCATGGATTCTTGCACCGGGGCCCTCAGGTTTCTAGTAACGCCACTCCAATCCCCACTCCACCAAACTTTACACTTGGCACAACGCAGTCAGACAAGTACCGTTCTCCTGGCAACCGCCAAACCCAGACTCGTCCATCAGATTGCCAGATGGAGAAGTGCGATTCGTCACTCCAGAGAACGCGTCTCCACTGCTCTAGAGTCCAGTGGTGGCGTGCTTTACACCATTGCATCCGACGCTTTTCATTGCACTTGGTGATGTATGGCTTGGATGCAGCTGCTCGGCCTTGGAAACCCATTCCATGAAGCTCTCTGTGCACTGTTCTTGAGCTAATCTGAAGGCCACATGAAGTTTGGAGGTCTGTAGCGATTGACTCTGCAGAAAGTTGGCGAGCTCTTCGCACTATGCGCATCAGCATCCGCTGACCCCACTGCGTCACTTTACGTGGCCTACCACTTCGTGGCTGAGTTGCTGTCATTCCCAAACACTTCCACGTTCTTATAATACAGCTGACAGTTGACTGTGAAATATTAAGGAGCGAGGAAATTTCACGACTGGATTTGTTGCACAGATGGCATCCTATTACAGTTCCACGCTGGAATTCACTGAGCTCCTGAGAGCGACCCATTCTTTCACAAATGTTTGTAAAAACAGTCTGCATGGCTAGGTGATTGATTTTATATACCTGTGGCCATGGAAGTGATTGGAACACCTGATTCTGATTATTTGTATGAGTGAGCAAATACTTTTGGCAATATACAGGGTTATTCAAAGAGATTCGAAAAGTCACTGCACGTTCGGTGACTTTTCGTTCTCTTCAATTCGGTTCCTTTTGCCGATCCCATTTCGGTGACCCTGCGGTGTATTCAGCAAACACCTCAGGGTCCCCGAATTGCAGGGAAAAGCTGCCGCAAACCCGACGAAAACGAACCACAAAACCCAGCGAATGCACGCCGAAAACCCTCAAAAACATCTGGATTAACCTGCCGAAAACCACGGAAAAACCCGAGCAGGAGCCGATCACACTCAGTGAAGCCGCCGGAAAAAGCCGAGAAAGCCGAGACCGCAGACAGAGCGAAGTGAATAAATTAGGAAAACAGTTTGGATGAATGTTTGAAAAGTGAAACACTGTTTGCAAAGAAACTACTGAGCGAGAATGTCTGAAAATTGCACATGAGGTCCAGGGAATGATAATAAAGAGGGCTGTTACAGAAAATATAAGTAAACTTTAAAAAACAAAAAAATCGGACTTTTAAAAAAAAAAAAAATCAGAAAAATGCTTAAAATATCCTAAAAAATCTATAAATAAAGAGACTCTTTACTGCATAATTTTATAATGAACGGTTTATTAGATATTGAATTAAAACGGGAATATTTTTAACATTGAAGCCTATGGGATTCTCCTGAATAAACTTGCCGAATTAAACCACCGAATGGCAGGGCATTTCGAGAACCTTTCACTGCTGGTTTTCGTTCTCTGAATAGCCGAAGCAGTGCTTTTTCATGGGGTTTTCACTGCCCTCGAACAGGCACCGAAAAGGCACCGTATGTTCAGGCAATTCGCCAGGATTTGGCGAATTGCCTGCTCTCTGGGTAACCGAATGGCCGAGAAAGGTAACCGAACGCTGATTTTCAGTGTTCGGTTACCTTTCTCAATCAATTCAGATCTCTTTGAATAACCCTGATAGTGTATATTGTTTTGAATAACAAAATGCAGTCACATCCTAATTAATTGCTATACTAACTCTAGTCATTTTTATCATTGTCTGTGATTGATGGATTCATCTTCTCTGGGGTGGATGTCTTTGTCATGGAAGCAACAATAGAGGTTTCTTCCATTATCCTGGAATATCCAATTTAGTCAGTCTCTAGCATTCTCGCAAAGTAAGAACAAAATATTAGCATTTACATTCAAATTTTACACTCATATCTGTTTTCTAAAATATTTATTACTGATACAAACAGACATTATTACAGACGGTACAGAATAATCATCAGAAGTCTTCATTATTCAATATATTTTAATGTGTTTGCAATATTACTTTCTAAGTATATATTTTCCAATAAAGACACTATCAGGGTTATTCAAAGAGATTCGAAAAGTCACCGCATGTTCGCTGACTTTTCGTTCCCCGCACTTCGGGGAGATTCGGCAATCCTAGTTCGCCGACCCTGCGGTGTATTCAGCAAGCACCGTAGGGCCCCTCGTAGTGCAGGGAAAACTCGCCGCAAACACACGAAACACTCACCGCAAACCCGCTGAACACTCACCGAAACCCGCAGAAACAGCTGGATTAACCATGCCGAAGAAACCCGACAAGCCACCGATCACAGCGCAGAGCAGCCACTGGAAAAAGCCGACACGCAGACGAACGAGGTGAAAAGAAAAAATAAACTACGCTTGAAAGTTTGAAAATTGAAACGCTGTTTGCAAAAAAAATACTTAACAAAAATGTCTGGAATTTACATATAAGATCCAATGAATGATAATAAAAGGGGCAGTTACAGGAAAAAAAAATCGATGTAAAAAAGAAAACCCGGAAAAAAATCCCATAAAATGCCTAAAAGATCCTAAAAAAAATCTATGAATAAAGAGACTTTTTACAGCAGAATATAATAATAATCGGTTTATTAGATATTGAATTAAAACTGGAATATTTTTAACATTGAAGCCCTTGCGATTCTCCTGAATAAAACTGCCGAATGAGACCACCGACCAGCAGAGTATTTCGACAAGTTTTCCCTGCTGTTTTGTGCTCTCTGAATAGACGAAGCATTGCTTCTCTATGGGGGATTTCTCTGCCCTCTAACAGGCACCAAACAGGCACCGTACCTGCAGTCAATTCGCCAACATTTGGCGAACTGCCTGCTCTCTGAATAGCCGAATGGCCAGGAAATGTAGCCATACGCTGAATTTCAGTGTCCGATTACATTTCGGGGCCAGATCGGCTCTCTTTGGATAGCCCTGTAAATAACTCGCAACAAAATTATATCTTGGCAAACAGTAATGCATAGGAAAGAAAATTGTCTATTTTTCAACAAATCCAGTTGTCTATGATTACAAAATTTTCAGTTTGACTTATATTTGCTTTTTTGATAGACCTAACTGACAATTGATATTATTGTGACCTAATGCTCAGAATTCAACATATACGAATTTCCACAAAGGAACTAGGTTAATTTTCTTTTTGTAATTTCGACATTATATGGACTCGTTAATAATGTTATTATATATTCCTATTTCACTGACATTTACATTTTGACAGAAAATCTAGGCTTGTTTTCTCTGACACAGAGGGCCCTATTCCATAGTTAATGGAAAAATGGAGACAGTAAGGCTAGGGTCAGACTGAGGCAGTGCGAACGCGCGTGCAGGCGCACTTAATCACGGCCGCACTAGCAGCAAATGACGGGCAATGACAGCCAATATACGAAGTACGGTCGCACGAAAGTCCGGCCGCGCAACGCAAGTGGAAAATGAACGCATTTTTTCGAGAACGTAAAACCGCTAGTACAGACGTACAGAGTGCGCTGCGTCCGCTAGCGGTGTGTGTGTGTGATTTGGAGATGTCAGACGCTACTAATGTCCAGCCTATATAACGTCCAGATGCACAAAGTGTTTTATTGATGATCCGTACAAAATCACGGACGAAAAATGCGCATAGTATGACCGCTATCGCGTACTCCGTGAAAAAATACGTCCATTCGTTCGAACGCACTTTTTCACAGACAACGCGAAAATGCGTTCGTCTGACCCTAGCCTTAGCAGGAAAATATGCACCTGCACATTTTCCTTTACCATCTCCATTTTACCGTCGTATTCCAGACTATGTGCTATCTTTGCACCTCACCCTGGAATGCAGCGCAAAGCTGCCGAATACCAGCAGTAATGTTTTTGTTCAGCTTTGGAATGGAGTGCAACACTGGAAGCAACGAGAACATTTCTTGGATGAAGAAAGACCCTAATTTTCTGTCATCAACATTCATTACATGCACTTTAATGTTTCCTATGTCTACACTTTCCTACTTGCTGTGCTGTGACTTTTGTGGCTTTTGTCCTGGTTCAAAGATATTTTTACTTACACCAGGAAATAATATACTTCAGCCTTTATGTGCCATTTGTTTCTTAGACCCCTAGGGAATTTAGGGAGGAAGATAATACCCTTAAGCTCATTTCTCCACCCTGGATCTCTTGCCGGCCTTCAGCTTAGGCCCATTTGGCTGTTGCTCACCCTGATAATTTTACCTCCATTATAGGACATCACAGGAACCATAGATTGTCAGGCCTCATGTTGTATCACTAAAAGAGACCTTAGCCGCTCACACTATAAACATGCAAATGTTACTAAGAGTGATCATACCTCATCTGCCTTTATGGACTCAGGGAGTGGGTGTATGCCTTTACGACATATGGGTTACCATTATCCAAGTGTCCCTAAGTCCATACATGTAATGGATAGCCACAAGTTTCTGCCGGAAGAAGGAAAAATAGATCCCTGATAAAATTCAAGACATGATTATAAGTGGATGAAATGTGTTGGGAATTTTATATACATTTTTTTTATTTGTGTTTTATTAATTTAATCAATAAATAGTTGTTTACCTAAAAAGCTAGCCTCCAAGTTATTGCGGGTTGAAGGCGTACAGAGGTGAGAGCAAAAGTAAAAAGGTTGGTGCTGGGCGCTAGCACTAAATTTCCATCGGCATCACTGAAAACAGGAGATGGTATATCTTGATGAGTGCTCTGTGTAGACTGTTTTTACAAGAACCGAAGAGGTAAGTGAGGAAGGTTTGCTCATCTTTTTCGGTGCCTGTTCTGCTAACGGCACCAAACGGCAGACATTCGGTGGATATTAGGAGACACCGATTCCCCTTCAAAGATTCCAAGTACCTGAAGTGATGTCTTCCCAGGGTTTCCAACAACAAATACTCAGAATGGTTGGAATCCACAATGGGTTTATTAAAGGCAAGTATTAAAACATAGAATACACTGCAAATGCATTACGCAGCTTCATCAGTGGTGTTATCAGAGGTGAGAGCACCTGGTGTAATCCAGTGGCCGATCCAGTGGCTGAATAATGGCAGGAGCCTGGAAGTTCTTTGGGGTTCGGTGGAGTGAGAATACCTGGAGAGATCAAGTGGACAGCTACTCTCTGACAAGCCTTTATTTATTTTATATCTGGTGAGCAGCTTTTATATATTGCATGGTGAAGGATTATCCAGGTTTACAGTGTTACTCTATTTTCTTTATGATTTTTTTTTCCTGGAACCCTCATTTTTTTCTGATGTCTGTGTATTTTGGTATTCAGAAGAGGAGCATCCTGAGGACTCTACAAGTGGTGTTGTATACTCTTTTGTGCTGTGTCCGAGTAAGTGTACAGTGCTTATTTACATTAAGTGATCTATGTTTTTTGGTTTTCAATCTTTACGTCAGGATGCCAGGATTATAATATACTGTCACATTTTTCTTCTTACCCAGGACTAGAATGCCTTTGCAGTTCATTTCCTCTGAAAGCTCTCCCTCTTCACCCAGCTAGGGTTCTAATTAACTGGGAGACATCCACTGTTTGATCAAAGGATCAAATTCCTCAGTTTCCTAATGAATTCAGAGGTAGAAACATTAAGCCTGCCTTCTTCAAAATGGAACATAGTTCACAAAGAACTCTCCATGGCCCTGGTCATTCAATCCTTTTCAGTTTATCGCTTGGCTTTCAGATTTGTAATCGCTATTTCAGCAACAGTTTCATTATCAAACACTTCAGATGCACAAATCAAGATGGCTGTTCTTGGGACTGTCCTATTCCACCCCCATGCCTCTTGACAAAGTCTATCATGAGAAGACTCTTTGGTGGCTTGAAAAGCTTAGCCTGTCTTTCCTTCATATCCAGATATTATCATAGAGTCAAAATCAGGCAGAGCAATTCGGAAGCTTGCAGCAGTCTGGTGGCCTCAGAAGGTGACCTGGTCTACAAAGGAGTCCTCCATGTACATAGACTCGCTAGAACGTTGGATTGTTCATGATTTACAGTTTTGTAAGGCCATGCTGGGTTGCTGTATCCTATTACAAATATACAATGAGGCTCTAACAAATATGTCAATGGCCTTGGAGGTTATCATGAATGATCCTTGGTCAATAATGCCAGAGATTTCTGACACTGTTGCTTGAGCTGAGATATGTTCACCCATGTGGAATACATTCAGGTCTTTGCAATTCAGTAGTGGACTGGCATTAACATTTCCTCAACATTTGCAGTGACTGGCAACTGGATCATATCATTTTCTGCAATATTTCACTTACCGCTAACGTTACCGCTCAGCTGTGTGAGCGTCCACGTTAGGTTGAGTGCCCTAGCGTGGGCCGACCATATTACATTCCGAACGTGAAAAAACCCATTAGAGAATCGGAGATTGTGCCTTTCAGAATGAGTTTACTGTACTTTGCGCTCCCTATGCTTAACATGGGGAGTGCAAAGAGTTATTAGCATTAGGATTACAATGTCCTAAGGCTAATTACACCCCGCTGTGGTTAACTCAAAGGTTAGCACCAGCTCCAAGCTGTGGTTAACTGATTCCGTTTCTGCGGACTCCTTTATATCCAGCTGTAAAAAAAAACAAAAAATCAGATACTCACCTTTCATTCTGCGGCAAGACAGGAGCTCGATCTGCCTCTTCATGCCACCGGGAGATGAGGGAGATTGGGGGGAAAAAAGTCCCCAGTCTCCCTTCATGATCACTCTGCCGACTTGCAGGATCTCGCGAGAGGCGTGATTCTGCATGTCATGTGACCTGGCAATTGAAGCCTCAATGGAGCTCTATGGACTCCATGGAGGCGATGCTCAGGACGGCTTGTTGACGGTGCCTCGAGTATCCTGAGGCTTAGCGCTGCATTACGGGGCAGGCTGCTGAATCAGTGCCTGCCCCGTAATTTGGCGCTAAAACGGGGACGCTAAGGAGAAACCTGAAGGCGCAGGTTATCCTCCTTAACGTCTCCTTTTTAGCAGCAGTATTGTAAAACTGCCCTCGATTTTTTTTTTTGTTTTACTTACAGGAACTGACTTTCCCAATGTTATAGTAAATTTTCACTTGCTATCATAAGGGAAAATACACGCTTTTTTAGTTGTTTTGTATTCAATAAATTTGTAAAGGAACAGAAAATATTTTGTGTACCATTGATGATTTACAAATTATAGTATTAAAAGTTTTGGTACTTTCCATAGTTCTGTGAAACAGCAATTCCCAAACACTGAAGTTTAATATTAATCACTTAACTCACAGTTTATGAGAGTCTGCTGTTCTTCAGCATGTTCAATATGTCACGCTATCTATTGCCTGCAACATCAAATTTTATGATCTGTTTAGAAACAGCTAGGAGGTAAGGAAACATTCTCTATCCATCATCTAATTTAATTTATCCTTTACTCTGTATTTGGTTTTGTGTTGTTATGTGTAGAAATTAGTGAAATATAAGTGTTTACATACAGGGACCTCAATGACACCAGAAATCTTTGATTGGCCGTTTGACATAATCATGCGGCTTGGGTTACAAAGCCTAATCCTCGATAGATGACACAAATAACTATGTATATTCGATGCAAAACACATTTAGGCAATTTCCTTCTATGAAGAATATGCTTGTGTGTTTGTCGTAACCAAAGTTTCAAGTACAAAACATCTTTTTTCCTAATTTATCAAAGGAACACAAGTAATCCACCTCAACCATTACATGATATCATCAGCAAAGGACTTCAGCTGTTACAATATACAATCACGGCTGTGGTTTACAGCATGTTGGTTATATATATAATTTGATGAGTTATAATGGCATGAAAGAGATGTAGTATAATTTTAGTAATAGTGGGGTTACATGTACATAATGTGGTGTCTCAAAGGCGAATGAGAACAAAGAAGGCGAATTAAAGGATTCACTAAGTATAAACAAAATGCAGCTGGGACCTATTGACTTAGAATGTACAGCTCCATTAGGGAATTAGGTGCTTTTGGGCAGTGGGGGGGTGGGGCTGTAGGAGTTTAGTAAAGCTCTAAACCTCCTCTGATTTATTCACGCAATGCTGTGCATTTATGTTGTTTTGTTACATGGTGGTCATAAACTGAAATTTATGACTTCTATCACTTATTTTGCATTGCACTGGTTTATTATGGTGTAATTATTATTATTATTATTGCCATCATTTATATAGCGCCAACAGTTTCTGCAGCGCTTTACAATAACCAAAGGGAACGAAATACATATAAACGGACATAAGATGGAAACAGGAGGTGTAGAGGGCCCTGCTTATAAAAGTTTACAGTCTAGAGGGATTGGGGTTGAGGAAGACTAGAGGAATGCACTAGATAGCAGGATCATTAGTGACAGTGGTTTGGGAACTGTGGGGCCATAGAAGCAGCTTTAATCATGTGTGAGTAGGTGAGCAGAGGGATGAGTTGCATCAGTGATGTGGTATGCTAATCTGAAGAGATGGGTTTTGAGGGATTTCTTGAAGGCCTGAAGGTCAGGGAAGAGTTTGATAGGGTGAGGCAAGTCATTCCACAGGACTGGTGCTGCCCTTGAGAAGTCTTGGAGGCGAGAGTTGGCCGTGCGTTTGTAGACCGATGACAGGTGGAGATCACCTGCTGAACGGAGTTGTCTAGATGGGACGTGCTTGCGGAGTAACAAAGACATGTAGGGAGGGGTTGAGTTATTGAGTGATTTGAACGTGAGCATCAGTATTTTAAACTGTATCCTTTAACGTACAGGAAGCCAATGGAGGGACTTGCAGAGTGGAGAAGTATGCGAGGTGCGTTTAGTGAGAAAAATAAGCCTGGACTCATTCATGTCCCATGACCATAGAGCAGTGGCTCCCTACCGTGGTCCTCAAGAACCCCTGACACAAGGTGGAGTAGAGGTAACATCAATGCTCTGCGTGGAGAGAGCCTGTGGAGTCATGGGTTCAATCCCGACGAGCACCTCTCCAGTAAGTGTCCTTGGCCAAGACACCTAACGGTACATACTCGCCACCGAGGATATACAGTTGTGTTCAAAATTATTCAACCCCCAATGCTGTAAAGGGTTTTAGGGAATTTAGTGTACATTTGTAATTGTATTCAGAATGAAATCCTACAAGGACTTTTTAAAGAACCATATGCAACTGAAATGACATCAATTGGTTTTGTAATACAGTAGTAAATGTTTCTTTTGTGAATTCTTCATTGACACAATTATTCAACCCCTTAAAGACTACCACTCTGAAGAACAGAGGTTCATTCAATGTTTTCAATCAGGTATTGAAAACACCTGTGGATGTCACGGAGCAGCAATAAAGCATAATAAGCACCAATTAGGCAGCTTTAAAATGACTGTGATACTCAGCTCCTTCTAGACATTTACTGGTGTGGTTACAAACATGGTGAAGTCAAGAGAATGGTCCAGGAAGACAAGAGAAGAGGTGATTACTCTTCACAGGAAGGGCAATGGCTATAAGAAGATTGCAAAGATGTTAAACATACCAAGAAAGACCATAGGAAGCATCATTCGCAAATTCAAGGCAAAGGGCACTGTTGAAACGCTACCTGGTCGTGGCAGAAAGAAGATGCTGACTTCGACTGCTGTGCGCTACCTGAAGCGTAGAGTGGAGAAAAGTCCCCGTGTGACTGCTGAGGAACTGAGAAAAGATTTGTCAGATGTGGGTACTGAAGTTTCAGCTCAGACAATACGGCGCACACTGCGTAATGAAGGCCTCCATGCCAGAACTCCCAGGCGCACCCCCTTGCTGTCTCCAAAGGATAAGAAGAGTCGACTGCAGTATGCCAAAAGTCATGTGGACAAACCACAGAAGTTTTGGGATAGTGTTCTGTGGACTGATGAAACAAAATTAGAACTGTTGGGCCCATGGATCAACGCTATGTTTGGAGGAGGAAGAACAAGGCCTATGAAGAAAAGAACACCTTGCCTACTGTGAAGCATGGCGGGGGTCAATCATGCTTTGGGGCTGTTTTGCTTCTGCAGGTACAGGGAAGCTTCAGCGTGTGCAAGTACCATGAATTCTCTTCAGTACCAGGAGATATTGGATGACAATGTGATGCAGTCCGTCACAAACCTGAGGCTTGGGAGACGTTGGACCTTTCAACAGGACAATGATCCCAAGCATACCTCCAAGTCCACTAGAGCATGGTTGCAGATTAAAGGCTGGAACATTTTGGAGTGGCCATCGCAGTCACCTGACTTAAATCCGATTGAGAACCTCTGGTGGGACTTAAAGAAAGCAGTTGCAGTGCGCAAGCCTAAGAATGTGACTGAACTGGAGGCTTTTGCCCATGACGAATGGGCGAAGATACCCGTAGATCGCTGCAAGACACTTGTGTCAAGCTATGCTTCACGTTTAAAAGCTGTTATAACTGTAAAAGGATGTTGTACTAAGTACTAAGATTGAATGTCACTTGGGGGTTGAATAAAACTGATAATGATGTGAGCACAGAAAAGACATTTGTGGTTATTTCATTATAAATGTTATGTTAGATTTGTCTGACCTACATGTGCCTCTTTGATTTAATTGTAAGCAAGATGACTGAATGATCAAAATCTATGTCAAACTGGCCAAAACACTCAATTTCAGTGGGGGTTGAATAATTTTGAACACAACTGTACTTGAAAACGAGAGAAATCTCAATGTATGCTTCCTGGTAAAAAAAACTTTCTCTCAAATTAACTTGAGGAAATGCAGACTGAATCCTGCCATCACTGAGCAGGAAATGTTATCACCTGTGCTGTGCTTCAGATATCTGGCAAACCTGGCCTGTTAGGGGCACTTGAGGACAGGGTTGTGGAACTACTGCCATAAAGCAAAGTGCCCAATAACTTTGAAGTCCTTAATTACTAAAGTCTAACAGTTTGCCCAAAGCAGTTAATGGGCAATACAATGTCCAATTGTCTTGTGGTGTTAGTTATGTACCTGATAAGCACAGTATGCAGTGATGCTTAGACCAGATTTGGGTGAAAAACAAGGGGTTTATTGTAGTGTAAACAATACCGGGACTAGTAATAAACATAAGTAAAAGTAATTACGTTAGATACTTTGGACAGGGAAGGAATAGGGCTGGACACAGGATACACAGAACACAGGGAGAAAGAGGATACGCAGAACTCAGAGACACAGGGATTTGACAGGAAGAGAGCTGGATATACACAGGTTGGAATAAATGAAAAGGCAGGATAATACACAGAGAACTCACAGAAGGTTAGAAGGAAACACAAGACGGCAGGAAAGCAGAAACATAGAGAACTGATTGGATTGCAGGCTAGGGCACAGGCTGGAGATAAAAAACAGATGTCAAAGGCTAGAAGACTTGAGGGCAGCAGCAGAAGGCCCAGAGGTTTGAGGGCAACATCGGAGGACACAGAGGCTTGAGGGTAACAGCAGAAGGCATGGAGTCTTGGCAGAGACAGGACTATAGCTGGGCTTGGAAGCAGGCAGCTAGACATGCCATAGGACCACATAGAAGGAGAAGACTTCTCACAATGCTGAAGCCCTGAGAGAAGAGCGTAGCTGTCTTAAAGGGACACTACCACCCACATAAACTGTAACTAGATTACGTGTGCTTTACAAATAAAACCACATTATAAACCATAAGCTGTTGTTTTTTTCTTTGTTTGAAGTAATTTCATGTAAGAAGGAAAAATAGAATTAGGTATTTTATCTCTGGGTTCCAGTTTCTGGATATCTCCCATAATGCAACATTTACCAAAATCCTTTCTTTGTGACTTTTGTTTATTTAATCTACAATATTAGCCAGTTAATCAGATGGAGAAAGGAATGTTTAGCTAAAACTATTTTTCTCCAGGTTACCTGTGATAAGACCTGGCAGATGAATAAAATATGACAGGGAGCTCACAAGACTTGTAATCTACTCCTGGTGATGTCCTTTGAATACATCCCACACAATACAATGATGTGAGTCGGCTGCCTGACCCAGAGACTTCACTCTATGGCCAAAACCACAGAGTGCGGACCATGTGAGGTAAAGATACTGTCGGGGGTGGGGGGAGCAGATTAACAACACAAAAATCACACAATGGATGCGCCCAGTGGCACATATAGAGTAAAATATTTTCATAACTAAATGTACAAGAGAAAAACAAAGCACATGTAAGATAACAGCAACATAAAATAAACACAATAATGACATTTCAACATATGCTGGTAGTGGCCCTTTAATTTCTCAGCTACCGCTTAATTCTCCATCTTTTATATCACTTAATGTCCCCTTTGTTCTTTCAATAAGGCAACGCATAGATCTTGTATAGAAAGGGTTCTTTAAGTTAATCTCCTTGACAAATTACTCTTTTGGTTGACACTCACAATGCTCCCAGGTTTGCACATAGACTGTTATGTTTTGTAATGTACTTTCCACAGTTTATGCATCTACAAACAATACATTTATTTTATTTATTTCTCTGCTTACATCCATTATAAAGCCACCATGCTGATTTTGATTTTACGGGACACAATGAGCTGTGATGAAGCACATTAAGTCATTACACGCAATATTCAAAAGGCATGGATTAAAATAAATAGGTTTATCACTGTTTATACTCAATGACACAAATAAGCATTGTTGGATCCATGATAAATGATCCTGTTTTGCTTGAGAGATAAACAGTTCATAAACACTGATTACATTTGCTCTAATGTGCTTCAAAAATGTTTTCCAACAGGCCTGCAATAACAATATTAGCAAAAACAGGATATTAACACCTTCACTGCTGAGCAATTTCACCTCTTGTGTCCTGCACTCATTTTTACCGTTTTGCACTCATCGGGCTCTATTACATTCCTCGCGCATCAGTTTTGCACGCACGCAATTGCGCAGTTGCGCATTTGCCCGAGGACAAAACCATTTGCACAGAACGTCGTATTACAACGTTTGTACAAACGATGCGCGTTAAGGTCCAACGCGAGTGACCCAGCGCGAACCCAGCGCGAGCGCAAGTTCGTGCGCGCATCCCATACTTACCATTGTGAGAGAGCCAATGCGTTAGTGCGCTGGTACGCGGATGGCATTCCAAACTTCGCGCAACGAAAGTTTTCGTAACGTCTTTGAAAAGCAGGTGGTAACTGTAAATTTGATCGTTCTGGGCTAAACGAAATATACCAGCACGAAAAATAAAATACAGCACAGTAAAGTTACACATTCTACACATACCCAAACATTAAAATTTATAAATTGTGTCATTGGTAATTTTTTCTTTTTTTGGCTGGTGGTCGTTAATTTTTTTGTTTTCCTTTTTTTAGTGTGTAAATATTTTATTGGAAATGGGTGATTGATGATGGCTGATTCCTGTGACAAATCCCGTGACAAAACAGTCTGCCCACCGATTCCTGCACGCAACGTTCATTTGCGAACGGCTTTGCGCGTTGGATTTGCGCACGAAAAATCTTGAAGGAAGAAAAAATGCGCTCTGATCGGAATACCTCGTTAATTTTCGCGCGATAATGTTTTTTTGTGCGGAAAAAAAATTGCGCTGCGCGGGCGCAATTGCGCAGGGAATGTAATAGGGCACATCATGTTTAAACGTGATCTGAACTCAAGGTTTATCGTAGGACCCAGACATATGATATATCCTTTTTTATGGCAGACTCTGCAGATTTTTATTTATTTATTTATTTATAAAAGGATTTTACCAGGAAGGATACATTGAGATTTCTCTCGTTTTCAAGTATGTCCTGGGTTCGAGAACATTGAGTGGTTACAGAAATACAAAAATTCATAATATATCATTATTATATATATGCTTTTGTGTCCTGCCAGAAATGCTATAACTAAAAATGTAAAAACATTGGAATTTCCATTCAGATTTCAATCATTTGCACCTTGTAAAGTAAGTTTTTCGCATTTTATCATCCGAGCCTTTGTGATTATATATTCTATGAGGCACTCTTGTTAGAAAAAAAAATACAAATGGGAACCCATTACTGTATTTTTCAGAGAAAATACGCAATTTTAGCTAAAGCTAAAAAACTATTTTTTTTCGTTAGTGCAGCATCATTGTTCACACTATAACTGAAAAGTGAACAATAGTGCTGCACTATAAATAAAAAAATAATGAAACAAAGACATTTTTATTTATTTAATCTTTTAATTAATTGTTTTACACTAAATCTGGTCATGTTTGGTATTAATGGGAAGGTCATGCTCTGGCCTTTCCAATGACTCCAATCATAACCCTCTAGCTGCCACCTATCTCCACCCCAGGAATTTCCATAGGGAAATCCCTGAGCAGCTAGGGGTTAATTCCCTTACTGTTGTCATTGCGCCCATGTGCGATGATGTCAGTGGGCTGGGGGAGGCCTCAGAGGTTTGGCTGACATCCAGTATATCATCCACCTCTGGGAAAAGTCCACGATCCGGCGCCGATTGCAGTACTTTCGCCTAAGGAGTTAAGAAAGTCAGTCTGCACTGGGAGTCAGCCCCAAGCAGATGAGGGTCTCCATGATGTGTGGGGGACATCTTCTGCACATAACGTGCAATCGCCAGGACGTCCCCCACATGTCATCCGCAGCGAAAGAGTTATAAGCATTTGTCATGGAAAAAAAATGCTTTAATGTATTCGATGGGGGAGGGGGTATTGCACATTACTTTAATTGGCAAAATTGGCAAAATATATTGACAGTTTTAAAAAAAAAATCATCGATTTTTGTGTTTGTTTACCTACTAGAATTAAAGACATGTACAACTATCCCAGGAAAAACCTGAGTAGTTAGGGTAGAGGGATATTGTAAGTTAAAACTTAAGATACTGCAAAACAAAGACCACTAGAAGCAAAATATACAGATTGAATGTCATATAACCGAAATACTCAGGACCGCGAGCATTTTGGATTCTTCTGGTTTCAGATTCTTCTGGTTTTTGGAATCCTGCCAGGAAGAAGAGTAGGAGTGACATGAGGAATATGCTGGAACATGTTGCATGGTACCAAGGCGGGACATGCTGAGCATTGCATGTGTTTCCTCCCTGCCAATGTGCAGGATGTCCCTCATTGGTACTGGGCAGCTTATCACTCAAAAAACATACTGGTGCAATCAGAGGGTTGAACATGGTGAGAGATCAGATAACTAACTGAAATGCTCAGAAATTTCAGTTTTCTAAATTCAGGTTAAGGGGTGCCCAAGTTCTATACAGAAACTGTGCTTCACAGGTGCAATGCTGAATTTAAAGGTGAAAAATAATAAAGAAACAGAAACACAATTTTGCTAAAGTGCTGAAGTGCCACGGGGAAGCTGGTCAGTAGCTCACTTTCTAATATGTACAGTATGTAGCGTAAAGAGAAAAGTTTATGAACTGGAAATACACTTTAAGTATTGTTTGGACCCATAAAGGCTCCACAATTTCAAAGCACCACAGAAATAGTCCACCACAAAACCGAACAGAATGAACTTTAGTAAGGTCCTCCAATCTCTTGATAAATCCTACCTTGAATTGATGTTCCTACATACAACAGCATAATGGTTGGGACCTACATATATAAGTATCCTGAGCATCTAAGTGCCAGCATGAAACTACAGTGGCAAGAAAAAGTATGTGAACCCTTTGGGATTACGTGGAGTTTTGCATGAATTGGTCATAAAATGTGCTCTGATCTTCATCTAAGTCACAGCAATTTGAAAAACACAGTCTGCTTAAAATAATACAACACAAACATTATATGTTTTCATGTGTTTATTGAACATAACATGTAAACATTCACAGTGCAGGGTGGAAAAAGTATGTGAACCCCTAGCCTAATGACTTCTCCAAGAGCTAATTGGAGCCAGGAGTGAGCCAACCTTGAGTCCAATCAGTGTGATATTATTGGATGTGTTGCTGAAAGCTGTCCTGCCCTTTAAACACACACACCAGTTTTGGGTTTACTGGTTTCAAGAAGCACTGCCTGATGTGAACCATACCTTGCAGAAAAGAGCTCTCAGAAGACCCACGATCAAGAATTATTGACTTGCATGAAGCTGGAAAGGTTCATGTGTCCACGGTAAGACAGACTGTCTACAAATGGAGAAAGTTCAGCACTGTTGCTACTGTCCCTAGGCGTGGTCGTCCTGTAAAGATGACTGCAAGAGCACAGGGCAGAATGCTTAATGAGGTAAAGAAGAATCCTAGAGTGTCAGCTAAAGACTTACAGAAATCTCTGGCACATGCTAACATTTTTGTTGACACATCTACAATAAGGAAAACATTAAACAAGAATGGAGTACATGGGAGGACACCACGGAGGAAGCCATTGCTGTCCAAAAAGAATATTGCAGCACGTTTGAAGTTTGCAAAAGAGCACCTGGATGTTCCACAGCACTACTGGCAAAATATTCTGTGGACAGATGAAACCAAAATTGAGTTGTTTGGAAAAAACACACAACACTATGTGTGGAGAAAAAAAGGCACAGCACACCAACATCAAAACCTCATCCCCACTGTAAAACATGGCGGAGGGAGCATCATGGTTTGGGGCTGCTTTGCTGCCTCAGGGCCTGGACGGATTGTTGTCATTGATGGAAAAATGAATTCCAGAGTTTATCAAGACATTTTGCAGGAAAACGTAAGACCATCTGTCCGCCAACTGAAGCTCAGCAGAGGATGGGTGATGCAACAGGACAATGACCCAAAGCATACAAGTAATTCAACAAAAGAATGGCTTCAACAAAACAAAATACGCTTTCTGGAGTGGCCCAGTTAGAGTCCTGACCTCAACCCGATTGAAATGCTGTGGCATGACCTTAAGAGAGCGATTCACACCAGACATCCCAAGAATATTGCTACACTGAAACAGTTTTGTGAAGGTCCAAAATTACTCCAGATCGTTGTGCAGGTCTGAACTGCAACTACAGGAAACGTTTGGTTGAGGTTATTGCTGCCAAAGGAGGGTCAACCAGTTATTAAGTCCAAAGGTTCACATACTTTTTCCACCCTGCACTGTGAATGTTTACATGTTCTGTTCAATAAACACATGAAAACATAAAATGTTTGTGTTGTATTATTTTAAGCAGACTGTGTTTTTCAAATTGTTGTGACTTAGATGAAGATCAGAGCACATTTTATGACCAATTCATGCAAAACTCCACGTAATCCCAAAGGGTTCACATAGTTTTTCTTGGCACTGTAATTCCCTTCATGAGTAAAAAAAAAAAATTATTTAAAAGAAAAACATGGGGAGTACAAAGTGTAAGCACAGAGTAACTAGCATTAGGATCACCAAGGTCCAAATGCTCATTACAATGAGCTGTCAATAAAAGTTTGCTACAGCTCAGAGCTGGTGCTAACTGATTCCACTTCTGCAGAATCCGTTAGCAGCAGCTGAAAATCCGACTCAAAAATTGAATACTCACCTCTCATCCCGCGGCAAGAACGGTGACCCTATCCTCCGCTTCTGTCCGCCGGAAGCAGAGTGAAACTGGGGAAAAATTTCCCCAGACTCCCTCTGTAATCACTCCGCCGACCTGCAGAATCTCGCGAGAGGTGAGATCCTGCGGGTCATGTGACCCAGAAGCACAACTCTCCTTGGAGTCCTATGGACTCCATGGAGGGGATGCTCGGGACGACACGTTGGCACTTCCCCGAGCATCCAGGACCTTAGCGGCCACTACGGGCGGGCTGCTGGACTCAGCGCCTGCCCCGTAATCTAAAGGTAAAATGGGAACGCTAAGGGGATCCCTGTTTTAGCGAGGGCCAGGGGATAAGTCCCTAGCAGAGTAGACGTACAGGTACAGTCCCCCTTTTTGTTCTTTCATTTTCAGCCTGGTATAGGTGATTTTGTGCAGAACCTATTTCCAAAATAGTCTTTCTTTACCTAGAGAACTGCTTTGCATGGTTAGTGGTTTGGACTGATTACTGGTGTCATGGCACTCCAAATCCAATCTAGTGGAATATTGAACTGCTTCAAATGGACACAACATAGAAAAATAAAGCAAAAACTCCAGCACAGGATGCTTCACCTGAGTGGGCTTATTCCAACAGCCTCATAGGAAACAGTGACAGCGTTTTGGCCAGAGTCCCTTCTTTGCCAAGTCTACTTGAATTGCAGTCTGGAAGTGAGGAGTGCTCTTCAAGCGCAGATTTAATTTTCAGTTAGCTTGGCCCTTTCTCTGATTGCCTTAAATGAAACAAAGGCATGCATCGAATGTCATATTTGGTCTTGCCTTGGTCTAATGCAAATATAATATGGGACTTAGTTGTCATTCATAGACCTCTGCAGGTTATTCTGTGGTATATTAGTATGAAACAAAGGCAACTGTAAAGAAGGCAGTCCTAAAGAAAGCAACCAAAAGCCTGTATCCTGTTAGAAAAGTGAGGATTCTGCTAGATAAACCTGCATAAAGAGACACTCTACACAATGTGACCACTAAATCGTATCGGAGAGCTCCCCGCTTCCTACCTCCCCTCTCAGAATCAGTTATCCAAGTGTAGTGGCTTAGTCTCACCCAGGACCTGCGCTGATGGCGCTTTGGGACCTTTGGGAGCCAAATCTCATCAATGCACATATGACTATCCAGTTTCCCCCCATGGACACGTAAAATGCTGAGGCTGGCAGCATGTCACGTCCAGAGGAACTTTGACGGAAACCAGTGCTGGATTTAGGTAAGTTTTTAGCCTAAACTAAAGGCCTAAATTGTTAGGGGTGTGTGGAGGAGTTGATGTTTAACCCATTTAATCCCCGCTCCTATTTTAACCCTATAGTATCCTTTAAATTAATTCATAAATCATTATTTCCACACCATGTAGAATGAAGTCAATCCCGCTGTCTATAGAATGGATCCAACAGAGGGCCCTATTTCCTACTGTGCACTGAAATGTGGACACTAATGGGGAAAATCTGCACCTGCAGTTTGCTCCGTAGCGGCCCCATTTTAGCGCGAGATTCCAGGGCAAGTGCTGCCTCAGCACCTTGCCCCCGGAACGCAGCACTAAGTGCTGGGACATTCATGGTAGCGTTCCCATGCTGCCGCGAGAATCACCTCCAGGGGTACATAGGACTCTATAGAGGTTTGCGCCTCCAGATCACGTGTCCTGCATGATCTCGCTCCCATATAGTGATCATGGAGGGAGACTGGGAACTATTTGTTCCCAGTCTCACTCTGCTCGCGGATCAGGTCACCGTTCTTGCTGTGGGATGAGAGGTGAGTATCAGATTTATTGGGGGAGTTTTAGGGGGTGCTAAATGATTTTGCAAAAGCGAAATCATTTAGCACCAGCTTTTTGGTGTAACTAAAATTTGGCTTGCTTGCACATCCCTGTGGTAGTTAGAGCTAGGATTTTGTAATACCTTACCCATCTTAATACTAATTGATGATTGTGCATCCTATACTTAGTATGGGGAGCACAAAGTAGAGTAAGCTCACGGAAGCTAGGGCAATCACCAATTCGCTAAGTGATTTTTTTATTGGTTTAGCATTAAGAAGGTAAAATGGGGACATGCGTTAAAGTCACTTACCCTGGTGGTAACGCTTACACAACAGAACGCTAACATTACCATTCACTAAGGAATTGTCAGGTCCTCGGTCTCTGGGGCTCCCCGTCACCCAGCAGCGCCATCCTTGCTGCTCTCTGGCCGGGCGCCGAGTGATATTCAGGCGGGAGAGATCATGTGGCTGGCCGGGAGGCGAGGCGCGGCGTAATGACGAGGAGCCGCTGGCTTTAAAAGTTAGTTTGCCACGTTTATTCATTGCCCTGTCATGGAATTACTTCCCCAGCGCTCACTGTGTATTATACCAGTTATTAATTGTAATGATTGCTAAGTTTAATGTATTATTTGTATTCAGTACCATTTTCCTCCATATATATTTGCATCTTTCATACAACCAAACACTATTATCACATATATAACAATATAATATAATATCAGTTAAAATGGATTTAAAAAAATAAAAGTCTTGCTGTTTTATTGAATTAATGTCTTACTCTCTGTTTTACGTGTTTGATACAGTTACCATATGGCTCTATATTCTTGTAAACCCTGAATTATAAATCATAGTATGTTTATTTTCTTTGTGGACCTACTCTTTAAGCTGCTTGTTCATTCAACTCCTTTCAGGCCTCTGAATGCTAATATTTATGAAACACATGTTTTAACCCATTAATGTACTGAAAATTAGCACTCCCATAATGTTATTTTAAAAGGAGAACACGTGTAGCACAGAATCAACATAGCGCTCAACATTGTGTAGAGTGCAAGGTGTCAAAGATGCCTATACAATTTACTATTTCATTGCCATCATCTATATGTAATCAAAACCCTATAGTAAAAGTAAAGCATGTGCTACCAACATAAGCACAAAAATCAACCCAGAAACAGTAGTGCCACCTTCGTGCTCAGAAATGGATACAATAAAATACAATACGTATCTCAATAACTCTTATATCGTCTCCTCCTCGTTCAGACGTAGCAACAATACAGAGTAAAAACAAGAGTGTATCTATAAAAGACAAAAATATTGCAAACATAGTATAATACAGCTTCACAAGCAGAAACGCATTCAGAAGATCAGTAAATTAGGAATGCATATCAAAATGTTACCCCTCCTTGGTATATGGAGGCCAGAAACCAGAAACAGCAGCATCTAACATCAGCCAGTGAAAATTGGTATAGGCAGCAAAACCCTGTGAGGCCGAGAAACACCAGTATCCAGGTATAGAGTCACAGATAAATAAACTTGCAGCAGGGCTCCAGAATAATTTGTTTTACATTTTGCAATATTTTATATATAATCCGCCGCGTTTCATTGGATGTGCAACCTTCCTCAGGGATACAAAACCACTGAAGTGCACCAAAGTGCAAGCACTGAAATTTCAGTGTTTTGTGAATAACCCCTTAAATAAATATTTCCTATAAAATAATTTTAACATTATTTCTAAAAAGTTGAAGTTTGGCTACATGAGCAATGGTAACCTCCATGATTGGTATTATGTTTTATCTTTATCTTCAGGATCGATTTACATTGAGACAGATATATTCCAAGAAGAGCAGTGCTAATTTATTATCACTCTGTGTTCTGCGTAGGAAGAGATTGAGTTATATTGTACTGATATTTCAGTGGACCAGTGCTCTGGACATATAGGACTGAAGATAAAGTTTAAAGGTGGTGAATGACTTTTGTATACAGATGTACTATTTTCTACCTGGTAGCAGAAACCAAATGGATGTGAACTCTAAAGTAATGGGTTTCAACATGCAGTTTTTTGTAGGACATGTAGACCTGTTTCAATTCAATGTACATTGTGATACAGATTGAAATAAAATCCACTACATTTACCCTGGACTACTGGGGAAGACTTGCCCATCATCATCCTATTTTATACAGTATATCTGCATTCATTAGATAAAGAATATGTCAAAGTTCCATAAAGGATGTTACAACATAAATTGAAAGAAATAGGTTTAGATGAAAAGGTTTAACATTGACTGTTTTATGCTCATTATGTTTAAGTGCCATCTTAAGTCCTATTTTATTAACCCCCCAAGACGATTTTTTTTTAAAAAAAAAAAACAATTTGTTTTATTAATATATTATTTATTTATTTATTGTTGTTTTTACAGTACCTAGTCATGTTTGGTATCATTGGAAAGGCCGTGATTGGACCTTTCCAACGATATCAAACATGATCCTCTAGCTGCCACGGATCAGAAGATACGGACGATCAGAATGATCCCCCTATATCCACTTGGCAGCTAGGGGGTTAACTGGCCCACTGACGTTATCGCACATATGGAAAATTGGTTGAAAGACAGAGCAAAGAGTTAGTGTGAATGGAAACATTTAAAGGTAGGCAAAACTGGTAAATGGAGTACCTACAGGTCCTGTCTAGGTTCTTCTTGTTAAATTGTATTTTAAGAATTTACAAGTGGGCAAAATTTTAACTGTAGAGAAAAAGAATATTCAAGCCTTTTAAGAAACAGAATATTTTGGAACATAATAGTTAAAGGGACATTCTAGCCATCATGACTACTTTGTGTAGTTTATATGGTCATGGGTGGCCAAGTATGTTTCTTCATCAAGAGTCCCGCCAGCCTTCCGAACGGGGAGTATTCTTATCTGGAAAACCATCACTCATACTGAGGTGACCAGCCTTTTGGGGAAGAATTAAGGAATTTATAAATCTGCCCATTCCTAAGCAGCCAATAGCGTGTGAACCTTTAGTTATATCACAGCCACTGCTTCAAGGAAGAGACTGTCAATTCAAGGGTAGCCATGAAGGAGACCCACTGCTGGATAGAAGGGCAGTCCAGTGTTACAAATGGAGTAGAAAATGTCAGGCACAGTTAAAATGTAAATCTTCAGTTCCCTGCTCCCCCCCCCCCAATGCATAAAAACCTCTTGGGAATATTGTTGTGTAACTGTCTTCTGCTTAACCTTGTAACTGAATCTTAACCAAAGTATTTTCCTATTGTTGCCTAATTTACATTTGAACTAGAACTGGGGTTTTGTGAGCTTTGGCCATGAAAAATAAACAAAGACTTTGATTCATTAACATCTTAGAGCTTGCCATTTATTGGAAATAGCCACCTCAATATCAATGTAAACATTGCACCTCTCTACACTTGAGAAAAAAACTTCACATGATATATGTCTTCCGACAAGTTCATTAACTGCTTCAACGGAGGTGTTGATAATGGTAACAGTTGTATTAAGTCTCAGAAAATCAAAGTCAGGGTGTTTTTTTCTGCAGAAATTCTACAAAATTCAAATTAAAATATGAATTCCAGTACAACATCATCTAGACAAGAAAAGAAAAAAAACCGTACGATTCACAAAACAGCCAGGCAGACCACATACTCCATAGTGCTGGCCAATGGTCAAATAAAATGTACAGGCGAATTGAGCTAAAAGAAAACAAATGAGTGCTCTCTTTATGCAACGGCTGTTATTTTGTTTTATTGTTCAGAGCAAGTAATCTATGGTATTTTATGTTTGCTGAATGTAGTGTTGTTAAAGATGTTTGGGCGTTAGAAATAATAATCATTCTTCCTTATCATGCCTGATCCTTTTATTCTTAAACTTTGCTGCTTTGAAGGTCAATGATGTCCTTCGTCTCTGCTTGTAACTTTGTATAAACTGTGCATAATCTGTATCTTGGGGATATATAAAGCAAGTCTGGGGTTCTTTTACAAAGCTCAGAGATATGCCTCTGCTGAACAAAATCCGTTTAATAGTTTCTAATCTGCAATGTGGAAAGCCTAACTTTCTATGGACAAATGGTTTTTAACCACAACCGCAGTCGTGTGCATACTGACATCTGAATTCAATACAGCTTAAGTGGATATTTAAACTAGCTAAACCTCTTGGAATGTTTACTAGTCACCGAACACTTGAAACATGGAAAAGAAAACCAATCTCAAATATGTTGAAGGCTGTAGTAATGAGCCCAGCAGATTGTCATTGTTTTACAAATATAAACATTTTTAAAGCTATATAGAAATTATTTAATTTATGTGCTTGAAAATTTTTGTAGAATTGACAGTTTTTTCATATTTGTAGTAGCTGGATGTTAGCTAGTCAAAAACTGCTAAAACGAAATTATTTATATGGGACTTAAGCCTTCCATAACCATTTCTATATTATATATATATGTTACGGGCAAAGCCCGAAGTGCAGTCAATCCTAGGATTACCCGGTTAATCCTGACATTACCCAAAACCGCTGGGTAAAGCTGCAAAAAAATGAAAATTCCGGACTTTACCCCGGTGCTCTTAGGACTAACCAACCGCCCTTGGGTAACGGCTGGAAGAGCTGAAAAATCCGCACTTTACCCAGATAATGTGCAAGTCTGAAGCTTCACCCGGGTAATCTGAGGACTATCCACTGCTTCACCTGGGTAATCTGCAGAGCATCCAACCCCGCTTGGGTAACAGTGAATTTTTTGCTATTCTCTATGGATATTATCAACGAAAATGGCAAAAGACAAACATTAAAACCGTATTGAGGATAGAACGAATATACAGAGCGACGGGATGTGTTTCTTACATGAATGTGAAAACAGTTACGTGATCTTTATTACGAGTAATGTGTGCTAATATATTGTTTGTAAAACATAACAACCGTCAGGTTACTCTTTATATAATATCATTATCTCCGTAAATTGAGTTTTCCTCGGAATTCAGTCACCTGTAACCTGCTGAAAACCCAAGAAAAGCGGAGTACCCAGAGGCGTTTGGATACTTTGCAGATTACCCGGATGAAGTGCGGATGTTTCGTTGCACATCACACTTTATCCAGCAGCACTCGGGTAATGTGCGAATTACCCGGTTAAAACAGTGCAGAAAACCGAGGTATCCAGAGGCCTCTGGATACTTTTGCAGATTACCCGGGTAAAGTCTGAAATTTCATTTCACTTTGGACTTTTGCTAATGACGCCTGGGTAATGCTAGGATTAACCGGGGAATCCTAGGATTAACCGCACTTTGGGCTTTACCCGTAACATATATATATATATAATAATGTAAATTCGATAGGCCGTGTTAGTCCAGATGCCAAAATTACGAGTATAGCAGTACGTAGTGATACCTTTTTTATTGGACTAACGTTACATTTTAAAGACAAGCTTTCGAGAGTATTCCTCTCTTCCTCAGGTCTTGATGCTAACTGATCAGTTCCTAGAATTGAACATTAGGACATTGGGGGTCACATGGGTGAGGGGATTGGATGTCGTAAAAGTGAGAGTCAAATGGTATGTTTGAAATGGGAAAATAAATGCATGAGAGATCTTGGGCCCATAATAAAACAACAGGGATCAGAGATAAGATCATACCACCTAGAATGAAAAAAAAGGAAGAAGAAAAAAAAACAAAACAGACCAGTGGGACATCACTTCAATCTAACAGGCCAATCCATCCAAAACCTCAAAATTAAAATCCTCAAAGGGCATTTTAAAGACAACCGTGAACGCAAAACATATGAAATGAAAATGATCACATATTTTAAGGCTAGGGACAGATGAGCGCATTTTCTGCGGCCACCGTCAAAATGTACGTCGATGCGTGCGCACGCATTTTTTCACGGAATACGCTTAAGTGGTCAGACGATGCGCAATTCTGGACGTATTTCATGACGATGGGGTGAAAAGAAGTCTAGGGCAATCCGGCTGTTTGAACGTTATGTTGGCCGCACACTAGCAGCGTCTGACATCTCCTAATCACGCACACACGCTGCTATGCGGCCGCAGCGCACTCTGTACGTCAGTACCAGCGGTTTAACGTTCTCGAAAAAATGCGTTCATTTTCCACTTGCGTTGCGCGGCCGGACTTTTGTGCGACCGTACTTCGTATATTGGCCGTCATTGCCCGGCATCTGCTGCTAGTGCGGCCGTGATTAAGTGCGCCAGAACGCGCGTTCGCACTGCCTCAGTCTGACCCTAGCCTAACACCATAAATGCCGGACTCAATGTCGATTCTGAGTTTTTAACCCATTATCACAATGTCACATAATATTCTATATTCTGGCGGCTCTATTGTTTCTTCCTGATTTCCTTTTTTTCCCCCATGTCTCTTTCAGCCTTCACTGTGCTGTCTGTTATTTTTTTTTTCTTCCTTTTTTTTTCACTCTCACTTTTACGACATCCAATCCCCTCCTAAGTTTCAATTCTAGCAACTGATCAGTTAGCATCAAGACCTGAGGAAGGAAGGAATACTCTCGAAAGCTTGTCTTTCATGTCTCCATGGTTTTGTTTTGTATTTTATTTTGAGACGCTTAGTTAAGGCTGAGTGCTACCCCCCCCATGTGTTTTTCATATGTATTTCCTGGGTATGCACCTCTCCCTGCCACAGGTACTCCTCCTCCAGGTTCTATTTAACCTTGATCTGCGGGAGCTCCATGAAGGGACCTGTTACTCAGTAAGTGAGTTTATTCCATTGTGGGCAGTCATTAGGTTTGCAGAGTAGGACCTGTCAGAGGGTGGATTACATTGACGCTGTTGGCAGGCTTAAGCAATTCACGGCTGTTCATTGCGAACCAAATTTCCACCATTTTATTCAGCAAAGCTCAGAGTTATGAAATTTTCACCATGTTATAAAAGCTGGTATTATGTACCCATGCATGGAGCTGTTGTGGCAGGTTTTTGAATGTGTTTGTCTGGAGTGCTCTCTCCATGGTTTTGTTATACATATATATATATATATATCGAAAAACTGCATCACAGAGCTCCTATGCTAGATCTCCCGCACTCACGAATTGCGTTGTTCCAGTGGCCCGGTGCTAAACTCGACAGAAAATACAGTTTAGTGGAGAGCCACCACTCCTGGGTCATTTTTTAAAAAAAACAAAAGTTTATTTCCAACACAATTAAAAAGATCAAATAAAGGTTTCAGCTCACATCATAGAGCTTTCATCAGGACAAGGATATATATACTGTATAGACTTGATGGCACTCTGGGATCATAAATCAAAAAGATAACTTTTATTTCAACATTTTAAAAGTCGACATTTCAACTGCCAGCCAGGAGCTTTGTCCTTTTGGAATATGTCCTGAATAAAGCTCTTGGATGGAACTGAAATGTTGATTTTGCGACTCTCTTAAAATGTTGAAATATGAGTTAAGTTTTAAATTCATTATCCTGAACTGCTGCCACGCCTATATGATGTACACATTGAAAGCCAACTGGCACGCACAGGGGAACAACTAAGGATACAGACAGTGCAGGACATCTCAACTTAATTATGTAATTACAGTATATCTATATATATATATATATTTTATACTTTCACCACCGTTGTCAGTTTTCACCCATCGTAGAATAAATTTTGTTAAGACGGACAGTCAATTTTTGGTTTAAACCTTTCCTCACTCCTTCCTCTTTGTGCGGGTAAGCACCCCTTCCTGTCACAGGTGTTCCACCCACAGGATCCATTTAACCTTGAACTGCAGGACAGTGGTCCTCAAGTCCCCCTAACAGGCCTAGTTTTCCTGATAGAACAAAAAAAAAGGGGAGGGGATCCAAGTGGCGCAGTCTCTTCTGAGAGTGATCTATATAGGTGAATACAGTATTCCTATTAAGTCAATAGGTGCAAGGTCAAAAATGACCACTAAGGTGCTGCTGAAAGATGGAACTGGGTACAGTAATGGTAATGTGTAAAAAGACAGTGGGTGTCTTGTTCTATACAATGGTACAAAATATGACAGTGATTGTCCTCATAAATGCATAAAGCGCATAAAAGTGCATGCAAAGTGCCAATGCAAAGAGACAAAAAAATGCATAAATAGGTGCATGTGGAAACAATAAAAAAGTCTAAAAAAAGGTCCCGTTTCCTAATTATCCATGCGTTTGTGAAAAAAAACAGAAAATAATTCGGACCGTATATTATATGGTGGAGCTGTAGATAGTCCGGTAGGGTCTCCGTTGAAGTAATCAGGAGGTTTTGAGTGAAGTCCTAAGGTACTGTCCTCACCTAGGTCCTATACAGACTCCCAGTTCCCAGAAAATGGGAAGAAGGGGGAGAGGTAGAGGGGAAACAAAAAAGAGGAAAATAGTGCAATATTGATTGATAAAGGGTTAAATGCCCAATGACAAGGGGACACTTACAGTGTATAGAGTCTCTCGTACCGGCTCTGGTGTGGAGTGCCTTGGGCCTAATTGAGGGTGGCCTCTGCCCTTCTTTAAAATTGTTCTGAAATGACCTTCGCCTTTCTTCTTAATGATTGCTCGATTTATCTCAGATACAAAGAGAAGACATCTTCATAGCGCAATATGCAGCCAATGGTGAAAGAGGTAAATGATGGTCACAAGCAAACTCACCGATGTTGGAGCCTTAAATTCCAGGCTCAACTTGTGGGCATATGGTACTGCTATGGTGGGTACCTGCACCTCTTTCAGCGGCAAACAGTCTTCTTGTAAGGAGAAAGGAGACAGGGTGTACACAACATATGTGGTGAAATAAGGCTCTCAGGAAAATACAGATGGTAAAGAATAAAAGGGATTTATTAATTAAAAAAGCAGGGGGGTATCACAGATACGCGTTTTGGCTATCAAACAGAGCCTTCCTCAGTCCATGTGAAAAATAGTTAAAAAAATGGGGGATCAAATGGCACACTAATCTTGCATTAAAAAAAGATATAAAAATAGGGTTCAATTGTACATTTTTTATATTATTGTATTTCAATGCAAAATAGTTTCCACAACTTTTATAATTTTGCTCCTCGCATTATAATTGAGTCTTGAGTATTCTCTCATTTCCATTTTAAACCTCTGTCCATCACGTTATATTTGGGTCGCACTATACTCGAGTTTCTACGGTACTTGGTCCTGGCAATTTCTGCCTCTGTAAAGTGAACTCAAACATCACCCTCTCCTTCTCAATGACAAATATTTCTACCCCATGTTCTGAACAAGGAAGATAACACTCAATGCTATAGACCTCATCAGTGTTTCCCAAATCTGTCCTCAGGACTCGCTGACAGGTCAGCTTTGCAGATATCTTAAACTAATTTTTTTCAGACGGACAGTCAATTTTTGGTTTAAACCTTTCCTCACTCCTTCCTCTTTGTGCGGGTAAGCACCCCTTCCTGTCACAGGTGTTCCACCCACAGGATCCATTTAACCTTGAACTGCAGGGCAGTGGTCCTCAAGAACCCCTAACAGGTCAGGTTTTCCAGATATCTGAAGCACAGCACAGGTGATATGATTTGCTGCTCAGTGATTGCAGGATTCAGTCTGCATTTCCCCAAGGTAAAACTTAAAATCTGGCCTGTTAGGGGTACTTGAGGACCGCGGTTGGGATCCACTGCCCTAGAGGACTGTGTTGTTTGGCTGGAACCAAGTATCCCGAGTGGTTGCTGTATCACAATATACAGAAGAGTCCCACTGTATACGTTCATTGTAAGTAAGTCCTTTTTTACAGACACAGGGCACCCACTGCTGGTCAAAAAGTGATACTACACTTACAATATAACTTGATTTCCATGGCTACATGCAGGAAAAAGGATCAAAAAGCCATTCAAATAATTTCAATGCATCAGGTGTCATTTCTGATACGTCAAAATTTCAGGGGCATGTTCTGGAGCGGATCTGCAAACAAATTTATTTTGCAATAAACTGAAATTCCTCTAAATTGATCCAGAATCAGACCGGATTGAGTAAACTTGATATTAGGCACTAGCAAGTGTTTTTGGAGATTAACAGGGTTATTCAGAGAGCGTGAAAAGCAGGAGAATGACTGGAGAATGAAAAATTCTAGGTCAAAATAGCCAATTTGGAAAGTGAGATGAAAGGGAGAATTTTTATGGTTTGGCTATTTTGACCTAGAATTTTTCATTCTCCAGTCATTCGCCTGCTTTTCACGCGCTCTGAATAACCCTGTAAGTATAGCCAAGACATACTTGAAAACGAGAGAAATCTCAATGTATCCTTCCTGGTAAAATACTTTGCAAATAAATAAATAATACTTGATCTTGGTAGTGAAGGAACTGCATTAACATTAACTTAGCAGAAGAAAACACAACACAATCAAATGTCCCTATTTAAATGGATACAAACATAGTAAGACAAGGATCAAAGGACATGCATCTAAGTGTGTCAAGTGGTTAATTTCAAAGTCACCCTATACTTGTAGTTTTGAACTGAAGAAAGTCTGAGCTTATCTTGCTAGGAATCAAACTCATTTTAATATAGGTCAAGTGTTACTAGAAAACATCTGAAAAAAGGACTTTGGCTATTGAACAGAGCACAAACCTCAGGGTATTATAAACTGTTTAAATTTATGATCAAATTACATTATTATGTCATTTCAAAAATTTTGTAGGAAGTAAAGTCTGGAGTTTTGAACAGTATGAATATTTTTCATGTTTAGTCAATGTCTCATCTCATGTTTATGCTTAAAGAAAGCGCCACATTCATTTTAATCTGGGTGATCAGGGACCAATGTGGAAATGCAGCCATATGTAGTCTATTATGTATTCTCTTTGCATTCCACAAGTGTTCAACAGATCTGATGGCAGACAGGGGTAGAATGCCATTTTAGTGATCCACTTGGGGACAGATGTAGTTTAATGTGTGTAATCCGTCATGGCTTCCAGCTCAGCCCACAGACGTTGCCTAATGATTGATATAATCTAGCATTTTACTTGTCTCGCTGAAAGATATGACCAATTGTCCTGGAATAAGGTTTAGCTCAGACCGTCTATTTTTGGATATTAGTTCACACAGTCCTTATTCTATTGTTACATCAATATCCAAAGGGTTTATAATTCACATTATCGTTGTGTCTCTTTTAGGAACACTAATTTCATGAAACTTTTAATAAAGTCCTAAAACTATAAGAATGTGTCCACATCTGAGAAAGTTTATGTATGATAACTGAAAATCTATACCTTTTGTTAGTACAGGTAGGGCTCTATTAAATTCATCGCGCAAAAGCGCATGCACAGCGCTATTTTTTTGCCCGAAGCATTAAACGTTAACGTGCGAAAAATAACGTTGGTATTACAATCCGTGAGCATTTTTTCATCCGTCAAAAAATAACGTGCGTAAAAAAGACGCGAAAAAAGCACGCGCATTAAAGTTACGCGCAAAAATCGGTGTGCGGACAGTTTTTTAACGCGATTCTGCCAATCAGAATTAAGAACCACAATTGTCTCCCGTTCAGTTTTTGAGCCTGTCAAAATCAATCTGAGTATATATGCTGCAGCAATAATAACAATACGCACAACTTATCAATTTTATTGCTTGGGTATGTGTAGAATGTGTAACTATACGTTGCTGTATTTTTTTTCGGGCTGGTGTATTTGGTTTTGGCCAGGACGTTCAGATTTGCCATTAACACCAGCTTTTAAAAGACGTTAAAATAATGCAAGCAAACGTTGTCCGTTAAAATTTGCGTATAGATTGTAATACCATCCGCGTACCAGTGCACAAACCCATTTGCGATCACAATGTTAAGTATAGGACGCGCAACATACATTACGCTTGCATAGGGTTCGCGCAGGTTCACCCGCGGTAGACGTTAACGCGCATTTTTTGCGCGGACATTGTAATACGACGTTCTGCGCAAAGGTTTTTCCCCTCACGTTAATGTATTTTTGCACATGCGTTAACGCTTGCGCGAAGTAGTCAACAGAGCCCATATTGTCTTAAATTAAATTAAGAGCACTTCAGTTATATTTTTTGCACTTCTATTGCCAGCAACTTCTAGGAATCTTATTTTTTGGCAATTTTACAAGTCAATCCCACATGATAAGCATTTGTACATAAAAAATATATATTTACCATTAACCACTTCCTTACTAAACCTTTTTTGCTGAAAAAATTATTATCGTGACATTTATTTGGAACATAGAATGAGCAGTTAACAATTGAAGAATCGGTAAACAATAGGTAATTTTGCATAGGTTGTTGTTACTCCAAAATAGTTAGTATTTTAAAATAACATAGATTTGCTCATTTTTAATTTTTCGCAGATAACTTCTTTGTCCTTTACAGAAATATTACCAGGATGAAAGGTTCAAAACTCTAGATGGTGTTCTTTATCTTACGCAATTTCACACAGGGTCTGCATTATTAGAATACAGGCAGAAATTACCTTTGTGTCGGTAAACGTGATAAAGATAGATAATAAAAATGGTCAAATCTCCTGCTGATGGGGATTTGTAGTGATCTAAAAATAATCTGTATGTGGCATAATGTCTGTATATGTAAATTACAGTAATATCTTGTATCTGCAATGCGCAGGGATTTTCAGTCCTTATAACCCCCAAAAAGTATCTTTGTACAGCAGTGTTTCTCAAACCTGTCCTCAGGACCCACTGACACCCTAGGTTTGCCAGATATCTGAAGCACAGCACAGGTGATATAATTTGCTGCTCAGTGATTGCAGTATCCAGCCTGAATTTCTCCAAGGTGATCTGCAAAATCTGGCCTGGTTGAGGCCCTTGAGGGTCCCTAGGACAGGTTTGGGAAACACTGATGTACAGGGCCGCCATCAGGGCATTACGCCCATTACTGCCGTAAGGGGCCCGGGCCCGGTGGGGGCCCGGGCCGCCGGGGCCTGGGGGGAGGATCCCGGGCCCCCAACGGCAGCGGCGTCGCCCTTTAACAGCTCCGGTATCGGACTCGATGAGTCCGAATCCGGAGCTGTGTCCCTGCTGCAGGAGCCGGAGGAGACTGAGACACTGTGTCTCCTCCGGCTCCTGGCAGCTTCACTTCCTGGCTGGGCGGGGCCAAGCAGCGCGTGAGGGGCCTCCCAAGCACGTTGCTTTGGCTCCGCCCCTCCACTCAGTGAAGCTGCGCGCCGGAGCTGGAGGGACCAGGAAGAAGACAGAAGAAAAGAAGAGAAGAAAATTAAAGAAAAGGTGAAGAAAAGAAGAGCTGAAGACAGAAGAAAAGAAGATAGAAGACAGCGAGTGGTGAGCCAGGGCCCAGACCCTAAGACCCAGGGCCCAGACCCAGACCCCAGGCCCCTAGATCCAAACCCAGGGCCCAGACCCCAAGGCCCAGACCCCAAGGCCCAGACCCCTAGGCCCAGACCTCTAGGCTCAGACCCAGGGCCCAAACCCAGGACCCAGACCCCAAGGCCCAGACCCAGGGCCCAGACCCCAAGGCCCAGACCCCAAGGCCCAGACCCCTAGGCCCAAACCCATGGCCCAGACCCCAAGGCCCAGGACCCAGACCCTAGGGCCCAGACCCTTAGGCCCAGACCCAGGGCCCAGACCCCAAGGCCCAGACCCCTAGGCCCAAACCCAGGGCCCAGACCTCTAGGCTCAGACCCAGGGCCCAGACCCAGGACCCAGACCCCAAGGCCCAGGACCCAGACCCTAGGGCCCAGGGCCCAGACCCTTAGGCCCAGACCCAGGGCCCAGACCCCAAGGCCCAGACCCCTAGGCCCAAACCCAGGGCCCAGACCCCCTAGCCCCAAACCCAGGGCCCAGACCCCAAGGCCCAGACCCAGGGCCCAGACCCCTAAGCCCAAACCCAGGACCCAGACCCCTAGGCCCAGACCTCTAGGCCCAGACCCCTAGGCCCAAACCCAGGGCCCAGACCTCTAGGCTCAGACCCAGGGCCCAGACCCAGGACCCAGACCCCTAGGCCCAGACCCCAAGGCCCAGGACCCAGACCCCTAGGCCCAGGGCCCAGACCCCAAGGCCCAGACCCCTAGGCCCAAACCCAGGGCCCAGACCCCCTAGACCCAAACCCAGGGCCCAGACCCCAAGGCCCAGACCCAGGGCCCAGACCCCTAAGCCCAAACCCAGGGCCCAGACCCCAAGGCCCAGGACCCAGACCCCTAGGCCCAGACCTCTAGGCCCAGACCCCAAGGCCCAGACCCAGGGCCCAGACCCCAAGGCCCAGACCCTAGGGCCCAGACCCTAGGGCCCAGGGTCCAGACCCCTAGGCCCAGGGCCAAGACCCAGGGCCCAGACCCAGGGCAAATGCCCAGACCCCAAGACCCAAACCCAGGGCCCGGACCCAGGGCCCAGACCCTATGGCCCAGACCCAGGGCAAAGGCCCAGGCCCAGACCCCAGGCCCAGACCCAGACCCCTAAGCCCAAACCCAGACCCCTAGGCCCAGACCTCTAGGCCCAGACCCCAAGGCCCAGACCCAGGGCCCAGACCCCAAGGCCCAGACCCTAGGGCCCAGACCCTAGGGCCCAGGGTCCAGACCCCTAGGCCCAGGGCCAAGACCCAGGGCCCAGACCCAGGGCAAATGCCCAGACCCCAAGACCCAAACCCAGGGCCAGACCCAGGGCCCAGACCCTATGGCCCAGACCCAGGGCAAAGGCCCAGGGCCCAGACCCAGGGCCCAGACCCTAAGGCCAGACCCAGGGCCCAGACCCTAAGGCCAGACCCAGGGCCCAGACCCCCTAGGCCCAAACCCAGGGCCCAGACCCTAGGGCCAGACCCTAAGGCCAGACCCAGGGCCCAGACCCCCTAGGCCCAAACCCAGGGCCCAGACCCTAGGGCCCAGACCCTAAGACCCAGGGCCCAGACCCTAAGACCCAGGGCCCAGACCCCTAGGCCCAAACCCAGGGCCCAGACCCCTAGGCCTAACCCAGGGCCCAGACCCAGGGCCCAGACCCCAAGGCCCAGACACCAAGGCCCAAATACAGACCCAGGGTCCAGACCCTAGGGTCCAGACCCCATACCCAGGGCCCAGACCCCAAGGCCCAGAGCCAGGGCCCAGACCCCAGACCCTAGGGCCCAGACCCCAAGGCCCAGACCCAGGGCCCAGATCCTAGGACCCAGACCCCAAGGCCCAGGGACCAGACCAGGGCCCAGGCTAGACCCCAGGGACCAGACCTCAGGGCCCAGACCTCAGGGACCAGACCTCAGGGACCAGACCTCAGGGACCAGACCCCAAGGCCCAGTCCCAGGGACCAGACCCAGGGCCCAGGCCCAGACCCAGACCCAAAGGCCATCATACACAGCCCGTTTCTGTGAGATTTATTACTGTGGATTCTGTGATATGTTCAGACACACCGCTCATTACTGTGAGTTTTATTGCTGTGGATACTGTGATAAGCTAATACACACTGCACATTACTGGGAGTTTTATTGCTGTGGTGCTATGTTATGTCCTTTTTTTTTGAAGGGGGAGAAAAGCTGTTAGAGGTTGAGGGGGGGCCCTGGGGGGCCCCATCGTGAGGTTTAGTAAGGGGCCCCATCATTTCTGATGGCTGCCCTGCTGATGTACAGTAATGAGTGATCCCAGAACTCTCAGTTCTGCCCTCTCACTGGATGCTGTCATGCTACAGAAAGTTTTTTATTACATTGAGGGCAGAAGTTTTTGTTTTTAGCTTCACTACAGAACTACAGGCGATCAGGACAGGAATGAGATCTCACCAGAACTTTATTTTGTCCTCAAATGGCACACTAATCTTGCATTAACAAAAGATATAAAAATAGGGTTCAATTGTACATTTTTTATATTATTGTATTTCAATGCAAAATAGTTTCCACAACTTTTATCATTTTGCTCCTCGCATTATAATTGAGTCTTGAGTATTCTCTCATTTCCATTTTAAATCTCTGTCCATCACGTTATATTTGGGTCGCACTATACTCGAGTTTCTACGGTACTTGGTCCTGGCAATTTCTGCCTCTGTAAAGTGAACTCAAACATCACCCTCTCCTTCTCAATGACAAATATTTCTACCCCATGTTCTGAACAAGGAAGATAACACTCAATGCTATAGACCTCATCAGTGTTTCCCAAATCTGTCCTCAGGACTCGCTGACAGGTCAGCTTTGCAGATATCTTAAACTGATTTTTTTCAGACGGACAGTCAATTTTTGGTTTAAACCTTTCCTCACTCCTTCCTCTTTGTGCGGGTAAGCACCCCTTCCTGTCACAGGTGTTCCACCCACAGGATCCATTTAACCTTGAACTGCAGGGCAGTGGTCCTCAAGTACCCCTAACAGGCCAGGTTTTCCAGATATCTGAAGCACAGCACAGGTGATATGATTTGCTGCTCAGTGATTGCAGGATTCAGTCTGCATTTCCCAAAGGTGATCTGTAAAATCTGGCCTGTTAGAGGGTCCTGGGGACAGGTTTGAGAGACACTGGTCTGCAGGCTCTTGATGGCTGCTAGAGAATTGAGATACCTTCTCTGAAGACAGAAAACAACTTATTTCAATTGCTAAATTTCTTTTTTTATTGGACTGCATTTATTAAAACTTACTTTAAAAAAACCCAAAATACTACAATGTCCCTCTAACACAATTTTTCCGATCCATAAGATAATTAAGAAAAGTTTAAGATAAGACAAGTTAACAACAAGTTAAGATGAGACAAGTCAATCCAATATCTCTTTAAGCATTTGTTTATGTGGGTTTTTATTTTCTCCTCATTGATTTTGCTACAGTTTAAACATTAATTTATTCAATTTTTCTTCTTGTTTTATTCTTGAATATTTCTGGAATATTTCCGATACAGAATAGTTCTTAACTTAGGAAAAATAAAATTATTTGAAAAGTTTTTTCATTTCATGCATATAATTGTACCTAACTGACCCAAACGCTAATGTATGTGTTCCAAAATCTTGTCCTCTTGAAAACACAGAATGCTGTCAAAGCTAATAAAAGTCACCTTGACAAATGAAATGCCCTCAACCTATTACAGTTATTTAAGGTTATTTTATTGGTCTGCATGTGTACATTTTTGCTTTTTTTTTTGTGCATCTGGAGATTTTTTTAAATTAAATGCTATCGCTACAAACCAATTCACCTCGTGATATCATAATCACATTGATATGCATTCTCCATGTAGGTTCTGTGTGGGAGAGTCAATTGCTTACAGGCAATTAGGGTCTCTAGAGACAGAGAGTTATTCTATGGATGCAGGAAAATTTTGATTAATAAGCTTATGGCTTACATGAACAATACTCTATGATATTTCCCTTGATACTTATATATAATGATAAACTACCATCTCTGTCTGTGATAACATGAGGGGAAATAGGGTCTGACTTAGATTCCTGAATAATTTATATGGCTAGTTTCTGCATAAATGCTAAGTAAATTATATATATTTATAAAAGATAAAAAATTATAATGCATGCTGCTCATAATGATATAGGAAACATTTAGAAGTCTTGGCACTGCCAGTGTGGCTGTTACTGACCATTTCATTAGGATGTACACTCCTGGGTACAGACAGTATGGGTTTAAGGGCTTCTTGGTGCTTATCTCTTGCATCCAGTTCAGGTCCATTGTACATCTGGACCGTTCTCCTCAACTCCAATTGTTCCTCTGCCCTATTCTTCCCACCCCCTTTGTGCCACTACACTGTCCGTTTTAATCTCATTGGGCTCCATTCCATAGTTAACACTAAAATGGCAGACGCTACAGTGAAAAATTATGCGAATTATATTACTTAGCATATTACAAAGCATGCGCAGATGTTGGCACTCGCTTGGTTAGTGTCTTGATGCGAGGTGCTAACTTTAAACCTTGTGACATTACAGTTAGCGCCAAGCGCAATCAAGGTTGTGTGTGCAGCTCTTGACCGGTTTATTCTGATTTCTGGCCTTGTTCTCACCTGTCTCTCCTGTTCAAGCACTATAAATACCGGCTGCGTGCACAACACAGTGACTGTGATCAGCTTTCCTAAATCATACACAGGTCCCTGGGCGATTGGTGGTTAATTTTGAGTATAGAGGGTGTGAAGTACAGTTTGCGAGCGTAGAAAGGAATGTTCTGTATCTTAACTTGTCACCTTTGTTAACCCTTTCACTACATATTAGATTAACCCTTTATTACACGTCACAAATAACTGCATATACATAGGCCCATATGTCACTACACATTACATGCATCCCTATCATTACCTGTACCTTGCACCCCTCTTGTATCCATTGTGTCCCCTCGCCCTGTGTATAGTGTTTTTTTACTGTCATGGAGGGTGGTGGGAGAGAAAATGAAGGAAAGGATGAGGAGGAGTGTTGGTGATGAGGATGATGAAGTGAGTGCTGTATGGGCATAGGGTGAGGGAGAGGAGAAGAGAAGGAGGCCTGATGTGATAGGAGTGAGACAGAGAGAGGACCCCGGAGTGGAGGCCTGAGGGGGAGAGTAGTGGTGATGGAGAGGAGGAGTGAGGGGAAAGGAGGCATAGGAGTGACGGTGAGTGGAGGCGAGGGTGAAAGAGCCAGGCCAGGCCCATCTAGGTGACAGGCAAAGTGCGCCATCACACTCCGGAACACAGAGCTCCTCCAGAGGACAGATCGAGGAGGAGAGGCACACCCTGGAGGAGAATAGAATGTTGATAGAGACCAACATGCAAAGGATACACTGACTGGATGACCTATCCCTGTCTGGGCATCTACATCTCCGCCTGCAGTCAGAAATCTGCCAAGAGGCATGTGCGCTGGGGAGGAACCAGAGCTTGCAGTCTGACACCGCTACCATAACTGCAAGAGGGAGCTGAAGGCCAAGATGGTGAGGGAGCGGCAGGAGACAAGGAGGACCAGTGGTGGGCCCCAAAGAGTCTGTGTATGCAAGGTGGGAAAAGATGTTGAAGAGGAGAATCTCCGAGGTCGCAGTGCGCGGCATTGATCCTTTATTTGACACCGGAGCAAGGCCTACGACATCCGAGCAAGAGTAATACTTTCAATGTCATGCATTCTTGTTTTAGAACCAGTTTTGTGCAACCATGTGCTTTCACATGTTTATGGACTACATCTCCCAAGATGCTCAGCCACTCATATGCTCAAAAGAGCATTCTGGGAGATGTAATACAAAGACATCTGAAGGTGCAAGGTTGCACAAAACTAATCTAGATGTAATGTAAACTAAAAAGTTTTTTTTTTTCATTTTTAGTTTTCTCTAGTTATTTTAACTATTTGTTATTACTTGAATAGTGAAGGAAAGGTGCAAATTCAAGTGCCCACACTAAAAATGTAAAGCGTGATTACTGCAAATGTTGGTAATATTGGGAAGTAAAGAGAACTATTCCTCTAAAGAGTTGTCAAGAAAATGGTTAAGGAAACTATAAAATTAAATAAAAACAAATGAATAAAATCTATATACATAAAATACACTATGCTACAATATAAAGAAGGCGTGTTTTTCTGGTCACAATGTCTGCTTCTTCAGTTAAAGAGTTCTCATATAGGTCTGGATGGCCTTAAGGCTAGGGTCAGACTAACGCAATTTTCGCGTTGTCCGTGAAAAAGTGCGTCCGAACGCATTGACGGATTTTTTCACGGAATGCGCAAAAATGGTCAGACGACGTGGATTTTCGTGCGTGATTTTTTTACGGATCGTCAATAAAACACTTTTTGCGTCTGGACGTTATGTAGGCTGGACATTAGCAGAGTCTGACATCTCCTAATCACGCAAACACGCCGCTATGCCGCCGCAGCGCAGTCTGTACTGTGTTCTCGAAAAAATACGTTAATTTTCCACTTGCGTTGCGCGGCCGAACTTTCGTGCGGCCGTACTTCGTATATTGGCCGTCATTCCGCGTCATTTGCTGCTACTGCGGCTGTGATTATGTGCGCCTAAACGCACGTTAAAAATGCACTAGTCTGACCCCAGCCTAAACACTAAGAGCCCTGACAGAGATACTCACCTCTCGGTCCGGGGTCCCGCGGCGTTCTGGGAAGCCAGACGCTGAATATAGGCCAGCCTCCGACGTCTGACATCATTGCGCCGTGCGCGATGACGTCATTTCCAGGCAACCCCCGGCAATTACTGGAGATCGCCTGAAAGGGAGGGGGGATCCCTCCTTTTGGATCCCTCTCCCTCCCTCCCGATCGGGAGGGTTTAAAGTAAAAAAAAAAGCACCGATTTGAAGGGCAGTGTCTGCCCTTTAAAGCGGTGCCTTTTTTAACCCCTTACGTACCAGATTGCGATCCAGCGCCGTTCAGCGCCACATCACGATCTAGCTCCGGTGGGGGCCGCCATCTTGGATGGCGGCTCCACCTCCAGGTTCCCCCTCGCCCTCCTGACGTATCGCGCATAGCGCAATGACATCAGATAGCCGGGGAACCCCTAGCTGCCGGGGATTTCCCAAGGAAGATATGGGGTTATTTTGAACCACGATAGCTCAAGAACCGTGGCAGCTAGGGGGTCTTGGAGGGTCGAAAGGTCTGAGCATGGCCTTTCGAATTATACCAAACATGACCAGGTGCAAAGTAACAAAAATATATAAAACAAATATATATAAAAAATAAATTAAAAAAACATGTTTTTTTTGTGTTGTTTTTATTAATGTAGCAATATTGTTCACATTTCAATTATAATGTGAACAATGATGCTGCACTAAAGATTTTTTTCTATGGGTTGCGTTTGCTAAAAATCACGTAATTCCCCCCAAAAAATGTAACGAGTCCCCATTTCTAATTTTTCTACAAGTGCACCCCATAGAAAATATAACCGCAAACGCTCATGTGATAAAATGTGAAAAAAAAACACTTTACATGCTGTAGATGATTAAAAATTCTAATTTTATTGTATTTTTTTGTTCTAATATACAGGCAGGACATGACTTATACATATAATAATGATATATTATGAATCTACCGAGTCTGCCGGAAAGAACGATATATAATATGTCTGGGTCATATAATAAGATGTAGCTTCAAATCGCGTTTAAACATGATGCGCAAAAGCAGTAAAAATTAGCTCAGCACACAGTGGTGAAATGCCTCAGCAGTGAAAGGGTTAAGGAAGTGATAGGACCCATACTGTCACAAGTATAATGGGAACAATTTACTAGGTTCTGTGAATCTTCTACGTATTTCCATTTTTGTCATCATTCATCCATGCATGTAAATACCTTTGTATGTCACATTGACATGTGTAACAAAATACTTTTTCAACCTAATACATTGCCAAGATTGCAGTAATAAAAGATTCAAGTAATAAAAAAGTGATCTAACTCTTGAATAAAATTGCGTTGTATGACTAAAATGTCTGTTTATGTGTCCCTGTCACATCATAGGTACAGTTTTCCATTGTCAAACATTGTGATGGTAAACATTTGGGCAGCATGCATAGTTTAAATAATGCAGAATTCTACTTAGATAGTGGCTGGTAAATATTGTGTACTGTCCCTTTAAGCAGCATCGGTCAGTGTCAAGATCTACACTGGGAAATACACTCATTAGTAACACATCCATGACTGCACTTGAAAATCATTATACAAAGGCTTGTTCGAATTCTAAGTAATAATTTGAGAATATATGTCAGCGTGAATAGATAAATGATCTGTTGAAATAAGCCTGCTCCCCAGTCTCACTCTGTGAGAGCAAGATCATGCAGGTCACGTTGACCGGCAGCACAACCCTCCATGGAGTCCTATGGTCTCCAGGAAGTGATACTCACGGCGTCGCATTAGCGCTGCTATGAGTATCAGAGAGGATTAGCGCTGACTCAGTGCCTGCCCCGGAATATGGTGTTAAAACAGGGACTCTAAGAGGAAACCTGCAGGCACAGGTTTCCCTCGTTAGCATTCCCGTTTTAGGGAAGGGCAGGGAATAGTTCCCGGAGAAGGGTTTATGGTTGACTGGATCTGTGAGGTGATGTATCAAAGTCCAAAAGAGTCCAACATTTATAGTGTTGAGCATAATATCTTAAAGTGCCCACATTTGTGAGAATTCATTTGGATACTTTTGAATAACTGCATATTATGCATACATACTGCTCAACATATCTTCTTTTGTGGAGCAGAAGATTAATGATGGGTACGTTAGTCCTCTTCTGACCCAGGCAGTATCAACTACAATATTTTTTAACTAAATAATTAATTACCACATGAGTGAATCCTTTTAAGCCACATGAAATTTTCCTTTTACGTCTTTAGTTTTGAAATATTAGTCTTCATCTGCTCATTTTTAAATGTGTGATCTATTCCTTTTGAAGATATTAGTCGCACAACGTTTCTAAACTTGAGTTAACAAAAGCTGAATAAGATTTTTTTTGGTTGGTGACTCTTCATGAAATAAATAATTTCTAATGGCCTCATGGTAATTTTGCAAGATATATTCTGTATTTTTATTAATGCTTTGTCTTTCAGGGGGGATTTCTCCACCAATCTCTCATTTCATTCCCTCATAATTTGCACCTGACCAGAATTCCTACAAAGCTAAGAGTTAAGTGAAGGAAGATGAGTCTGGGAACAATTTTAGTTTATATATTTGTTTTGTTGAAAATAGCTACTGTTTTTAAGGTGGATGTAAATGCTAAATAATTTCTCAATCTCCAGTGATTATTTTGGAGAATTTAATTTTCCTCATTTTAGAGGACCGAAAATAATTTTTTAAAAAGTGTTTGAGATTGATGTTGAGCTGGAATAAGACTTTTGTTTTCTTGGAAAAGAAAAACGGTCCTATATTTGCGTACACGGTCAATTTTGGTTTTTAATTGATTCCATAAGAGATTCTTTCACCATGCATCATGATGTATCAAGTTATTTCGCATCTATGTTTCCTTGTATACATCATGCCACGGGCTCCTGCATTATAGATGATTTTATCAGTTCATGTAATATGAATGTTTGGATGCACCAAATTATGGGGTTTCATTTTACTTTTCCACATTGCTCGTCTACTTATTTCTGCAGCACAATTTACATTTCTCTGCAGTTACATTTGACTCTAAGGTGCTGCTTTTCCCAGCAAAATTTACAGGGCCATACTATGACCAAGTCTCATGATTAACATGTGAGCCAGTAACTATAATAATGGCCCCATTCTTAAATCATAGCGACTCCTGTCCAATTTCACCAAAGCCATAAACTTCCATTGCAGCTCAGATGTTACAAAAGTCATTTACTGAAAACTATTGTCATGTTGTAAACTTTGTACAGGAACTATTAATTTGAGAGCAGACGTCAAATAACCAGCTATTTCAAGGGTGCTCATTATTCTTGTTTCAAGCCAGTATTTAATAAAAACAAAATAGGCTCTCAGACTCTAGTGTTAAGTAAATTGGCATTTCATCCTTTGCCTCCTCTTGACATTTGCTGAAGGAAAATGGGAAGAAAAGAATTCGGTGTCCTGCATGATCTCACGGATGACTCTCTTCTCTCCGGTCTCCATGGAGTCTTATGCTCTCCAGGAACTGTTACCAGTGGTAGCATCCTCTGTCAGTGCTGTACCGGATTGTGGCTCTCATTTAACAAGTAATGTTTCGCGCCTCATTTTCCCATTCTTGGCTTGTTATTACCTGCTCAGCCAGAATAGGGCCTGCTTTTTTAAAGCCCACCATCCAGACAGTGTGTGCAATGAAAGTCAATGCCTCACAGCATGTTTTCTTGTGTTATCATAATTGGGTTCCAAATTATTAGGAAATTATATCATATGAGTGCGCATGAGGGTGACCTAAATATAGTAAAAGGTTCATGGATCAAACAAGAATTTTAAGCTTACAATACATACTGCATGCGCCGCACAAGCCTTCTCTTGCCTTTCACAATAGTTGATAGTTACAACTGTTTTCTGGCTTCTAAAATTATATTATACACTACAAATAACCTTTATTGAATCGGTTTTACATATTTATATTTGTTTTCCAATCCATATACAATTTCAGTTTTATATTTTTTTTATAAAATGCATTTGGATAATGACTTAATTTTATTACTTTTATTGAAAGCCATCTAATTGAAGTTGTTTTTTCTTAATCTATTTTATTTTTGTGCAGCTATTGTTTTCCAAGGGGAGTCAAAAAACCCAAGTATGTATTTTTAAATACTAATGGAACATGTACTTATGAATGTGTTATATTTGATGTCTGCCTGGGAATTGCAGACCTGTGAGCTCAACATCTGTGGCTGGGAAAGTATTTGAGGGGTTACTAAGGGATAATATTCAGGGATTCATTGGGAGGCATAATGTCGTTAGCAGGAATCAGCATGGATTTATGAACACAGATCATGTCAGACTAACTGTCATGCCCCACCTTTGAAAGACTGCTAAGGTACCTGTAATGCCCAGCCTGGCTCCCGCAGCTCTTTTCATGGAACGCTTTTACATTGGGTTCCCATCAGGGTTTTACCTCAGCTCAGTGCCTTGTCCAGGCTCCTGGAGATCCAGCCTGGGTTTTCCTGTTCAGCCTTGGAGTTACAGCTGAAACCCATCTGCTATCAAGCCTCCATAAATAGCAGAGAGACCCAGCAAGGTTGGTTCTGCATTGAGGTCCCTGACTGAAGTCACTTGGCCTTGTGCATACCTGTGCCTACAAGTGTATCCTGTGCCTACAAGTTTATCCTGAGTCCACAAGTGTGTCCTGCATCCATCTCCGTTCAGTCCTTGACCAAAACTTCCTGGTTGCTGCACAAGTGGGTTCTCTCAACTAAGTAGCCCATTATCCTGTGTCTGGATATCTACCGATGGCTCATACTGCATTCACCACCTTCCCTGACCTTCAATCAAGGTACCATTGCCAGCCGTCCAGATTCATTCTTTGTGGACCCTGTCTGCAGTCTGGGACTACATTGCCCACAATCCTATGCTATTAGACTTTTACCTGTGCTGTCCAGAAGGGGCATCTTCCGTTTATTCCAGTACCTGCTGCCAAGTCCCATTTGTGTTCATTAAACCAATATTATTTGCTTGCTATCCTGTCTGGTCTCCCCTCTGTGTCGCCGCCTGCTGGGCTCTTACCCGAACCACACACGCCACCTGACACTAACCTAGTTGCATTCTATGAATAAGTAAGTAAAAATATATATCAGGGGGTCGCAGTGGATGTGATTTACTTGAATTCTGCCAAAGCCTTCGACACAGTTGCACACAAGAGATTACTAATCAAATTAAGAAAAACTGGTCTAGATGAAAATTCTTGTTCTTGGATAGAAAACTGGCTAAAAGATCGAGTACAGAGAGTGGTCATGATGAATGGTAAATTTTCAAGGTGGACACCAGTGGTAAGTGGTGTCCCTGAGGGATCCGTTATAGGACCATTCTATTCAATTTATTTATAAACGATCTTGAAATAGTCATCAAATCATGTGTCAGTGTTTGCAGATGACCCAGAGCTAGGAAAGGTGATAAAATGTGATCAGAAAACGTCTTCCCTGTAGAGGGATTTAGATATATTGGGGACTGGGCAATCAAACTGCAGAGGATATTTAATGTAGATAAATGCAAGTGTAACGCTGCTTTAAAGACTGTATTCTGGTGCATTGAATTATTGCTGCCACTAGAGGGAGACAGAATGGAGACATTGTGAACTATGCTGGTTAAAGCGGACTCCAAGAAGTGGGTGGTACAAAGAGGAGGATATACTGAGGAGCCTCGTGTTTGGCGGGCAGAGAGTGAGCGGAGCAGTGAAAGGTGGAGGACGCACGTTGGAGCTGTCAGGGATTGTAACCAGGCCGGAGTGCAGACGCTGTCTTACTGGTGCTGGAGATCGGGACAGAAATCATGCTACCTACCTACTCAGCGCTGAGAGATTTGGAGGACAAGCTGGTTCCGGCAGGACCCCGCATTAGGAGGCCACGCCGATCGATTGGGAGTGCAGGCGGTGGATTGATTGTTCCAGTTGCAGAGATTTGGGAAGAAGGGAGCAAATTCGGTGGCACAGAGTCCCAGTACACAGCAGAGAAAGATCCTTTGGTCGAGGCATCGAGTGCTGGACAGTTTCGTTCTACGGATGGGTGAGAGGCCTCCAGGCCACAGTTCCAAAACAGAAACGCACGCTTGCAATACTGCTTAAATTCACAGGGCCCCAACGGTGACTAGTCGAAGATTGCTCTCTTCGTTCACTGGCCAGTCGAACACAGTACCCGGGTACCCTAAACTTTGTATATATATATATATATATATATATATATATATTGAGCTATTCTGCGGGACTTACACTCCAGAACTGAGGGGGTTAACCGTTCTTTTCCGCTGCGTGTTTTTCCCGCGTGACGAACCCTGTAAATTCATTCAATGTGCATTTATATTTTATGACTTTTAGTAAAGTATATAAAACTAGAAAATCCACAACAGTGCTGGTGTGTAATAATTCCTAGTGCGGTGAGACTATCCCGAGGTTTATTCAGCGGCTCCTCCGGGGGTGAGCGCTACACAAGGTTATGCACTTTGGAGTGAAGAACACACAAGCAACTTATACCCTACATGGTACTGAATTATGGAAATCAAGGCAAAAGAAGAATTTGGGAATAGTCATACAGGGTTATTCAGAGAGCGTGAAAAGCAGGAGAATGACAGGAGAATGACTGGAGAATGAAAAATTCTAGGTCAAAATAGCGAAACCAGAAAAATTCTCCCTTTCATCTCACTTTCCAAATTGGCTATTTTGACCTAGAATTTTTCATTCTCCAGTCATTCTCCTGCTTTTCACGCTCTCTGAATAACCCTGTTTGACTCCAAAGTAAGCAACAATGCTCAATGTCAAACAGCAGTCCCCAAGGCCAGCAAGGTATTGGCATGCATTAAAAGAGGAATTCATTCTTGGAATGAAAACATAATTTTATCCCTTTTTTATAAATCAATGGTAAGACTGCACCTTGACTATGCCGTGATATATATATATTTATATATATTATACACACACACTCATTTAAGTTATGGTGGAGGACAAAAAGTGAGGAAAACGTCCACATAGCAAATAATCAAGTTTATAATTCTGGAAGACATTTACACATCCCAGCAGTTCAGAAACAGCAGTCTAGGAGTGGCTGTGGCTCGTTGCATAGCCTGACCTTTGCTACAAAAAGCCATCTAGTATGGCATGGCACTGTCGAGGTGGGTTCTGTGTCAAAACAGACCCAGGATGCAAAAAAAGTGTTAAATTGCAAACTTCATTTGCATGTCCTTCCCAGAGTTCCTTGCTTCATATGGGGACTGTAGCACATGAGCTCTGTAAAACAGTTCTCTGAATTGTTGGGATGTGTAACTGTCTTCCAAAATTATATATACTATATTGCCAAAAGTATTCGCTCACTTGCCTTGACTCGCATATGGATGGGTGAGCGACTACTTTTGGCAATATATTTTACCCTAGGGGCTAAACATCAATAGCAACCAGTTACATTCTTTCTCCTGCTAATGATGGCAAATGAGCCTGAAACAGCTGTACAGAAGTGACTGGTTGCATGACCTGGCCTTTGCTAAAAAAAAGCCATCTAATGGCATTGCATTGGACAAGGAGGGTTATGTGTTATTACAGAGCCTAGATGCAAAAAAAGCGAGAAGCTGTGGACTTTATTTGCATATCCTGCCCAGAGTTCTTTGTTCCAATTGATGAATGTAGCAAATGAGCTCTGTAAGCGGTTCCCTGAATTGCTGGGATGTGTAAATGTCCTCTGCAGCTATAAACTTATATATATTTGTATTTTGTGCGTATATGTTTCACTGTAACTATGCAGTGACAGAAGTTACGTTGTGTGGATTTGTATGTCCATTGTCTATTTCAGTTTTGTTTTTTCATTGTTTTCACGTGACTTTTTAATCACAATATTAAAAGTTAAGTTCTATCCATAACTTCAAAATGTACAATCTTATTACCAACTTCATTCTCAATGGATGTTAGGGATGTGCGTTACAGGTTTCAGAATTTCGGAATTTTCACGAAATTTCCCGATTCGTGTTTTCGGATGCGGCTGATTTTCCGAAAATTTTTAGATCCGAAAATGGCAGATCCGAAAAGTTTTCCGAGCGGAAACGAAAAATTTTCGGAGTTTTCGAATGGACTTGAAATGTGTCAAATCGAAATTTATTTTCGCTCTATTCATGATTTCGGTTCCATTCGTGATTTCGGTTCCATTTCGGTAATTCTGGACATCGTATATTTAACTATTATCGGTTATATCGCTGATTCTGTAAATTTTGTATTTGTAAATGCGTATCACTTGTTTCTTGTGGCATTCGGGTCAGTTTAGCGTTTTTTAAATCGTTTTTTGTTCATTTTTTTTGTTCCTTGGCTTTCATACCATTTTAATATGATTAAATAAAGTTGTGAAATGTATATTCAATTATTCATAAGAAAAAAAGGATCTTTATTTAATAAAAAAAAACACGATAGAATCGCCAGAATTATCGTAGACACTTTGAAACGAGGAGAACAGATGTTCCGAAAAAACGAAAATTTCCGAAATTTCCGAAAAGTCGATACAAAAAACGAGCAAAGTGACACGAAAATACGAAAAATGGTCGATATTCCGAAAAAAAAATGTACACGAAAAACGATCCGAACCGAACCGAATCGAAACAGAAATCGGTCGAAACGAGCCAAATCGAAAAGTTTAAACATCCGAACAAATCGAATCGGACCGAAAAAAAATCGGTGCACAAGCCTAATGGATGTAAACCCTTTAAGACAGATGGCTCACTCAGCTGGCCAAAAAGCGCTACTACATTTATATTTTTGCCTGAACTCAGTGGCTCAGTGCAGGAAAAACACATCTCAAAGCTTTTGAAATAACTTCAACACATCAGCTGTCATGTCTGATGTGTTAATGTCAGAGACATGTTCTGGAGCCCATTTGAAATTGAAGTCCTTAGCAATAAACAAAATTCCTTTGCATTGCTCCAGAATGAGCCCACATTGAATATACTACCAGTACGTGCTTTTGCAGAGCGAGTATACTCTATCTTTGAAGTGAAAGGGTCCATTTCCCATTTCCAACTATTGCAGTCTTAGGGCACTCTTCCCAAGTGTGCGCTAAAATGGGGGATACTAATGGGGAAAAATCTGTGCCTGCAGGTTTCTCCATCATGTCCCCATTTTAGCGCAATATTCCGGGGCAGGCGCTAGCTCAGCACCTTGCCCCAGAACGCAGGGCTAACTGCTGGGATACTCGTGGTAACGCTTCATGCCACCACGAGTTTCACATCCAGGGACTCCATGAAGGGTTGCTCTTCTGGGCTGTGAGCCCTGCAGATCTCACTTTTGGAGTGATCACAGAGGGAGACAGGGAACTATTTCTTCCCAGTCTCACTCTGCTCCTGGTGACTGGGGATGGGCAGCCAGTTCGAATCTGTTCGAAGTTTGATTCGATCATCGGCCGTTCGAAAATTCGCAAACTTCGAACTTTTCGGGACGTTAGCGGAAAGGTAGAGAAAAAAAAATTCAAAACAAGTCTTTACCTCCCTGGCGGTCCGATTCTGACTTTTTTTTTTTAAAGTTTTTATTTTGAAGCAATGTCAGCTGTACATCAAACAAGTGAAGAATAGAAAATGGCCACGCAGGGCCACAGTAGGCAAGTCATCATATAGGCATATAAGGGGAGAAGAAAGAATGAGAGGAAAAAAGAAACAGTAACAATAGCCCCAGCAATTGTGAAGGCGCAGAAAAATCAGAGTCAAGTCCGCAAAAAAGTGTCTCTGAGAATCAGCATGACAGGTATACGAGCAAGTCTGCAGAAAGTAAGTCGCCACCAAAAATCAAAAAGAGTCCTCAGACGGGGGGGGGGGGCAACAGTCATCTGAAAAGACACCGTGTCAGCAAAAAGAAAAAGTAAATAAACTTCTGCTGGTTAAGAAACGGGAGGGGGGGAGCACATCAAAGAGAAGATGGAGGATAGTCCCGCTGGATAGTGTAGGGCAGGACACTTCAGTCCGTGTCCAGGAGTGGGATCAGGGCCACCGCAGGCAGCTCTCCACAGAGTGAGTCGATCCTGCCGGTCACAGCAGACACATAAGCACGTTGCGTCGGTGGGCTCATTCGCATCTCCCGCAAGCCGTGGCAAACAGGCATCTCTTGGGTCAGAGCAGGGGTTATGTCGCAGGCTCAGGGTAAGTGCTCCAGTCGCTTATTATCCTTCCGCCGCTTTCCCAGTGCCGACGGCTCAGGGGGGGTCATTGTGGACTGTGCGGGATCCGCCGCTTCTTCGCTAATCCCATCAGGCATCAGCACCCCACCAACAAACTGCTCCAGGGTCGCCCCCTGCGGTGGATTGTCGATCCGCGTCGAGGTAATCGAGGCCCCTGCTCCGAGTTCCGATCCATCGTCAATAGCTGCCAGTTCCCCGACAGCTGGTATAATAAAGTCATCTTCCGATGCGCACAGGCAGGAGGTCAGCGGCTCTCTGCATCGCCGCATCACAGCCATTATCTGGCGCCAAGTCCCCTTTGTAAGAGGCCTCTGATCGTCCCCCTCCAACATCGTTAGACAGACCTCCAGGCCCTGGAGCACATCCAATTTCACTGAAGTGTTGGGAGGGGGAGCGGCCCGGCCCCCAGACCCACCTGCCTCATCCCTCTTCAATGTTCCGTCCCGAGCGGCGAGAAGGAGACGGGGGCCCTCCATCCCCACAGCTCACGCCCCAGGCCCGGCAAGAAAGACATCCACGGGAGGGCACAGCAAGGAGGCGGTGGAGGCCGAGGGGTAGGCTCCAAGATGGCCACCGGCAGCGATCTCCATTAAGAAATGCCTGGCGATCGGTAGTCTCAAGTCCGGTGGGGGGGCAAAATGGGCCCCAGACAGCACACCTCCAATGGCCAGCTACTCAGGGCTCCCAACGTGCGATTCCCAGCGGCAAAAGTACGGTTTAAAGGTCCCTTAGTGAGAGGACGGGCCGGAGCTCCACAGACACGCATCCTCTCTCTTCAGCAGCCTGCCACACCCCGCGATTCTATATATATATTTTATATGTCAGAATTGGTCCTATTTATTTTGGCCCCCTAGCGGTAGGAGTGTGGCTCGGAGGTTAACTTTCAATACTGAAAGCAGTATCTCCGAGCCACGATCGAGCCAATACTTACATGCCCTGCGCTCCCTCGCTGTCCCCGCAGTCACACTGCAGCCACTCACGATGTCACACTTCCTGGTTTCACTCCTCGCGAGAAAAGAACCAGGCAGTGTGACTTTGCGAGCGGCTGGAGGAGACTGCGGGATCAGCGAGGGAGCGCAGGACATGTAAGCAGTGGCGTAGCGTGGGTTGTCAGCGCCCGGGGCCAGCCAAGAATTGTGCGCCCCCCCAACCTGTGGACACGTTATCGATATTGCCCCAGCTCTCACATGGATATTGCCCCAGCTCTCACATGGATATTGCCCCAGCTCACACATGGATACTGTCCCAGCTCTCACATGGATACTGCCCCAGCTCACACATGGATACTGCCCCAGCTCTCACATGGATTTGCCCCAGCTCACACATGGATATTGCCCCAGCTCACACATGGATATTGCCCAAGCTCACACATGGATATTGCCCCAGCTCTCACATGGATATTGCCCCAGCTCTCACATGGATATTGCCCCAGCTCACACATGGATATTGCCCCAGCTCACACATGGATATTGCCCAGCTCACACATGGATATTGCCCCAGCTCATGGGATTTGCCCCAGCTCACACATGGATATTGCCCAGCTCACACATGGATATTGCCCCAGCTCTCACATGGATTTGCCCCAGCTCTCTCATGGATTTTCCCCAGCTCATGGATTTGCCCCAGCTCACACATGGATTTGCCCCAGCTCACACATGGATTTGCCCCAGCTCTCACATGGATTTGCCCCAGCTCACATGGATATGCCCCAGCTCACACATGGATTTGCCCCAGCTCTCTCATGGATTTGCCCCAGCTCATGGATTTGCCCCAGCTCATGGATTTGCCCCAGCTCATGGATTTGCCCCAGCTCATGGATATGCCCCAGCTCATAGATTTGCCCCAGCTCATGGATTTGCCCCAGCTCATGGATATGCCTCAGCTCATGGATAATGGCCCAGCACATGGATTTGCCCCCAGCTCATGGATTTGCCCCAGCTCATGGATTTGCCCCAGCTCTCACATGTATTTGCTCCCCAGCTTACACATGTATTTGCCCCCCAGCTCTCACATGTATTTGCCCCCAGCTCTCATATGTATTTGCCCCCCAGCTCTCACATGTATTTGCCCCCCAGCTTACACATGTATTTGCCCCCCAGCTCTCACATGTATTTGCCCCCCAGCTTACACATGTATTTGCCCCCCAGCTCTCACATGTATTTGCCCCCCAGCTTACACATGTATTTGCCCCAGCTCTCACATGTATTTGCCCCCAGCTCACACATGTATTTGCCCCAGCTCTATCATGGATTTGCCCCCCAGCTCACACATGTATTTGCCCCAGCTCTCTCATGGATTTGCCCCCCAGCTCACACATGTATTTGCACCCCAGCTCACACATGTATTTGCCCCAGCTCTCTCATGGATTTGCCCCCAGCTCACACATGTATTTGCCCCCCAGCTCACACATGTATTTGCCCCAGCTCTCTCATGGATTTGCCCCCCAGCTCTCACATGTATTTGCCCCCAGCTCACACATGTATTTGCCCCAGCTCTCTCATGGATTTGCCCCCCAGCTCTCACATGTATTTGCCCCCCAGCGCACACATGTATTTGCCCCAGCTCTCTCATGGATTTGCCCCCCAGCTCTCACATGTATTTGCCCCCCAGCGCACACATGTATTTGCCTCAGCTCTCTCATGGATTTGCCCCAGCTCATGGATTTGCCCCAGCTCTCACATGTATTTGCCCCCCAGCTCTCACATGTATTTGCCCCCCAGCTCTCACATGTATTTGCCCCCAGTTTACATATGTATTTGCCCCAGCTCTCACCTGGATATTGCTCCGGCAGGGGTTGAGGGGACCCAGAAGATGCCGGGCAGCGGGAGTGCCTGCCCGCCGCCCGGTCCTGAACAGTCCGTCCTGTTCTTGAAGGGGATGCGGCTGCGTGCAGGCGTGCGCAGGTCACGTGGTCCGGCTAATCAGGTGGTACAGAGACTCAGTACCACCTGATTAGCCGGACCACGTGACCTGCGCACGCCTGCACGCAGCCGCATCCCCTTCAAGAACAGGACGGACTGTTCAGGACCGGGCGGCGGGCAGGCACTCCCGCTGCCCGGCATCTTCTGGGTCCCCTCAACCCGCGGGCCAGTTTTAGGGGCGCAAATGCGCCCCTAACAAAACTGCGCCCGGGGCCACGGCCCCCCCAGCCCCCCCCCCATGCTACGCCACTGCATGTAAGTATACAGCCCGAGTGTGGCTCTGGGATACCGCTTTCGGTACGAAAAGTTAACCCCGAACCACACTCGGGATTACTGTCAGGGATGTTAAAAGATCCTAAAAATAAAGAGACTCTTTACTCTAGAATATAATAATAATTGGTTTATTAGATATTGTATTAAAACGGGAATATTTTTAACATTGAAGCCTATGGGATTCATAATCATTTCCCACTCCTTGTTGGTCAAACATTTCCCACTCCTTGTTGGTCAAAAATTTCCCACTCATTGTTGGTCAAACATTTCCTATGGCTTCAAATCACGTTTACACATGAGCAAAAGCAGTAAAAATGAGCTCAGCACACAACGGTGAAATGGCTCAGCACTTAGCAGTGAAAGGGTTAAAAACTTTTTTAAAAAAACCTTTTTCATTGTTTCCTGTCCCCCAGGGCAGTACCCGGACCCCCATACACCTTTTATGGCCAATATCTTGCATATATGCCCTCTTGGAGGGGACCTTAATTTTCGAACGTTCGAGCCCCATTGACTTGCATGGTGTTCGAATTGTGTTCGCATTCGCAGTCAAACCTTTTCAGGTGTTCGAGTTCGAATGCGAACCAAACATGGGGGTGTTCGGCCCATCACTACTGGTGACAAGAAGCTGTGAATTGGGCCACTCTTCTCACTAAGGGATGATAGGGGAGTATCGGATTTATTGGGTTTTTTAGCGAGTGCCAAATGATTTTACAAATGCAGAATCATTTAGCACTAACTTTTCGGAGTAGCTAAAGTTTTGGCTTGCGAGTTCCTGCTGTAATTAGCACTTGGAATTTGTAATACCTGACTTATGGAACCGTTAATTAATGATTGCGCTCCACGTGTTAAGTATAGGATTTAAGCTATACTAGAGAATACAGATCATCTATTTAGAAATTAAAACTTAACTTTTACTAGATATGATAAAAATCGAAGAAATCAAATTTCTTGGCAGCCAAGTGGTTCTCCTGTGCTACGGACGCGCTGAGCACGTCCTAGCATAGGAGGCAGCAATCAGCCGGGATTCCGGCTGATTGCTGTCCCCCCCGGCACTCTGGGACACCGGCGGGGCCATTAGATGTCATTGCGGCGGCGCGATGACATCTAATTCAGGTGCGCCCCCCGTGAGTGCGGAGGAGGCGCTTGAAAGGGAGGGGGGGAGGTCATGCATAGTACGATGACGCCAGTCCTGGAGTTAACCCCTAGCTTCCAGCAATGGTGGAGATAGGGGGTTCCAATGAACCCCCATCTCTCGATCCGTGGCAGCTAGGGGTTAATGTTTGATATCGTTGGATCGGCCAGAGCATGGCCTTTCCAACGATATCAAACATGACCATATAGAATGTTAAAAAAAATAATTAAATAAAAAAATATATATTTAAAAAAAAATAAACAATTTTTTTTCTTTTAATGCAGCAATATTGTTCCTATTTCAATTATAATGTGAACAATGATGCTGCACTAACGATTTTTGTTTGGGGTGCGTTTGTTATAAATCGTGTAATTTTTTACCCAAAAAAAATGTAACGAGACCCCATTTCTAATTTTTTTAACAAGCGCACCCCATACAAAATATAACCACAATTGCTCGCATGTTAAAATGTGAAAAAAAAACACTTTACACATTGTGAATTATTGACAATTCAAATTTTATTGCATTTTTTGTTATATTATACAGACAGGGCATGACGTATACATTTAATAATGACATAATATGAATCTTCCAAGTCTGCCGGAAAGAACGATATATAATATGTCTGGGTCATATACTAAAATAAGGTTTCAAAACGCGTTTAAACATGATGAGTGAAACAGGTAAAAATTAGCTCAGAACAGAGGCGTGAAATGCCTCAGCAGCGAAAGGGTTAAACTTTCAGAACGCATGCGCTGTCCAACTCCATCGCCTGGCCGATACCTTCGAGTTGTGTGCCTACCAGCACCAGCAGTGCTATTGCAATCTGGAGCTATCTCAGCAATACCTATATCAGAGCACTTTTGTCTGTTGCACATACTATTCTTTAGGCCCCCAGTATAATGCACAGCCAATCAGAAATACCTTATTAATAGAAAGAATCTCTTTGTACTTTATGTTATATTTTGTGTGTGGCTCTCTTGGAGCCTGTCCGTTGTCTGTCACTGATTGAACTTGCTGACCCCCCAGTAGACCTTAACCCCGAGTCCCCGCTAGTCCTACCCTAAACTTCCACTAACCACATCCTTAATCTCTCACCACCTGAAGTTTTTCTGAACCTACAAAGCAAACTATTCTACTCACTGTCTTTTCATCGAAACATATTCCCTTATACTGCTCCTTGACCCTAGTTTTTAGCAGTGTTAATATGACACCCTGGCATTTTCATAGAAGCAACATGGCAGCATCACTGAAACATAAGGTGACTTTAACATTAATATTATAAAGCAGGCCAATAAAAAAAATCGCTACATGTGGAACTTGTATAAGTGAAATTTTATTGTAAATTGGCATAAAATGGGTCCAAGTGAGCAACCTCCACCCCACAAAACTCTGTATGAAAATGTAACAAACTCTGTTCTTGCCTAATGTTTAGCTTATAAATCTAGTTCTATTACTGAAATGCTTTGCCAAAAGACAAATGTTTTAATGCTTTTGTATACAGTTTATTTCTCATGAAGCAAACAAACGTACAACTGTGAGGTTAATGAGTTATATGGAATTTTTAAAAACATTTCTCAGTAATAGTCATATTTATTGTTCTCATACTGTTTAAATATGGCTTATGTAGTAGCAGAAAATAAACACATTTATGCTGTAAATATTAAGTTGCAAATTCCTTGAATATAATTTGGCCTTTTTGTCGGGTCAAAATTTATACCTCCAATGAGTCTCTTATGGAGGGGTAGACTTTATTAAATCCATAGCATGGAACCCCCATCAGCCAGAAACATAGATCCATCAGTCAGACAGGGGATGAAGTGTTAAAAGAAACACATTGTTACTAAGGTCAGAATTTAGCTTCATAAATACTTAGATTTCAATCACATTAACAACTGGAATAAATACAATTCTTTAACAATGATCATTATTATTATCCTTTATTTATATAGTGCCACAAATTCTGCAGCGCTTTACAAGATCAGTGTACAAGGAGTTGATACATTAGAAAACAACACATGGATGATACAGCCTGATTCAGGGGGACCCTGTTCCCAAGGGAAATTACAATCTATGAGATGTACAAGTATTTTGTGAGGTAGCCACATCCATATTGTTAGGTGTCTTGCCCAAGGACACTCGCTGGTGGCGTCTTCTGAGTGGGATTGGGTCGTCTTTCCATGATTGTAGAGCAGCGGGTTGAACCCGCTTCTTGTAAAGTCGAGAGTTTCTTTTCCACAGTTGTATTGGAGGGATGTGCTGAATGGTATTTTGACTTGTTTCTCCTCAATTGAAGGGTAGAGACGTTACCACTGGACTCCACATCCGATATTGGGACATATTACAATCATCATGCTAAAACAGGGACGCAAAGGAGGAAAACCTGCACCTGCAGATTTCTCCTTAGCGTCCCCATTTTAGTGTAATATAACGGTGCAGGAGCTAATCCAGCAGCCTGCACCTTAATGCGGCGCTAAACCTCGGGATGCTCGAGGCAGTGCTAAATGCCGGCATGAGCATCCCCTCCATGTAGTCCATAGAGGCTTCTGCTGCCAGTCACATGACCTGCAGGATCTCGCCTAGCGAGATCCAGCAGATCGGCGGAGTGATACGCAGAGGGAGACTGGGAGACTTTCCCTCCCCTCCAGTCTCCATCTGCTCCCGGCAGCAAAAAGAAGCGGATCGAGCTGCCGTTCTCTCTGTGGGATGAGAGGTGAGTATGTGATTTTTGGGTTCTTTTTTTAGCTGGTGCTGACTGATTCTGCGGAAGTGGAATCAGATAGCACCAGGTCCTAGCTGTGGTTAACTTTTGAGTTAACCGCAGCGGGATGGTAATTAGCATTAGAACTTTCTAATCCTAATGCTAATTAACACTTTGCGCTCCCCATGTTAAGCAAAAGGAGCGCAAAGTACAGTAAGCTCCCCCCGGAAAAGCACAAACTCTGAATAGCTAACGGGTTTTTTAACCCATTAGAGTTCGGAATGTAATATGATCCGCCCACCCTAGGGCAACCAAAGCTAACACTCACACAGCTGAGCGCTAACATTAGTGGGAAGTATGTAATATGGCCCATTGTGTGGGTGGCAAGGTTGTACCGTTAGGTGTCTTGCCCAAGGACACTTACTGGAGAAGTGCTCTGGCTGGGATTCAAACCTGGGTCTCCATGGTTATAGACCAGTGATGTTACCCCTACTCGGTCCAACCGACAATCATAATGCATTATGACCATTAACAATGGTCAAACAATAATCATATTATATGGAGCTGTTATTGACAAGCTGTCAGGGATTCCGGGTGCAGGATATGTGGAGTTCAAGGAGTTCAGATAGGAATGCAAGTCGAGGTCACAAGCCAGGCCAGGATAGGAGAAATACTCGTAGTTAAGGGTCACTTTCCGGGTCATACACATCAGGCAAGAAATACTAGAAAGGAATGCTACACTGGGGAACTGTTCTAATAGCGAAGCGAGGAAGAAGTGGTCTCCTAGGTTTAAATACCCTCCAAGCTCCTCCCTCTGCCCGAGACGCCGATGACGTCATGGACATGTGCCGCAGCCCGGCCGCCATATTGGCGGAGCCTGGGCGCGCGTCCATTCTACGGCCTGCTCTGCGCCTGTAGCCTTGGGCTCCGGCGGAGGCCCGCTGCAGGTGACCCAGGACCTGGTCTCCCTCCTCCCTGGGGAACAGGAACCGCCACAGAAGGTGAGTCGGGTCCCGAGGAACCGCCAGGCGCTCTTGTCGGCCCCAGTCGCACCCTCCCGGGCACAAGCCCGATAAGAAGGGAGCGGCCGGACCAAACGCCGAGGAGCCCGCAACCCTGACATAACCCCCCCCCCGGAAGACGAGGCCTCCGGACACGCAACGGACCCGGACGCCCGGGATGGGAGACATGAAATGCCCGGACAAGGGCCGGAGCCCGGACATAGGAAGCAGGTTCCCAGGAATGCTCCTCAGGATCGTAGCCCACCCAATCAACCAGGTACTGAAGTACACCCCGCCGGAGACGGGAGTCGGATTTGAGCCACCTCAAAAGCATCAGAACCATCGGTAGACACGGGAGGAGGAGGAGGCAACGACCGACAAGTAAAGGAGTTGGCACCAACAGGCTTAAGGAGAGACACATGCACCACCGGATGGAACCGATAACGAGAAGGAAGCTGGAGACGAGCAGCGACTGGACCAATCATGGAAACGATGGTGAACGGCCCGATATATTTCGGACCCAATTTTTTGGATGGACATGAGAGGCGTAGATGACGTGTAGACAACCACACCCTCTGGCCTGCGGAATAGGTTACAGAGGCAGAACGTTGTCGATCAGCATATGCTTTATACACAGTTTGAGCAGCAATAAGGCATTCTCGAGCCTTAAGACATCGCCGGAGAGCCCGTAAACGAGTGGCAACACTGGGAACCGGGGTAACACAAGGCAAATCAGGAAGAGGAGGAGGATGACATCCGTACAGCATAAAAAAGGGGGAACAGCGGGTAGAATCGTGTAATCGAGCATTGTATGCATATTCAGCTGTGCACAACAAAGTATCCCAATTGTCCTGGAGGTACGTCGTGTAGCAACCTAGGTAAGTTTCGAGGGATTGATTCACCCGCTCCGTCTGTCCGTTGGTATGGGGATGATACGCAGTTGATAGATCGATCGATATTCCCAAAGCACGGCAAAAGTGTTTCCAAAAACGGGAAGTGAACTGTACCCCTCGGTCGGACACAATGGATTCTGGAACGCCATGTAAGCGATATATATTCTGTAGAAATAGCGATGCAGTCTGTGCAGCAGTAGGCAAACCTTGAACCGGAGTGAAATGAGCCATTTTAGTCAGATGGTCCAAAGTCACCATAATAGTGGTATAATTGTGTGATGGAGGAAGTTCTACGATGAAATCAACAGTGATGTGCGACCATGGTTGTTTGGGTACCGGAAGAGGTTGGAGAAGACCTACAGATTTCTTTGTGCTATGTTTAGCACGAGCACACACGGAACAGGAGTTTACGAACTTTTCCACATCTTGAGCTAGGGTCGGCCACCAGAAGTAACGTGTTATCAGATCCTTGGTTTTTCTTATTCCTGGATGACCGCTTCCCGGAGTATCATGGAATTGTTGTAACACCGCCAATTGTTCTTGGATAGGGACCAGACATTGCTTGTGTCGTGTTTGGAGTCCGGCTACTTGTGGATGAACGGTAGAATCGGTATGAGAACGCATCTGTTGCATGATAGTCGTAGTAACACCAAGGAATCTAGGGGATGAAAAGGATCGTGTCACCGACAGTTATTGGACATGTCGAAGAAGAGAGGCGTGATAAACATCTGCTTTCTTGTTCTGAGTACCGGGTTTGTATGTCACCTGAAAGTCAAAACGGGAAAAGAACAGCGACCATCTGGCTTGACGTGGATTAAGTCGTTTGGCAGTCCTGAGGTACTCCAGGTTCTTGTGGTCGGTGAAGACCATAAAGGGATAAAGAGCACCCTCCAACAGATGACGCCATTCTGCCAGAGCACATTTTATGGCTAGTAATTCTCTGTCGCTGACGTCGTAATTGATCTCGGCAGGGGTTAACTTCCTGGAGTAATATGCCACAGGATGTAGGGCTCGTTCCGGAGGTCTCCTCTGAGATAGAACGGCCCCGATTCCAATGGACGAGGCATCGACCTCTACTTCATACGGCTGTGAAGGATCAGGTAGAACCAAAACAGGCGCGGTACTGAAACGTTGTTTTAAAGTATCAAAAGCGTGTTGTGCCTCTGCCGTCCAGCTGAATTTGGTCTGTTGTTTGGTCAACACAGTAAGGGGTAGAATAATCGAGGAAAACCCCTGTATAAAACGTCTATAGAAATTGGCGAAACCAATGAACCGTTGGACGGCATTCTTATCAACTGGTACGAGCCAGGTATTAATGGCTGCTACCTTCTTGTGATCCATGGCAATGCGTCCGGGAGTGAACAGGAACCCGAGGAACTCTATCTCTGTAGCTTCGAAGACGCATTTCTCAATTTTTGCATACAGCCGATGGGTTCGAAGACGAGTCAGTACCGTTGCTACATGGCCTCTGTGTTCTGCAAGGGAACAAGAGAAAACAAGGATATCATCCAAGTAAATCACAACATACTGATCCAGCAGATCTCGGAAGATATCATTAAGGAAATGTTGGAATGTGCCCGGGGCATTACAAAGTACAAACGGCATCACCATATATTCAAAATGGCCGTAGCGCGACCTAAATGCTGTCTTCCATTCATCACCTTGTCGCATTCTGACATGGTTGTATGCTCCTTTTAAGTCGATCTTAGAGTAGACGGTTGCCCCCTGGAGACGCTCGATCAATTCCGAGATCAAGGGGAGAGGGTATCTATTTTTAATCGTTATACGATTGAGTTCACGATAGTCAACACAGGGACGAAGACCACCGTCTTTTTTCCCTACAAAAAAGATGCCTGCTCCCGCTGGAGAAGTAGAATGCCGGATAAAACCCTTGTCGAGATTCTCTTGTATATAACCTTTTAGTACCTTCAATTCGGGTTCCGATAGCGGATACAGTCTTCCATAAGGAATAGGTGCTCCTGGTAGGAGTTCGATCGGATAATCGTATGGCCTTCTGGGAGGTAGAACCTCCACACCTTTTTCATCAAAAACATCTGAGAACGAGGAGTAGATTTCAGGAAGAACGGTTTGATATTGTGGTGTCATAATAGTATCCAATACAGTATTCACAACATGAAAACGTGGCAAGAGACAGTGCTGGGTACAGTGGGAGGAAGCAAAAGTGAACGTGCCAGAAGACCAGGAGATTTGAGGATCATGCTGATGAAGCCAGGGAAGTCCCAATATAATCGGGAATAATGGCATGTTAACGATGTCGAATCGTATTACTTCACTATGCCCAGAACCTATGGTCACCTGTAGTGGCACCGTTTCCTTGGTAACCGGCCCGGAGGGCAAAGAAGACCCATCGACAACCTGTATCTGCAAGGGGAAGGGTTTCTTTATTACAAGTGTAGCGCTGTGTTAAAAATCTTGTTGTGGCAGTACCTATTTTTGGCCACAAGATGGAGACTATCGCGATCAGAGATACTGGACATTGGGACTACAATGCCCGGCATGCTTTGCAAGAAGACAGGAAGTGGGTGGGGACTGGACACTTACATCCTCTGCCTTGTGGAGAAAGTTCCAGAGCGCGCCAGGGAAGCAGAGAAAGGAGACGCACTGAGGAGATCGCGAGAGAAACTAGGCCAAAGCCCGAGGGAGACCTGTTATTCCGGTTTGGGTCACTTAGCCTGAGGTGAAGGAGACTCGCCAGAGCCCAGACATTGCTGCAGACCGGCGGAATCGAACGGAGAGCAGGCGGTGAGCTGGACAATCTGCATGAAGTCAGACAACGGATCCGGCCGCTAGTATCCCCAGTCAAAATCCGGAGGAGAGACGTCCTGGGTCAGCGGAGCCTAAAGCCTGCGTCGGATGGGTGAGAGGCCTCCAAGGCTGTTTGTGATTAAAGGTCAAGCTGCTGTTTTCTCTTTAAAGTCCACAGGGCCCCAACTGACTAGTCGAAGACTTTCCTTCATGTAAATCCACTGGCCAGTTGAACAGTACCCGGGTACCACACACATACATATACACCTTTTTTACATTCCGGGACTTAACCTGTGCAGGACTCATCCTGTTACGAATCGGAACAGGGGTTACAGATAAAGATACGTTCCGAATATATTTTTCCTCTTTTTCCGCTGCGCGTTTACCGTAATACGAAGGGATTGTATGTTTGGGGTTTTGTTACGTGTCCCCTTTTCTGAACTATCGGGAAATTGCATTGCTTTTATGTTCGGTAGCGAATATTTTATTTTCCGAAATACGAAGCCTCGTGTTTCGTTTCTTTTCCGCTACGCGTTTTACCGTGATACGAAAATACTGTAATAATACTTGTGAATACCGTGTCATGATATCTGCTCAAATATTTTAGTAAACTATTTAAATGATAAAAACTCACAACTGTGTTGGAGTATATTTATTCCCTAGTGCGGGGAGACTGACCCGTGGTTCATTTTCAGCGGCTCCTCCAGGAGTGAGCGCTACACGTGGGGGCTCGTTTCCGGGATCCAGTCTCTGGAAAAACCGCATCTAAAGGGTTAAATATGGATCCAGACACTGTTGCCGAGTGGTGTGGGGAGCACAGTAGCCAGTCAGAATGTTGTATAGTTATGGATATTCCAGCAGACACTTGGGCTGAAGATCAGATTCGCCAGGCCGTGGCCACGTTAGCACCAGATCATCGGGGGTTAATACTGGACATTAAAAAAAAACCAGATACTTTTCACATGTATGTTCTTCTCGAATGGAGAAAGGGTGTTCCGCCATGTTTTCAGGGCACGAGCGTGAAACTGGCCGAAGAGGTGGAAGTCCAACTAATTAAGCCAAGTACGCCACGCGGCGAATCCGCAAGTGTTTCCGCGCCTAGTCCGCTGGCCATGATAGGGCCTGAATTTATCGTGGCTATTGGAGATCTACTGGCTAAATGTCAGAAAACAAGCCCTCCTCACACTAACTTCGGTTATCGACGGTTAAGAAATTTTACAGGAAACGTACCAACTCCGGCGGGAGAAGAAACCTTTGAAGAATGGGTGGAACAGGCGATGCAGGCTCTGGATGAGTGGGATGTCCCTGAGGCCCAGAAAAAGCAAAGGATCACCGAGAGCTTAAAGGGACCTGCGTCAGAAGCGGTGAGAAACCTAAAACTGAGTAGGAAAGATTGTACTGCTTTGGATTATTTAAACATTCTTGAAGAAGTTTTTGGGCGAACTGAAAAGGCGGCCGAATTGGTATATCAGTACGAACACACCTATCAGAGAAGAGGTGAAAGGATGACCGAGTACATGAGGCGCCTGGATAAGATTCTACACCAGATACTCCTGAAGAAAGGGGCCGAACCGGCCGAAGTAGATAAGATCCGTATAAAACAGATCCTGAGGGGCTCTCAACCTCTAGATCCAGTGATGATGCAGCTGAGAAGCAGAGCAGGTAACCAAGAGTTAAAGTACCTGGAACTGATCCGAGTTGTACGAGAGGAAGAGGCTTTACTAGAAGAGAAATCTTTCAGGCGGGGGGAAAGGGCTTATGCACAACCTGTGAGACATAACGACGGCCTGCAACCTGAAAGCGACTCTCTAGATACCTATGGATCTGACGAGGACGAACAAGAACATCTAGTTGTTTTTAAATCTACAGAGAAGGCTGCCAAAGAGTCGAACCTCCCTGAACAGGGTGAATTGTCCAAGACCGTCAAGAAGGTTCAGGAAGCTCAAGTTGAATTGCAACAAGCGCATGCGGAACTGTGCCGGGTATTGATGAAGGTGACAGAGATGCAGGCAGAAATGCAGAAATTCCTCACAGGTATGCAGACGACGGGAGTTGCTGTGGCGTCTGGTCCAAATTCTTTAACCAAATCTCAACAAGCAACTACGTCTCCGCTCTCTAAGAAGAGATGTTTCGGGTGTGGAGAAATGGGCCATTTCCGCGCACAGTGCAAAGGCCGAAAGCCTGAGAAGGATAGAGTCAAGGGACTGTTGGAAGCCCTGGAAGGACTGTTATCTACCTCACCGGCGGGAAACGCCAGAGGGCACCAGTAAAGGAGCAACCTGAGTGCCCGAGGGTTGAACCCCGCTCCAGAAACCAAGCAAAGACTAAGAGGGCGAGAAGGCCCAAAGCCGAGCCAACTGTAGAGCCTGCCAGGACTGAAAGAGTCACTCCCTTAGCATCCGGGTCTACGTCATGGGGAGGCAATGCACGCCAAAAACCTGCACGGGCCAAGAAAAAGGCCAGGGTACAGCAAACTGCGTCTAAGCGTCCGGATACCGCCACCAAATTTCCCGACCAACTGATAGGTCCTTCTCCTATTGTGCCAATCCAAGTGGAAGGAGTCTACACCAAAGCCCTGTTGGATTCAGGGGCTCAAGTGACATTGATCTACAGAGACTTCTATGAGAAACAATTAAAGCACATTCCTTTGCAAGAATTGAAGGATTTGGAAATATGGGGTATGGGCACTGAGAAACTCCCTTATGACGGGTACCTGCAGGTGAAGTTGGAGATCGGATCTGAAGTCATCGGGCAGTCTGGGGGTTGTGATGCATTGGCTATTGTGTGTCCTCGACCCTCGGGTGCGAACAGAAGCTCCCTGATAGTGGGGACGAATACTGACCTAGTGCGGCGTCTCCTGACGCCTATCGTGTTGGAAGAAGGTTCAACTCAAGGAGTACACCCAATGTTACGTCCGGTCTATCAGAGGATGGCCGAAGAACGAAAGGCACCTGCCGAGGTGGGAAGACTGTGGAGATTGGGTGGAACAGAGAAGGTTCTGCAAGCAGGAGAAGTAGCGAGTTTCCGGGCTTCGGTCAAGTTGAATGGATCGCAACCAGGTCCCTATGTGGTGCTGGGAACCGATTTTGATCATGGGAGTGAAACCGGAGTCGAAGTAATTCCTGAGATAATCTCCACCAAAGCTCTGAAGAGAACACGAGGAAGAGTCTCGGTCAGCGTATGCAATGTGACGGATTCTCCAGTAGTCCTTAAAGCACGAATGCCTATCGGGCAAGTGGAGTCTGCTACACCCCTCTCTACCGATTCAGGAGGGGGAGTGGGTAAAGAGATTCCAGATGAAAGATTCTACCCCAAGGACGCTCCCATTTCACCTGAGTGGAAGAAACGTCTTCAGTCTCAAGTCCTAAGGTGGAAGGAATTGTTCTCAAAAGATGAGTTCGATGTGGGCCTAGCTAAGAGTACTGAGCACCGCATTCGGTTGCAAGAAGATAAGCCGTTTCGAGAAAGATCAAGGCGAGTTCCGCTAGGAGACTTAGATGATCTGCGAGAGCAGCTGAACGAATTACAAAGAACCAAGGTGATTCAAGAGTCCAGGAGTCCATACGCATCTCCCATAGTGTTGGTCCGGAAGAAAAATGGTTCTGTCCGCTTATGCATAGACTACCGCACATTGAACCGGAGAACCATCCCCGATCAATATGCCACTCCTCGGATAGAAGATGCCCTACAGTGTTTGTCTGGAGCAAAGTGGTTTAGTGTACTAGACCTGCGAAGCGGGTATCACCAGATACCAATGCATCCTGAAGACAAGGAGAAAACTGCGTTCATCTGTCCACTGGTGGATTACTGAGGCCTGTAGCGTACGTGAGCAGGAGCCTTACGCCTTCAGAAAAGAACTATCCTACCCACAAGCTGGAGTTCCTGGCCTTAAAGTGGGCAGTGGTGGACAAGTTGAAAGACTATCTGTATGGAGCTGAGTTCGTGATCAAGACGGATAACAATCCTCTTACCTACATCCTTATTACCGCAAAACTGGACGCAACGGGACATCGGTGGTTGGCCGCTCTGTCAGGGTTTTGGTTCAGCCTGAAGTATCGCCCTGGGGTGAATAATCGAGATGCTGATGCGTTATCGAGAAGACCCTATACTACAGAATGGACTCAGTTGACTCCAGACGGGGTGCAAGCTTTGTGTCAAGGAACAGAGCGCCGGGTCAAAGGAGGGATTGAAGCAGAGGCCATAGGAGTTATGGCCGCGGCTGTTCTGGAGTTCTACTGTAACCCTACACAATTGAGGGATGAAAATCTACCTACCTTTTCAAAACAAGACCTGAAAGTGGATCAGGCCAGAGACCCTTTGATTGCATTGACCATAAAGGCCCTAACTGCGAACCAGCGGGAAATTCTGCTGACCAATTCCCCGGATGGAGCCAGATTGGTCTACAAAGAGTGGGAACGGTTGAAGATGTTGGATGGGGTGGTCTACCGAAGGGGCCCCTCAACCAGCGCTGAAGAGACTCAACAGCTATTCCTTCCCACTAAGCATAGAGAAAGTGTGCTGCGATCGTTACATGATGAGCATGGACATTTGGGTGCTGAAAGAACTTTTAAGCTGGTGCGAGACAGATTCTATTGGCCTTGTATGAGAGCTGAAGTGGAAAGTTACTGCCATTCCTGTCTGAGGTGTATTCAGAGAAAGACTCTACCGACCTGAACTGCTCCAATGAGCCATCTGCAGAGCCAGGGACCCATGGATTTGGTGTGCATTGACTTCTTGTGCTTAGAGCCGGATGCTAGTGGGAAAGGGAACATTCTAATAGTGACTGATCATTTCACTCGTTACGCCCAAGCTTTTTCCACGAAAGATCAACGCGCTCCGACTGTAGCCAAGGTGTTGATGGAAAAGTTCTTTGTTCACTACGGACTGCCAAGGAGGATACACTCTGATCAGGGTAGAGACTTTGAAAGCAGACTGGTGGGGCAGTTGTTAGAGCTGTTGGGAATCCAAAAGACCCGAACCACACCATATCACCCTCAAGGTGATGCTCAGCCTGAAAGGTTTAATCGCACACTGCTAAACATGCTGGGGACCTTGTCGAATGTGGAGAAGCAGAGTTGGAGTCGTCACATAGCTACTCTGGTGCATGCATATAACAGTACGGAGAGCGATGCAACTGGATATTCACCGTACCGTCTTATGTTCGGAAGGGAGGCTCGACTGCCGGTTGATTTGGCATTTGGGTTATCCCTAGACCAGACATCAGTAGCTTCCCATAGAAACTACGTGGATAGACTTCGAAAGAATCTGGCTTCTGCGTTTGAACAGGCCCGTTTGACCTCGGGAAACAGGGAGCAAAGAAACAAAAGGAACTATGACCTGAAAGTTCGAATACAAGATCTACAACCCGGTGATAGGGTTCTATTGAAGAACTTGGGTGTTGCTGCGAGACACAAGTTGGCAGATAGGTAGAGTTCCCAGGTTTACATTGTCTGCAAACAACTGCCGGGTTTACCAGTGTATCAGATTCGCCCGGATGGAAAGGCTGGGCCTCTTAAGAACTGGCACCGAAATCATTTGTTACCTTTGAGAGAGGCTGTAAGGATGCCGGTTGGGGACGAATTGCCTCGGCCAAATCCGCCTGTTCCATGTTTGCCTCCTGTTACTCGGTCTCAACAGACCCGGGTTGCCGAAGAGAGCGAAAGAGACAGTGAAGAACAGAGTTATTGTCTAGATTGGATGCGCTCGCCGGAGCCTGAAGAGGTTGTCGTTGTCCCTGAACGGTGGGAGAGTAACTTGAGGCCTGAAGCTCCTGAATTCTTGTTGGAAGTCCCTGAGACTGTTGATATCCCTGAGCCTCTTGAATTTCAGTTGGAAGTCCCTGAGGCTGTGGGGATCCCGGTAGCTCCGGAGGCTTATTCAGGTGATTATAGTTCTATGCCTTCACTGGAGGGATCATACTCTGAAGAAACGTCTGCTCCAGTGATAGAGAGAAGAATTGAGCCAACGCCTATAGTACTTCCACCTGAAGAGGAACTGATTGAGCCAGAACCAAAACGCTCTGTTCGACCGCCCCAACGACTCACCTACGACTCACCAGGACATAGCACTGAAGAGGCCATCACCACGGTGCGGAGGTTGCCCGAAGTGTCTGCTATCCTAGCTGAGGTAGCCCAAAATATGAGTCAACTTGAGGAAGTGTTATTAACTCACTATATGTATGCTGCTGAACCTGTACATGTTATGTAAACTGTATTCAAATATTGTGGAAATGTAATGTAACTGTTGTACCTCCTTGGAGAGACCCAAGAGTTCTAGGAGGGGGAGAGTGTAGCGCTGTGTTAAAAATCTTGTTGTGGCAGTACCTATTTTTGGCCACAAGATGGAGACTATCACGATCAGAGATACTGGACATTGGGACTACAATGCCCGGCATGCTTTGCAAGAAGACAGGAAGTGGGTGGGGACTGGACACTTACATCCTCTGCCTCGTGGAGAAAGTTCCAGAGCGCGCCAGGGAAGCAGAGAAAGGAGACGCACTGAGGAGATCGCGAGAGAACCTAGGCCAAAGCCCGAGGGAGACCTGTTATTCCGGTTTGGGTCACTTAGCCTGAGGTGAAGGAGACTCGCCAGAGCCCAGACATTGCTGCAGACCGGCGGAATCGAACGGAGAGCAGGCGGTGAGCTGGACAAGCTGCATGAAGTCAGACAACGGATCCGGCCGCTAGTATCCCCAGTCAAAATCCGGAGGAGAGACGTCCTGGGTCAGCGGAGCCTAAAGCCTGCGTCGGATGGGTGAGAGGCCTCCAAGGCTGTTTGTGATTAAAGGTCAAGCTGCTGTTTTCTCTTTAAAGTCCACAGGGCCCCAACTGACTAGTCGAAGACTTTCCTTCATGTAAATTCACTGGCCAGTTGAACAGTACCCGCGTACCACACACATACATATACACCTTTTTTACATTCCGGGACTTAACCTGTGCAGGACTCATCCTGTTACGAATCGGAACAGGGGTTACAGATAAAGATACGTTCCGAATATATTTTTCCTCTTTTTCCGCTGCGCGTTTACCGTAATACGAAGGGATTGTATGTTTGGGGTTTTGTTACGTGTCCCCTTTTCTGAACTATCGGGAAATCGCATTGCTTTTATGTTCGGTAGCGAATATTTTATTTTCCGAAATACGAAGCCTCGTGTTTCGTTTCTTTTCCGCTACGCGTTTTACCGTGATACGAAAATACTGTAATAATACTTGTGAATACCGTGTCATGATATCTGCTCAAATATTTTAGTAATCTATTTAAATGATAAAAACTCACAACTGTGTTGGAGTATATTTATTCCCTAGTGCGGGGAGACTGACCCGTGGTTCATTTTCAGCGGCTCCTCCGGGAGTGAGCACTACACAGGTATACAGAAAGCTTCAGCTATTGTTTTATCGAGGAAATTTCCACTCGCTCCGGAATCAACCATCGCGGCTAGGGTTTGCGTCTTCTCTCCCCACTGTAAGACCAGAGGTAACGTCAACAAGGGAGTGCAACCACTTGATGTAGACAGGTGCACGAGACGAAGAAGGGGACTGGAGTTACCTGCTCGACCCTTGTTCTTTTCTGGGCAATAACGTGCGATATGGTTTGGTCGACCACAATAGAGACAGAGGTTATGCAGACGTCGTCAATGTAGTTCTTCGGGGGGAAGACGACCCTGTGCAAAACCGACCTGCATAGGTTCCTCTGGTGTGGGTAATGCCACTTGGTTGCCAGGAGTCATAGCCTGGGGATGAGACATGGGTACATAGGAAGCCGATCTTTCTCTTGTACGTTCACGGAGTCTTCTATCGATCTGGATAGCCAATTGAACCAGGTTCTCCAAAGATGAGGGGACTCCAACCCGTGCGATTTCGTCTTTCAGAGCCTCCGAGAGACCAAGACGGAATTGTCCTATCAAGGCAATATCATTCCATCCTGTTTCACAGGCAAGGCGACGGAAGTCAATGACATAAGCCTCTACCGAACGACAGCCTTGACGTAAGGAACGGAGACCGTTTTCTGCAGTACTGGCCCGGAGTGGATCATTAAACATTGCTGCCATGGTATTGAGAAAAAGCGGCCATGTCTCCATTACTGGGTTCTGAGATCGCAAGAGATTATACGCCCAGGCTTGTGCTTCTCCAGTCAGCAGTGATATAGTAGTACGGATTTTGACGTAATCACTATAATAAGTCCGTGGATTCAGGGAAAAAAGGAGTTTGCAAGAAGTCACAAAGGCCTGGAAATGGTCTTGTCTGCCTGAATACCGTTCCGGCATGGGTATACGAGGTTCTGGAATGTGGGTTACTTCCAATGGGTGGGTAGGTAAGGTGGTTTGGAACGTTAGAAACTGTTCCTGGAGGTGCCGCTGTCCGTTTTGTAGATCTCTCATGGAGCAGGTCAAGGTGTTCACCTGTTGTGACAGGGTGTCCAATGCTCCTGCGACATCGGCGAGCTCCATTTGTGGCTTCGCTATTCTGTCAGGGATCCCGGGTGCAGGATATGTGGAGTTCAAGGGGTTCAGATAGGAATGCAAGTCGAGGTCACAAGCCAGGCCAGGATATGAGAAATACTCGTAGTTAAGGGTCACTTTCCGGGTCATACACATCAGGCAAGAAATACTAGAAAGGAATGCTACACTGGGGAACTGCTCTAATAGCGAAGCGAGGAAGAAGTGGTCTCCTAGGTTTAAATACCCTCCAAGCTCCTCCCTCTGCCCGAGACGCCGATGATGTCATGGACGTGCGCCGCAGCCCAGCCACCATATTGGCTGAGCCTGGGCGCGCGCGTCCATTCTACGGGCTGCTCTGCGCCTGTAGCCTTGGGCTCCGGCGGAGGCCCGCTGCAGGTGACCCAGGACCCGGTCTCCCTCCTCCCTGGGGAACAGGAACCGCCACAGAAGGTGAGTCGGTGCCGAGGAATCGCCAGGCGCTCTTGTCGGCCCCAGCCGCACCCTCCGGGCACAAGCCCGATAAGAAGGGAGCGGCCGGACCAAACGCCGAGGAGCCCGTAACCCTGACACAAGCATGTATAATCTCAACGTTCAGAAGCTGTTGGGTTTTCCCCTACATTGTATATGTGCAGCATTTACTCCAAAAGGTCTATGTTTCATTGGTGTGAAACTGACCTGGATACAGCTCCAAGGTGCAAGAGTGACTCCTGAGCGTGGTGAATGACCATACTACTTGATGAAATAGGAGAGAATCCATAAAGAAGGTGGAGGCTTCATTTACAAGAATACTTTAATATCCATTCTTTACACCATTACCACTATATAGATATAGCAGCCATGTACACCTACATAAAAAGGATTCATTTTTATTAAATCATTTTTTTCAGGGGTTACTCACCGGTACTCAGTACCGGCACCTCACCACCAGCCCAAACTAACAGGAGAGAGCATGATGCTCCTCCCTCCTCTTGCAGTGGCAGGCAGAGAATGGGAAGCGTTCGGCAGCTCATATTGCTCCTGAACACTTCCGATTTTCAGGAGTGTATGTAGGAACGGATAACCCCCCTCTTCTCCCAGTAAGTGACAAGAGAGGGCTGGTTAAATAAAATCTCCCCTCTGTTTCTTCAGTGCCCCAGCTCTGGCAGATGTGTGTAAACATGCTGCACCCCCCTCTCTCTGCAGCCGCTGAAACTTTGAACAGCATGGGGAGGGGGGGGGTGCAGCATGTTTACACACACATCTGCCAGAGCTGCGGATTGTCAGGCAAGCGGTGTGATCAGAGGAGCTGGCACTGTAAGGCGGTACGGGTGGCCACTTAAGAGCACAAGACCAGGAGGGGGTGGAAAAAAAATCTGAATCCCTGGTCACTTGCCTTGACAGGGATCCAAATTTTTAAACTATCTGCCTGGCGCTGTGTCCCTGCTGCTCCTTCTCTAAGATGCAGCCAGTGCCCAACGAGTTGCATTGTATCTGCCACGTCAGAGAGCAGACTGCCCTGCGGTGCTGGATACAGAACCCTGAGCTCTCTCTCTGATGATGTTCCTCCTTGCTGGTGCCTGGCCCCCTCTGATGATGTCAAGAGGAGGGTGTGCCAAAAGACGTCTACACTGCCGCCCTACCCCCAATCTCCCCAGCAGTTCCAGACAGTGTGTGGTGCGCCCTGGAAGGTGAGAATGTGGAAATTTAAGTCCTGGCTGCATTGCTCTGCAGGAACACAGTGAAAGGCAGGCCTCAGAACAAAGAAAAAAAAACTGCTGCTGCTTCCAAATACACTTCAAAACAGCATTTAAAAATATCAGCTCTGGCAACACAGGTATATTCACCTGGTCCTGCTGTTAGCACCATGTGGGGGTGTTCTCAAGGTCAAACACGCTCTCATTGGAGTCCTCCAATATTATTCAAACAGTAATTGGCAGATAGTGGAGTTTCATTGCTGTGGAGCTCATACACACTGCGCATTACTGTGAGTTTCATTGCTGTGGAGCTCATACACTCTGCGCATTACTGTGAGTTTCATTGCTGTGGAGCTCATACATACTTCAGCAAAACTGTGAGTTTCATTGCTGTGGTGCTCACAAATGCTAGGGGACTATCCACTCAGTGCCAGCGTTGCAAAAAAAAAAAAAACAACAACAAAGAAACAGGTAACTGCACTGCAATACGGATTTTTCTTGCAACAGAGGCATTTAGTGGATAACCCCCATAGGGTTACAACAATAGTTGTAGTTCATTTAAGGAACACAGTATTAAAAAATATGGTTCCCTTTTATAGTGTCTTCCTTTAAGTGAGCTACAACTATTGTTTATTAGGACATGAAATTATCATAATAATCCGTTTTTCCCCAGACGTGAGAGTACCCCCACCTATTTTTCCAGAAAAAAAACACTGGGTCATACTCATGCACTACAAGGCAAAGGCAAACCCCTAATACATATCCATTAACTTACAAACTAATGGCATATAGTGTGCTAGATCACTGCTTTACTCTGCAATGCATATTAAAAATTCAAGTATTAAAGAATACTTTTTATGCATAACATGTATAAATATCATTGCAACCAGTCGTGCAACATTTCTATGAGCAAGCTATTATATAGAGGTTTTCCCACTAGCTGCCGTTGTTTAGTTGTTGCAAACAACAGTGAAACTCACTGTTATAGCAACCACAATAAACGTCTGTCATCCGGAAAATGAGCAGAAGGCACATTTTAATTTGCAACAACGCTAAACATTGGCACTTAGTGGATAATGCCTTATGAATTAATTCAAGGATCTCTTGCTTTGTATTTCCTCTGCCTTTTCTTTACTCCCTGTTGTCCCATCTGCACTATTGAGGATAATTCATAATTTGTTTATGTATTTACTAAGATGTAGGGAGCTAGTCTTTCTTTTATGTATTCAAGCACAAAGCCTAGCACCCTACATATAATCTGTCCTCCAGTGTTTCCCCGAATTCAGTGGAATTGCCCTCTGTACTTCTCCCAAACAGATATGAGGCATGGGATGCTGTCAATTTATGCATGACCGATGAACAGGATTAATATAGAGAAATATTCACCCCTTGCACGAGGGTTGCCTTGACAAACATGACAAGCATTTTTAATCTTTAAATCCAACAAAGCATTCATTCCCATTTACACCGGATTCTGTCTGCAAGGGATGATCACAAAGAAAAAAATAGATGAATGGAAATGAAAGCACTCTTAACCCAGCAGAATGATGGAATGAGGCAAGGTAGGCATCAAGGGTACATTTTTTGGATAGCTGTCACATTATGGCTTAAAACCACACCAGTGGCAGCTGCAAACTAACGTCATATATGTAACTGGAAATTTATTGAACTTAATCTCTGAATGGTCTGAGAAAGCTGGGATGTTCATTAATCTCTCCTGTTGAGTTTATTACAATGTCATGTATCGGAAAGATGTCCAGTAGATTGATGGCAGCAAATTTTAAGGTTATTATTGCTAGCTACATTAATCAAGCAGCAAGTAGAATTATTTGAAATGTTGCTAAAAAAGATTAAGTTATCCCTCATAAGTGTTCTCTGTTTTAACTTTGCTTTCCATTCCCTACCCTTCCTGTGACTTGATTTAGTCAGGCCCCCCTACAGCGTTTCTTACTAGACATGTGCAATTAGCACTGTAACAGATTGCATTTTGTCCGAATTTCTGGCAATTCATTGATTTGGAAGTATTGTGTATTATGCCGTAACATAATAACGAAACAAAAGCAAATGTATACATAACAAATCAACTCGTTTAGCTATGGTGGTTGAAACTAGTTGGAGGGAAGCAAAGGTGAGTATTTGTACTACATACACTATATATAGTTACACACACATATCCCCGATATTCAGACAGATATCTCCATCTACATAGACTTACACACACAAATATATATACCATTGCCCATATAGATGGGACACTCAGATTTACCTCTCTACCCCTGACATCTCTCCCCCTGTCCTTTCCAAAGTCAGTGACTGCTTATCTGGCATCTCCTCCTGGATGGCCTCCCACCACCTAAAGATCAACATGATCAAGACTGAGCTCCTACTTATTCCTCCCTCCAATGCCTCTCCACCTCCTGACTTCTCTATCACGGTGGAGGGTATCACCATCTCCCCATCAAATCAAGTTCGCTGTCTTGGAGTTACACTTGACTCTGCTCTTTCCTTCATCCCCCACATCCAGTCTCTTTCTTCCTCCTGCCGATACCAACTGCGTAATATTTCCAGAAGTCTGCCATTTCTTACCGCTGTCACCACAAAACAACTCATACACGCCCTGGTAATCTCCCGATTTGACTATTGCAATAATCTCTTATCTGGCCTCCCTCTGTCCCGCCTCTCCCCCCTACAATCCATCCTGAACGCCTCCGCCAGGCTAATTCACCTCACCCGCCGCTCTGTCTCTGACGCTCCCCTCTGCGAGTCCCTTCACTGGCTCCCCATCCACTGCAGAATTAAGTTCAAAATCCTTATCCTTACCTACAAAACCCTCACTAACTCAGCTCCCCACTACCTGTCCTCACTAATCACCAAATACACCCCAGCCCGCTCCCTAAGGTCAAACAGTGACCTGCGCCTAGCTTCTCCCCGCATCACCTCTTCCCATGATAGACTGCAGGATTTCTCACGTGCAGCCCCCACTCTCTGGAACGCTCTCCCTCGTACTGTCAGACTTTCCCCTAACTTCTCTTCCTTCAAACGCTCCCTTAAAACGTTCCTATTTAGGGAAGCCTACCACCCGACTCACTGACGCAACCATCAATCACTCTCACCTTGCAGTCCTCTCCTCCTGTTTCCAACCCCAACCCTCCTAGATTGTGAGTTCCTACGGGAATAGGGCCCTCAACTCCTCCTGTACTGTTTGTCAAATGTTGTTCAATGTATTGTATTGTAACCCTGTCTATACTGTGCCTATTGTACAGCGCTGCGGAATATGGTGGCGCTTTATAAATAAAGAATAATAATAATAATAATAGATACATGAAGACATATATCTATATATATATATTGTTAATTGGAAGATAAAGTATTGTACACTAGAGGCCCAGTTCCAACCTAGGCGTTAATGGACAGTCGCAAATGGAAAAAACATGCACAAGCCGTCTTCCATTTGCAGCTCGCTTTTAACACTAGTAGCTTGACTGAGCCGCTTTGTCAGCAGCTCGAGTTGTAATACTTGTGAGTTTCTGCCGCTGCTATTATCAGCTCAAGGAGTTCAAAGGACTCCATGGTGCCAGGCTCGACCCCAATGGAGCTGTACAGAAGCTCGGGTGAATGGGGGAAATTCTTGGGCGACGAAAGGATTTAGGGAACTATCAGGGTTATTCAGAGAGAGGTGAAACTCAGGAGAATGACTGGAGAAGTGAAACTTCTAGGTCAAAATAGCCAAACCAGAAAAAGTCTCCCATTTATCTCACTTTCCAAATTGGCTATTTTGACCTAGAATTTTCACTTCTCCAGTCATTCTCCTGGTTTTCACCACTCTCTGAATAACCCTGTATGTGTTCAGCTATGCATGAAGAAAGGGATTGACGGATTGCGGTGTTCTCTTCTCCAAAGGATCCGAGGTGACTAAGGGATTTTTTTAGTGGTTTAAATGGATTTGTTAAGTGACATCACTTAACACCAGGGTTTAGAAGTTGTTATTCATTGCTTAATAACAACCGACACAGGTGACGTTCAAGCAAGGTTGGAATAGCTCATACTTCATCTACTACCTGCACATTAACTGCTCCTATATAAAATTTGGCAAACTGCCTGCTTTCTGATTAGCCAAATGGCCCTGAAAGGTCCCGTGCGCTGAATTTCAGTGTCCGGTTACATTTCAGCGTCTTTTCGGACTTCGCTGGATAACCCCTTTAGGCAGTTACCAGCGGCAGCAGTCTTCTGCTTCTTCTAGCAGATGTTGTCAATGGACTGAATGTTGACAAGAGTGCTTAAAACATTGAGAGGCACTGCCTGATTAGCACTGCACACTGCTGTGCATTGAAGTCTGAAATCCCAGAAAAGCTGCCCAGCATTGGGTGACTGAAAGCCTTCCAGTCAGAAGAAAGCCTCTGCACATTGGAAAGCTGTCACAACAACCTGCCAGGGCATCAGAGAGGGGCTCGGGGGTATAACTCTGCTAACAATAGCCATTTAAATAAAATTAAATAGTCACGGGGCATAGACTTTCCTTTCAAAAGTCAGTGACTGTTTATCTGGCATCTTCTCCTGGATGGCCTCCCACCACCTAAAGATCAACATGTCAAAGACTGAACTCCTACTTATTCCTCCCTCCAATGCCTCCCCACCTCCTGACTTCTCTATCACGGTGGAGGGTATCACCATCTCCCCATCAAACCAAGTTCGCTGTCTTGGAGTTACACTTGACTCTGCTCTTTCCTTTAACCCCCACATCAAGTCTCTTTCCTCCTCCTGCCGATACCAACTGCGTAATATTTCCAGAATTCGGCCATTTCTTACCGCTGTCACCACAAAACAACTCATACACGCCCTGGTAATCTCCCGACTCGACTATTGCAATAATCTCTTATCTGGCCTCCATCTGTCCCGCCTCTCCCCCCTACAATCCATCCTGAACGCCTCCGCCAGGCTAATTCACCTCACCCGCCGCTCTGTCTCTGCCGCTCCCCTCTGCGAGTCCCTTCACTGGCTCCCCATCCAGTGCAGAATTAAGTTCAAAATCCTTATCCTTACCTACAAAACCCTCATTAACTCAGCTCCCCACTACCTGTCCTCACTAATCACCAAATACACCACAGCCCGCTCCCTAAGGTCAAACAGTGACCTGCGCCTAGCTTCTCCCCGCATCACCTCTTCCCATGATAGACTGCAGGATTTCTCACGCGCAGCCCCCACTCTCTGGAACGCTCTCCCTCGCACTGTCAGACTTTGCCCTAACTTCTCTTCCTTCAAACGCTCCCTTAAAACGTTCCTATTTAGGGAAGCCTACCACCCAACTCACTGACGCAACCATCAATCACTCTCACCTTACAGTCCTCTCCTCCTGTTTCCAACCCCAACCCTCCGAGATTGTGAGTTCCTACGGGAATAGGGCCCTCATCTCCTCCTGTACTGTTTGTCAAATGTTGTTCAATGTATTGTAACCCTGTCTATACTGTGCCTATTGTACAGCACTGTGGAATATGCTGGCGCTTTATAAATAAAGAATAATAATAATAATAGACTATCCATTTAACTGCAAAAAACAAAACACCAGCAAAACTTAAAAATATGTTCATCCAACAGCAAGATCTGCATAAATGACTACAGTTTCCAAAAACATATAGCATATTCTGATGATTAGTTATGAACACAGCCGGCACACTTGGTCCATGAGGCTGCCAGCCCAGTTGTAACAGTAGACACATGCATAGTTTAATTAAAGCCCTGAGTGACTATTCAAATGTCCCATCAACAGTCATTACCAGTCAAGTGAAATCCTTTAATTGACTATTAGTATCAAATGCAAGATGTAGTCATTAAATAAAATAACTTTTTAAATCATGTTCATAACATGCCAAGAGCAAAAGTATGGCATTTAATGATTCAAATGACAGTCACAGGGAACTATCAATAGAAATCTTGCTGAATGCAAATACAGTGGTTTAAATTTAAACTTTAGTCAGAATGGAGCATATTATATGTATTATAATATAGTTTTCTTTCTGAGTGGTTGGTTGGTTGAAATGAGCGAACAATTTGCATTTATCTGTTTAGTAGACATGCGCATGGCAAAAAAAATAGTTTCGGACAAAAATGTTTTGTCGGAAATGGAATTCGTTCATATACTGTTTTATTTTGTTCTGTTATTCTGGATTATTTCAATTCGATTTGGATGGCTTAAAAAAACAACCTGTTTAAGTAGTGTTAAATTAGGGTTAGATGAGGGTTAATAATAATTATCATTTCGGCTTATTTCGGTGCACTTCGGCAATTTGTACATAGGAATCATTCATTGGTTCCCTATGGGCTTGCCCAAGCCACTGTGCTGCCTGGAGCGAAGGAGGAAATGCTGCCCCCCCCCGAAAAAAACACAAACACGTGACATGTATGAGCGCATCACAGAGCTCCACAGCAACAAACCTCACAGCAATGTGCGGTGTGTATGAGCGTATCGGAGCACCACAGCAATAAAACTCACAGTAATGTGCGGTATGTATGAGTGTATCACTGAGCACCACAAGAATAAAACTCACAGTAATGTGCGCTGTGTATGACCGTAACACTGAGCTGCACAGCAATAAACCTCACAGCAATGTGCGCTGTGTATGAGCTTATCACAGAAATCCACAGCAATAAAACCCACAGCAACGTACCGATAAATTGATATGCTGGGTGTGTGAATTAACTGTCAGTTTATTCACCCCCCCAGCATATCAATTGTCTGCCATTTTATTAACCCCCCCCCCAGGCAGTGTCAAAACACACACACATTACAAATGGTAGGATATTATGGTATAGAAACATTTATGCATACGTGGAAGAAATCTTTAATAATAAAAATATATTTTTTATATTATAAGTTTATTTTCATAGTGATCACTATATTTCATTTTTATAATTTTAGATGAATATGTTTTCACAATAAATATCTGAGAGTGGTGTTAAATCAGACGGGTAGTCGTTGCACTCATTACAACTTCTTCTTGTGTATTGATGGGTGCACTGCCAGCTTTGTGTCCTGGTATCATTGCAGAGATTGAGGGGTTAATAAATATGTCACCCTGCCTTCTTCACCATGGCCACCTATTTATTTATTAATTCACCCGGTAAATTGGATGAGGCAGGGCAGGCACACATTTTGGGTGACGTGAGCTATCATTAATTATAGGTATCATTGCAGAGATTGAGGGGTTGATAAATATGTCACCCTTCTTCACCATGGCCAGGGGCGGACTGACTGAGGAACCGCCGCCCACACCAGCGCTTACATACCATCCCTCATTTATACCGAGACTGGGACAGGCTGGCTGCCGGCACATACATGGCTGGTGGGTAAGCTGGCTGGTCCAGGGCCCAGCAGACAGACACTGTACTGGGCTGCCGTGCCTGTGAGGATCCGCCTGCCACGCGTCTGCCACGCTCGCTCCCGTCTGGACGCATGCGTGCGGAGGGGGCACGGTCAGCATCACTGCCTCAATGTATCCATGAGCCGACCCGCCATAGATGCTGCCGTAGTGCAGGCGCTGACAACAAATAGTGCAGCGGCGATGGTGGGGCGGGCGGCGCAAAAATTTGCTGCTGTCAAATTTTTACCGCCTGGAGCAAGTGCTCCACTCTGCTCCATCGTCGGGCCGACCCTGCCTATGGGACGATTTCCCTGAGCAGTATTACATACTGCCTGTTAAAACGGAGACGCTAAGGAGGAAAACCTGTGCCTGCAGGTTTCTCCTTAGCGTCTCCTTTTTAGCTCCATATTGTGGGGCAGGTGCTAAATAGTGATGAGCCGAAAACCCCCGTGTTCGGTTCACATTCGAACTCGAACAATTTCAAAGGTTCGGGTTCGAATGCGAACACGAACCGAACTCAATGCAAGTCAATGGGACTTGAAAGTTCGATTTTTAGAGTGCCCTCCAAGAGGGCATATATGCAAGATATTTGCCATAAAAGGTGTATGGGGGTCTGGGTAGTGCCCTGGGGGACAGGAAACAAGGACAAAAAGTTTTTTAAAAAAAAGTTTTTAAAGGAACAGTGAGTTTTCCATGAAATAAAGGTTAAGAATAAAAACAAAAAATTCCTTCAAATATCGTGCCTAAGAGGTCCCCATAACCTGCCCGTGAAGTGGCGGATTTGTAGGATGTATAGAAACATTTAAAAACAAAAAAATGACATTTCAAATGATGGTAAATGGTTTTCCTTTAATCTATTCATAAACAACTGCTCGGGGCGGCAGCCTGTATGAAAAGAGGAGACGATTTACGACACGCAGAACAAGTTTAGTGATTTTTTGGGCTAAATTATGGTGAAACTTATGCAGGCTTTGGATGAAAGTAACAATAGGTGCTTTAAAATTGGGCCTTTAGTGTCGGCAACAGTGCCGTCACACCGTAAGCCCTCTGTGGTATTGTTGAAGAGTGCAGGGTTGGACCCTGCGGTCAAATATTAAAATGATATGAATCTGGTATAGGCGTCAGTGGCAGTGCACCCAAATATTGTGCCTTTGGTGGCAGCAAGTGCATTCACACCGTAACCCCTCTGAGGTATTGTGGAAGAGTGCAGTGGTGGAGGTTTTGGTAATGCAGAAGAGATCCCCGATCTATTCAGTTACATCAGCAGCTATAACAAAACTGGGTCAGCAATGTTTAGGCACTTGTATTGCGCTACTGTATATGGTGAGAATCGGCGCACACCAGTAGTAACAGGAAGCAAACAGAACAGGCAGGGAATACACTGAGAGAATAGTCAAATGGCAGGCAAAGTCGGCAACAGATCGGATCCTCAGAACAAGCAGGGTCAGTAACAAGTATACAAACTGATTCGGTAAGCTAGCGATGCGGGAATAAAGGCTGAGACACACTGAGCGTGTAGCGATGCAAAGCGTAGCGAAGCGAAGAGAAGCAAACATTTTGCAGGCTTGACTTCACTCCGCTCCGCCTCGCAGCGTGTCTACACTGCATTACGTTTGCTTCTCACCGCACTGGACAGGAATCCACTAACTAAATAAAAATGTACACACAAAACAGTTTTATTTTCACAAAGCACATGTTACATAGGCAAAAAAAAGTTTCTACTGAATAAAATACATCAAAAATTACTGTTAATTTAATAGGAATAGTATAAAAATATTAAAAAAGGTAACCCCTGATCATATATATTATAGGGTCACGGAGCGCTGTGTATAGAGTAGGGATGCATTGATACCACACACATACAGTTGTGTTCAAAATTATTCAACCCCCAATGCTGTAAAGGGTTTTAGGGCACTGTTGAAACGCTACCTGGTCGTGGCAGAAAGAAGATGCTGACTTCGACTGCTGTGCGCTACCTGAAGCGTAGAGTGAAGAAAAGTCCCCGTGTGACTGCTGAGGAACTGAGAAAAGATTTGTCAGATGTGGGTACTGAAGACTTTCAGCTCAGACAATACGGCGCACACTGCGTAATGAAGGCCTCTATGCCAGAAGTCCCAGGCGCACCCCCTTGCTGTCTCCAAAGAATAAGAGGAGTCGACTGCAGTATGCCAAAAGTCATGTGGACAAACCACAGAAGTTTTGGGATAGTGTTCTGTGGACTGATGAAACAAAATTAGAACTGTTTGGGCCCATGGATCAATGCTATGTTTGGAGGAGGAAGAACAAGGCCTATGAAGAAAAGAACACCTTGCCTACCGTGAAGCATGGCGGGGGGTCAATCATGCTTTGGGGCTGTTTTGCTTCTGCAGGTACAGGAAAGCTTCAGCGTGTGCAAGGTACCATGAATTCTCTTCAGTACCAGGAGATATTGGATGACAATGTGATGCAGTCCGTCACAAACCTGAGGCTTGGGAGACGTTGGACCTTTCAACAGGACAATGATCCAAAGCATACCTCCAAGTCCACTAGAGCATGGTTGCAGATTAAAGACTGGAACATTTTGGAGTGGCCATTGCAGTCACCTGACTTAAATCCGATTGAGAACCTCTGGTGGGACTTAAAGAAAGCAGTTGCAGTGCGCAAGCCTAAGAATGTGACTGAACTGGAGACTTTTGCCCATGACGAATGGGCGAAGATACCGGTAGATCGCTGCAAGACACTTGTGTCAAGCTATGCTTCACGTTTAAAAGCTGTTATAACTGTAAAAGGGATGTTGTACTAAGTACTAAGATTGAATGTCACTTGGGGGTTGAATAAAACTGATAATGATGTGAGCACAGAAAAGACATTTGTGGTTATTTCATTATAAATGTTATGTTATATTTGTCTGACCTACACGTGCCTCTTTGATTTATTTGTAAGCAAGATGACTGAATGATCAAAATCAATGTCAAACTGGCCAAAACACTCAATTTCAGTGGGGGTTGAATAATTTTGAACACAACTGTACATATACGAATACATCAACACGCAGATATATATATACACCCACAGACGTCAGACCATATATACACATACACACATGGGGGGTGGCATGTGGACAATCTCAACTAAATGCGCCCCCCCATTTGGCTGATTCCTCCAGAAGAAATGTTGAACCCGACAGAGCAGAGAATATATATATTATTCTCTGCTCTATCAGGTTCCATATTTCTTCTGGAGGGATCAGCCAAATGGGGAGGGGGGGGCAATTAGTTGCCAAAATGTGTGTGTAATACAAGTCTGGATATATATATTTAGAAGAATATAGATCTATATCTTATCTATATATATATATATATATATCATACCTGCCATTACCCTCCCCTATAAATTTGCAAAAAATCTACACAAAAAAAAAACACTGCCTGAGACCCCGAGCAGTCCACATGTCACCCCCCCCTCTACCTGGCTGACTGTATCTAATATACAGTGGTAAGAAAAAGTATGTGAACCCTTTGGGATTACGTGGAGTTTTGCATGAATTGGTCATAAAATGTGCTCTGATCTTCATCTAAGTCACAACAATTTGAAAAACACAGTCTGCTTAAAATAATACAACACAAACATTATATGTTTTCATGTGTTTATTGAACATAACATGTAAACATTCACAGTGCAAGGTGGAAAAAGTATGTGAACCCCTAGCCTAATGACTTCTCCAAGAGCTAATTGGAGCCAGGAGTGAGCCAACCTTGAGTCCAATCAGTGTGATATTATTGGATGTGTTGCTGAAAGCTGTCCTGCCCTTTAAAAACACACACCAGTTTTGGGTTTACTGGTTTCAAGAAGCACTGCCTGATGTGAACCATGCCTCGCAGAAAAGAGCTCTCAGAAGACCTACGATCGAGAATTGTTGACTTGCATGAAGCTGGAAAGGGTTACAAAAGTATCTACAAATCCTTGATGTTCATGTGTCCACGGTAAGACAGACTGTCTACAAATGGAGAAAGTTCAGTACTGTTGCTACTCTCCCTAGGCGTGGTCGTCCTGTAAAAGATGACTGTGAGAGCACAATGAGGTAGAGAAGAATCCTAGAGTGTCAGCTAAAGACTTGCAGAAATCTCTGGCATATGCTAACATTTTTGTTGACACATCTACAATAAGGAACACATTAAACAAGAATGTAGTACATGGGAGGACACCACAGAGGACGCCATTGCTGTCCAAAAAGAATATTGCAGCACGTTTGAAGTTTGCAAAAGAGCACCTGGATGTTTCACAGCACTACTGGCAAAATATTCTGTGGACAGATGAAACCAAAATTGAGTTGTTTAAAAAAAACACACAATACTATGTGTGGAGGAAAAAAGGCACAGCACACCAACAACAAAACCTCACCCCCACTGTAAAACATGGCGGAGGGAGCATCATGGTTTGGGGCTGCTTTGCTGCCTCAGGGTCTGGACGGATTGTTGTCATTGATGGAAAAATGAATTCCAGAGTTTATCAAGACATTTTGCAGGAAAACGTAAGACCATCTGTCCGCCAACTGAAGCTCCGTAGAGGATGGGTGATGCAACAAGACAATGACCCAAAGCATACAAGTAACTGAAACAGTTTTGTGAAGAGGAGTGGTCCAAAATTACTCCAGATCGTTGTGCAGGTCTGATCTGCAACTACAGGAAATGTTTGGTTGAGGTTATTGCTGCCAAAGGAGGGTCAACCAGTTATTAAGTCCAAAGGTTCACATACTTTTTCCACCCTGTGCTGTGAATGTTTACATGTTCTGTTCAATAAAAACATGAAAAAATATAATGTTTGTGTTGTATTATTTTAAGCAGACTGTGTATTTCAAATAGCTGTGACTTAGATGGAGATCAGAGCACATTTTATGACCAATTCATGCAAAACTCCACGTAATCCCAAAGGGTTCACATACTTTTTCTTACCACTGTATATAATACATTCAGCAAGGTAGAGAAAGAAAAAAAAAAGTTTTATTTTATGTTCCCGGGGACATTTAAAAATGTCCTCGGATTAAATTTTTTTAGAAATGTGTCACCTTACCTTAGCCTGGTGGTAAGTGGGGGCTCCCTGGATCCTGGTTGTGGGGGGGGATCTGCCATGGCTGCAGGTGCAGTGGCTCCCTCCCTGCGCCGCCTGTCTCTGCCACATGCACCCGGGCGGCTAGCCAGCACAGTCGCAGCTCTGTCATCCGGCGGCCGCATGCTCCTCAAGGGGATCCTTGGGAGGCCCCCGCAGGCTGCCCTCTACAGTGCTTGATTAGATGGCCGTGTCTGCCTGATGTTTTAGTAACAAGAATGTTTTATCATATAGGCTTCAATGTGAAAAACATTCCCGTTTTAATGCAATATCTAATAAACCGTTGCTTATAATATTCTGCAGTAAAGAGTCTCTTTATTTCTAGATTTTTTAGTATTTTTTAAACTTTTTTCAAAAAAAATTAGAACTTTTGGCGAACGTCCCAAAAAGTTCGAAGTTCGCGAACTTTCGAACAGCCGATGTTCAATTCGAACTCTGAACAGATCCGAACCAAACGATCATCCCTAGTGCTAAATTAGCAGCCTTCCCCGTAATGCAGCGCTAAGCTTGAGTCCATAGGACTCCATTGAGGCTTTGACTGCTGGTCACATGACCTGTAGGATCTCACCTGCAAGATCCTGCAGGTCAGCAGACTGATCGCGGCGGGAGACTGGGGACTTTTCTCCCAGTCTCACTCTGCTCCAAGCGGCAAGAAGAGGCGGATCGGGCCATCGTTCTCACCGTGGGAGGGGAGGTGAGTATGTTATTTTTGGGGGGATTTGAAGCTGGTGATAACTAATTCTGCAGAAGCGGAATCAGCACCAGCTCCATGCTGTGGTTAACTTTTTAGTTAACCCCAGCAGGACAAAATTAGCGCTAGCGTTTGTAATCCAAATGCTAATTAACTTTTTGCCCTCCCCACGTTTAGCAAATGGAGCACAAAGTACAGTAAGCAGACGCTGAAAAGCGCAATCTCCGACTCGCTAAAGGGCCTCTTAACCTAACGTTAATGCTCACAGAGCTGAGCACTATTGTTAGCATTAAGAATGTAATATTGCCGAAAGTGTGCCGAACTGCACTATATTTCGTTGTCAATTGGCCTGTGGTGCTGAATCTATTGGACTTTTAAATATGGATGAGCCGAACACCCCCCGAGTTCGGTTCGGGCCCGAACCCGAACTTCCCAAATGTTCGGTTCCGAACCCGGACCCGAACTCGAACTCAATGCAAGTCAATGGGGCTGAAAATTCGGATTTTAGAGTGCCCTCCAAGATGGCATATATGCTAGATATTTGCCATAAAAGGTGTGTGGGGGTCCAGGTAGTGACCTGGGGGACAGGAAATAAGGTCAAAAAGTAAAAAAAGAAACGTTTTTAAAGGGACAGTGAATTTTCCATGAAATAAGGGTTAAAAATAAAAACGAAAAATTCCTTCAAATATCATGCCTAGGAGGTCCCCATAACCTGCCCGTGAAGTGGTGGATTTCTAGGATGTATAGAAACACTTAAAAACAAAAAAATGACGTTTCAAATGACGGTAAATGCTTTTCCTTTAATCTATCCATAAACAACTGCTTGGGGCGGCAGTCTGTATGAAAAGAGGAGACATTTTCGTACACGCAGAAAAAGTTTACTGATTTTTTTGGCTAAATTATTGTGAAACTTATGCAGGCTTTGGATGAAAGTAACAATAGGTGCTTCAAAATTGGTCCTTTAGCATCCCCAACAGTGCCGTCACACCGTAACCCCTCTGAGGATATGAATCTGATACAGGCGTCAGTGGCAGTGCACCCAAATATTGTGCTTTTGGTGCCAGGCCTGCAAGTACTATCATACAGTAACCCCTCTGTGGTATTGTGGAAGAATGCAGGGGTGAACCTTGTGGTCCTATAATGAAAACTTTTTTATCTGTTAATGGACGTCAGTGCACCCAGATAGTGTGCCTTTGGTGCCAGGCCAGCAAGTATCATCATACAGTAACCCCTCTGTGGTATTGTGGAAGAGTGCAGGGTGGACCATGTGGTTCTATATTGAAAAGATATGATTCTGGTCAAGGCGTCAGTGCACCCAGATATTGTGCCTTTGGTGCCAGGCCAGCAAGTATCATCATACAGTAACCCCTCTGTGGTATTGTGGAAGAGTGCATTGTTGGACCCTGCTGTTCAAAAAATTAAAATGATATAAATCTGGCACAGGCGTCGAGTGTGTCACGTCCTGGGTCTCTGGCGCCCCCTCTGGCTTCTATGGATATTGCATCCAAGTTCTGGACCTTTGGTTCACGTTCAAGCCTGGACCTCACCTGGACTCAATTGTTTAAGTGGACTCTGTATAAAAGCAGGCATCGCCCAAAGAAGGGCGCTGCCTCATTTTGGTATCACTCTGATCCTAGCCTCCAGATTATCCTTGTTCTCAGTTTGTTCTGTATTCCTAGTCTTGATTCAAGCCTCACTGTGATTCTAGCTTCATTCTGATCCTGATCCTGCTTCAGTGTACTCAGCTCATGCATTCATGTTCAGGTCTGTCTTGCTTAGGTGATGTTTGCATTTAATATATCCTTTCTTCGTTCTTCTGTCTATATTCAGGTCTATGTTCTTGGTTCAAGTTCATGTCTAATATTCATGTTTTCTCTAGTTTAAATCCGGTTTATGTTCTTGCTTATGTTGCTCTAGTATTTAGCCCTCTCATGTTGTTGCTTTTTGTTTAGCTATCTGTTTCATGCATTTCGTTCTGATCTGGTTCTATGTTTTGGTATTTGTATCTCAGTATTTTAGTTTATTTCTAGTGCTCAGGTCTTTAGTTTCATGTGTGTTTTTCTTGATCCTTGCTGTTTATATACTTTACTGTTGTAAATAAATCCCTTGTTTTTGTTTATACATTCATGGGTCATGTCTGTTAACTGCTCAAGTAGCTCACACCCCTTCTGTGCCATGTCAGGTCAGGCCCACCGTCACAGAGTGCAGCCAAATATTGTGCCTTTCATGGCAGCAAGTGCATTAACACCGTAACCCTTTTGTGGTATTGTGGAAGAGTTCAGTGCTGGAGGTTTTGTGCATGCAGAAGACATCCCCGAGATATTCCGTTACGTCAGCATCAGGGGATTGATAACTGCTGATCCAGGACTGATTCATTTTTATAAATGTCAGCCGGTCTACAGAGTCGGTGGACAGATGCACTCTTTTGTCTGTGACAAAACCTCCAGCGGCACTGAACGTCCTTTCGGAAAGCACGCTAGATGAAGGGCAACCTAGTAGCTGCATAGCATATTGGCTAAGTTCTGGCCAGTGATCCAATCTCAACACCCAGTAAGCCAGTGGATCATCTGCTGGAAAGGTATCCAGGTCTGCCCTTGCCCCTAGGTAGCCCTGCACCATACGGTGAAGATGCTGGCAATGGGTGCCTACATTTGACGTCCCTGGGCGTCGAGGACATAAAAAATTTAAAAATGCATCAGTCAAGCAGCCCTGGCCTTCACCACTATTCCTCCGATCACCCGCAGCCTCAGAAGCATGTGTGTCGCTTTAGAGCGTCCTCAAGTTTTTTCATCCTGTGCTCCCTCTGTGCGGGCAGGATGAGCTCTGCAACTTTCCCCTTGTATCGTGGATCAAGAAGGGTTGCCAACCAGTAATGATCCCTCTCCTTGATAGCATGAATCCTGGGGTCCTTTAGCAGGCTTTGCATCATTAGGGAGCCCATGCAGCGTAGGTTGGAGGTGGCATTAGCTTCCGAGTCTTCCTGGTCAATGAGGATGACCGTATCGTGCACTTCCTCCTCCCAGCCACGCACTAGCCCTTGTGTTTCTGGGCACACGAAACCCTCCCTTGAGGAATCCCCACCTTCAATGCCCCCACTACTTAAATATTCTGCCTCCTCCTCCTCATCCTCCTCCTGTCTGATCTGAGTAGGACCCGCTGGAATGCTGTCTGCGGAAAGACTGGGGCCTTGAGAGCTAGGGAAGGCCTCCTCTTCCTCCCGCTGCTCTGCCTCTAGAGCCACATCTATAATTCCCCGCAGAGTGTGCTCCAGCAGGAACACTAAAGGAATTGTGTCACTGATGCATGTACTGTCCCTGCTCACCATCCTCGTTGCCTCCTCAAATGGTGACAGTACAGTGCATGCATCCTTGATCATCAGCCACTGCGGGAGGAAAAAAAAACAAGTTGACCTGAACCTGTCCTTGTGCCATACTCACACAGGTACTCGTTGATGGCCCTCTGCTGCTTAGAACGCTGCAGCATTGCTAATGTCGAGTTCCACCTGGTGGGAATGTCACAGATCAGACGGTTTGTGGGAAGGTGGAATTCTCTTTGAATTTCTGCCAGGCGAACGCTTGCTGGGAATGACCATCTGAAGTGGCTGCAGACTTTTCTGGCCTGGATGAGAAGCTCTGGCAGCCCTGGGTACTTATTTAGGAAACGCTGTACCACCAGATTTAGGACGTGTGCTAGGCATGGTACATGCATCAATTTACCCTTGCGTAGGGCGGAGAGAAGGTTGTTGCCATTATCGCAGACGATCATTCCCAGCTCAAGCTGGCGTGGTGTTAACCATCTCTGCACCTGCCCCTGCAGAGCTGACAGAATTTTTGGCCCGGTGTGGCTCCTGTCCCCTAAACAAACCAGCTCAAGCACAGTATGGCATCTTTTTGCTTGAGCCATTGCGTAGACCCTGTCAGGCGTCGGTTTAACTGCCACTTCACCAGAGACAGAGAAGGAGGAGGAGGAGGAAGAGGGAGAGGTGGTGGAGCAGACAGACCTCATACAAGCAGCTTTCTGGAGGCGTGGTGGATGAACAAGCTCCAGCACAGAGCCCCGTCTTGGATCCCTCCCAGCTGCGATCAGAGTTACCCAGTGTGCCATGAAGGAAATGTAACGACCCTGTCCATGCTTGCTGGACCACGTGTCTAAAGTCACATGCACCTTGCTGCTGACTGCCTTTCCCAATGACTGGATAACATTGTCTTCCACGTGCTGGTATAGTGCTGGAATGGCCTTGCGTGAAAAGTAATGGCGTTTTGGAACCTGCCACTGTGGTACAGCACCTTCAGCAAATTCACGGAAGGGACAACCAGCTGGAAAGGCAGCAGCTGCAATGCGAGTAATTTTGCTAAGCTGGCATTTAGACGCTGTGCTTGGGGATGGTTGGGACTATAATTTTTCTTTCGCTGCAGCAGCTGCGGCAACGTAATCTGACTGCGTAAATCTTCAGCTGCTGGGATGTCACATTGTGAGGAAGGAGCTGGTACATCAATTACTGTAGCATCATCCCTGTCGGTGGAGGTTGTAGGCAATGACATGGCAGGACATACAGTGGGGTAGAGACAGATGAGGAGGAGGAGGACCTACGCAAAGTTTTGCGCCAACGGGATGTGTGGCAGTTGTTCATATGTCGGCTCAAGCACGTGGTACCCAAGTGTCTGGTATCTTTCCCACGCTTAAGCCTCATCTGACATAGATTACAAATAGCAACGCTGCACTCTACTGCACATTTCTTAAAGAACTCCCAGACAACAGAGTTCCTGCGTGTGTTCTTTGAGACAACAGCACTCTGCACCGGGGCAGCTTTGACATGTGATGCCTTGGACTGGCTAGTGCTACGGTTGGTCACAGAGGATGTTGTGCATCGTGGTTGCTGTGCCTCCTCCTCCACCTCTTCCTCACTTAATTCCTCTGTTCGATCAGGCACCCAGATGGAGTCAGTGACCTCATCATCATTGTCATCATCACCCCCTATCTCCTCGTCACTGGAGCCAACTTGGCAGTATGCTGCAGCTGCTAGAGCAACATGAGTGCCAGTTATTTGTGTGTCATCACTGGCACCCCCTTCCTCTAGGTTGATTATACTCCCTTCCTCAACCTCAGAGATTGAATCAGAGCACTGTACATGCTGCGCATCCTCAAGCAGCATGTCACTCTCATTGTAGTCAAACAATTCAGCTGACTCCTCCGTGTGTGATAGCGAGGCTACGGCAGGAGTAGCTGTGGACATGGAGGCTGCATTCGATGCTTTGGCAGCTGAGGTGGACTGTAAAGCACTAGAAGCCTGGCTGGCAGAGGACTCGGAGGATGAGGATGGCCTGGTTAGCCAATCCACCAAGTCCTCTGTATGTTGCTGCTGCTTAAGACGGCCAGCACCAGTTAGAAAGGACAAGCGTGCCCCTGCAGAGGATGCACCACGTCCACCATGACTAGAGGCATAGCCTCCCGACACAGGGGCTGCTTGCCCTCATATCTGTGTCTGGGAGCGTCTGCCTGTCCTTTTTGTTCTTTCAGGCATGGTGAGTGATATATAGATTAATATATACAGAACTCTGATTCAACTCTGGTATAAAGATTTAAAGAACTCTGGTATAACTCAGTGAGACACACTGATAGCTGGCAGCCAGTGACAAGAGACAGATCACCTCAATTCACAAATGTTTTAAAGAAATTAGTGAGCCCCAAAATAATGCGTGGTACAGGTTGTGTGACAAGACACAGATCACCTCAATTCACAAATGTTTTAAAGAAATTAGTGAGCCCCAAAATAATGCGTGGTACTGGTTGTGTGACAAGACACAGATCACCTCAATTCACAAATGTTTTAAAGAAATTAGTGAGCCCCAAAATAATGCGTGGTACTGGTTGTGTGACAAGACACAGATCACCTCAATTCACAAATGTTTTAAAGAAATTAGTGAGCCCCAAAATAATGCGTGGTACTGGTTGTGTGACAAGACACATATCACCTCAATTCACAAATGTTTTAAAGAAATTAGTGAGACCCAAAATAATGCGTGGTACTGGTTGTGTGACAAGAGACAGATCACCTCAATTCACAAATGTTTTAAAGAAAGTTGTAAACCCCAAAAGAACTTGCTGGCAGAGTGACAAGACACACATCACCGAAATTCCCTGATATTTGGTAGAAATGAGACCCCCCCAGTAGTGTGGCAGACCAGCAGTAACAACACACAACTATCTCCTTTGAAATCTCCTCTGAAATACGTGCAGAATCGGCGCGTGGAAACGTTATATAGTGTGCTGCGGGACTTAGCTCTGTGAGCCCATGATTGGGCAAAATTTGCCCAATCAGGACTCTGAGCCGTGATTGGCATAGTGTTGAACCTGTCTTGCACCAGACCTGTGGTCAGGTGCAAGGCTGTAGCCAATCACGAGCTTCAGGCCAGTGGAAAAATGCATTGTGGTCCATTGTGGTCGAACAGGCGGCGAACACTCGGAAATGTTCGGTGTTCGCGATCTAATCGAACAGGCTAAGTTCGGGCCGAACTCCGAACCGAACAGCTCATCCCTACTTTTAAACAATGACTGGATTACTTCCTTCAAAAACATAATATTAAGGGTTATAATATTTAAATTTTGGGTAAAAGCTGCTTGATCCAAGGAGAAATCTGACCGCCATTCTGGGGTCAAGAAGGAATTCTTTCCCAGTATGTTGCATATTGGCGAGCGCGTCAGACTGGGTTTTTTGCCTTCTTTTGGATCAACAGCAGTAGGTGATATGGGAAAGGCTGAACTTGATGAACGTATGTCTTTTTTTCTGCCTATGTAACTATATGTATAAAGAATTTCATATTATTTTAAAGAAAACTCCAAGTTAATAACAGGAACTACAGTATTTTTAGTCCAGAGTGTTTAAAAATTTACTTTTGTTCACAAGTCAGGATCTCCCTTAGCACCCATCTGAATGCAAATCCATTGAGAGGCATTGGTTGACATTTTTGTTACCAATTTGACACAATAATTGCTTTAGTATCTATGAAGAATGCTTTATAATTGCTATTTATAAGTAACCCTCATAGAGGGCTGGGGAACAAGGTTAAAAGGGTTATCATAGGGAGGTTTTGTCAATACTACCTATAGCCATTAATGGATTTAACAAGGTCAAGATAGACAATCAGTTTGTGCCTTATATAGACACAATGGGAAATATTGCAGTTGTAGATTTCAATATATAGCTGCAAGAGAAGATTTTGTTTAGCACACACAGGAGAGATGTGGATACCAAACATGGTTTGAAATAGCAGACAATAAAGGCTCTCCTCATCTATACTGCAAATTGAAATTTCTTCTCGTTGTTAAACAATTACTACAATATTTTTAATTTGTTTGGTCTATTCACTAAAGGTTTTTTAAATGTTAGTGCCAAATTGCATTTGCTTAGCATTGAATTGGTTAATTAGAAGGAATGCACAAGAAATGCTCATGGAGGATACTGGTGGATAGTATCGCGCAAAGATAATACAGTTAATTTTAGGGCTAAGGTTACTTTTAGTGCTAGGGTTAGAGTTAAGGGGATTTATAGGGTTAGGATTAGAGTAATTTGTAGGGCTAGGGTTAAGTTTTAGTTTTTTTTATAGGGTTAGGGTTAGAGATACGTTTAGGACTAGGTATAGGTTAAGGGTTACTTTTAAAGTTGGGGTTACTGTTAAGGTAACTTTCAGTGCTAGGATATTTTTGCTTTTATCACTAGGGCTACATTTAGGGTTAGGGTTACTATTTCCACTTATTTAATGATAAGGTTTAGGTTTAGGTTTATGACTAGGTCTACTTTTAGGTTAAGGTTGCTATTTCTATTTTTGTTATTAGGGTTAGGGTTACTTTAAGGTCTAGGGATAGTTTTAGAGTTAGGGTTACTATTTCTACGTGTTTTATGATGAAGGCTAGGATTACTGTTAGGGCTACTATTTCTGCTTTTATAATTAGGGTTAGGATTACATTTAAGATGAGGGCTACTATTTTTTTGCGCAAGGAATGTAATAGAGCCCCAAGAGTCCAATATCAATATCAGAGCTTCTGATTAAGAAAATCTAATACTAATACTAAGATACTAATGCTGTTTCCTGAACAGAACAGCAAAAACGCTAAAAGACTAAAAGTTTGCTGACCTCAGGTGGGAACCAATCAAATTGCAAAGCAAGAGAAGACATCTATCATGACAATATTGCAATTTGCAATAAAGGTTAATTAGCCGCTAGTTTTGAACATCAATAACCTAAAAGATGTAAGCGATGCTTCAAAGATATAAGACTTTTTGCTTTGACACGACTGTCCCGTTAAATATTTTCCATATATAGTTCATCGTAACTATAAATCAAGACTTCTGTGAGGCGGTAACTGTATCTCAATACGATTCTCTGCATATATTGCAGTAGCATGATATATACATAATGGCTTCTTCTTAAGTGGAAAAAACCCGATCTCTTTAAGATTCTCATTTGAGGAAATTAAAATGCAATGAAGTCACTTTAAGTACGCAAAGAAATAAATTTTACCTCCCTATATGGTTTGCAGAAGGATTCTAAAATACATCAATCTAAATTGAGCGTGCACCATCAACATGCACATCTTTAAATGATTCAGTATAGAGCCCTTCATATTTAGAAGACAAGAAGCGGCATACGTTTCTCGTGCTGAAATCCTTCCACATCACATGTTCTTCCTTAGTAGGTGCGTAAACACCAAACCCGATCCTCTCTTGGCTCATGGCCACCGTTACATATGAGTGGAAAGGCAGAAAATGTCATTGATCATTTCTTGTTTTGTTTATGGGTGAAGGATGGTTATTTTTAACTGTCTGGTTCTGTACGTCAGGAGCCTGAAATTAGTACCAAATTCCACATTCTAAGCCTCTCCAGCACATTCCTAAAACAAAAAACCATACTGCGAGTTGACAAATGGAAGATACCTTTTAGGTATGGTTTTTCTTGTGAAGACTAGTAGGATCTTCCCTCTCCGTCAAGGTCTGAGTTCACTGACAGTTACGTCAGTAACACTACGTCTTTGGTGTAAAAGTGTCACTGAGATATGTATCACCTACTATAGATTGACGTTTTGAAATTCTGTGACGTTTTAAATCTAGTTCTGCAGCACTTGCGTAAATTTTTATATTTCAAAAATAGATGATATTTTTATATATTCTTTAACTGACTAGTATTTCTTCATAAAAAACAAATATTGTTTTGTTAACAATAGAAAAAAAACATGTTCATAATTGGGTGTTATCACAATTAATCATGTTAAAAGGTGTTCATCCAGTTCTAGATGCCTTCTTGGGCTGAAATATGGTGCAATCACATACGTATTTCGGATGTTGACATCGAAGCTTGCTGTAAGATGAATCACCAAAATGGGATTTCATGAAGTTAGAAATTGTTATGCATAGCAGAAGAAATGGGAAGGAAATCTTAAACTACATTAAAGTATGGAAAGGTCTCAGACAAAAAAACTAACATCTTCAAGAAACCAAATATAATTTGAAATCAATGCTACATGATACTATTGCATATATTTATTTATAAAGGATTTTACCATGAAGGATACATTGAGATACATCACACTAAAGCTCATAATTGTGCCTGAGGTGTTTGAGATGCTGCTACACAAAATCTAAAATCAGCTTGCTATGTTCATATACGTATATATTATGTTGCGCTAGTAATATACATTGAGACTGATATATATTATAATAATAATAATATATATTGCCTGATGCTGGTGTCAGCTTGTGCTGCTAGCTACGGGTTACAGGTGGTGCACACTGATGTCCTAGTTGCTCAGTCGTTCCAGTTCATCTGATCCCGCAAGGTTGCATAGTGCTCGTGTACACATTCACGTCACACTGCAGTGGACTTCTGCATCCTTGTCCAATGTGTGGGGACTAAGGGTGGCAGAACGTCTCTACAAGGGTGTGTGGTTCTCTACCCTTGTAGAGATGTTCTGCCACCCCTAGCATGGGCTAACATGGGCTCCATGTTTGCCGTGCCATCTCTTTAATCTGTGTAGGTGTCTTTAGAGTGTTTGTTTCCTCCCCTGGGGAAGAATGGTTTGGATTTCATTCCTAATGTTAGCCTTGAAGGTGTCAATTGTGCAAGGCTTTTTACGATACACTTGTTCCTTCAGATGACCCCACAAAAAGATGTCTCGTAAGATTGGGAACTGGAGTAGCCACAGATTCTTGAAAATGACACGATCTTCCAAAAAGCTCTGTATTGTCACCATTGACTCACATTATGTGTGGCATGTCACACAATCTTACTGGAAGCTACTCTGTGCTAGTTTCACTTTGCTGCCACCTAGCGTCCACTTCAAGCACATACTGTGATTGGATGTGCTCAACACAAGAGGAGGTATTTTCCTGAAAATCTCATTAATTTCCTTTCATTTGGTTTCAATCTAAAGCATAAACTTTGGGTTTATGGTCTATATGACCACCCTCCAGAATTATGATGATGACAAATAAATCAGTTCTAATCGTGATGGACCAGCTGGTACCCCCCCCCCGGGTACCTCCATCAGAGGGGTTTCACTCGCTTCAGGATCTCTAGGTAACCGTGCTTATTTCACGGATATCACAATGTGATTGTCACTAAGTAACGGGGCGAGACTAGTACTGAGTGAAGCAGCTATTTGTTCAAAATGGAAAGGGACAGCACATTTTACAGGACACAATCTTGATAACAGCGCATAATCCTATTAACTGAACAGTGGACATCAGGGTGCACCCAGGCAGCCTGGCTCCACCATTTGCATCCATTTAAGGAAACATCTGCATTTTCCAAAGATGGTCTATTATTGGGGTGACTGCGAGGGAGCAACAGCAATCCCAGGGTACCATTTGATAGCTCAGACCCCCCTGGTGTCACAGTCCAAAAAGCACCCAGATCTGCAAAGGGGGGTGGGGCAGGGGCCGGAGCATCAGCATGTGGAAGATATCCTGGGTGATGCTCCATAGCCGCTTCTGCGTTAACCCCAGGGGTTAGAGAAAGGCTACGAAACCAGGGTTTCTGATAGAGCTCTCTTACGAAAATTACCCCAACCACAGCTCCCCTGAGGGTGACCCCCACCCAAAAAAAGCATCCTGATGGGGAGAAGGGTTTTTGGGGTGGTGATGGTTAAATTCAGCGGATGTCTCCATTAAAGTAAATGGCCTGCAGTCCTTGATGGTGATTGACTGGCACGTCTGATTCCTGATAGTGATTGGTTGAAGTCTCAATCAAGGCTGCTGGGTGTCAGGGCTAGGGAGGATGACATAGTGTGATATGTGCTGTCAGGGGAAAATAGGGAGAATTGGGGACAGACATAAGGACATTTGGATTGTGCTCTGAAAAGTAACAAAAACGCCACTTTACCACATATACACTTAAACAAACCTATTAACTTAAAAGAGGAAAATAATGGAGGGTCAAGAGTTTAGAGATGTCCAAGGTCCCTGCAGCCAGTGTCCGTAACACTAATGTGAATTGTTAATTTTTTTTTGGCCATCTACAGGTTAATATAAAATGTAGTATATTTTCTCTGGTGCTATTTAGCTCAGTGTTAAGATTTCAGCTGATATTTTCTCAAACCAAAGACAGCTGCAAAGACTAAATGAGCCTCATGAAGCAAAATATTTATTTCATGTTATGTTCTCACTCACCAGCCATCTCCTGTATTTTATTCCACTGCATAAAATCATAATGAGGTATGCAGAGTGTATGCAATTTAATGTGTTGTCACCCGGTAATTATAGCCTATTGATGTTTATCTATGGTAAATCTCATGTAATTGTCTCTCTTTAATGCACCACTAAAAGCTCATATGAAACAGTATTCCTTTAATTTCTCCAAGATTTGGCAATAGGATCTGGCCTGTTTTGCTTTATTTTATTCATCTGGCATATGAAATAACATTACTGCATTTTGCTTATCCAAGCAGCGGCGGGTAGCTTAACGCCAGATGTCTTAGAAAAGGATGCCATCACATATGAGGTCTGGTTAGGGCAATTCACAAAAAAATTATTTGAAACTGCAGTTTTGAGAACCATATGATCTCAGTAATGGAATCTGTGGACACTGGGTTGTCTAAAGCTTTGTAATACATACACATCCATTTGTGCTCCTTATTATCAGTTGAGGGTTACTGTACAGATATATGTCATGTGGTTTGTAGGATGCTAGTAATTATGCTTGGCAGTTTGTCTAGTGGTCTGTGGGCTAAAGGTGTAGCTATGACTGCTAGTGGCAATTAAGTAAAATTGCTCATCCAAGTAATGACTCTGCCAATGTTACTAGTCTTCCTCTGTAAGCATGAAATTGATCTACAGGATATTACTAAGCAGTAGTATTCATAAAATGCTTTTAAATGCCATCGAGACCCAAAATCTATTTAGGAAGACATGTGTGATTGACTCTTTTCAGTTTTTTTTTTTATTTCCCCCCAAGCAACTGCAATCTGTAGGGTTGATAAAATTTGGATGACAAGTCACTTAGGTTTTTCCATACAGAGTAAAAATTTCAAGGAGGGGCAAAAATGATCTTTAAAAATCAAACTGTGGTCTTTAAGGTTATTTTGGTGGGAATGAATAAATCCAAGGACTGTTGTATAGGCTTTACATGCTACTGATGTCTAGAATATCCTATGGGTGGGAAAGTTGCCACCTTGTGGACATGGCTAAAATCTATGCACCAAAAAAGATGGCGATGAAGGCTAGGGTCAGACGAACGCATTTTCGCGTTGTCTGTGAAAAAGTGCGTTCGAACGAATGGACGCATTTTTTCACGGAGTACGCGATAGCGGTCATACGATGCGCATTTGCATCCGTGATTTTGTACGGATCATCAATAAAACACTTTGTGCATCTGGACGTTATGTTGGCCGGACATTAGCAGTGTCTGACATCTCCAAATCACGCACACACGCCGCTAGCGGACGCAGCGCACTCTGTACAACCGTACTAGAGGTTTTACGTTCTCGACAAAATGCGTTAGTTTGCCACTTGCGTTGCGCAGCCGGACTTTTGTGCGACCGTACTTCGTATATTGGCCGTCATTGCCCGGCATTTGCTGCTACTACGGCCGTGATTAAGTGCGCCTGCACGCGCGTTCGCACTGCGCTCGTCTGACCCTAGCCTAAAACAGTGCACATTCAGGGCTCTATTACATTCCTTGCACAAAAACGCTCAAGCTGCGCAATTTTTTTATGCGCAGTGTTCAACGCTAACGCGTGTAAATTAACACTGGTTTTACTATCCGAGCGCATTTTTTCATCCGTCCGAAAATATCGTTCGTAAAAAATACGCACGAAAACTCACGCGCATTAACGTTGCGAGCAGAAATCGGTGGGCAGACTGTTTTTTCACGCGATTCATCCATATCAGAATTAAGAACTACAATTGTCTCCCGTTAAGTTTTTGTGCCTGTCAAAATCAATCTGAGTATATATGCTGCAGCAATAATAAAAACATGCACAACTTCTCCATTTTATTGTTTGGGTATGTGTAGAATGTGTAACTATACTGGGCTGTATTTTTTGTTTTTTGTGCTGGTGTATTTGGTTTCGGCCAGGACTTTCAGATTTGCAGTTACCACCAGCTTTTAGAAGACGTTAAAATTATGCGCAAACGTTGTCCGTTAAAATTTGCGCTAAGATTGTAATACGATGCGCGTACCAGCGCAGGAACGCATTTGCGCTCACAATGTTAAGTATGGGATGCGCGCACGAACTTGTGCTCGCGCAGAGTTCGCGCAGGGTCACTCGCGTTAGACGTTAACGCGCATTTTGTGCGCGAACGTCGTAATACGACGTTTAGCGCAAAGGGTTTTTCCCCTCGCGTTAATGCGTTTTTGCGCACACGCAAAATTGTGCGAGAAGAATGTGATAGGGCCCTCAGACTACAGGAAAAGCTGTATTTACATGGCTGCAAAAAAGACATACATCCATCGAGTTCAGCCTTTCCCACATCACCTACTGCTGTTGATCCAAAAGAAGGCAAAAAAACCCAGTCTGAAGCGCTCACCAATATGAAACACACTGAGAAAAAAATCCTTCTTGACCCCAGAATGGCGGTCAGATTTCTCCTTGGATCAAGCAGATTTTACCCACAATTTAAATATTATAACTTGCACTCACTACATTTTATATATGGCCTATTCCCTGTCATACAAGAAACATCCTTAATTTCCCTTCCTTCAAACGCTCCCTTAAGACATTCCTAATTAGGGAAACCTACCACCCGACTCACTGAAGCAACCTGTCACGTACGCAATGGCACTCACCCCAGATCAGCGTGGTTTGGATCCTTTTGGACAGACTACTGTGATTCTTGAATATATAGCAGTTAGAGCTGCCACACCTAGCAATCACAGTCAGGGAGTTGAGACAGAATACTAGATACCACTCAGTAGCAAATGATTTTGTAACCAAGTGTCTACTGAGCGAAGGCAAGTTAACTATACGCACACAAAGATAGTGTAGCAAGATGTATATATCAACAGCGTGGTCAAAAGTACGTTCTGAGTTGGCACCAGAGAGGGTAGTCATACAGGCAGGATTGGCAACAGAGAAGACTCCCATATACTTATTCTCAGTAACGACGTAGAATGATGATACAATAAATTCAGTAACATGCAGGGCAGGCCTACAAACAAGGATAGCGTGGTATGATGTGTCTATCAACTTAATACCAGCCAGGCAAAATGAGGGTTTGATGGATTCAGCAACCTGTAGGGCAGACCCACAATCAGAGACAATGCGGTGCGAGGTGTCTATTTACTTAATACCAGCCTGGCAGAGCTGAGGATTGACTGATTCAGTAACCTGTAGGGCAGGCCTACAATCGTATTTAACTTGAAGTAACCTGCACATACACTTAGCAACCGCAGTGAGTATCATGTGCACAGCAAGGGAGTCAGAGAGAGAATCGTCAAAAGCAGTCCGGGTCAAAAACACCAGCAGGGTCCTCATACAGCAAAATCGGCAACTAGGCATACAATACACTGAGACACGATAAGTGAGCACAGCTGGGGATGCAGGAATAACTCCACGTCAGGGAGACAACAAGCAGAATCTCGCACCCTGGATTTAAGGCTGGCGGCTCCGTGTCACCACGCCAAGCCCCGCCCCCTGAGATGCCATTCGGCCATCTTGAACTCCTTGCACCCGGCCAGCCAGCAATGCCGCTGGGCGCCCAGACCCCCCAGGAAGCGCTGCGGCGGCAGAGGACATGACACAACCAGTCCATCACTCCCACCAGTCCATCACTCTCATCTTGCAGTCCTCTCCTCCTGTTTCCATCACCAACCCTTCTAGATTGTAAATTCCCACGGGAATAGGGCCTTTGTTTCCTCCTGTACTGGTTTGTCAAAATGTTATTCAATGAATTGTAACCCTGTCTATGTTGTACCCACTGTACAGTGCTGCGGAATATGTTGGCACTTTATAAATAATAATATTTGGATTCACTTCATTTAATTTTCTTCATGGCTGATAGCGACAGACATCTGTCTTTTTGTCCTGTTATTAAGAACATTCTTCTAAATGGCCATAGAGAGATTGTTTCACTATTAAAAGGTGGTTGAAAGAGATTCTTTGAACATCAAGATGATGCTTCAAGCCTACAGTGGTGAGAGTTAATGTCACGCTGGCACCAGGCTTGCGCCATGGTGAGGCCCTGGTTCAGGTGAAAAGCCCCAATATGCAGAAACACTACTGCAGGCAACAGATGGACAGAGCAAAACAGGGTTAACCAGAGACCTCTGCACGGCAATACCAAAAGACTCCCTATACCGATAGGACGGTCTTTAAAGTAAACAGATCTGCGCTAGATGAAATAAAACCTCATAGCCGTGCAGAGTCTAATGAATAAACAGATACTGGGAATCAATATAAACAGTACAGAGTAGGAACATACATAAGCATAGTCATGAGGAAAGCCAGAGATCAGAAAACAGAGTGAGTACAATATCCAGATGCCAGGGTTCTAAAACCAGGAGGGTTGTCAGACAGACAATAATCGGTACACGGGTAATCAGTATAAAACATAAACAGAAAACCGAAACACAGCAATAACTAGAAATAAACCAGGAACACTAAGACAGAAGTAACAGACAGACAGGGGAAACAGGACCAAAAGTATATAGAACAAAATATTCAAACTGAACAGGACAGCAGGGAGCTCTCTGAAAATCAAATACTGATGTGAACCAGGAAGAGAAAATCATGGAGCAATGCACTATGGGCTCATTGCTCTTAAATAGGGAGGAGATCAAAACAAAACGCAGATAGGTGCGCTGAAAGCAGAGAAACCATTAACCCCTGAGCCGCAACTCAGGAATGGCAGCAAAGAACAAAGGCTGCACAGGATATATACAGGGGACAGGGCTGGAACGTGGAACGTGACAGTTAGTAGGGAGTATTAATGCAATTCATATTGAAAAAAAATTGATGCTACACTTTGGTGTTTTGAAATTCTATTTATTTATCTAATACATACAGGGTTATTCAAAGAGATTAGAAAAGTCACCGCACGTTCGGTGACTTTTCGTTCTCTTCAATTCGGTTTGTTTTGCCGATCCCATTTCGGCGACCCTGCGGTGTATTCAGCAAGCACCACAGGGTCCCCGAATTGCAGGGAAAAGCTACCACAAACCTGACGAAAACTAACCGCAAAACCCAGCGAATGCAAGCCGAAAACCCTCAAAAACATCTGGATTAACCTGCTGAAAACCACAGAAAAACCTGAACAGGAGCCGATCGCAGCCTTCGACACAGCAGAAGAGGCAGTGAATAAATTAGGAAAACAGTTTGCATGAATGATTGAAAAGTGAAACACTGTTTGCAAAGAAACTACTGAGCAAAAATGTCTGAAATTTGCATATGAGGTCCAGGGAATGATAATAAAGAGAGCTGTTACAGAAAAAATAAGTAAACTTAAAAATAAAAAAAAAAGAAATCGGACTTTTTAAAAAAAAAAAAAAAAAGCTTAAAATATCCTAAAAATTCTATAAATAAAGAGACTCTTTACTGCAGAATTTTACAATGAATGGTTTATTAGATATTTAATTAAAACGGGAATATTTTTAACATTGAAGCCTATGGGATTTTCCTGAATAAATTTGCCGAATTAAACCACCGAATGGCAGGGCATTAGGGGAACCTTTCACTGCTGGTTTGTGTTCTCTGAATAGCCGAAGCAGTGCTTTTTTATGGGGATTTCACTGCCCTCGAACAGGCACCGAACAGGCACCGTATGTTCAGGGTTCAGGCAATTCGCCAGGATTTGGCGAATTGCCTGCTCTCTGGATAGCCGAATGGCCAAGAAAGGTAACCGAATGCTGATTTTCTCAAGCAATTCGGAGCTCTTTGAATTACCCTGACAATCTCCACATACAGTAAATATTCTCAGGTTAGCCCAAATTGTAATGCACTTTTCACATATATCCTGTTGTGTGCACAGACTCTAACAAGTCCTCTTTCGGTCCCCCATGATAGTGCATAATGACCTGGCATCACTCACTTCAAAAGTCATCTGAACAAAGCATAAGAACCATCCTGGAAGTAACACTGCAGATTTGTTTTTCTGCCTTTTATAAACCATTTAAAAATGTGCGCTCCCTGTTTTACAGTTTCTGTAATTTTGTTTTCTCTACCCCTTTTATAAACCAGCCTAGATGGGGAGAAATAGGTGATTTGGCATGCTATTTATTCCACCAAAAGTAAATGATATACAGTTGTGTTCAAAATTATTCAACCCTGACTGAAATTGACAGGGTTATCCAAAGAGATTCGAAAAGTCACCGCACGTTCGGTGACTTTTTCGTTCTCTTCAATTCGGTTCCTTTTGCCGATTGCATTTAGGTGACCCTGCGGTGTATTCAGCAAACACCACAGGGTCCCCGAATTGCAGGGAAAAGCTGCCGTAAACCCACCGAACACTAACCGAATGCACGCTGAAAACAAGCAAAAACATCTGGATTAACCTTTGAAAAGACGAACAGGAGCCGAACATGAGCCGAATCACACAGAGCCGAAGCAGCTGTGACGTAGAGGAGGCAGTGAATAAATTAGAAAAACCATTTGTATGAATCTGGGAAAAAGAAACGCTGTTTGCAAAGAAACTACTGAGCGAAAATGTCTGAAATTTCCAAGGAGGTCCAGGGAATGATAATAAAGAGGGCTGTTACAAAAAAAATAAGTAAACTAAAAAAAAAAAAAAAAAAATCGGACTTTTAATAAAAATAAAAAAAAATCAGAAAAATGCTTAAGTATCCTAAAAAATCTATAAATAAAGAGACTTTTTGCTGCAATTTTAGAATGAACGGTTTATTAGATATTGAATTAAAACGAGAATATTTTTAACATTGAAGCCTATGGATTCTCCTGAATAAATTTGCCGAATTAAACCCCGAATGGCAGGGCATTAGGGGAACCTTTCACTGCTGGTTTTTCGTTCTCTGAATAGACGAAGCAGTGCTTTATCATGGGGATTTCACTGCCTCGAACAGGCACCGAACAGGCACCGTATGTGCAGGCAATTCGCCAGGATTTGGCGAATTGCCTGCTCTCTGGAAGCCGAATGGCCAGGAAAGGTAACCGAACGCTGATTTCCAGCATTCGGTTACCTTTCTCAAGCAATTCGGAGCTCTTTGGATAACCCTGTGAGTGTTTTGGCCAGTTTGACATTGATTTTGATCATTCAGTCATCTTGCTTACAATTAAATCAAAGAGGCACGTGTAGGTCAGACAAATATAACATAACATTTATAATGAAATAACCACAAATGTCTTTTCTGTGCTCACATCATTATCAGTTTTATTCAACCCCCAAGTGACATTCAATCTTAGTACTTAGTACAACATTCTTTTACAGTTATAACAGCTTTTAAACGTGAAGCATAGCTTGACACAAGTGTCTTGCAGCGATCTATGGGTATCTTTGCCCATTCGTCATGGGCAAAAGCCTCCAGTTCAGTCACATTCTTAGGCTTGCGCACTGCAACTGCTTTCTTTAAGTCCCACCAGAGGTTCTCAATCGGATTTAAGTCAGGTGACTGCGATGGCCACTCCAAAATGTTCCAGCCTTTAATCTGCAACCATGCTCTAGTGGACTTGGAGGTATGCTTGGGATCATTGTCCTGTTGAAAGGTCCAACGTCTCCCAAGCCTCAGGTTTGTGACGGACTGCATCACATTGTCATCCAATATCTCCTGGTGCTGAAGAGAATTCATGGTACCTTGCACACGCTGAAGCTTCCCTGTACCTGCAGAAGCAAAACAGCCCCAAAGCATGATTGACCCTCCGCCATGCTTCACAGTAGGCAAGGTGTTCTTTTCTTCATAGGCCTTGTTCTTCCTCCTCCAAACATAGCGTTGATCCATGGGCCCAAACAGTTCTAATTTTGTTTCATCAGTCCACAGAACACTATCCCAAAACTTCTGTGGTTTGTCCACATGACTTTTGGCATACTGCAGTCGACTCTTCTTATTCTTTGGAGACAGCAAGGGGGTGCGCCTGGGAGTTCTGGCATGGAGGCCGTCATTACACAGTGTGCGCCGTATTGTCTGAGCTGAAACTTCAGTACCCACACCTAGCAAATCTTTTCTCAGTTCCTCAGCAGTCACACGGGGACTTTTCTCCACACTACGCTTCAGGTAGCGCACAGCAGTCGAAGTCAGCATCTTCTTTCTGCCACGACCAGGTAGCGTTTCAACAGTGCCCTTTGCCTTGAATTTGCGAATGATGCTTCCTATGGTCTCTCTTGGTGTGTTTAACATCTTTGCAATCTTCTTATAGCCATTGCCCTTCCTGTGAAGAGTAATCACCTCTTCTCTTGTCTTCCTGGACCATTCTCTTGACTTCACCATGTTGGTAACCACACCAGTAAATGTCTAGAAGGAGCTGAGTATCACAGTCATTTTAAAGCTGCCTAATTGGTGCTTATTATGCTTTATTGCTGCTTCGTGACATCCACAGGTGTTTTCAATACCTGATTGAAAACACTTGAATGAACCTCTGTTCTTCAGAGTGGTAGTCTTTAAGGGGTTGAATAATTGTGTCAATGAAGAATTCACCAAAGAAACATTTACTACTGTATTACAAAACCAATTGATGTCATTTTAGTTGCATATGGTTCTTTAAAAAGTCCTTGTAGGATTTCATTCTGAATACAATTACAAATGTACACTAAATTCCCTAAAACCCTTTACAGCATTGGGGGTTGAATAATTTTGAACACAACTGTAGCTCACTTGTAAGACAAAACCAAGAAGGGCAAGAAAATGGGTTCCAGGCAATTTGGACAGCCAGCCCAGCACAGTCCTCAAGATGGAAAGAAAATCTGGTCACTCCATGGTGCAATGGAAAGAGCTGATTGTATTGGAGCACAGTACAACATTTTGGATCCCATGGGGACCTTTTTCAAGTGTGAGTGGAAACCAAAACATTGCACCACAATCTAATAAAATCCACTCATTTGTCACGCCTCACCGGCCGCCGCTCCCGTCCCCGCATGGCCGCGAGTACCCCCTCCAGATCCGCGGGCTCCCGAGCCACCTCTCCTCAGAATCATCGGGGTCCTCGGTCCGCGGGTCCTCCAGTCCGGAAGGCCGCTCCCCGTCGGCGGCGTCCCCTGGCCATCATGGCGTGGCGTTCCACCGCCCATGCGGCCGTCGACCGCCGCGTGGGACACCAGTCAAACGGAGCTGGCCAAGATGGAGCCCGGGGGCGGATCGAGACCTCCATGGTCAGAGTGGGGAGGAGTCGGAACTCTGCAGAGACTACAGGGGGGAGTCTCCAATCTGACCTCCAGCAGGACATATTATTCTCAGCGCTACCCGTGTGTCTCCGGCATCCTAAGATTCCCTCTAATTGGGTTCTCACCCGGTCCCATACCATTATGGACGTGACAGATTGTGAAGCTACGACTGAACCTACGGATCTCATGGGTGCCTTCGCTACCCTCACCCGGCAGGTATCCTCTCTCACTCGTTCCGTCCAGGAACTACGAATGGAACAAAGGGATCTCCAGACCCAGATGCACAACACTGCAGCACCCCCAACTTATCCCACGCCCGACGTCCAGCATGCACGCCAAAGCAACAGACCTGATGAACATTCCCAGGTTCCTGAACCCAACGTTCTCCTACCTGAACGCTTCTGTGGTAATCGTGCTGGTTTTGACACGTTCCTACTAGACTGCCATCTGCTGTTTTCCTTGAAGCCTCGCACCTACGCTTCCAATTACATAAAGGTCCGTACTGTCATCTCTCTGATGGGAGGTGAGCCTAAGAAGTGGGCCTATACGTTGTTAAATATGCAAGACCCTGTTTTGGACTCTTGGATCACGTTCGCCGAGGCCCTTGAGTCAATGTATACAGACCCCAACAAACAATCCACCGCCCAAAGTGCTATACGAGCCCTAAGGCAAGGCCGTAGACCTGTGGAAGAATACATAACGGACTTCCGCCACTACGCCCATGACACCTGTTGGAACGAAACGGCCCTTATCGACCAATTTCGCATGGGTTTCTCAGAACCCCTCAAAGATGAATTGGCACGCATTGGTATACCACCCACTCTTGAAGGAATAACTCGTTTCTGTATCCAGATGGATCGTCGTCTTAGGGAACGCCGTCTCGAACGGCTCAATACCCCTACTCAAGTGAGTACCAATCGTTCCTCTTCCTCCACTGTACTCCCTCCTATTACATCTAGGACCTCAGTCCCAACGACTCTGTCGGAACCTCCATCGGAACCCATGCAAATCGGTCTCGTCGATAGGTGCAGACGATTACGTCTATGCATGTACTGTGGAGGGGTCAACCATCAAGCCTGTACCTGTCCGGTGAAACCGACAAGAGGTAAACCTCATCACGTCATCTCTCCCCTTACAGCTCTGAAGTCCTCTGTCTCACCACTACTAATGATCTCCATCTTATTACAGTGGCAACAGATGAGGATTCCCCTCCAGGCCATGGTGGACTAGCGGATGCTTAATTGATACAACCACTGCATCACGTATCGGCATTCCTTTACACAATAAAAACACACCTATTGAAATTCAACTGGTTGATGGGTCTCCTTTGAAATCAGGGCCGATCACTACGGAGTCCGCCTTGTTACAGATGTATACCAGTACAAATCATTTAGAAGAGATTCGCTTTGATATCATCTCCCATATTTCCTGTAATTCTTGGCTTACCCTGGCTACGTAAACATGACCCCTACATTCAATGGTCTACAGCCAAGATCTCCTTTTGCTCACTGTATTGTAAAGAAATATGTCTTCAGGCCTCTCATACCATTAACACCATGCTGGATACCAACATGGTACGTCTAGGAGTGCAGGTACCACAAATATACCAAGCTTTTTCCGATGTATTTGATGAAAAAAGAGTTGAAACCTTACCACCTAAACGCCCCAACGACATCCCTATTGATCTATTGCCTGGTGCAGTCATTCCCTACGGTCGTTTATATCCTCTTTCAGAACCCGAACTAACTGTCCTCAAAGGATACATCGACGAAAACCTCCGCAAAGGATTCCTTCGTCCCTCTACTTCCCCTGCCGGAGCAGGGATATTTTTTGTTAAAAAGAAAGATGGGGGCCTGCGTCCCTGCATAGATTATCGACAACTGAATGCTATAACAATAAAGAACCGATATCCTCTACCCCTCATCCCTGAATTGTTAGAACGACTAAAAACAGCTCAAGTTTACACTAAACTGGATCTCCGGGGTGCCTACAACCTGGTGAGAATGCGTCATGGTGATGAGTGGAAAACCGCTTTTCGGTCACGCTATGGCCATTTCGAATACACCGTCATGCCATATGGGTTGTGCAACGCCCCTGCTACCTTTCAACATTTGGTAAACGATATTTTTCGAGATCTCTTGGATCATTTCGTTATAGCATATCTAGACGATATTCTCATCTTTTCCCCCTCTTTATCTGAACATTTTCGTCATATGACCATGGTATTACAACGTTTACGAGACCACCATCTGTTTGCCAAGCTCGATAAATGTGTCTTCGAGACAACCAAAATCTCCTTTTTAGGATTTATCATATCTCCGGGATTAATAGAAATGGATCCTCAAAAAATACAAACAATCCATACCTGGCCCATCCCCAGGACAAAAAAGGAAGTACAAAGATTCATCGGCTTCGCCAATTTTTACCATCGGTTTATTAAACGCTTCTCTGACATCATCCATCCATTAACGCATCTCACGAAACCGTTGGTTCCCTTTCACTGGACTCCTCAAGCCCAAAAGGCGTTCAATACACTTCAAGAGTGCTTCACTACAGCACCTGTCCTGACCCTACCAAAACCCCAATTTCCATTCTTCGCAGAAGTTGATGCCTCCTAGATCGCCACAGGAGCAGTGTTGTCTCAACGCACCCCCGACAATCTCTTACATCCGATAGGCTATTACTCGAAGAAATTAAGTAGCTCTGAACAGAACTACAACATCACAGATAAAGAACTCCTTGCCATAAAAAGGGCCTTCGAAGAATGGCGCCATTTGCTTGAGGGTGCAACGCATCCAGTGACGGTTCTAACTGATCACAAAAATGTCGAATACCTCCAATCCGCTAAACAACTACGACCAAGACAAGCACGATGGGCCCTATTCTTCAACCGCTTTACTTTCCATATAACGTATCTACCCGGCTCAAAAAATGGGAGAGCCGATGCCCTCTCCAGAAGATACAACGATGCACCTACAACTCCTACTCCACCACCCACCATCCTAAAGGAAGAACATTTCCTCGGGACTATCCAACCACTCCATGAGAAAATGAAACGATTAACTGCCGACACATCTCTTCCTGTTACACCCGAAGGTGTTCATATAAGAAATGGACAGATATTGTACCCGAAAAAGCCAGATTAGACGCCCTATACCAATGCTATGATTCTTTATTATCTGGACATCCAGGAATATCCAAAACCTTACACACACTCAAACGTCAGTTTTAGTGGCCATCAATGACTGACATGGCAACACAGTACGTCAACTCTTGCACTGTTTGTCAAAGAAACAAGAATCCCCGTACCAAACCTATGGGACTTCTCCTCCCTCTACCCATTCCAACAGGTCCATGGTCCCGCATCTCCACCGACTTCATTGTCGATCTACCTCCTTCTCGACAACATACTTCCATCCTGGTAGTAGTGGATCACCTGACCAAAATGGCACACTTTATCCCTGCCAAAGGAGTTCCTACAGCCAAAGAAACCGCATCCATGTTCTTCCATCACATTTTCCGATTACATGGCATCCCTGATTCCATAACGTCGGATCGGGGTACACAATTCACCGCTAAATTCTGGAAAGCCTTCTGTTCCATTCTCCACATCTCTGGTAACCTCTCCTCCGCATATCATCCACAATCCAACGGCCAGTCGGAGAAAACCAACCAGATACTCGAACAATTTCTACACTGCTTCTCCACCCATCTACAGGACGATTGGATTACTTTACTTCCATCCGCTGAATTCGCATACAATTCACACACCCATGAATCAATCAAGACATCCCCTTTCTTCGCTAAATATGGATACCATCCCACGTTTATTCCGAATCTACCCCTCTCTTCATCTGTACCGGATACTACCACTCATGTCGCTAATCTACAACAAGGATTCCGTATCGCCAAAGACAACCTTCTAAAGGCTCAAACCAGATACAAACTGAAAGCCGACAAACTCCGTCACCTTCCCCCTGATTATCAAGTCGGAGATTACGTCCTCTTATCGAGAGCTCATCTGAAGCTCTCCTGCCCGTCCAAGAAACTGGGTCCTCGATATCTTGGCCCCTTCTAGGTCCTTTCCGTCATCAACCCGGTGGCTCTCAAACTCGCCTTGCCGCCCTCACTCCATATTCATCCTGTATTTCACATCTCCCTGTTGAAACCGTGGATCCCTGATCCTTTCGCTGACAGAACCCCGTCACCGCCTCCCCCCGTCCTAGTAGACGACGACCTGGAATATGAAGTTGCTGAGATCCTCAAATCCCGTATTCACTGTGGTTGCCTCCAGTACCTAGTGGACTGGAAGGGATACGGCCCCGAGGAGCGTTCCTGGGAACCTGCCTCTAAGGTACACGCCCCGACCTGCTTCGCACCTTTCACGGGGTGCATCCCTCGAGGCCTGGTCCTGTTCGCGCCCGGAAGTCGCTCCTTCTAGGGGGTTCTCTCACGCCTCACCGGCCGCCGCTCCTGTTCCCGCATGGCCGCGAGTACCCCCTCCAGATCCGCGGGCTCCCGAGCCACCTCTCCTCGGAATCATCGGGGTCCTCGGTCCGCGGGTCCTCCGGTCCGGAAGACCGCTCCCCATCAGCGGCGTCCCCTGGCCATCATGGCGTGGCGTTCCGCCGCCCATGCGGCCGTCGACCGCTGTGTGGGACGCCAGTCAAACGGAGCTGGCCAAGATGGAGCCCGGGGCGGATCGAGACCTCCATGGTCAGAGGGGGGAGGAGTTGGAACTCTGCAGAGACCACAGGGGGGAGTCTCCAATCTGACCTCCAGCAGGACATGGGGGAGGCGGTGCCCAGAGTGGAGGCGTGTCCACCTCCACCCTGTCCACTATATAAGACCGGTGAACGCTCTCTGACATCGCTTCACAATTGTTTCCTCTCCGGTTGAAACAAGAGCTCCTCAACTTCTCTGTATCTAGTGCATTTCTTACTACTTGTCCTGATATTATTCTCATCGCTACCCGTGTGTCTCCGGCATCCTAAGATTCCCTCTAATTGGGTTCTCACCCGGTCCCATACCATTATGGACGTGACATCATTGCATGCAACCGGCTTTTCTCCCATTTAATTCTTGTCCTTGTAGACATTTATTATAGTGAAAAGGATAACTACTGTATGTAATCTGAGCATATATCAATCCAAGATTGTAATCTGCCTTTTCCCTATCGCAGTACCAAAGGATAATCCAAGAGACGTAGTCAGGTTCACAATCGAGGTCAGAGACAAATGGCGGATCAAGAATGGTCGAGTATAGAGCCAGGAACTGATACACAGAATTATCATGAAGTAAAGCTTCTAAGAGTAACACTGGCAGGAGTGATACAACACTGAAGCAATGATGGACTGACAGAAAACCCCTATATAGGTGCAGAGGTAGTCAAGCCACTCCCCGTATGTGCATCCCTCCACCAATCAATTTACCCCACTGAGACAGCCAATCATGGAGCTGGAAGCGTCTGGTGCAGTTCCCCATCAAGTCCACTGGGACTGAGGACCCTCCTCCTGAGGCTGCACCACCCACCCAGGTCCATGCGCCCGCCCCTGTGACGTCAGACGCCAATCGCCGCCATGCCCGAGGTGGACGGAACGGCATGGCCGAGCCGACCCACCCGAGCAGACGCGGCAGAGCCCGCAGGAGGCGACGCAGGACCCGGGGACACTCCCTGCCCGCACACGGACCGCGGAGAGCGCCGCAGCGCCACCCGCTTGGCACCAGCCTGCCTCTGAGGTGAGAGTCCCGGCAGGCGGTGTGCCGCTGGGCGGCGTGACACATTCAGTCAAACAGCTGGACAGGTATTTTTTTTCCCTAATAAACTTCGTTGAACTCTCACAGCAATATAAAATTGAAAGTCCGCAGTATATCACCGTGTTTGTATTCCTTGCAACCAGTGAAGAATTTTGTTGGTTTGTTTAAAGGTGTCAGCCTAGAACGAACCTAAAGTGAAACGATTCATGGTGATGATATGGAATACCACGCATAGTGGAAAACAATATATTTTAAGGCCAAGTGAACACGAAAGGTATTTCATTGTATGTTTAGTGTGACCTTTTATCGAGCTGCTGAGACCTCTGGTTATCATTCCAGAGTATTCACCCAATACATGTTCAGCATAAAGTGCGGCGAATGAGCTGTTTCTACTAAACATACCTCTTTTGCAGAGAAGGATGAAAGTACAATTATTTGATTGCATGCATTCTGAAGAATGCTACTTTTTGGGACGTGTGCCAAGCAGGCATAAACTGAACTGTTTCCCTGAAAAATATAAATTGATTCTGTAGTAGAAGACGTGAAAGAAATTACTTCTACTGAGATATTAAGCCTACTCCATTAATGGTTCTTAACAGGGTCTTTCAGATGCCTCACTCTTAAAAGTACTCTTAAAATTGAATATATGACAGTCATGATTCAGTACTACTTTAATTACATTTTACTTACAACAAATTAGAGGCTCTATTCCAACCCTAGGGTAAACATATAGAGCTGTTGTAAACTTTCCAGAGCCATTAAAGTCTATGGAGTTGGTAAGTTTAACAAGGGTTGGAATACATCCCATCTCATATTTTAAGTTTTTACACTTTTGAATCCAATTAAGAAATATAATGGGCTAAATTCCATACTTAACGTTACAACAATGGGGATGGTAATGGGGAAAATCTACACCTGCAGGTTTCCCCGTAGTGTCCCCATTTTTGCGATCGATTCTGGGGCTCCTTGCCCTGGACGCAGTGCTCGGGTAGTGTTTTCGTGCCAGCATGAGTGTCACCTCCTGGAGCCCAGAACAGCATAAAAGAGACTCCAAAGCCCACGTATTAATCAAAAAGTGGATTTATTCCAGCACTAACAAGGACGACGTTTCGACCAGAACTGGTCTTTGTCAAGTCTGAATGACAATTGTATAAAGTCTCATTTAAATAGTGTCATAAATTGCCAAGCACATAGTCAATTGCCGATCAGTGAAAATTTACATTTGTTAAATACCATGATATAAGAACAATTATGTCTAATTGCACATTATATATTAAATGTATTCCAGGCGATAAGACAATTCGAAAGCCTATGTAGAAAACAAACATATAATTCTAAAGGCAAACTAGTGTGTAACACACTACCTAATTCTTACAGCTCCACAACTATCCATGCAGGATCTAATCTGTAATGACACAATAAAATGGTTTATGCATCATGGGACTATCAAAAATTACCATATAAAACATAAAAAGAAGCAATGTCTACTCAAAGGTTATATAAAAAAGGCTCAAAATCTGCCTCTCGATTAAGCCCATGGGGCGCAAGAGTGTTTAACCCCTTCCCCGCGGAGGACGCGCTCAGCGCGTCCAGCCACAAGTAGTATTGGCTGCGGAGCACGCACAGAGGGTGTCCTCTCTTTGCAGCCAGCGACCAGCCAGATTCCGGCCGATCGCTGTGTCCTCCAGTGCGGGCTGAAATCCTTGATGTCAGCCCAGCATCCGGGACCGCCGTGGGCACTAATAGATGTCATTGCGGCAGCGCGATGGTATCTATTACAGACGCGCTGTAGTGCGGGGCAGGTGCCTGAAAGGGAGGGGGAGAGGTCCTTTGGACCTCTCTCCCTCCCGATTGGATGGGGGCAGCAATCAAAGTCAGGCACCGTTTGAAAGGGCACAGCCTGTCCTTCCAAACAGTGGCAGGCTTTAACCCCTTGGGGACCGGATCGCTATTCGGCACCAAAAAGCACCAGATAGCGATCCTCTCCCGGAGCTGGCAGACATCTTGGATGTCGGCCAAGCTTCCGGGATCTCCCCCTGACGACTGGTGTCATCGTGAACCCCCTATCTCCCGATCCGTGGCAACCATGGGTTAATGTTTGGTATCGTTGGATCGGCCAGAGCATGGCCTTTCCATCAATACAAAACATGAGGAAGTTAAAAGTTAATAGAAAAAAATAAAAATAAAAAAATATATATATTTTAAAAAAAATAAACGCCCCCTCCTTGCTGTGTTACCCTGACCATTGGGGTTTTTTTTCTCTTTTTTCTTTGCTTCCCCCTTTTTTTTTTTTCTTTTCTCTCTCCCATGGTTTCCTTTTATTTTATTTTTCTACACGCCACCTCGTACTGCAGACCCTCTCCCGCCCCCTTTTTTTTTTTCTTTTCTCTCTCCATGGTTTCCTTTTATTTTATTTTTCTACACGCCACCTCGTACTGCAGACCCTCTCCCGCCCCCTTTTTTTTTTTATTCTTTTCTTTTGGCGTTTGGGACAAACTCGGAGTGTGCCATTGTGGCAGCCACCATGGCTCTGCCTGCCATATCTGGCCCTCGAATGCCCCGGCCTTGTGACCTGCACTTTTCCATGGCCTCCTACGGTACCTCGGAACTCCAGGAGCGAGCCAGGAAAGTCACATTTTTGGCCTTTGCCACCCTTTTTTTTTTCTTTCTTTTCCCAGGGTCCTGGAGCGCATTTTGGTATGTCTTCCCCCCTCTCCCACCTTCCTATGTGCCTATGTGTTCTTTGAAGGTGTTTCTGAGACTCTGTGGCAAAGTTATTATATTTTGAGGAGACCCCCACATGGGGCTTTTACTTTTATAGACTAATTGCTGCACCCAGATAACTTTTATTTGCCTTTTTTGTTTTGAGGTGTCCTTTCCATACTTTGGCCCTACGTGGTTATACTTTCTTTGCATTTGTTGTACTGCTGATTGATTTGCAAAATAAAGCATTTTGAATACAAAAAAAAAATGAACATTTTTTTTTGTTTTGATTTTGTTAATGCAGCAATATTGTTCCCATTTCAATTATAATGTGAACAATGATGCTGCACTAACGATTTTTGTATGGGGTGCGTTTGTTAAAAATCGCGTAATTTTCCCCCAAATAAAAATGTAACGAGTCCCCATTTCTAATTTTTTTAACAAGCGCAACCCATAAAAAATATAACCACAAATGCTCGCATGTTAAAATGTGAAAAAATACACTTTACACGTTGTAAATTATTGAAAATTAAAATGTTATTGCATTTTTTGTTATAATATACAGACAGGTCATGGCGTATACATATAATAATGACATATTATGAATCTGCCGATTCTGCCGGAAAGAACGATATATAATATGTCTGGATCATATAATAAAATAAGGCTTCAAAACGCGTTTAAACATGATGAGCGAAACCGGTAAAAATGAGCTCAGCACACAGGCGTGAAATGGCTCAGCAGTGAGAGGGTTAAATGGTGTATCCAGTACAATTCTTTTCTCTTAAGTAATTTCTCTCTATCCCTGCCTCTTGATAATTTTGGTACTTCGTCAATCACTTGAAGGCGTAGTTGAGAGATATCATGTCCTCTCTCCACAAAATGCTGTGGAACCGGGAGTTCAATTTTTTTAGTTCTAATATCTGATTTGTGTTTAATAAATCGATTCTTTAATTTTTTGCGTAGTTTCTCCAATATAGATCAATCCGCAGGGACACTTCAACAGGTATACCACAAAGGTGGAATTACAGGTGTAGTATCCCTTAATTTTAAACCTGTTTCCTGAATGAGGATGTGTGAAAAAATCACCACGGATGACAGCATTACAGCATGAACAACTTAAGCACGGGTCTCCCAAAGAATTGCCTCTCTCCTGGATCATATTTGAATTCTGCTCTCACCAGTGTATCTTGATTGACATAAGGGGAGTATTCTGAAACTCAGGTACATCTGGATGTGCGTCTCTCAAAATGTACCAGTATTTCGATAGAATTCTCTTCACCTGATTGGTATGAGTGCCATACTTGGAGACAAAGGCAACTCTCCCAAGATTTTGATTATCGGGATAACGGGGCCTGACCTGTTGTTGGTTAATCCTGACCAATTCTTGTTTAAGTATTTTATTAGGGTATCCTCTGGCCCTAAATCTCTTAACCATTTCCTCAAGTCTTTTATCCCTATTTTCGGGTAAGCTCACCACCCTATCAACCCGCAAGAGTTGGCTTCTGGGGAGTGAGTTTAACAATGTGATAGTGCACACACTATCATATCTCAGTAATGAATTCTTTTCTGCTGGTTTACGAAAGAGATCGGTCATCAATTTCCCGTCTCTTTTGACAACCAAAGTATCCAGGAAACTAATTTGTTTTGGTGCTATATAGCATAGTGAGCCCATAGGATTCCATGGAGGGTTGAGCTGCTAAGCCATGAGCCCTGCGTGACCTTGCTCCCATGAGTCGAGTGATCGCAGAAGGAGACTGAGAACTATTATACTACTATACCACAATGTCATTTAAAAAATAGATTTTTTTCATATGGAGAAATATTTAAAGAAGATGTACAAAATAAGTGCCAGAGTTTGAAGTGGTGGGTCAGAAACAACATGCAATATTTACAAGAATGTTGTTCCTCATTTTTCTAACAAGGTGGAACTGTCATTGATAAATTCATATTCCCTGCGATGCCCCATCAAGTGGTGGATATCACATGGTCAGAAAGATCAGCTTGAAATGTGATCGTTTGCTGAGTTACTGCAAACTGCAAGTCGCCTATCTCCATTGTTGCGTCATAGGCAGTACATATTAGGGAAGTTGCTCAACTCTTGCGTGGTTGGTCCTCCATTTTGATTCATTACTCAGTATGTCGATGGCACCAAAAAAGTCAAGGGAGCAATTGTTTTATACGGAATTATTCCATATTGTGCTTGTTCTGTATAGAATAGAATTCCCTGTCATATTGGCCATATTATATAGTGACATAGTTACAAAGTTGCATAGGCTGGAAAGAAGACACGTGTCCATCAAGTTCAGCCCTTCCCACATTACCTACTGCTGTTGATGCAAAAGAAGGCAAAAAACCCAGTCTGAAGCGCTCACCGTAATGCAACATACTGGGAAAAAATTCCTTCTTGACCCCAGATGGTAGTCAGATTTCTTCTTGGATCAAGCAGCTTTTACCCACATATTACATATTATAACCCTTAATATTATGTTTTTGCAAGAAAACATCGAGTCGTTGTTTCTCTGACCCAATCACCTCAACAGGCAGAGAATTCCACAGCTTTATTGTTCTCACTGTAAACCCTTCCTATGCTTTAGGCTGAATTTACTTTCATCCAGTCTAAATGGGTGACCTTGTGTCCTATGTATAGTCCTATTAACCCCTGTTTACTGCAGAAGACGAGTGGGGAACATCACTAAGGGGGCTCTCCCTCCGGGGTCCCGCGGTGGTCTGACTTCCTTGAAGTCAGACCCCACTTTTATACCCCCTCTCAGTGCAGTGACATCATCAGACCAGGCGTGATTACTTCAGTTTCAGGTGTCCCAGCCAAAACGCGTTTCACCGTAACAACGGCTTCATCAGTTGGTCACTGATGAAGCCGTTGTTACGGTGAAATGCGTTTTGGCTACTTTATTTAATAAATTATTTTGGACCATACAAGAAGATTTCTTCCTTTTTGGGTCTAAAGGGGATTAGCGTGTCCTTAAAAACGCCCAGGTTCATATACGGAGCCAGTGGACATAACACAGGCTCTATATCACGTGAGTTTGATATTGCTGCAAGTTAAGGATTATCTGCTTATGATACAGAATCACGCTATGGTCTTTGTTTGTATCCATTTTCTGCATGATATCCATATTACATCTGGAGGACGTCTGAAGAGGGACGGGGTCATCCCTAAAGGGACCCAACGCCTCCATATAGAGCCTTGAATTGTATAGGCTCTGGCTTGTGTGAGTGAACTTCTATATCAAGATTTTCATTACACTAATTGTATATATGTACTGCGCAATGTGTGTTTTTTGTTTTTTTCTTTCATATGTTCACCAGAATTCTGGTCCAGCCATGTTCATATGAATTGGTAATTATATCCCTTTATGGTCATAAAAGTGACTTTTTTGGGTGTTATTCCATACAGTGTGCATTATTCCGTGGTTATGGGATTCGCACTGGCGCTTTCTCCACTTTTGTGAAAACCGGAAGGGCGCCTGAAAGGAGGCCATCTCCATCCCTGCAGGAATTATTAGTAAAAATGAGGCAGCGCTGGAAAGGTCATAGTGTGACCTTTACAGCGCTGCCTCTCTTTAACCCCTGAGGTGCAGGTCCGTGATCCGGTGCCATTTGGCGCCAGATTGCGGATCTCTCCAGAAGGTGGATGGACATCTTGGATGTTAGCCAAGTTTCCAGGGCCTCAACCCGCCCACTGATATCATCGCACATGGTCCGATGATGTCAGTTGGAGAATTAACCCGTAACTGTCAAGGGGATTTCCCTATGGAAACCCTAAGGTGGAGATAGGGGGGGGGGTCCTTTGGACATCAATATCTCCTAATCGGTGGCAACTAGACGGACAGGGCAGAGTATGGCCTTTCCAATGATATCAAACATGACCATGCTACAAGTAAATAATAAAAATAATATTAAAAAAGTTTAAAAAATAAAAATGTTTATTAATGCAGCACTATTGTTCACATTTCAATTATAAGGTTAACAATGATGCTGCATTATTATTTTATTTATTATTTCCAGTTTTAGATAAAATCAAGTAATTTCTCAAGTAATTTGGCTATAGGTAGACACACTGACCACTCGAAGGATTGGAAGGGTAGACGTACTGCGTACAGGGATCAGATTCATAGATATCAGGGAGGATTGTGACTGCTACTCACCGTGCGTCAAGGTCAGGTAAAAGGGCTGGGGGGAGGAGTTAAATCTATTAGATGGGGACATTAATTAAATGGGGAGGGGAGAAATTAAACGGGGAGGGTGAAATCACTTAAATGTGGAGGGGGTGAGATGAATTTATATGAAAAGGGGGTAAAATTAAAGGGTGTGTTTGAAATGAAAAAATGAGTAAAGTGAAATGAATTAAATGGGGAGGGGTGAAATGAATTAAATGGAGAGGGGGTGATATGAACTAAATGAGGAGGGGGAGGCTGAAATGAATTAACTGAGGAGCGGGTGAAATTAATTAAAAGGGGCATGTGAAATGAATTAAATGAGGAGGGTGAAATTAATTGAATGGGGAGGGTGAAATGAATTAAACGTGGAGGGTGAAATTAATTTATTTGAGGAGGGTGTAATGAATTAAATGGAGAGGGTGAAATTAATTAAATGGGGAGGTGGTGAAATTAATTAAAGGGGGAGGGTGAAACAGGGCTGTGCGGTGAGGTTAGTGGCTGGTGAGGCACTGGCTATTATCAGAGCCAGATATACACACAGATCAACTAACTTTCTGCAGTTTGTGTTTAGCTGTAAATTATCTTTTACTCATGTACTGTACCCACACATATTATATATAATTTTTCTTGCCATTATATGGACTTTCTAAAGATACCATTATTTTCATCGTATCATATACTTTACTATTAAAAAAAAATATATGACAGAAAAAACATTTTTCTGTGCCTGTCATATTCTGTATCCGCCAATAGAGGGAGCAGGGGGAGCAGTTTGTGCCTGTCATACTCAGCATCCGCCACTATAGGGTGCAGGGGGAGCTGCCTGAGACCCTTCCTGTCAGAGGTCAGCATCCAATTTCAAGCGGTTTTTGAATGGCTGGGACCAAAGGTGCTTTCCCATTGGTCCAAGCGATTCCATTGGTCTGTCAGGGCCTCTCTGAGTTTCTGACAAGCAGTATTCAGGAAGTAGGTAACGCAAGTGTGTTCCTATTTGAACAGATGCGCGTTGCAGATTTCTTTAAGCAGCTTACGCGATTAGCTTAGCGGGGAAGCGTACTATGTAAAACTGTGAAAAGAATGCATGTATTGCGCACAGAGGAAGAGGACAGAGCCGACGACAGGGTAGAGCGGAGCAGGTGAGCTTTTTTCATTATTTTAAAGCTTAATGGCAGGTGAGGCTCTGCCTCATCTGCCTTCCCTGACGGCACGTCCCTGTGGTGAAATTAATTGAATGGGGAGAGGGAGAGGAAGGGAGAGGGTGAAATTAATTAAATGGGGGGGTGAAATTAATTACAGGGGGAGATGAAATTAATTAAATGGGGAGGTGCGCAAACCTAGAAAATTGGAAGTAGCATCATCATCTGTATAAGCTAACATCTCGCACCTCACCAAAGACAAGTAGTTCCAGCCATTACATTAGGGTTGAGTTCATTAAATTTCTTCCTAAACATAGCTGGCAAAATTTTAAGTTGTTAATTTCGTATTGCCCTCGAATGATGTTATAAATCTCCAAATGGACCTAGACAGAAAAAAGGTTCTTCAACCCCGCTGTATGGAATGATTGAAATTTTAACGGAAATTCTCTTTTTTTTTTTTGTTATTGCATTCTGGCAGGGCACTACATATACATATAATAATGATACATTAGAAATCTGCCAAAAAAAGATAAATAATTTGTCTGGGTCGTATAATAAAACGTGACTTCAAATCGAGTTTAAACATGATGAGCAAAAATGGTAAACATGTGCTCAGCATACAGAGGTGAAATGGTCTAGCAGTGAAGGGGTTAATGAATAAGTTTCCAGACAGTCGAGTGATACGAGTATCCAGTTCACCAGACCCCAGAGCGGATAATTTGCTCAAGAATCCTATGAGTCAACTATACTGCACCATAATTGTTATTATTATTTTTATCATGTTGACCGGAGTTGGTATCACAGATTCATAAAACTATGAGAGACACCAAAAAGCATTAATTCGCGCTGTATCAGGTTAATTGTGTATATGAATATGTGTCGGGTTTAAGGGAAACCACTGTTCTCTGATACTGGCGATTGAGGTTTTTGGTGGTGTTACACATTGTGTGGCGCTACACTATCTTCTGGAACAAAAAGTGACTAATTTTAATTTAGTTTTAGTCATAGTCCTTTCACTAAACTGCCACTTAACTTTAGACATATTTTAGTCGGTGAAATTAACACTATTGTTGAGGTGTCAGGAATAGAGATGAGCTGTTCAGTTCGATCTGTTCAGAGTACGCATCGAACATCGGCCGTTCGGCTGTTCGCCAGAACTCCGAACATTTCCGAGTGATCGGTTCGAGTTCGCAAAAATGCACCACAATGCACTTTTCCACTGGCCAAATTTTGCCCAATCATGGGCTCACAGAGCTAAGTCCTGCAGCACACTATATAAGGCGTCCCTCGCAGCCCCAGCACGTGTTTTTTGAGAGGAGAGTGTTCTGTTAGTGTGTGTTCTCACTGCCAGCAGCTATTGGGGGGTCTCACTTCTACAAGATATCTGGGAATTGTTGTAATCTGTGAGTTCTCACTGCCAGCAGCTTTTTTTTTTTTTTTTGTGGAAGGATTTTACCAGGAGGGATACATTGAGATTTCTCTCGTTTTCAAGTATGTCCTGGGTGGCGAGTATGTACTGTTGGGTGTCTTGCCAAGGACACTTACTGGAGAGGTTGCTCGCTGGGATCGAACCCATGACTACACAGGCTCTCTCCATGCAGAGCGGTGACATTACCTCTACTCCACCCAGCCGGTCTATTGTGGGGGTCTCACTTCTACAAGATATCTGGGAATTGTTGTAATCTGTGTGTTCTCACTGCCAGCAGCTACTGGGGGGGGGGTCTCACGTCTATCAGATATCTGGGAATTGTAATCTGTGTCTTGTCACTGCCACCCATCAGGGGGTCTCACTGATTTATAGGAGGTTTCTGGGCATTGTACAGGGGGTCTCACAGATTTAGAGGAGGTTCCTGGGAATTGTAATTTGTGTCTTGTCACTGCCACCCATCAGGGGGTCTCACCGATTTATCGGAGGTTCCTGGGAATTGTAATCTGTGTCTTGTCACTGCCACCCATCAGGGGGCCTCACTGATTTATAGGAGGTTCCTGGGAATTGTAATTTGTGTCTTGTCACTGCCACCCATCAGGGGGTCTCACAGATTTATAGGAGGTTTCTGGGAGTTTTAATCTGTGTCTTGTCACTGGCTGCCAGCTATCAGGGTGTCTCAAAGAGTTATACCAGAGTTCTGGAAATCTTTAATCTAGATAACACAGTTGAATCAGAGTTCTGCATATCTCCAATTTTTATAAAAGAGTTGAATCAGAGTTCTGTATATCTTTAATCTATATATCACTCACCATGTCAGAAAGACCAAAAAGGACAGGCAGACGCTCCCAGACACAGATGAGGGGGCAAGCAGCCTCTGTGTCGGAAGGCTGTGCCCCTGGTCGTTGTGGACGTGGTGCATCCTCTGCAGGGGCACGCTTGTCCTTGTTTCTAACTGGTGCTGGCCATCTTAAGCAGCAGCAACATACAGAGGATTTGCAGGATTGGCTAACCAGGCCATCCTCATCCTCCGAGTCCTCTGCCAGCCGGGCTTGTAGTGGTTTACAGTCCACTTCAGCTGCCAAAACATCTAATTCAGCCATCATGTCCACAGCTACTCCTGCCGTAGCCTCACTATCATACACGGAGGAGACAGCTGAATTGTTTGACTACAGTGACAGTGTCAGTGACCTGCTGCTTGAGGATGCGCAGCAACTCCAGTGCTCTGATTCAAACTCTGAGGATGAGGAAGGGAGTAAAATCAGCCTAGAGGGAGAGGGTGCCAGTGACACACAAAGAACTGGCACTCATGTTCCCCCAGCAGCTGCAGCATATTGTGAGGTTGGCTCCAGTGAAGAGTAGATAGGGGGTGATGATGATTGTCACGGAACGGACATGAAAGCTCTTTTCAGCGAGCCACAGGACTAAAGACTGAACCCTTTTTAAAGACCATTTTTCCTGTTTTCGTTTTGGTTTTGCGTGTGAGCCTATGGACCTCTTATTTTATTGCTAGATGTGGTTATATTGGTGTAATGTAATAAAAATGTACCCTGTATGATGTGACTGTAAAAGTATGAAAGAAACCGTTTGTATGTGTTTTTCCCCGTCGCCATTTTGCTCATCCCAGCATGGTTTCACAGAACAAAGGATCTCATGCCCCAAAATGGAGGATGCAGCGGGCCAGAGGATTGGAGGCTTTTCCAAGACCTCATCTGCCTAATCCCTGGACAATGGGAAGGCTGAAAGGGACCTGATAGGGAACAGGAGGCTGGGAAAGGAGCCAATCAGTGCTGGTTGTGTGGGTGGGGGAGTTGGTAATCTGTTTGTGTGAAGTTGTATAAATGACCCTGTTGAAACCCATAACATTCAGTTGACTGTTTTAAAGCATACAGCCGCGTCTGGTGTCTTCATTTCAGAGCTACAATCACTATTGCAGGAGACACTCAGCGGTCTCCTGCATCACCACTCAACCCAGGACCGGGATCCCCAAGGCAACACCGCACCATCTCTCCAGACGCCGGACCAACGCCATTTCATCCTCCAGGCCGCTCGAGACGCCGAGTGCCGTGCCACTCGGTAGTCGGGCCGGACGCCACCAAAGGGGGGGTCAGATAGAGCAGGACCGCAGGCGGACTTCCATCCCGCCACAATGATGATGAGGTCACTGACTCCACCTGGGTGCCTGATCGAACAGAGGAGTCAAGGGAGGAGGAGGCACAATAAAAATGAGGCAGAACGTCCTCTATGACCAACCGTAGCCAGTCTAAGGCATCAGAAGTCACAGCTGCTCAGGTGCAGAGCGCTGTTGTCTCAAAGCACATGTACAGGAAGTCTGCTGTCTGGGAGTTCTTTAAGAAATGTGCAGCAGACTGCACCGGTGCTATTTGTAATCTATGTCACGTGAGGATCAAGCGTGGGAAAGACATCCCACGCTTGGGTACCACATGCTTGAGGCGACATATGACCACCTGCCACGCATCCCATTGGCACAACACTTTGGATAGGTCCTCCTCCTCCTCATCTGTCTCTACCCTCACTATATGTCCTGCAATGTCATTGCCTACAACCTCCACTGACAGGGATGATGCTACAGTAATGGGTGTACCAGGTCCTTCCTCAGAATGTGACAGTATCCCATCAGCTGAAGATTTATGCAGTCAGATTACGTTGCCCCAGCTGCTGCAGCGTAAGAAAAAATATAGTCCCAACCATCCCCAAGCACAGCATCTAAATGCCAGTTTAGCAAAATTACTCGCATTACAGCTGCTGCCTTTCCAACTGGTGGACTTTCCCTTCCGGGAATTTGCTGAAAGTGCTGTACCACAGTGGCAGGTTCCAAAACGCCATTTCTTTTCACGGAAGGTCATTCCAGCACTATACCAGCACGTGGAAGACAATGTTATGGAGTCATTGGGAAAGGCAGTCAGCAGCAAGGTGCACATGACTTTAAACACGTGGTCCAGCAAGCATGGACAGGGCTGTTACATTTCCTTCACGGCACACTGGGTAACTCTGATTGCAGCTGGGAGGGATCCAGGACAGGGCTCTGTGCTGGAGCTTGTTCATCCACCAGGCCTCCAAAAAGATGCTTGTATGAGGTCTGTCTGCTCCACCACTTCTTCAGGCAGTTAAACCGACGCGTGGCAGGAGCTACGCAATGGCTCAAGCAAAAAGATGCCATACTGTGCTTGAGCTGGTTTGTTTAGGGGACAGGAGCCACACCGAGCCAGAAATTCTGTCAGCTCTGCAGGGGCAGGTGCAGAGATGGTTAACACCATGCCAGTTTCAGCTGGGAATGGTCGTCTGCGATCATGGCAGCAACCTTCTCCACACCCTATGCAAGGGTAAATTGCCGCATGTACCATGCCTAGCACACGTCCTAAATCTAGTGGTACAGCGTTTCCTAACTAGGTACCCAGGGCTGGCACAGCTTCTCAGCCAGGCCAGAAAAGTCTGCAGCCACTTCAGATGGTCATTCCCAGCAAGTGTTCGCCTGGCAGAAATTCAAAAAGAATTCCACCTTCCCACAAACCGCCTGATCTGTGACATGCCCACCAGGTGGAACTTGAAATTGGCAATGCTGCAGCGTCTGCACAAGCAACAGAGGGCCATCAATGAGTACCTGTGTGAGTATGGCACAAGGACAGGTTCAGGTCAACTTGGTTTCCCCCCCCCCGCAGTGGCTGATGATCAAGGATGAATGCACTCTACTGTCACCACTTGAGGAGGCAACAAGGATGGTGAGCAGGGACAGTGCATGCATCAGTGACACGATTCCTTTAGTGTTCCTGCTGGAGCGCACTCTGCAGGGAACTATAGATGTGGCACTAGAGGCAGAGCAGCGGGAGGAAGAGGAGGCCTTCCCTAGCTCTCAAGGCTCCAGTCTTTACGCAGACAGCATTCCTGCGGGTCCTCAGATCAGACAGGAGGAGGATGAGGATGAAAAGGAATATTTAAGTAGTGGGGGCATTGAAGGTGGGGATTCCTCAAGGGAGAGTTTTGTGTGCCCAGAAACCCAAGGACTTGTACGTGGCTGGGAGAAGGATTCGTGCTATCAAGGAGAGGGATCATTACTGGTTGGAAAGCCTTCTTAATCCACGATACAAAGGTAAAGTTGCAGAGCTCATCCTGCCCACACAGAGGGAGGACAGGATGAAACAACTTGAGGACGCTCTAAAGCAACACCTTTCCAGGCACTGGTAGGTTACCAAGTGATGACACATGTGCTTCTGAGGCTGTGGATGATCAGAGGAAGAGCGGTGAAGTCCGGGGCCGCTTGACTGATGCCTTTTTACATTTTTTTAGTCCACGACGCCCAGGGACGTCAAATGTAGGCACCCATTGCCAGCGTCTTCACCGTATGGTGCAGGACTACCTAGGGGCAAGGGCAGACTTGGATACCTTTACAGCAGGTGATCGACTGGCTTACTGGGTGTTGAGATTGGATCACTGGCCAGAACTTAGCCAATATGCTATGCAGCTACTAGGTTGCCCTTCATCCAGCATGCTTTCTGAAAGGACGTTCAGTGCCACTGGAGGTTTTGTCACAGACAAAAGAGCGCGTCTGTCCATCGACTCTGTAGACCGGCTGACATTTATAAAAATGAATCAGTCCTGGATCAGCAGCTATCAATCCCCTGATGCTGATGTAACTGAATAGATCGGGGATCTCTTCGGGATTCCCAAAACCTCCACCACTGCACTCTTCCACAATACCACAAAGGGGTTACGGTTTGAAGGCACTTGCTGCCACCAAAGGCACGATATTTGGGTGCATTGACGCCTGTACCAGATTCATATCATTTTGTTATTGGACCGCAGAGTCCAACCCTGCACTCTTCCACAATACCACAGAGGGGTTACTTACGGTGTGAAGACACTTGCTGCGACCAAAGGCACAATATTTGGGTGCACTGCCACTGATGCGTATACCAGATTCATATCATTTTAATATTAGACCGCAGGATCCAACCCTGCACTCTTCCACAATACCACAGAGGGGTTACGGTGTGACGGCACTGTTGCCGACTCTAAAGGCCCAATTTTAAAGCACCTATTGTTACTTTCATACAAAGCCTGCATAAGTTTCACCATAATTTAGCAAAAAAAATCACTAAACTTGTTCTGCGTATCCTAAAATGTCTCCTCTTTTCATACAGGCTGCCACCCCAAGCAGTTGTTTATGAATAGATTAAAGGAAAGACCATTTACCGTCATTTGAAATGTCATTTTTTGGTTTTTAAATGTTTCTCTACATCCTACAAATCCGCCACTTCACGGGCAGGTTATGGGGACCTCCTAGGCATGATATTTGAAGGAATTTTTCGTTTTTATTCTTAACCTTTATTTCATGGAAAACTCACTGTTCCTTCAAAAAGGATTTTTTTTTAAACTTTTTGTCCTTGTTTCCTGTCCCCAAGGACACTACCCGGACCCCCACACACTTTTTATGGCAAATATCTTGCATATATGCTCTCTTGGAGGGCACTCTAAAATTCGAACGTTCGAGTCCCATTGACTTGCATTGAGTTCGAATCGTGTTCGCGTTCGAACTCAAACGTTTGAAATTGTTCGAGCCCAACACAAAGTCCCACTAACATACGGTTTAGTATTCCTCTTTCATTATTTCCTGGGCATTTGTGTTCCTCCAGTGATATCATGCATTTTACTGTACCACCCTATTAAATAGTTACCTGACCATTTCACTTATTAAATATTTCAGCGGTGCATCCGAGGTTACTATATAAGAATGAAATGCCATTTTAATCCTATGCGTTATTTTATACATTTTGCCTTGATTCACCAAAACCACAATCCCCTGTTTTTCTACTAATCAGCAATATAAAACAAATATTGGATTGATATGTGAGATTAGCAGGGACTAGAGATAAAATGTGTAAAAAATCAGGCAAACTCAAATTTTAGCCTTAATTTTATAGGCTGCAATCTAGATGCTTTTGCGCGGAGCATGAATGGGTTAACACAGGACACTAACTACAAATGCAGATGCACAACAAACCCATTTGTACGAGGGGTAGATTTCACATGCCTTTTAAAGCACTACAACAAAAAAATCATTTTTTTGCTTTTGTACCTCTTTTAACCCTTCACTACCAAGTGAATTTACAAAAAAAACATTGTTAGAAACCAGTGTTTTTTGTAAAATCATTTTAATTAATTATACATTAATAAATAGTTATTACTGTAAATAACCTCTTTGGCCAGCAGATGGCGCCATCTACTGCCAAATTGAGTTACAGAGGTTTGAGCAGCAGGTGTACACTATATTGCCAAAAGTATTCGCTCACCCATCCAAATCAGGAGCTGGGCAGGTGAACGAATACTTTTGGCAATATAGTGTATGTTTCTTTTTTCTCCCTGCATCGGCTGCTGAAAGCCCGATATTTCAGAGCTTTTATCAGCCGATTCTACAGTTTTAGCTCATTGGGCATTATGCCCACGGGGCTAAAACTATGGGGGAACCTTCTGCACCCCAAAAGCAAGCAAAATTTGTTTGCTTTTGGGCTTCAGATCAGCATATTGAGATATCTTGATATCGTGGCACCAGTTGGTGCCTTTGAAGCTTGAGATATCTCTATCGGTAGTAAAGGAGTTAAACAGATTTATAGTAGTAGATGTAGATGATACAAAACACAACCATTCACTGCTTTGGAAAAATTGACCCAAAACAGGGAAAAGAAACAGTTGTAACCTCCTGTTTATTTTGATGATCAGAAAGAAAGCGGCAAAGTATGAGTATATATAACACTGTTACAGATATTTGTGATTTCTGCCAAAGTACTATTGCAACCTCATCTCTGTTCCTTTAGCAAATTCAATATTTATGTCTGTTTCCTCTTACATTTTTTTCTTTGTTTTTCTTTCCTTTGTGAAATATTGAAATCAGTAATTACAAAATGCAGATTTCTGGCAGAAAAATCACTGCCAGTTCCAATGTATTTACTAATTGGCCAGTAGGAGAGGATTCCCTTAAAATTTTCTCCCTGTAATAATACAGCTGTATAGTAAGTGACAGGCTTTAGGATTGAAGCTGGCTTCTGGAACATGTTTCAGTGGAGCAGAGGGGAGGTGAGGTGAGGGAAAGGGGATAAGCATTGTTTAGCAAAGTTTCTTGAATATTCCATAATATAGGCTCATTACTGCACACTATAAAACTCACATGTAGAGTAGTCTATGTGTAATGTGCCAAATAGATACAATTATCAAAGGGAGAATGGGGTTCTTCTGACACCTATTTTGAGAAAGGAACATGGCAGATTAGACAGAGAGGATTAATCTAATCACTAAATTCTAAATTCATGAGAGCCAGTTAAAATCAGTCTATAGTCTACCCAGTTGGATGTTTATGCATGATCCTCCTCTTCGACACTGTAAGGCCACATGCTGCCAGCTTCAGCCCTGGCACACCCTCCAGACACGCTACCTGCAAAGATGCTCCCGCACTGCAGAGCGTGCCTGGAGGAAATCCCGCTCTGAAGCGGATTTCATTCATTTCAAGTTTATTCTGTGGTCTTACAACTCTGCCCTTCACTTGGCCAAACAAGTCTTCTTCTCATCTCTTATATCTACTCTGTCTTACAAACTTAAATGCCTCTGGTCCACTTTTAACTCCCTACTCTACCCACCCACACCTCCCCCTCATCTGCTTTTAGTGCTCAGGACCTGGCAGATTACTTCTTAACTAAAACTATCACTATCAGAAGCAACATCCTGACACAAACCATTAATCCATCACCTCCACTCACAGAAGCCCCGTCTGCTACCCTTTGCCGCTTCCTCCCAGCCACTGTGAAGGAAGTCAATTTCTTACTGTCCTCCTCACATCTCACCACATGCCCGCTCGACCCCATTCCCTCACATCTAATACCTCCACTCCACTCTTCCCTCACCCCTGCTCTCACACACATCTTCAACCTATCTCTCTTCATCAGCTCCTTCCCATCAATCTTCAAACATGCACAGGTTACCCCTATACTAAAGAAACCCTTTTTTGATCCCAACTCGCCAACCAACTACCATCCTGTATCCCTGCGTCCGTTCACCTCTAAGCTCTTGGAAAAGTTAGTTTCCAATCGCCTCTCCCTCTTCCTGTCCTCTAATTTCCTTCTCGGCCCCCTGTAATCAGGCTTCTGTTCCCTACACTCAACTGAAACTACCCTCAATGTCACCAATGACCTCTTAACTGCTATAAACCAAAGCCACTATTCTGATCCTGCTTGTTCACCTCTCGGCTGCTTTTAATACTGTCGACCACCCCTCCTTCTACATACTGTAGAGGTTGGCAAAGCTGGGTCCTAGATGGGCGATATGTTTCACCCCTATTCGGGTTGTGGTCCCTTTAAGGGCAGCCACAGGGTTAACCTTCAGTCCAGGAAGAGGTTTTAAAAGTCAGCAACTCCCAGACAGGATTGTGGGAGTTAAGGAGAAAGAAATCAATTAGTTGTAAGCTGTGTGCAAAAGAGGAGACGGAGCTGTTTTGCTGTGCCTGGAAGGACCTGTAACTCCTGGGAAAGGATCCCCCAGGTTTGGGACTTTGTACAAGTTGGTGAGCCACCGTTATTTTGTTACATTGTGCTGAAGATCAGGACTTTGTTTAATTTTGCTGAAGACAAGCGTGTATTTTTATGTTGCCATTTTGACTGCCCTGAAAGGGGGAAATAAAAGCTGATTTTGTTTCATTCAAGACTTGTTTAACGCTGTGTGGGCCCCCAACATCACAATACTCTGAGCTCTCTTGGTCTCTGCGACACTGCACTCTCTTGGATTGGCTCATATCTGCCTAACAGGTCCTTCTCTGTGTCATTTGCTGTAACTTCTCTTCAATGCCTTTATCAGTTGGTGTACGTCAAGGCTCTGTCCTAGGTCCTCTGCTCTTCTCTATCTAGACCTCCTCCCTGGGCAAAATCATTAACAGCTTTGGCTTTAATTACCACCTCTATGTTGATGACACTCAGATCTACCTCTCTACCCCTGATCTCTCTCCTCCTGTTTTTCCCAAAGTCAGTGACTGTTTATCTGACATTTCCTCCTGGATGGCCTCTCACCACCTAAAGATTAACATGTCGAAGACTGAGCTCCTACTAATTCCTCCCTCTAATCCCTCCCCACCTCCTCCTGATTTATCTATCATGGTTTATGGTCTCACTATCTCCCCATTAAGCCAGGTTCGCTGTCTCGGAGTTACACTTGACTCTGCTCTTTCCTTCATCCCCCACATTCAGTCTCTTTTCTTGTGCTGTCGCTACCAACTACGAAATATTTCCAGAATTCAGCTATTTCTTACCGCTGACACCACAAAGCAACTCATCAACACCAGTGATGTGCGGTGAGGTCAGTGGCTGGTGAGGCACTGGCTAGTATCAGAGCCAGATATACACAGGTTATGTAGGTTCAGGTTCAGTGCTCCCAAGAAACTGGCTGCTCCCAGGGCTCCCAAGAAACTGGCTGCTCTCAGGGCTCCCCAGGTAATGGCTGCTCTCAGGGATCCCCAGAAACTGGCTGCTCTCAGGGATCCCCAGAAACTGGCTGCTCTCAGGGATCCCCAGAAACTGGCTGCTCTCAGGGCTCCCCAGAAACTGGCTGCTCTCAGGGCTCCACAGAAACTGGCTGCTCTCAGGGCTCCCCAGGTAGTGGCTTCTCTGGGTTCCCCAGGTAATGGCTGCTCTCTGGGCTCCCTAGGTAAAGGTTGCTCTCAGGGTTCCCAAGGTAATGGCTGCTCTCAGGGCTTCCAAGGTAATGGCTGTTAAGGGCTCCCCAGGTAATGGTTGTAGAGGGCTCCCCTGGTAATGGCTGTTCAGGGCTTCCCTGGTAATGGCTGGTCAGGGCTCTCCACAATCTGGTTGCTCTCACTGCTTACCAGGATCTGGCAGCTTTCAGGGCTCCCCAGGATCTCTGCGTCATACATTCCAGGCAGCCTAGTGTGTGTGTGACGCTGAGGACACACCCCGCATCCACTGATTGGGTGAGACAGTCACATGACTTTCCTGCGCCAATCAACGAATGCCTCCCATGCAGGCATTTTTTGAATGGCTTGGACCAATAGCGCTTTCCTATTTGTCCAAGCTATTCCATTGCTCTCCCAGGGCCTCTGAGGCACTGGGAGTGCAATGTTCAGGTAGTGGGCAGTGCTCGGACGTCTGTTCATTGAACAGACGCGCAGCGCTGCACACTTCTTGGCAGCCTATGAGATTTGCAAAGCGTCCCGCTGTGCAAATTGCGTAGGCTAAGGCTGCAAGAAAAAAAAAGTATGGCGCACAGAGAAGACGGATGGAGCCGACGGCGGGGGAACGTGGAGCAGGTGAGTTTGACTGTGCACTTCAGATGCAGCCCTTAATGGCTCTGCCTCACCTGCCGCCCCTGACCGCACGTCCCTGATCCACACCCTTGTAATCTTCTGACTTGACTATTGTAATAACCTTCTAGCCTTCTGGCCTCCCGCTCTCCCCCCTAAAATCCATTCTAAATGCCTCTGCCAGGCTCATCCACCTCACCCGCCGCTCTGTCTCTGCCGCTCCTCTCTTAGAATCCCTTCACTGGCTCCCCATCCACTGCAGAATTAAATTCAAAATCCTTACCCTGACCTACAAAGCTCTCACTAACTCGGCTCCCCACTACCTGTCCTCACTAATCACCAAATACACCCCAGTCCACTCCCAAAGATCAAACAGTAAGCTTCGCCTAGCTTCTCCCCGCATCACCTCTTCCCATGATAGACTGCAGGATTTCTCACGTGCAGCCCCCATTCTCTGGAACACTCTCCCTCGTACGGTCAGACTTTCCCCTAGTTTCCCTTTCTTCAAATGCTCCCTTAAGACATTCCTATTTACTGAAGCCTACCACCCGACTCACTGACCAACCAGTCCATCACTCCCGCCAGTCCATCACCCTCACCTTGCAGTCCTCTCCTCCTGTTTCCACCCCAACCCATCTAGAATGTAAGTTTTCACGGGAATAGAGCCTTTGTTTCCTCCTGTACTGGTTTGTCAAATGTTGTTCAATGTATTGTAACCCTGTCTATATTGTGCCCATTGTACAGCGCTGCGGAATATGCTGGCGCTTTATAAATAAAGAATAATAATAATAATAATAATAATAATAGAGGCAGCCCCCATAAATAAGATTGCAAACAGAAATTATAACATCATTTGATTTTGGTATAGTATATTCACATTTTTTTGTTTGGAGGAATTTTCATTAAAATCAAACTTACAAATGTATGTAACAACTGTGGTAAAAAGTTGTGATGTAGCCGCTTCTTTAATAACTAAATTCTAGAATGTCTCCACCCGGATTTATGACTAACAGGGTTATCCAAAGAGATCCGAATTGCTTGAGAAAGGTAACCGAACGCTGAAAATCAGCGTTCGGTTACCTTTCTTGGTCATTCGGCTATCCAGAGAGCAGGCATTTCGCCAAATCCTGGCGAATTGCCTGCACATACGGTGCCTGTTCGGTGCCTGTTCGAGGGCAGTGAAATCCCCATAAAAAAGCACTGCTTTGGCTATTCAGAGAACACAAACCAGCAGTGAAAGGTTCCCCTAATGCCCTGCCATTCGGGGGTTTAATTCGGCAAATTTATTCAGGAGAATCCCATAGACTTCAATGTTAAAAATATTCCCGATTTAATTCAATATCTAATAAACCATTCATTGTAAAATTCTGCAGCAAAAAGTCTCTTTATTTATAGATTTTTTAGGATACTTTAAGCATTTTTCTGAATTTTTTTTTTTTAAAAGTCCCATTTTTTTTTTTTTTTTTTTTTGTTTACTTATTTTTTCAATAACAGCCCTCTTTATTATCATTCCCTGGACCTCCTGTGTAAATTTCAGACATTTTCGCTCAGTAGTTTCTTTGCAAACAGCGTTTCATTTTCACAGATTCATACAAATGGTTTTGCTAATTTATTCACCTCCCTCCTCTGCGTCTCAGCTGCTTCGGCTCTGTGTGATTCGGCTCCTGTTCGGCTGCTTCGCTGCGTGTGATTGGCTCCTGCTCGGGTTTTTCAAAGGTTAATCCAGATGTTTTTGCTTGTTTTCGGCGTGCATTCGGTGGGTTTTGCGGTTAGTTTTCGGTGGGTTTACGGCAGCTTTTCCCTGCAATTCGGGGACCCTGTGGTGCTTGCTGAATACACCGCAGGGTCACCGAAATGCAATCGGCAAAAGGAACCGAATTGAAGAGAACGAAAAGTCACCGAACGTGCGGTGACTTTTCGAATCTCTTTGGATAACCCTGTAAGTATGTCATGATCTTAGGGCTTTTATGAAAACTGAATAAGTAAAAAAGGTGTCATCTACGCTCATTTCTATAGCTCCATGTGAAACAAAACAGAGGTTTTGGTTTACTTGAATGGCAATTAAATTGTAAGCTCGCCTGCCCCATCAAAGCACCTCTAGTAAGGTGAGTCCTACCTGATGAAATCAAGAGCCGCTCTTCTGAGCAACTGCACACTCTCATGCTGCTTTTCAGCTGACAAAATGGTGGATTTTATTTATACCACCAAATACTTCCACTAAAAGTAAACCCACCAATCTCTCTCATGACTGAAAAGCAGCATGAGCATATGGGGTTGCTTAGAAAGCAGCTTGGTTTCATTAGGTTGGACTCACCTTACTAGAGGTGCCTTTATGGGGCAGGTGAGCTTACACTTTAATGGCCATTCAATTAAACCAAAACCTCTGATTGTGTTTGGTTTTACATGGAGCTATAGAAATGAGCACAGATGACACCTTTTTTTTCTTGTTATGTTTTATACATGCAGAAAAAATTTGGACGTCAGTCCCAGTGTGAGCGCAAGTTTCAATCTCAGTGATATTATACACACTTAAAGATCTAAAGATTACTTATATGGCATATAACATTCCGCTGTATGTCCAGTTGACATATAATGACTCCTATATTCCATAAAAACATGAAATAGAGAACATATAGTGCAATATTGTCTGTATACAGTATATAGAATATCTTTAAAGAAAATTGTTTCAAGTTTCAACACAGATACGCGGAGGATGTTTATTTTTATTTAGTGTATTTTAATAAATTGTTGACGGTGAACACCTGGCGATTCATGAGTGTGCCTTGATTCTGTGATGGGCTTATACTGAGCCACTTGAAAAATAGAGGCTCAGGAATTCGTGAGTATAATCTATTTAATTACTATACTCTCAAAAGAACAATATATCTGCGCAATGAAGCCTTTCTCTCTATCTTGAAGCACCACACTGATTAAAGACACAGCATCTGCAACCTGATATCTCGATGTGTTGGGTGTGACCCCCCCTAAAAGAGGTCAAAAAGCCAGAAATTAGAGCCAATTAGGGCTCCTTCCTTGTGAGTTGAAACCTGAAACAATTTTAAAGATATTCTATATACTGTATACCGACAATATTGCACTATATGTTCTCTATTTCATGTTTTTATGGAATATAGGAGTCATTATATGTCAACTGGACATACAGCGGAATGTTATATTCCAGATAAGTAATCTTTAGATCTTTAAGTGTGTATAATATCACTGAGATTGAAACTTGCGCTCCCACTGGGACTGACGTCCACATTTTTTCTGCATGTTTATTTAAGTATAAGAGATTTGTGAATTGCTAATCAGCGCCGTTTTTCACTTTTTGCCTATATTGGCAGTTGTTGTCATGTTTTATACATGAACTGGGTTGGTTACTCTCAGTTGTTGCAGCCGCCCTTGGGGGGAATAGGAGTGACACAGCTTTTTTCTGTTTTTATGAAAACTGCCCCATCTGAGGCAATTTTAGGCATGCTCAGTTTGATCCCAGGAAACATTTGTAATGTCACCCATTCAGGTCACATTAGGACAGTCAAAGACTACTGCCCCTAGTAAAGCGTAAGACACATTGCCTTCTCTTCTAAGGCAGAAAAATTAAAAAATAGAGTTCCTCTTTAACCTCCCTGGTGGTCCGATTCTGAAATATTTTATATGTCAGAATCGGTCCAATTAATCTGGCCCCCTAGCGGTATAAGTGTGGCTCGGGGGTTAACTTTCAATACTGAAAGCGGTATCCCCGAGCCACACTCGGGCCGATACTTACATGTCCTATGCTCCCTCGCTGTCCCCGCAGTCACACTGCAGCCGATCGCGATGTCACACTTCCTGGTTCACTCCTCACGAGAAGAGAACCAGGCAGTGTGACATTGAGAGCGGCTGGCGGAGATTGCGGGGATCAGCGAGGGAGCGCAGGACATGTAAGTATCCAGCCCGAGTTTGGCTCAGGGATACCGCTTTCGGTACAAAAAGTTAACCCGAGCCACACTCAGGAATACCATCAGTTAGGTTAATGAAAAAACCAAGCTCACTGTGGTTTCAGCAGGACGATTATTTGGAACATACTTCATTAGAACAATCATGCTTAAATTCTTGCTTTCCAATATATGATACAATTTATACTATGCTTATTAATGTCACAGGAATAGGGATGGATACCCACTTGCGGTAGATGGAAGATACAGAAAGTGAATAAGGATGAGGAAAGGAAGGAGAACAGGTGGAATTGGGGTCAAAGGACTGGCAAAGGTCAAGGGCAGGTGGCATGCAGCATGGTTGCAGTAACTGGCAAAGGTTGGCCATGTAGAAGCAAGCAATAATCAGTAAATATACTTATACACATTGGGTAAGATCAACAACTAACCAGCTAGGTACTGCAGGGTTACCTGTGCTTTTATTGGTATCCCCATGGTCCACGCAGGGTTTGGGGCAGTCAAAGTACACCAGGTGCCTTTCACTTTAAGTGTAGGTCATATACTATATCCTAAATTATAAATACTTAATCTGATTCTTCTTGACTTTTGGTGATCCTAGAATAATTAAATAATGCTCCAATTCCATATCATTGGATCATGGAAAATGAGGGAAAGGCTAAACTCTGACCCTCTAAAAATGATTATCATTCAGCGTTACCCATTTTAGCTATCCCTAAGGAAGCTGAAGCATCATCTGGCAAATAGAAAGCAAAACAAATAGCTATTTATTCCCAGTATGTTGAATATTGGTGAGTGCTTCAGACTGGGTTTTTTCACCTTCTTTTGGATCAACAGCAGTAGGTGATATGTGAAAGGCTGAACCCGATAGACGCATGTCTTTTTCAGTTTACGTAACTCTGTAACTGTATTCATTTTCTAATGCTCTGCCACAGGTTTTTATCATAGAAACATAGAAAATGTAGGCAGATAAGAACCTTTTGGCCCATCTAGTCTGCCCAATTACATGGATACTTTACCTGGATTTATCTTTTGTTTAGGATAGCCTTATGTCTATCCCATGCCTGTTTAAATTCAATCACTGTTTTGACCTCTACCACTTCAACTGGAAGGCTGTTCCATGTATCCACCACTCTCTCAGTAAAATAATGCTTCCTGATGTTACTTTTAAACCTTTGCCCCTTTAATCTAAGACTATGTCCTCTTGTTTTGCTACTTTGTTTCCTTTTAAATATACTCCCTTCCTCTACCTTGTGGATTCCCTTTACGTATTTAAATGTTTCTATCACATCTCCTCTGTCTCGTCTTTTTTCCAAGCTATACATGTTAAGATCATTAAGCCTTTCCTGGTAACTTTTCTCCTTCAAGCCGTACACCATTTTAGTAGCCCTTCTCTGAACTCTCTCTAAGGTGTCTATATCCTTCTGGAGATACGGTCTCCAGTACTGCACACAGTACTCCAAGTGAGGTCTCACCAGTGCTCTGTACATTGGCATGAACACTTCCCTTTTCCTTCTGCTAATACCTCTCCCTACACAACCAAGCATTCTGCTAGCATTTCCTGCTGCTCTATTACATTGACTACTTACCCTTAGATCCTCTGCAATAATAACCCCTAAATCCCTTTCCTCAGATGTTGAGGTTAGGACTGTATCAAATATTCTATATTCAGCCCTTGGGTTTTTACGCCCCAGGTGCATTATCTTGCACTTATCCACATTAAAACTCAATTGCCACAGCTCCGACCATTTTTTTAGTTTACCTAAATCATTTGTCATTTGGCTGATCCCTCCAGGAACGTCAACCCTGTTGCAAATCTTTGGGTCATCAGCAAAAAGACATACTTTTCCATTAATACCTTCTGCAATATCACTAATAAAAATATTAAAGAGAATGGGTCCAAGTACTGACCCCTGAGGTACCCCACTGGTAACAAGACCTTGCGCCGAATAAACTCCATTTACCACAACCCTCTGTTGCCTGTCACTCAGCCACTGCCTAATCCATTCAACAATATTGGAATCCAAGCTCAAATATTGCAATTTATTGATAAGCCTTCCATGCGGAACAGTATCAAAAGCCTTACTGAAATCTAAATAAGCAATGTCTACTGCACCACCTTTGTCTATTATTTTTGTTACCCAATCAAAAAAATCAATAAGATTAGTTTGGCATGATCTCCCTGAGGTAAACCCATGTTGTTTCTGATCTTGTAATCTATGTGTTTTTAGATGTTCAACAATCCTTTCCTTTAACAAGGTTTCAATTAATTTCCCCACTACTGACTTAAGACTAACTGGCCTATATTTCCCTGATTCCTCCCTACTACCCTTCTTGTAAATGGGCACAACATTTGCTAATTTCCAGTCTTCTGGGACGACTCCCGTTAATAGATTTATTTAACCAATCCTTGTTAACGGTTTTGCTATTACACCACTGAGCTCATTTAATAACTTAGGGTGGATCCCATCAGGCCCCATTGACTTATTTGTCTTTACTTTAGACAGCTGCTGTAGAACCTCCTCCTCTGTAAACTCATATGTAAATGTCTCTTTAGTGTTTCCTCCTAACTGAGGTCCCTTTCCTTCCTTTTCTTCTGCAAAGACTGAACAAAAATATTCATTGAGGCAGTCAGCGAGACTTTTATCCTCTTCTACATACCTTCCTTCCTTCCTTTGTTTTTAATCTAACTAATCCTTGTTTTACTTTTCTTTTCTCGTTTATGTATCTAAAAAATGTTTTGTCCCCCGTTTTTACTGACTGAGCTATTTTCTCTTCTGCGTGTGCTTTGGAAGCTCTTATAAATTGCTTTGCCTCTTTTTGCCTAATCTTATAGGTTTGCCTATCTTCTTCACTCTGAGTTTTTTTATAATTATTGAATGCTATCTTTTTGTTCTTCACTATTTTGGCCACTTCTGCAGAGTACCACAGTGGTTTCTTCCCTTTTTTGTTTTTGCTAACAAGCCGAATGCAGTTGCCTGTGGCCTTCAATAATGCCTCCTTTAAATAATCCCATTTCTCCTGGACTCCCTTTAAACTCCTCTGATAATTACTCATTCACACAAAATCTCATTTTAAAAAAATCTGTTTTTTTAAAGTCTAAAACTTTTGTTTTTGTGTGGTGCGGCTCCATCTCTGTTCTTATATTAAACCATACTGACTGGTGATCATTAGATCCCAAATTTTCACCTACAACAACGTCTGATACCAAACCTCCATTTGTAAGTATTAAATCCAATATGGCCTCTTTACGGGTCGGCTCCTCAACTACTTGTGTTAGAGATAATCCCAGTAGGGAGTTTAGAATATTTGTACTCCTGGTGCACCCAGCTATTTTGGTTTTCAAGTTCACATCAGGAAGATTAAAGTCCCCCATTATCCATTTTCTTGGTTTATTTTTTGTTTATATTATATGGTAGTAAGTGCCCTCATACCTCTAAGGGAATTCTTGGAGGGTGGGTTCTCCTTTCAAATACGCTGATCTTGGCTTCTGAGGAGTCCCCAGAAGCTGAGCTTTATCATGGAAGCAGAGGGCATTTTGGCAGCTTCCACAAGATTGTAGAAAGAATGCAAACAAGGTAAGAGTAGAATAAAAAAGATAAATCAAGTAGGAATCCGGTAGACACAAAACAGTTCCTAATATCAAAAATGTTTCTATTCAGTGTACCAGCTGAAAGACCAATACTTATGTCCCACCTCTGAAGCACTGCATACGTTTATCAGGAATGTCAGCTGACGCAATAGTAACGATCCAGTCTTGGCTTTCTATGTCATTTGTAGGTCTGTTAGTTCTTAGGGATTGCAGAACTAAACCAGTCTGGACTCTTATCACACTATTTAGCTCAACAATCATTTGCCAGGTCTGACTTAATACTATTAATAACAGAGTAACAGAGCCAGGGCATTAGTTTTAAACTGTAGGACATTGATAGGAGCAGGTGGTTTCAATATTCCTTTTTCCAAACCACTTTTGAGGTCCAACAATAGTCTTTTACATTCTGACATAACACAGCAATTACATGAGGACTGTCAGTATTGCTTAGTGAACACATGTAGTAAAAAAAAAAGTAAGTATGCTATTCTTTGGTTTTCACAAGTGTTTGTGTGTATGGAGAGGATGAAAAATAATCCACAAAATATTTGCAAAATGATGCATTTTGGGCTCAATGTTCTAAGTGCATGTTAAAACGTAGAAAAGAGTTCTACTGGATCTCCACAGTAGATTGCCTTAATATTACAGACAATTTCACTTCTCCCATCGCAAATTGCTCCCCAAAGAAAACATTATTAAGGCAATAAGTATATTGCTCACTTAAAACCATTACATTATGTCTGTGATTCCAGAGATGAGGAAAATGGAAAATGCAGGGAGTTCTTTTTTTCCTCTTCTTTTGGATCAGTGTTAATTTTTTCAACTAAAAATTTTAGTCTCATTTTAGTCAACTAAATATTTTGTGGCTAAAATATGACTAAAATTAAATTAATTCAGATGACTAAAATGTGACTAAAATTAAAAGGCATTTTAGTCAAAAGACTACGACTAAAACTAAATCAAAATTTAATCAAAACACTCATGGTTATTCAGAGAGCGTGAAATGCAGGAGAATGACTGGAGAATAAAAAATTCTAGGTCAAAATAGCCGATTTTGAAAGTGAGATGAAAGGGAGAATTTTTCTGGTTTGGCTATTTTGACCTAGAATTTTTCATTCTCCAGTCATTCTCCAGTCATTCTCCAGTCATTCTCCTGCTTTTCACGCTCTCTGAATAACCCTGACTGTTTTGGATCAATAATAATCAAAGGGATAAGTGGAAAGTTGAACATGACTGACATTGGTCTTTTTTCATCCTGTATCACTATGTTGCTAGGTATGAGCAGCTGAACAGGTAAACTCGATAAATACAGACTTTATAGCATGATGCTAAAAATCAAGGAGAAAGAACGTGCATCGTGTTGGGATCCCAATAAAAGCCTACTCAAGTAGGATGTCTTATTTTCCCTTAGCCTTTATCCTACATATTCCCTATGGCCAAGATATAACAGTCAAAATTCTTTGGACGTCTTATGAACAGTCTATGAATCGGCCGTACTCCCACCCTATAGGCAGGTATGCATTAAAGTTAGAGAAAAAAGCAGCAAGAGGAGCCTTAAAATATTTTAATACCCAGGATGAATGAAACACTTCCACTATAACCTGGTGTTGTGGAGAGGTAAGGAGATGGTAAAAAGACAGAAACTGGGTACTTTTAGATGTGGTTGCGTAGCGATTATAGTAAAACAAATGGTGAGATTGTTCTCAAAACCTCAGGCCATGTAGTATGAAAAGAAGATATAACTATTACTAGTAGGGATGCACCGAAATAATCGGCCGAAAATGGTGCTTTTGGTTTCGGCATGAAGGCCCAGGTGACAGATTTAGTTTGTGGGGGTGAGAGTGTTACACATACTCACCTACATCCAATCCACATACTCACCTATTTCGGCCCTGAGCTCCTACAGCAGTAGTAGTCCTCCTGCATCCAGTGCCCGCTCTCCGTCAAACGCCGGTCTCTGGGATAACAACACGGAGGTGGGGGCTTGCCTGAGCCTGGAAGCTGGCCTCCAGGCCAGGTTCTGATGGTATCGGTTTTCAGCCGCAACTGATCCCGAATTTTCAGTTTCGGTAAAAGCCGGAATTTTTAATTTCGGTGTACCACTAATTACAAGTCTAGTTTACCAAGGTTCAAATTTTGTCCACAGTACAAATACACTAATGCTGAATCAGGTAACCATTAAACATTAATTCCTACAAGGGGGAATTCAAGATTTCCCTTGACTACTATGGAAAACACAACATTTAGTACAAATTAGAAACCACATACTGTAAGTAACCACAAAAAAATATTATTTTTTTTTTTTTGGGTCAACAAAGGCAAAATTCATTGTACCTGCAACAGATTCCTGGCTTGCTCTGTCAATTAAGAAATTGCACTGTCGATTCTTTCCAAATGACATGTACACTAAATTTAACAAAACTGTATGTGCCAGTCTTTTCCTATTTCTAGATTTCTAGAAACACCTGTAGACCTTATTTGAGGAATCTTGGCAAGCACTCGCTCTCTTATCAGCCAGGTGCTTTTCATTAATAGCTAATGGATAGAAATAAGTACGTTTGCTTGGTTTTATACAAAGATTATTAAAGATTCCAAAAAGCTGTGCTATACATTTGGTTAGTCAAAAAAAGCAGACAGTGGCCTGTGTTGCAAGATACGGTTCGAGGGGCCAAGCCCTAAAAACAATTGGGTGCATCCATATTTCTGCCCCCACCCGGTGACCATTTCCCACTTAACCCACAACCCCACTCTCAGATTTGGTGTTTTTTTTAAATTTATTATGACTTCAAGGAAATATATGATCGCCTGTCAGGAAACGTATCCGGTAAATACCGGTGAACAAGGTGAGAACCCAATTTGCAGTAACAAAAATGAATGCAACCCAAAGATTGGTGTAAAAATAGCAGAAGTATATGGAATGAAACAAAAAGGGCAGCAATCTGTATAAACAATAAATCCTTGAGGAAAAAAAATAGAAAATTTTCAAAACACAGTCTTTGGTACAATAGAAACTAGAAACCTGCATGAATGAGAATTGTGGATCCGTGGAGAGAGTCTCAGCGAGTACCAGGAAGAATAGTCCAGAAAACAAGGGTCATAGGCCGGCGATGATCTTGGATGGTCAGCATACAGGCAGAGGTTCGGTACACAGGTAGTTCAGACAGGAATAGTCGCAAGTCTCTGGATGTATAACTGCACGTCCTCACAAGGTAAGGATTCAGACGTTAATGTCAGAGCATTGGCTGGATGCAGGTGTGGTTGATTTAAAGGAAACCAGCCAATGCTAACAAGATACACATGATGCAGGAGGAAATCTGAAACAGAACAAGGGATATTAACAAATACATAGGCAGGCCACCAGGGTTGTATACAAGTTATGACTGCCTTTCTGAGGCGTCGCTGTGGGTTGTGACATCGCCATTTCACATAACAAAAGCTTGACCATGTGTGGAACAAAAACTCCCCCTGCAACAGTAGTAGAATTGCATTTCTGAGCATTCTGCTCAACAAGAGCCCTGTATGTAACTATATAAAATTTGTGTTTTATATTATTACACTGCCCTGGTATGGCTCAGATATAAAGTGTAAGGGCCCAAAATCTGTCTAATACAGGGATCTAAACCCTGAGTGAGGGGGTTGATTGCCTATGATTTCCAGAATTATTCTGCAATAATTATTTTGCAAAAGCCATAGATAACCAGAGAATCATTGGAGTTGTAGTTTAGAAACATTTGAAGGGGGCAGTGTTTGAGATCCCTTGTCTAAAGATATGGTTTGGCATAAAAGACAGGTGTGAGCGTCCGTCAGTACAATATTCTGGACAATATAAGAATATCTCTAAAAAAGCAGAATAATTAAAACGTGCATTCTGCCAACATTAATACAGACAATGGAAGAGTTATATAAGCAATGGTCTCAATCACAAAAATGGAGCCTCACCCAGACTCTCAGGAATACTCACAGCTGGGTTTTCAAAGGCTACCCTCTGCCACAACTCAAATCCAATCCTTCTGTATACAGCCCAGAATGTATAAACAGTACTCGAGCAATTCCACATATAAACAAGGAAACGCAATAGATAGTGTCATTCCGCATATACGTATTCCCATAAACTTGAGATAAGATAAATGCACTCACAATGTGAGATCCACACAGGGGCTCCACCTAATATGAGCTCAGCGGTTGTTTGCAAATTAGCACAACCCCCATAAAAGCCACTCTTTAAAGAATCCCACATCTCATATGAGAAGTCTAAACATTTATTAAAACACGATTTCAAAAAATAAAATGAGTTATATAGTCAAACGCGTTTCACCTTAATCCACGGGCATTCATCAGTGGTCAAAGTCCTTATGGATCATGTGTCTCATTTATAGTTATAGTTTTATAGTTTATAGTTATGGTTTGCTGGAGAATCATGTGCCATAAGATCACTAGCGTCAGGCTCGGCGTGTGGATGCGAGCAGGAGCGAGTCTAGTGTGTGGTGACAGATGAGGCCAGGCAGGGTAAAAGGGTTATTTATTTAGAAACTCAAGGGTAATAAACAAAACAGACAAAGCAGAATATGAGGGGAGGCTGAAACGGCTAACAATGAAAGACTAGACAGAAGGGAACTTACTTCAGAGGCTAGACAGAAAGGAGTTAACCAAGAGAGGCGAGACAAGAAGGAAACAACAAAGCAGCAAGGCAAGAAAGGGCTAACTAAGAGAACAGACAAAATAGGGTTAACTAAGAAGCAAGACTGGAAGGAGACCAAGATTAGCGTGGCAGGAAGAGGATAAAATGCAAGAAGTCTATAAAGCAGGAAACAAGAACTAGAAAAACTAAAGACACAGGAACTAACAAGACAAAGCAAATATTTTATACAAAATACAGGATACATGGCAGACAGGGCTAATGCAAAAACAGGGAGGTTGGAATAACAGAAACAATAGGGTTTGCAGGAACTTGCAAAATCGTGGTTAGATTCAAGCATAGAGGTCGAGGCAGGCGGCTGGCATAGGTAGGTCAAAAGTCAAAAGGTTTGGTACACTGAAAGGTTTGGTACACTGAATATCCAATAAGTATAAAAGTGGGAGAGTCCAGAGAATGGTTAAAGTGCACAGCTAGAGGTCAGTACACAGAACATCCAAAAGGAACCAGCAGGAACAGGTCCACACACCAAGGACTTTCCCAGTGAATGAATGAGATAGACGCAAACAAACACAATCCAGAAGTATTGAATGCTGGCTGAAGCTGCTTCTTAAAAAAGCTTGATAGATCAGATGGGCCTCAGCTGTAACTTTATGGCTGGACAGAAAACCCAGACTATCTCTCCAAGAACATGGATGAAGGCAATGGGTGTAAGGCAAAATGAGATGTGGACCATGTCAGAAAAAGGGTATTCAAGCCAGAGAATGCAGGGAGATGCTGGCCCTCCTACGTGCAAAAGGAGTGAGAGTCTCACAACTAGACCTTATTTTTTGAAGTTATTCTGAGGTTGATTATTGACTAAAAATGGAGATGGCCATTTTACTATCAATGAGAATGTGAACAAAACCAAAAGCATCCAGAGTCACATAACAGCAGGAACTAACCAGTTAAGTATTACCACTCATTCATCCAGGAGAATACACTATAAGTGGCAGAAATACGATTACTCTGTGTCCGTGTTCACCTTTTCTGATAATTATGGTCTCTTCAGGTTGGCTAAGATGAGGAAAAAGCAGTAGATGAACGGATTGTCAGTTCAATATATGTGAAGCACTAGGGAACATATCTCACATCCAACAGCACATTTTCTTTGGCTGAGCCTTCTGGTAACATCTTAACATCTATCTCAAAAAAGTAACCTAATCCCTGGAACATAAAACCTATAAAGAAAAACACCCAATTAAATTGAATGCAAAATCAATGAAGTAAATTGCACCAACATTGGTAAGGAGGTTGACTACAATTTACGTAGACATCATTGGCTGGTTAATAGAATGAATGAGTTGTATCAGATCTACAAATTGCCTCAAAATTCTAGTGCCAGAGCAAAAGCAGCATCAATGTCAGGTTTCCGATGAACAGGAAAATTACCATATGTTGTCCTTTGAGATTTGTGCCAGTGATCTTGGATAACCTTCTGCAAACCCTACATGAAGATCGAGTAAATAATTCATCATAGTCATGGACCGTAGACTCTACACTTGTCTCAGTGTCAAGCACTAATTCTAAAAACTTGCCAAAGGTTTCAAAATGTACCAAAGAAAGTATTCTAGAGGTGTATTAGGAATCACAAAGCTATTAAAACTATTCCATAATAGAAAATTAACTGTGGGTCAAAACACAAACATACTAATAGACTCATAAGTAAGGCAATCTATGGATGCTGATATGTATGCAATTGGCCTATAGCTCCTATGAATATAGATACACCCAAAAATTTGCATTCAAGATATGGAGAAGTTGGGTAGTGGTCGGAATTGACAAGGATAAATGGGATCTTGTGAAGAGTGTTTTTATGGACCCTCGTAGTAATCTATAAGAATTTTAATTATGTTCACGAACTAACTTCCATATGGGAATTTTATGAACATCGATTAGTGCCTATTTATAGCAATTGAGAAGTGATGCCATGTGATAATCTCTATATGGTAGAAATATTACAAGTTTAATAGCCATCCTAAATGCCATATAAATGGACATTTTATTATTATTATAACAATAATTATAATTATTATTGCCATCATTTATATGGTGCCAACAGTTTCCGCAGCGTTTTACAATAACCAAAGGGAACGAGATACAGTTAAACGGACATAGGAGGGAAACACTAGGTGTAGAGGACCCTGGTCATAGGAGCTTACAGTCTAGAGGGATTGGGGTTGAGGAAGACAAGGGGAATTTTACTGGTGCCGGTGGTTTGGAATGGTGGGCCATTGGAGCAGCTTCAATAATGTGTGACTAGGTGAGCAGAGGGATGAGTTGCATCAGTGATATGGTACGCTAATCTGAAGAGATGGGTTTTGAGGGATTTCTTGAAGGCCTGAAGATCAGGGGAGAGTTTTATAGGACGAGGCAAGTCATTCCACAGGATGGGAGCTGCCCTTAAGAAGTCTTGGAGGCAAGAGTTGGCCGTGAAGGTGTAGACAGAAGACAGGTGGAGATCGCCTGCCAACCAGAGTTGTCTAGACGGGACATAGAATGTGTTGGGTCAGCTTGGTACTGAGATTAATGTGAAATATCTCTATGATTAAGGACCATATGTTCTTTCTCAATTGGATTCTGGATCTGTCACCATTAACATTTTCTATAGTTGTTTTTTTAATTATTGAATTAATAAAGTTTTATATTTTAATACACATCTCAAGTTACACTTAATGCAAATTTACAGTTGTATATTCATGATAAGCAAAATAATGTATTGTTTGGTCTAATCACATACATTGGTTCACAAGTTAAGACTTTTTTCTCATAATAATACCCATTCAGAGTCACAATCGTGTGACTTGGACTACAACCATGTGACTATCATTGTACAATAAGTGTCTCTGAGGTTTCTGTCTTCTTGGTGGAAACACTTGTTTTGTAAGGTATGTGGATGCTGGCACAATGGAAATATCAGATGCAATGTGAGCAGAGTATATTGTTAGCACTTAGGACGTCTCTGCTTACAAAAAATATAGCTGCCCTGCCCTTTCTATAAAACATATTTGAACTTTCTGCCTTTTTTTCAGTTCATTAAATTTAGTACCTAAAATACAAAATATATGCTGTTTACAGACAAATTTTTGCTGTCTGCTGTAGTGTTTATATGTGGCACTGACATGTTTATTTAAAACAAAAAGCACAGTATTGAGTTTCAACGAATATGATGTAAAATAGATTTGGTCTGTAAACACTAAACCTGAAAATTTTTTGTTTTTCATGTGTGGGAAGCATTGGATGTGGAGGGGACTTAACGGGTCAAAATGTTACGTGACTTTCAGATGCAAAAACTAAAAAAACAATAGGCCTGTAATACAGTATAAGTGATTATTCTATGTGTGAAACTATTTAAATGAATGGACATTGGGGGATTTACAAGGGTCTCTCACATAAATGTGGAACAATGTTGTAAATGTAAAGCAGTTACCACAGACACCAGTCGAAGCAGTGGGGTTTTCCCATTTTTTTTACACTTTGCCATGTTTCAAACTTTGCTGCCTATTTCTGGGCAGGAAGTCTGGACTAGGGCCACAAATCATCTCGGTATGTGTAGGGGTGTGGTCAGGGAAGTGATGCGTCATATCCCAAAAGGCTCCATGTTATATAGCAGGCTGGCCATTGGCAGGGTCTGGGAGGGAATATGTAGATTTTGGGCTCTAGTGAGGCTAGTATCATGCAGCCATTGGGGTACACAGGGTATTTGACCTGTGTGACCGATGGTGACTGGCAGCTAATACAGACCTGTTGGGCGGTAATCTGTAAGTGCTACTAAGATGAAAATATTTTACGACTAGCAAGACCACTGCTTGTGGTAATAATCACTGCTCAACAGGACTTTTTTTCTGCCAGTACTCAGTACTCAGCTACCTATTGGCAGTACCAACGCTCTCTCTGCTAGAATGCAGGAGACATCGCCAGAAAATCATTGAAGTTCTGAGACTCGACGCCGATGTGGCACCAATCACGGACTTCTCCCACATCTCTAATTGGATCTTAGCCCTACCTGTGGGACCTCAACTCGCCCAGTGACATCATCGCGTATGGACGCAATGACGTCAGAAACAGGACTCCCCCCCGACTGACAGGGAATTCTCTATGGAGGAGATACCCATAGTAGGTAGAGAGTCATTTGAGGTATCATTGGAAAGACCAGAGCTTGGCCTTTGCAATGAATATTCATTCATGACCAGGTTTTAAGTAGCAATAAAAAAAAAAATATATTATTTTTTTTACAAATGCAGCAATATTGTTCACTTTTCAGTTATAATGTTAACAATGACAATGATGCTGCACTGTGAAGATCTGTGACAGGCTCATACACAGTGCACATTACTGTGAGTTTTATTGCTGTGCAGCTCTGTGATAATAATGGGTGTGTTTTGGTGGGCATATTTTGAGAGGGGCAGCAGCATTTCATCCATGGACCCAAGCAACTCAATGTCGTAGCCCAGCTCTGACTCTATTCATTGGCTGCACGCTGGCGTGCACCCTCTATTCATTGGCTGGATGCGGGCATATGCTATCTTTTCATTGGCTGCTCGCTGCCTGGCACATTATGATGCATCTTGGTGAGTACCCCCGACTTTGTTCCTAGAAAAAAGCACTGCTGCTAGCATTTTGTATATTCACAGGACTTTATTGAAAGTTAAGACAAGATTACTGCTGGACTAGGGTGACCATATCAGCCATGTTTAAAGGGACACATATTGCTATTTCATGCAGAAGGGAGCACAGGGAAAAGTGCTGTCCTGCAACATGTAAAATTTATAAGCTACAGGAAGGAAATCAAGGCAGGTCACCTGGGAATCCTCTTTGATTTCTTACCTACAGCATATAGATTCTGTATGTTACGTGGTGGCATTTTTAATGCACTTCCCATTAGCATGAATAAATTATATGTGTCCCTTTAAACATGGCCGATATGTTAACCCTAGCTAGGACACAATCATGTGGTCATGTGGAGACAGCAAGGGACTACTTGACCTCAGAGTCCTAACAGTAGTGGCAAGAGAAGACCTTTTCACCAGAAAATTATTGAGCAGTATTATTTACTTGCCCCCCTCATACTTGCCCCCCCCCCCCATTTTGAGTTTGTATAGGAGAAAACATAACAAATTTATGGTTCCAAGATTATAGTCCCAGCATTTTCCACTAGATAAATAGCGACTTGGAATCTCTTGTAATGCTCACACTAGTGCCACATTAGCATGTTGTATATTATCAACTATAGGACCTGCAAAATGTCACAGTCAGCAAAAACGGTAATGTATTACCTCTCGACTTGGAACAGCAAGTTCTGTAATGTGTGTCAATGAGAGCTAGTCCAAATGCAGCCTCAGAACAAAGTGTTTTACACTGCAAAAGAAATACCACGTCAAGATGTTTCAGTGTTGTAACATTGAGCTGATGATGTAACTACCTGATAACATCAGATGATACTGCAGTGCTAAGCAGTTGAGGCCTTGATTCAACAACTGAATCCTTACTTTAAAAAACTATAAAGGGTTATTCAGAGAAAGGTGAAACTGTGGAGAACTTTTGGAAAAGTGAAAACTCTAGGTCAAAATAGCCGATTTGAAAGGTGAGATAAATGGGAGAATGTTTCTGGTTTGACTATTTTGACCTAGAATTTTCACTTCTCCAAACGTTCTCCAGAGTTTCACCTTTCTCTGAATAACCCTGATAATATACACCAAGTACTGTTGACACCATTGGGGTTCTGGAGGAATCGCAATGCACTTCTGCATTATGGTTTGTATCAGATCTAGTGACCAGTACATCAGTATGTATCACTTATATAGGATATCTATGTACTTTGTTTTTCAATACATTTTTGGCTTACAACAAAACAAAAAAACTCCCTGTCTGTGTTACAAAATGGACTTTACCATTAACTGTAATTTTCCCTGTGCTCTGCTGCGGTTTAGCAGCAGTTTTGGAGTATTTGTATATTTACTTTTTCCCTAACATCTGCAAACAGACAATGCAAGAAAAACAAAAGCCGTACTAGTTGTACAGGAAGCAAAACAAAATGGCATAGTATATCAACTTTCGAATCGATCACAAAATACCCACTTTTAAAAACAAATTATTGAAACCATTTTTGTGTGTTCCCTTTGCATTATTTTTGAGTTCTTTCTGTTTATGAATTTTTGGAACGTTTGCATAGACTTTGGAATGTTAAAATTACTTAAGGGCATAAAAAGAAAATTTTGTGCCCTGGACCAAAACAGAACAAATGTCAACATCATATTCAATCACATACAAGATTTAGGACATGAGCCAGCATTGCCATTTCAGTTAGATGGAGATTGCTTGGCTATAATAATAAGTACCACATATAATACTATGCAGAAATGTGGGCTATGAATAGGGATGAGCCGAACACTCCCCGAGTTCGGTTCGAGCCCGAACCCGAACTTCCCATTTGTTCGGGACCGAACCCGAACCCGAACCCCCATGCAAGTCAATGGGGCTGAAAATTCGGGTTTTTAGAGTGCCCTCCAAGAGGGCATATATGCTACATATTTGCCATAAAAGGTGTAAGAGGGTCCGGGTAGTGCCCTGGGGGACAGGAAACAAGGACAAAAAGTTTTAAAAAAAAGTTTTTAAAGGGACAGTGAGTTTTCCATGAAATAAGGGTTAAAAATAAAAACAAAAATTCCTTCAAATATCGTGCCTAGGAGGTCCCCATAACCTGCCCGTGAAGTGGCGGATTTCTAGGATGTATAGAAACACTTAAAAACAAATAAATGACGTTTCATATGACGGTAAATGCTTTTCCTTTAATCTATCCATAAACAACTGCTTGGGGCGGCAGCCTGTATGAAAAGACATTTTAGGACGCGCAGAAAAAGTTTAGTAATTTTTTGGGCTAAATTATTGTGAAACTTATGCAGGCTTTGGATGAAAGTAACAATAGGTGCTTTAAAATTGGGCTTTTAGCGTCGGCAACAGTGCCGTCACACAGTAACCCCTCTGAGGATATGAATCTGATACAGGCGTCAATGGCAGTGCACCCAGATATTGTGCCTTTAGTGCCAGGCATGCAAGTACTATCATACAGTAACCCCTCTGTGGTATTGTGGAAGAGTGCAGGGGTGGACCATGCGGTCCTATATTGAAAAGTGGGTTTTTTTTATCTGTTAATGGGAGTCAGTGCACCCAGATATTGTGCCTTTAATGCCAGGCCATCAAGTATCATCATACAGTACCCCTCTGTGGTATTGTGGAAGAGTGCAGGGGTGGACCATGTGGTCCTATATTGAAAAGATATGCATCTGGTTAAGGCGTCAGTGCACCCAGATATTGTGCCTTTGGTGCCAGGCCAGCAAGTATCATCATACAGTAACCCCTCTGTGGTATTGTGGAAGAGTGCAGGGGTGGACCATGTGGTCCTATATTGAAAAGTTTTTTATCTGTTAATGGGCGTCAGTGCACCCAGATATTGTGCCTTTAATGCCAGGTCATCAAGTATCATCATACAGTAACCCCTCTGTAGTATTGTGGAAGAGTGCAGGGGTGGACCATGTGGTCCTATATTGAAAAGTGTTTTTTTTTATCTGTTCATGGGCGTCAGTGCACCCAGATATTGTGCCTTTAATGCCAGGCCATCAAGTATCATCATACAGTAACCCCTCTGTGGTATTGTGGAAGAGTGCAGGGGTGGACCATGTGGTCCTATATTGAAAAGTTTTTTGTTTTTTTTTAATGGGCGTCTGTGCAGCCAGATATTGTGCCTTTCATGGCAGCAAGTGCCTTCACACCGTAACCCTTTTGTGGTATTGTGGAAGAGTTCAGTGCTGGAGGTTTTGTGAATGCAGAAGAGAACATCCCCTATCTATTCCATTACTTCAGCATCAGGGGATTGATAGTTGCTGATCCAGGACTGATTCATTTTTATAAATGTCAGCCGGTCTACAGAGTCGGTGGACAGACGCACTCTTTTGTCTGTTACAAAACCTCCAGCGGTACTGAACGTCCTTTCGAAAAGCACGCTAGATGAAGGGCAACCTAGTAGCTGCATAGCATATTGGCTAAGTTCTGGCCAGTGATCCAATCTCAACACCCAGTAAGCCAGTGGATCATCTGCTGGAAAGGTATCCAGGTCTGCCCTTGCCCCTAGGTAGTCCTGCACCATATGGTGAAGACGTTGGCAATGGGTGCCTACATTTGACGTCCCTGGGCATCGAGGACTAAAAAAATTTAAAAATGCATCAGTCAAGCGGCCCTGGCCTTCACCACTATTCCTCTGATCATCTGCAGCCTCAGAAGCACGTGTTTCAGCACTTGGTAATCTACCAGTGCCTGGAAAGGTGTTACACAAGTGTTTCTTTAGAGCGTCCTCAAGTTTTTTCATCCTGTGCTCCCTCTGTGCGGACAGGTTGAGCTCTGCAACTTTCCCCTTGTATCGTGGATCAAGAAGGGTTGCCAACCAGTAATGATCCCTCTCCTTGATAGCACGAATCCTGGGGTCCTTTAGCAGGCTTTGCATCATTAGGGAGCCCATGCAGCGTAGGTTGGAGGTGGCATTAGCTGCCGAGTCTTCCTGGTCAATGAGGATGACCGTATCGTGCACTTCCTCCTCCCAGCCATGCACAAGCCCTTCTGTTTCTGGGCACACAAGACCCTGCCTTGAGGAATCCCCACCTTCAATGCCCCCACTACTTAAATAGTCCTCCTCCTCCTCATCCTCCTCCTGTCTGATCTGAGTAGGACCCGCTGGAATGCTGTCTGCGGAAAGACTGGGGCCTTGAGAGCTAGGGAAGGCCTCCTCTTCCTCCCGCTGCTCTGCCTCTAGAGCCACATCTATAATTCCCCGCAGAGTGTGCTCCAGCAGGAACACTAAACGAATTATGTCACTGATGCATGCACTGTCCCTGCTCACCATCCTCGTTGCCTCCTCAAATGGTGACAGTACAGTGCATGCATCCTTGATCATCAGCCACTGCGGGGGGGGGGGAAACAAGTTGACCTGAACCTGTCCTTGTGCCATACTCACACAGGTACTCGTTGATGGCCCTCTGCTGCTTGTGCAGACGCTGCAGCATTGCTAATGTTGAATTCCACCTGGTGGGCATGTCACAGATCAGACGGTTTGTGGGAAGGTGGAATTCTCTTTGAATTTCTGCCAGGCGAACGCTTGCTGGGAATGACCGTCTGAAGTGGCTGCAGACTTTTCTGGCCTGGATGAGAAGCTCTGGCAGCCCTGGGTACTTGGTTAGGAAATGCTGTACCACCAGATTTAGGACGTGTGCTAGGCATGGTACATGCGTCAATTTACCCTTGCGTAGGGCGGAGAGAAGGTTGCTGCCATTATCGTAGACGATCATTCCCAGCTCAAGCTGGCGTGGTGTTAACCATCTCTGCACCTGCCCCTGCAGCGCTGACAAAATTTCTGACCCGGTGTGGCTCCTGTCCCCTAAACAAACCAGCTCAAGCACAGTATGGCATCTTTTTGCTTGAGCCATTGCGTAGACCCTGTCAGGCCGCGGTTTAACTGCCACTTCGCCAGAGACAGAGAAGGAGGAGGAGGAGGAGGAGGAGGAGGAAGAGGTGGTGGAGCAGACAGACCTCATACAAGCAGCTTTCTGGAGGCGTGGTGGATGAACAAGCTCCAGCACAGAGCCCCGTCTTGGATCCCTCTCAGCTGCAATCAGAGTTACCCAGTGTGCCGTGAAGGAAATGTAACGACCCTGTCCATGCTTGCTGGACCACGTGTCTAAAGTGACATGCACGTTGCTGCTAACTGCCTTTCCCAATGACTGGATAACATTGTCTTCCACTTGCTGGTATAGTGCTGGAATGGCCTTGCGTGAAAAGTAATGGCGTTTTGGAACCTGCCACTGTGGTACAGCGCATTCAGCAAATTCACGGAAGGGAGCAGAGTCCACCAGCTGGAAAGGCAGCAGCTGCAATGCGAGTAATTTTGCTAAGCTGGCATTCAGACGCTGTGCTTGGGGATGGTTGGGACTATATTTTTTCTTTCGCTGCAGCAGCTGCGGCAACGTAATCTGACTGCGTAAATCTTCAGCTACTGGGATGATGTCACATTGTGAGGAAGGACCTGCTGGTACATCCATTACTGTAGCATCATCCCTGTCGGTGGAGGTTGTAGGCAATTGCATGGCAGGACATACAGTGTGGGTAGAGACAGATGAGGAGGAGGAGGACCTACGCAAAGTTTTGCCCCAACGGGATGTGTGGCACTTGTTCATATGTCGCCTCAAGCACGTGGTAGCCAAGTGTCCGGTGTTTATCCCACACTTCAGCCTCCTCTGACATAGATTACAAATAGCAACGGTGGGGTCTGCTGCACAGTTCTTAAAGAACTCCCAGACAGCAGATTTCCTGCATGTGTTCTTTGAGACAACAGCGCTCTGCACCGGAGCAGCTCTGACATGTGATGCCTTGGACTGGCTAGTGCTACGGTTGGTCACAGAGGATGTTGTGCCTCGTGTTTGCTGTGCCTCCTCCTCCTCCTCCTCCCCCTCCTCCTCATTTGACTCCTCTATTCGATCAGGCACCCAGGTGAAGTCAGTGACCTCATCATCGTCATCACCCCCTATCTCCTCGTCACTGGAGCCAACTTGGCAGTATGCTGCAGCTGCTGGGGCAACATGAGTGCCAGTTATTTGTGTGTCATCACTGGCACCCCCTTCCTCTAGGTTGATTATACTCCCTTCCTCAACCTCAGAGATTGAATCAGAGCACTGTACTTACTGCGCATCCTCAAGCAGCATGTCACACTCATTGTAGTCAAACAATTCAGCTGACTCCTCCGTGTGTGATAGCGAGGCTACGGCAGGAGTGGCTGTGGACATGGAGGCTGCATTAGATGCTTTGGCAGCTGAGGTGGACTGTAAAGCACTAGAAGCCTGGCTGGCAGAGGACTCGGAGGATGAGGATGGCCTGGTTAGCCAATCCACCAAGTCCTCTGTATGTTGCTGCTGCTTAAGACGGCCAGCATCAGTTAGAAAGGACAAGCGTGCCCTTGCAGAGGATGCACCACGTCCACCATGACCAGAGACACAGCCTCCCGACACAGGGGCTGCTTGCCCTCTTATCTGTGACTGGAAGCGTCTGCCTGTCCTTTTTGTTCTTTCAGACATGGTGAGTGATATATAGATTAATATATACAGAACTCTGATTCAACTCTGGTATAAAGATTTAAATAACTCTGGTATAACTCAGTGAGACACACTGATACCTGGCAGCCAGTGACAAGAGACAGATCACCTTAATTCACAAATGTTTTAAATAAATGAGTGAGCCCCAAAATACAGCGTGGTACTGTTTGTATGACGAGACACAGATCACCTTAATTCACAAATGTTTCAAAGAAATTAGTGAGCCCCAAAATACAGCGTGGTACTTTTTGTATGACGAGACACAGATCACCTTAATTCCCAAGTGTTTTAAAGAAATTAGTGAGCCCCAAAATACAGCGTGGTACTTTTTGTATGACGAGACACAGATCACCTTAATTCCCAAGTGTTTTAAAGAAATTAGTGAGCCCCAAAAAAAATTGCTGGCTGTGTGACGAGACACAGAAGATCACCTTAATTCCCAAGTGTTTTAAAGAAATTAGTGAGCCCCAAAAAGATTTGCTGGCACAGTGACAAGACCCAGAAAATCACCTCAATTCACATATGTTTTAAATAAAGTTGTAAACCCCAAAAAAACTTGCTGGCACAGTGACAAGACACACATCACCTAAATTCCCTGATATTTGGTATAAATGAGACCCAAAAAGACTTGCTGGCACAGTGTGACAAGACCCAGAAAATCACCTCAATACACAAATGTTTTAAATAAAGTTGTAAACCCCAAAAAAACTTGCTGACACAGTGACAAGACACACATCACCTAAATTCCCTGATATTTGGTCGAAATGAGACCCCCCAGACCCCCCCAGTAGCGTGGCAGACTGGCAGTAACAACACACACAACTATCTTCTTTGAAATCTCCTCTGAAATGCGTGCAGAATCGGCACGTTGAAACCTTATATAGTGTGCTGCGGGACTTAGCTCTGTGAGCCCATGATTGAGCGGTGATTGGCATAGTGTTCAACCAGTCTTGCACCAGACCTGTGGTCAGGTGCAAGGCTGTAGCCAATTAGGAGCTTCAGGCAGTGGGAAAATGCATTGTGGTCCATTGTGGTCGAACATGCGGCGAACACCCGAAAATGTTCGGGGTTCGCGATCCGCTCGAACAGGCTAAGTTCGGGTCGAACCCCGAATCGTCCGATCCCGAACAGCTCATCCCTAGTTATGAACACCCACTCATTATGAACATCCAGTCCAGACAATAACAATTTATTTATTTGTCTCTGGGGATTAAAGAAAATGCATTTAAATTAGGGCTGAAATAACTAATCGATTAATTGACAACTAATCGATGATTAAAATAGTTGTCAACTATTTCCATTATCGATTAATCGGTGTTGATTAATCGTCCTGTGTACAGCACACACTGTTTAGAGTTAGACTGAGTTAAATGTAAATAGCCTCAGCTTCGGAGCTGATTGGAGAAGACGCGCCGCTGCTTTACTGGGTATGATCTAGTTCTAGGTTTATATCAGACACAACCAGTTTGTTTTTATTCTGTTTACAACAGTAGCAGAACTATAACACAAACAATAGGATACTGCCATTGGGTGAAGGAGCTGTATGCTTGTGTTTTATACTTCCCTTGAAGCTGGAGTCTTGTGCCACCATCCCACCCTCCCTGCCACACCATCTTTAGTCAGGGAACTGCCATTCCCTCCCTTTGGTCTGGTCCCTTTCCCCAAACTCACTCCCGCACTCCGATCCAGTGCATACCCAGTCCCTCTCATACTCAGGTCAAATCACTTGAGCAAAGTCACTCCCTTCCACCTCCAGTCCCTTCTCCCACTCAGTTTGTTCCTGAAATTATTTAGAAGGGATACTCTACGCATCCTGACCACTTTAGCTTATTAACCCCAATTTCATGCTGACATCATCATCTATGACCAAGTGCTTGTAGCCGCGTTCATTTGAGAAGCAAACATGGCCTTAAGCTACGCATGCAGCATCAACCCATCCCTCTGACTGAGCACTCGCATACCTTGTGTGAAAAGTATGCAAGATACACAATTTGCATATGTACATATGAAAGTTACGTACACTACACAAATTGCTTATGAAAAAAGGAGAGGGGTTGTGGTTAATTAAATTTTTTTACATAAAATTCCTTTTAAGTAAAAAAAATGCTATTTTTTTTATCCGATGAATCGATTAATCGAAACAATAATCAACCAACTAATCGATTATGAGAATACTCGTTAGTTGCAGCCCTAATTTAAATAGCAACACATTCCATGGAAAATCATAACTATTGCTGTGACAGCAATTATGTATCATCTATGTATTTATCTATATATCTATGTATGTATGTATGTGTGTGTGTGTAACTATCTATATTTATGGCTACTCCATAACTTTATACATTTACGTTTACTTCATAATAGTATTTTACTTTGACATCAATGCTTGATATGTAGAAAGTGATAAGACACACTGTTTACAAGACAGCAGCTTTGTTGGAGTAAGCAAGGTTTTCTCTCATAGGAGCCATTCTCAAGCATCATCCGTTCACCAATTTTCTTCTCTAGAATGAGACTAATAGTTTAGAAATACAATAATAAAATAAAAACATAATAGAAACTATTTGAAAAAAATATTTATAATTTACCTTTGTAATTCATCGAGATGCTCCAGCCAATCCACTGGCTCTCATTGCCAGATGACATTAACCCCTTCACTACCAAGTGATTTTCCAAAAAAACATTGTCAGAAATCAGTGGTTTTTTAAAAAAAAATCATTTTTAATAAATTTGTACAGTAAAACCTATCTATAACGGTAAGTAACCGAATTGGCCAGTAAATGGCAACATCTACTGCTAAATTGAGTTAGAGGTTTCAACAGCAGGTCTATTTTCTTCTATTTCTCCTGCATCAGCTGCTGACCGCTTCTGAAAGCCCAATATTTCAGAGCTTTCAGCTGCCGATTTTGCAGGTCTAGCTCTTTGGGCATTATGCTCACATGGCTAAAACTTTGGAGGCACCTTCTGCAGCCCAAAAACTAACAAAATTTGTCTGCAGCAAACGAATTTCATTTGCTTTTGGGCTACAGATTAGCATATCTTGATTTCTCGATATCGGGGCAGCAGATGGTGCCTTTGAAGCCTGAGATATCTTGATATCGGTAGTGAAGGGGTTAAGAACTCTTTGATGTGCCTAGTTCCCAAAAATCTGCTTTGTAACTTGAGCTCAGAGATTGCTGAGCTCAGGTTCTGGGTGGGACTGCACATATGAGCCTTCCAAGACCTTCCCAACAGACAAGAGTAAGGATAGGTAACAATGAATGGTCATACTGTGTAGAGTGTCCCTTTAATATTCTCTGCCTATGTGCCCTAACATTTATAATGTATTCAAGCAGTGTTGGGGTTTGGTGAATGAATCCGGGGTGCGGGAGCCTCGGGCATGCCCTGGTAAGGCAAATGTATATTTCTATTCCCTTTAACTGTACGTGCTGCTGTAATAATTTGGAACATAGTCCATGTTGAATGATAATGATTTTGTCTGATATTGTTGTTAATGTAATCTGGGCAGTTTGCCAGTTCAAAGAATCATATAATTAATCAATGCCTCTCTGAGGTGATTAATGAATTTTATGCCATATCTTTTGTGAAGACATGATGGAAATGCAAAAATATGCAACAAAAAAGTTCCAGTCTCCTAGTTTAAGTCCAAAAAGAACATACAACAATTGAAACCCTATTCCTTATAATGTGAAATACCAAGTAAAACAAATTCATTAATAGGGATGAGCCGAACACTCCCCGAGTTCGGTTCGAGCCCGAACTTCCCATTTGTTCGGGACCGAACCCGAACCCCCATGCAAGTCAATGGGGCTGAAAATTCGGTTTTTTGGAGTGCCCTCCAAGAGGGCATATATGCTACATATTTGCCATAAAAGGTGTATGGGGGTCCGGGTAGTGCCCTGGGGGACAGGAAACAAGGACAAAAAGTTAAAAAAAAAACATTTTTAAAGGGACAGTGAGTTTTCCATGAAATAAGGGTTAAAAATAAAAATGAAAAATTCCTTCAAATATCGTGCCTAGGAGATCTCCATAACCTGCCCGTGAAGTGGTGGATTTGTAGGATGTATAGAAATATGTAAAAACCAAAAAATGACATTTCAAATGATGGTAAATGCTTTTCCTTTAATCTATCCATAAACAACTGCTTGGGGCGGCAGTCTGTATGAAAAGAGGAGACATTTTCGGACACGCAGAAAATGTTTACTGATTTTTTGGCAGTGAAAAGCAGGAGAATGGAAACTTCTAGACCAAAAAGCCGATTTGGAAAGTGAGATAAATGGGAGAATTTTTCTGGTTCGGCTATTTTGACCTAGAATTTTCCATTCTCCAGTCATTCTCCTGAGTGACGGCTGCTGCTCTTCACCTTTCTCTGAATAACCCTGACAGGGTTATTCAGAGAGCGGTGAAGAGCAGCAGCCGTCACCCACTCATTGCAGCTAAGGCTACACCCCGGCACAGAAAGTCCCTGTGGAAAATGTGGGAAACTGCCGATCACTTTAAAAGATACTGTACAATCCTGACACACTGCACATTACATACTGTAGCTGCACAGCAATAAACCTCACAGTAATGTGAGGTGTGTATGAGCGCATCACAGAGCTCCACAGCAATAAAACCCACAGTAATGTGCAGCTCACAAATGGATATATATTGCCCCCCAGCAGCACACACATGGGTATATATTGCCCCCCAGCAGCTCAAACATGGGTATATATTGCCCAAGCAGCTCAAGCATGGATATATATTGCCCAAGCAGCTCAAACATGGGTATATATCGCCCGAGCAGCTCAAAAATGGATATATATTGCCCAAGCAACTCAAACATGGATATATATTGTCCAAGCAACTCAAACATGGATATATATATGAAAATGCTGCGGTGGCGCCTGCGCCGCCCCCTCACGTGAGATTTCATGTGAGGAGGCGACGCGGGCACCACCGCGGCATTTTCAGAGTGTGCCGCTGGCTGCCTGTTAAGTTCAGTGATCAGAGGGAAACCGGCAGGGGGGCCCACTGCGTTGCCCCAAACCGGGCCCCTACCGACCGACGGGCTGTCGGGCAGTGCCATTCCCATTCCCGTCGGGCAGTGCCCACCCATTCTGCATACTCCTTAAGGTTCATACCCTCCTCCTCCGTTCTCCATTTCCCCTGTCCCTGAACATTCCAAAGCCCGTGAGGAGGCTTATCCTGTATTTAGCAAAGATACGCTCTTTCCTCCCACACGGCAGCCATACAACTCTGGGAGGAAGTGTTATATAACACATTATAGTGAGAAAAGGGGGGGGTGAGGATCCTGAGGACGAGCAACAGCACTAGTGGCCTGCTCTACAGTGGGGGCCCGCTCAGGTCTCACAAGGTTTTAGTTTGTATGTGCCATTACAGGGATGAATGCTCCATATGCAAATCAGCCTTCTCTCACCCAAAAAGGATGGCCAGTGCTGATTGCCAAGGGCGTCATCCCTGCACGAGAGGTGCAGCAACCCCCGACGATCATTTCAGCCTTCTTGGGCCTCGTCAGGAGGATATAGCTGACACCCCTCTAGGCACATCAAGCAAGGGGTCCACGTCTGGATGACCCTGTATACTTATAGTGAGAAAAGGGGGGGTGTGAGGATCCTGAGGACGAGCAACAGCACTAGTGGCCTGCTCTATGGTGGGGGCCCGCTCAGGTCTCACAAGGTTTTAGCCTGTATGTGCCATTACAGGGATGTGGCACAGACGTGGACCCCTTGCTTGATGTGCCTAGAGGGGTGTCAGCTATACCCTCCTGACGAGGCCCAAGAAGGCCGAAACGATCGTCGGAGGTTGCTGCACCTCTCGTGCAGGGATGACGTCCTTGGCAATCAGCACTGGCCACCCTTTTTGGGTGAGAGCAGGCTGATTTGCATATGGAGCATTCATCCCTGTAATGGCACATACAAGCTAAAACTTTGTGAGACCTGAGCGGGCCCCCACCGTAGAGCAGGCCACTAGTGCTGTTGCTCGTCCTCAGGATCCTCACACCCCCCCCCTTTTCTCTCTATATAACACATTCACTTCCTCCCAGCGCTGTCGTGGAGGAGCACTGAGGGGGGGGGTGGTGGCATGGCCCTTAATCTCTTCACTGCTGAGCCATTTCACCCTCGCTTGCTGAGCTCATTTTAACTGTTTTTGTGCTCATCATGTTTAAGCGCAATTTGAAGTCATTTATTATTGTAGGACACGGACAAATTCTATATCTTTATTTTCAGCAGACTCGGCAGATTCATAATATATCATTATTATATGTCCTGCCAGAATGTTATAACAAAAAAAAGTAAAAATAAAAATGTGGATTTCCATTCAGATTTCAATCATTTACAGCGTGTAATTTTTTTCCTTCTCATTTTATCATCCAAACCTTTGTGGTTATATATTCTTTGGGGTACTCTTGTTAAAACAAATTAGAAATGGAAACCTGTTACTGCATTTTTCTGAGAAAATACGCAATTTTAACTAAAACTGAAACTGTATTTTGCCGTATAGTCTTTTATGAATAATATGACTATGTATAAAACACTGAACTTGCTTGCCTGCCTGGGAAATGAGAAGGTGAGTAACGGCAGTGATATTGCTCATTTTATACATTTCACATGTTATCATTAGAAAGGCCATACTCTGACCTGTCCAATGACACCTAACCTGACTTTGTGAGGTGTAAATAATGGAAATACAGGGGTCCAAAGGACCCCTCATCAGCAGTGTAGCAGCTTGTGTTTTAAATATACCAATGTGTAATAACGCTTTGCTCCATCACTTCCACATTTGGTCCCAGCATGGGAAATGAGAAGGTGAGTTAGTACAGTGGCATAGTTTGCTTTACAAGTAAAAGCATGTGATAACACCCCTTAAAAATTAGAAAATAAACAAAATTTTGCTTGTATTATTTTTTTTCTTTTTTCTCTAATTTTAAACATTACATGGTCATGATTGGTATTGTTGATAAGGTCAGACTCTATTCTATCCAATAACACCTCACATAACTTTGTGCGGTGTAAAAAGAGACGCTGGGTTCCAAAGTACCCCCTGCGCTCCTCGCAGCAGTGCGACGGTTTAGGATTTTGATGGAATCAATGCGTTACACATAATACAGAGAGAGGGCACAATACAGGGAGCCTGGGATTTACTGATATGTCTGCGTTATACATAATACACCCAGAGGACACAATATAGAGAGTCTGGAATTTTCTGATATGTCTGCATTACACGTAACATAATTATTAAATAAGACTAAACCAACTAAATTTGTAAAAATTATGAACAAACTAATATACTAGCACAATATGCACTGGTAGACACACAGAGAGACTTACACAATATGTAAGAGCTGCTAAAGACATCCGCAGACCCCAAATATAGAGGAGCCCCCTGCATCCCCAAATATATTTAAGAGGCCCTAAAGACAACTGCAGACCTGAATACAGAGGAGATTTGAGCAAAACAGGCAAACAGCAAAGCATGGCGCGATGACATCAGTTAGCCAAGAAACCCCTAGCTCCCCGGAGATTTCAAAGGGTGAAGATAGGGGGTTCCTTTGAACCCCCATATCTCCAGATCGGTGGCAGCTAGATGGGGCATGTTTGGTACTTATAATACTATATAATACTTATAATAATGATATATTATGAATCTGCAAAGTCTGCCAAAAAAAAGGATATATCATATGTCTGGATTGTATAATAAAACGTGACATCAAATCGCGTTTAAACATGATTAGTAAAAACGGTAAAAATGAACTACACACACAAGGGGAAATGGAGCATATGTAACACCTTAAGTGCAGAGTTTATTTATACTACCGTACTGTACATGAAAATCCAATTAATGGTTTAAAACAGACATTAGGCGCACCACTGTCCCGCCTTACTGTACTAACAAATCATGTTGGCGGAGTAGAGCTAAGACGTTCTACTGTACTGTGCACCTATTGTCTAATGTAAACATCAGTTAGTAGACAATCTGTTACTTTTCTAGACCTAAATACTTATGTAGAGGGCAAATGGATATAAACAAAGACATTTTTAAAGACTGGTGATGTCTACAGTTAAATCGAACAGAGCAGTTGCCATGCACCAGATTGGTTACGAGCTGCTCCCAAGGACCAGTTTCAGAGAATATAGTGGAACCAGGGCCGGCCCGACAATGGAGCAGTGTGGTGCGCTTTCCCAGGCGGCAGAAATTTGACAGCGGCAAATTTTGCGCCGCCATAGCTGGCGCCACTGCACTATTTTTTTGTCACGCCGCGGCAGCATCTAAGTTGCCAGCCGGCACGGCGTCGCATCATGGCTACAGTGAGTGATGCCGCCGCTGACCGTGCCCACACCACACGCATGTGGCCAGCGCGGGATTTAGACGCCGCCGCGTGTCATGCGGGTGGGTGTGGAGGGATCCTCAGTGCCCCGTTCTGCTGGAGTTACAGGTTTCTCGGCGCCTGCTGCCAGCACCCCGCCACTCCGACCTCCACTAGCCAGCACCCCGCAGCTGAGGTGAGTTTGAAGTGGAGCTGGGAGCCAGAGCAGGGCCAACCAGCCCCACGGCTTTGGGGCCATCCTCACCGACACTGTCCTCACCGACCCTGGCAGACCTCCAGTGGGTCCGGCCCAACATCAGCTTCCCCACCAAGGCAGCCCTGCCAAGGAGAGCGAGAGGGGACAAGGCCCTCAAAGCAGAGTCCTCCTCAACCTGCCATGCTGGCTGCCAAAACGCTGTGTTCCTTCTGTCCCCGTGCCTGCACACCACCTCACAGACAATCCACCAGCGGAGATTCTAGCCTCCAGCACCTCATGGAACGCCTGGGGCCTGCAGAGCATCATCATCAACAAGAGAGTCACCCTGCACTGGCTGGACACCAGAGACTGGGCACAGGAAAAGGCGCACTCCATGCACGCCACTGCCATCCTTACCGGGGACCAGAGGGCAGGTAAGGGACACTGGGCTCCTCGGATCTGGCTGGGAGTGACAGCCTGTCATCCTCCAGGTGACAGACCTGTCTCACTGAGAAATCCTGTCGCATTGCTCAGTGAGATGGGCCTGTCGCGTGGAGGCAGCTTGCCTGTCATAGGAGCCATCAGGGAGTCCTCCCAGCTGAATGGGGCTGCCTGCCTCTATATCTACCTGTGTGTGGCGAGGGGTGCAGACATAGGTGTGTGCAGGGGGTGTGCCTGGTGTGCCCAGGCACACCCTAATGTTGGATGAAGATGTCCTCTTTCACATCCTACATTGACATTTTAGATGCCCCTTATCTGGTTAATAATGAATAACATAAAACTAACTATATCTCTGATTACAGGATTGTTATCTCTAGTGAAAAATTATATATTTTGTGTGAAAATCTCCTATACATAAGTTTTGATTTAATTAATGTTCCATGGGTGCACACCCTAATGTAAAGGGCTGTGCATGCCAGTGGATGCAGATATATATATATATATATACCTCTTTGGTAACCATGAACACACTGCATTGCCATGTGCAGAACATAGACTTATTTCCTGGACTATTTATTTCCTGAATATCTCTAGACAGTTTATTATTCCAAAACTATAACATAATGTGTGCGGGTGTATTTTGGGTGGAGGGGCAGCATTTCACCCTGTGCTCCAGGCAGCACTATCAGGGTTATCCAAAGAGATTCGAAAAGTCACCGCACATTCGGTGTCTTTTCGTTCTCTTCAATTCGGTTCCTTTTGCCGATCCCATTTCGGTGACCCTGCGGTGTATTCAACAAACACCACAGGGTCCCCGAATTGCAGGGAAAAGCTGCCGTAAACCCACCGAAAACTAACCGCAAAACCCACCGAATGCACACTGAAAAGCCACAAAAACATCTGGATAAACCCGTCAAAAAGCCCGAGCAGGAGCCGATCGCACACAGCCGAAGCAGCTGAGACCGCAGAGGAGGCAGTGAATAAATTAGCAAAACCGTTTGTATGAATGTGAAATTGAAAAGCTGTTTGCAAAGAAACTACTGAGCGAAAATGTCTGAAATTTACACAGGAGGTCCAGGGAATGATAATAAAAAGGGCTGTTCCAAAAAAAATAAGTAAACTGAAAAAAAAAAAATCGGACTTTCAAAAAAAAAAAAAAATTCAGAAAAATGCTTAACGTATCCGAAAAATCTATAAATAAAGAGACTCTTTACTGCAGAATTTTATAATGAACGGTTTATTAGATATTGAATTAAAACGGGAATATTTTTAACATTGAAGTCTATGGGATTCTCCTGAATAAATTTGCCGAATTAAACCACCGAATGCCAGGGCATTTCGGGAACCTTTCACTGCTGGTTTTTGTTCTCTGAATAGCCGAAGCACTGCTTTTTCATGGGGTTTTCACTGCCCTCGAACAGGGACCTAACAGGCACCGTATGTTCAGGCAATTCGCTAGGATTTGGCGAACTGCCTGCTCTCTGGATAGCCGAATGGTCAGGAAAGGTAACCGAATGCTGATTTTCAGTGTTCGGTTACCTTTCTCAAGCAATTCGGATCTCTTTGGATAAGCCTGTATGTCTTGGGCCGGCCCTGAGTGGAACTGTACAGATAACAATAAATTTTTGATGCAGGCTGAGAAATTAAAATAGAATTTTATTATAAAAGGCTATAAAGAGGAGTTGGAAAATGTGGGAAGGGGAGAAAGGAATTGTTATTGTATAGAACACATCCGGAAGATGAGATTAGTTAAAAAAACTTAATTTAATTAATTATAACACGTGAAGCTGGAAGATAAATAGGATAATTAAGAATAATTGACCTATTCTTCTAAGAGTTCCAATCATATCATACCATATTTTTATATATACATTTCAAAGAAATATTTCCTATATGTTTTCTGGGATTTTTTTTAAAGTTTAGGGCATCTCCATAATGGGGGAGGGGCATCCAAGGTAACTTTCTAGGAATGTGGAAAATATGAAGAATTAATCCTTTGTCTTCTGTATTGCTAGTATTTTTATGGATTTGACCCCTTTTGGGAAGAATGCGAGACCCCAATTAATGGACTTAATAACGATGGTGGACAAGTTTAAATATGGACAGGACAAGTAAAGAAGGGGTTAAAACAAAACAGCAATGTACTGTATGTAGGAAGCACAGGAAAACCTAGGCGAGAGAAGATGGGAGGGAGATTTACGTATTATGACGCCACTAGGGACGGGTGCATGCACGGTTCCACGCATGCACAGTAATGGCGGTAGGAGATAAGACACGAAAGCTCAACATCAGTGATAAGTGACAAGTGCAAGTCCACACATGCGCAACATAGAGAGGAACATGCAGGGTCACAGACCTGGAACATGCAGGGTCACAGACCCAGAAGCCTACCAGCTAAATCCTCACACAGGGAGGAATGATGTGTTTTTGCAGGACACATCTAAAGAGCCTGGGTTTTTCGTGGTAACAACGAGGGCCACTGATATGTCAATTGAATGGCTTTAAATATCGACAGAAGGATATAGCACCACATAACCACTGCACAGAAGGTGCTGCACCCCTATCAATTTGTTTGGAAATTCTTGTTTATAGCCCAAATTCACATTACAAATCCATAATAAATAACCCAACTTTATATGACAAATTCTTATACTCATAACTAGGGATGGGCGTTCGGTTCGATGCGTTCGAGAGTTCGCATCGAACATCGCATGTTCGATAGTTCGCGAACTGCGAACATTTCCGCGTGTTCGTCTCGAGTTCGCCCACAATGCACCACTATGGACCACAATGCAGTTTTCCACTTCCCTGAAGTTGTAATTGGCTAGAGCCTCGGACCTGACCACAAGACAGGTGCAAGACTGTGCCAATCACGGTTCAAATTCCTGATTGGGCAAATTTTGCCCAATCATGGGCTCACAGAGCTAAGTCCCGCAGCACACTATATAAGGCTTTCAACCCAGCCCAGCCAGCACATGTTTTTCTGCAGGAGTGAGAGGAGATTGTTCTGTCAGTGTGTCTTCTCACTGCCAGTGATAGCTATTGGGGTGGTCTTACTTGTTGCAGATATCTGGGAATTGGTGGAAAGTGTGTCTTCTCAGTCAGTGACAGCAGCAATTTGGGGGGCTCACTTGTTGCAGATATCTGGGAATTGGTGGAAAGTGTGTCTTCTCAGTCAGTGACAGCAGCAATTTGGGGGGCTCACTTGTTGCAGATATCTGGGAATTGGTGGAAACGTAACTGAGTAGATCTCTTCTGCATTCCCAAAACCTCCACCACTGCACTCTTTCACAATACCATAGAGGAGTTACTTACGGTGTGAAGGCACTTGCTGCCACCAAAGGCAAAATATTTGGGTGCACTGACGCCTATACCAGATTCATATCATTTTAATATTTGGCTGCAGGGTCCAACCCTGTACTCTTCCACAGTACCACAGAGGGGTTACTTACGGTGTGAAGGCACTTGCTGCAACGAAAGGCACAATATTTGGGTGCACTGCCACTGACACCTATATTACCAGATTCATATCATTTTAATATTGGACCGCAGGGTCCAACCCTGCACTCTTCCAGAATACCACAGAGGGGTTACAGTGTGACGGCACTGTTGCCAACACTAAAGGCCCAATTTTAAAGCACCTATTGTTACTTTCATCCAAAGCCTGCATAAGTTTCACCATAATTTAGCCAAAGAAATCACTAAACTTGTTCTGCGTGTCCTAAAATGTCTCCTCTTTTCATACAGACTGCTGACCCAAGCAATATGATATGCAGCTACTAGGTTGCCCTTCATCCAACGTGCTTTCTGAAAGGACGTTCAGTGCCGCTGGAGGTTTTGTCACAGACAAAAGAGTGCGTCTGTCCATCGACTCTGTAGACCGGCTGACATTTATAAAAATGAATCAGTCCTGGATCAGCAGCTATCACTCCCCTGATCCTGAATGCTGATGTAACTGAATAGATCGGGGATCTCTTCTACATTCCCAAAACCTCCACCACTGCACTCTTCCACAATACCACAGAGGGGTTACTGTATAATGGCACTTGCTGGCCTGGCACCAAAGGCACAATATTTGTGTGCACTGACGCCTTTACCAGATTCATATCTTTTTACTATAGGACCGCATGGTCCACCCCTGCACTCTTCCACAATACCACAGAGGGGTTACTGTAGGATGGCACTTGCTGGCCTGCCACTAAAGGCACAATATTTGGGTGCACTGCCACTGACGCCTGTACCAGATTCATATCCTCAGAGGGGTTACTGTGTGACGGCACTGTTGCCGACTCTAAAGGCCCAATTTTAAAGCACCTATTGTTACTTTAATCCAAAGCCTGCATACGTTTCACAATAATTTAGCCAAAAAAATCACTAAACTTGTTCTGCGTGTCCTAAAATGTCTCCTCTTTTCATACAGACTGCCGCCCCAAGCAGTTGTTTATGAATAGATTAAAGGAAAACCATTTACCGTCATTTGAAATGTCATTTTTTTTTTTTATATATTTCTATACATCCGAAAAATCCGCCACTTCATGGGCAAGTTATGAGGACTTCCTAGGCATGATATTTTAAGGAATTTTTTGTTTTTATTTTTAACCCTTATTTCATGGAAAACTCACTGTTCTTTTAAAAATGTTTTTTTAAAACTTTTTTCCCTTGTTTCCTGTCCCCCAGGGCACTACCCGGACTCCCATACACCTTTTATGGCAAATATATTACATATATGCCCTCTTGGAGGGCATTCTAAAAATCGAACGTTCGAGTCCCATTGACTTGCATTGGATTCGAACTATGTTCGCACGCGAACTTTGGGTATTGTTCGGGTTCGACGGCGAACCGAACTCGAGCGAGTTCGGCCCATCCCGACTCATAACAAGGAGAAAAATGTCATCTGCGCTTATTCCCATTATACCGTGTGAAACAAACCACAATTAGAGGATTTGGTTTCTATTAATGGCCATTAAAAGAGTAAACTCAACCGCCAACATCACAGCACCTCTAGTGAGGGTGAGTTCTATCCAAAAATGAAGCCACAGACTGCTGTGTAGCGAACCATCACTGCTCACGCTGCTTTTCAGTCATGAGGTAGACTGGTGGGCTTTTATTAACCCTTTCGCTGCTGAGGCTTTTCCCGCCTCTGTGCTGAGCTCATTTTTACCGAGTTTGCTCATCATGTTTAAACGCGTTTTGAAGGCTTATTTTAGTATATGACCCAGACATATTATATATCGTTATTTCCGTCAGACTCGGCAGATTCATAATATGTCATTATTATATGTATACGTCATGACCTGTCTGTATATTATAACAAAAACAAATGCAATAAAATATGAATTTTCAATAATTTACAACGTGTAAAGTGTTTTTTTTCACATTTTAACATGCGAGCAATTGCGGTTATATTTTGTATGGGGTGTGCTTGTTAAAAAAATTAGAGATGGGGTCTCGTTACATTTTTTTTTGGGGAAAATTACGCGATTTTTAACAAACGCACCGCATACAAAAATCGTTAGTGCAGCATCATTGTTCACATTATAATTGAAATGGGAACAATATTGCTGCATTAACGAACCAAAAAAAAGAAAAAAAAACTTGTTTATTTTTTTTTATAATTTTTTTAAAATATTTTTTTATTTTTATTTTTATTTAAAAAACTTTTTAAAAAACTTTTTTCATACTAATGTTTGGTATTGTTGGAACGGCCATGCTCTGGCCGATCCAACAATATCAAACATTAACCCCTAACTGCCACGGATCTGGAGATAGGGGGTTCCAATGAACCCCCTATCTCCACCATTGGTGGCAGTTAGGGGTTAACTCCAAGACTGGCGTCATCGTGCTATGCACAATGACGCCAGTCGTCAGGGGGCATTCCCGGAAGCTTGGCCGACATCCAAGATGCAAGATCCAAGATCCAAGATGTCGGCCAGCTCCGGGAAAGGATCACGAACTGGCGCTTTTCGGCGCCGATTCGTGATCCAGCCCCCATGGGGTTAATTCCAGGTACCGTTAGGAAGGGCAGACTGTGCCCTTCCAAACGGTGCCTGTATTAACCCCCGCAACGCCGGCGATCGGGAGGGAGAGAGGTCCGAAGGACCTCCCCCCTCCCTTTCAGGTGCCTCCTCCGCACATGCGGGGGGGCGCCTGAATTAGATGTCATCGCGCCACCGCGATGACACCTAATTAGGCCGGCGGCAGTTCCGGTTGCTGGGCTGACATCGAGGAACCCGGCCGATCGCTGGCCCCAAAGGGAGGACGCGCTCAGCGCGTCCACCGCAAGGAACGTTACCTGCGGGAGGACGCGCTCAGCGCGTCCATAGCAGCGAAGGGGTTAATGCCCCCCAGAAGCAAATCAGACTTGGGATCAAAAAACAAAGACATGGAACAGAACATGCTGCAATGATAACCTGGCTGGAGGTATAATAAAACATAGTACATAGTACAGGAAGGGTGGGGTCGCGCCTATTCCCCAATGGGGTGGCTGCAACCTCCAATTGTACCCAGCCCAGCAACATGTATAAAACATAACAAGGAGAAAAATGTCATCTGCGCTTATTCCCATTATACCGTGTAAAACTAAACACAATTAGAGGCTGACCAGCCAGGTCATCATTGCAGCATGTTCCGCTCCGTGTCTTTGTTTTTTGATCCCAAGGCGGATTTGTTTCTGGGGGTGCATTAATAAAAGCCCACCAGTCTACCTCATGACTGAAAAGCAGTGTGAGCAGTGATGGTTCGCTATGCAGCCTGTGGCTTCATTTTTGGATAGGACTCACCCTCACTAGAGGTGCCGTGACGTTGGCGAGTGAGCTTACTCTTTTACTGGCCATTAATAGAAACCAAATGTCAGCCCTCAGAGGCTGGCGCACCTCCGGTGTTCCTCCCGGCTGTCCCAGGGCCTGCGTCCTCCCCGCAGCTCCTCCTCGTGTCCTGTGCGCGCGTCCCGCCGGCCCCAGCAGCTTTAGGAGGTGGTCGGTGGCGCGCTGCGCCTGACGTCATACGCCTCCAACGTGGGTTCCCCTGCATCATGTGACCCTGGTAACCAATCAGACTGCAGGGCGCCTTATTTAAAAGTGCTTTTGCCTTTTTGCATTGCCCTTTCGAGGTTCTGCTTGTCTATACCTATATACTTGCTGCTTTTCACTTTTGATTGACTTTCTGTGTATGACCTGGCTTTTGGATTTCGACCTGTGTACCTCTCTACTCCTTTGACTCGGCTTTTGTAATTTTGACCTTATATACAGCATATTCCTTCAACCTAGGATTGTGTTTAAACCCTCTGGTACTCCGTACCTTTCTGTCTCCTTACCAGCCACCCTAAGGACTGGTTTCTGTCCTCCTTGCCTACATCCCTGCCTTATAGGTTCACCTTTCGCTACTGCGTAACCCAGCCAACTCAAGGACTGGTATCGCAATTAGTTTTGAGTCTCCTGTTTCTTCATAGGCCTGACCGTAGCTACCCTCGGGTACGTGTGTCTGCCTGACACCAAAGCCTCTAATTGTGTTTTGCTTCACACGGTATAATGGGAATAAGTGCAGATGACATTTTTCTCTTTGTTATCTTTTATACATGTTGCTGGGCTGGGTACATTTGGTGGTTGCAGCTGCCCCATCGGGGAATAGGCACGACCCCACCTCTCCTGTACTATGTAAATTCTTATACTCAGCCCAACTTCACATTAAATATTCTTATACATGGTCCACCTTCCCATTACTCATTCTTGCACATATCCCAACTTCACATTACAAATTCTTATACATAGTCCAACTTCATGTTACACATTCTTTTCCATAGCCGAAATTCAAATTACACATTCTAATATATACGCCAAATTCACATTCTTCAATTCTTGGCTCTTGTATAAATATATAAAATTAGTTTCTAAAAGCACCAATAGTGCCACCAATGGACTTTGTTATAATGGGTTTATTGATTTGCTCTCCAGCTGTTTTAGCTTGGAATCATTACACTCATTTGTGATAATCTTTAAGCAGTGTTTGACATCCCTTCTCACAAACCCTTCTACAAGCCACACAAAAATTGTGATTGGGTGATTTGTTAATGCTTATAGTTCTTTGCTGGACTTCAGATATCCAATTGAAACACTTGGATCAATCTGTTCTTCATTTTCTAACCAGCCAACACTTTTTGCGATTCTTGCTTTGCAGTCCGTAAATCACATCCCGAGACCACATGTTTTCTTCTATCGTCGTGCGGCGTGATGTCCAAGCCAAGGAATGGCTGAAAAACCAAACAAAATATGATGATTACAGCAAACAGATGTTTACAAATTGCTTGGGTTGAACCACTTTATCTTTGTTTGTTTGGAGTGAAGATTCAGACTCAGCTTTATGTGGCGTGTCTGTATTAATCTGTGTTGTTTTTTTTTGTAGACTTGACATATTCTTTAAAGGGATAGCGGTACTCCACCCCTTTCAGAAAAAAAGTATCACTTTCACAGCACACTTTTGTGTGGTCACAAAACTCTTCGACTCTCTGAATGTCTTTCAAGAACTAATTCTACTAAAGAGCTGAGTTTTCTTGAGCCATTTTTGGATTATTTTAGTTCATCTTTTGTGAAAGGGAGCAAAAAGATCCTTAAATTCAATTTCGTCTCATAATGAAGAGCCCTAACAGATCTACATTCAAAATTCTGGAACTGTTCTTAACACATATTACACTAACATTTCAGAACAATACATCTGGCTTATTGAACAAGGAGCTGCTTATTTACTACAGAAAAAGACAACAAACGGCTTTACCTTTATTGTGCTGAAGATTGTGCAGGTTACCATAAGTATTAATGATGCACTGACACCGATAATAGTATCAGTATTGGTGCTGATACTGGCATTTTCACAAGTACTTGGTACTCGTACAGATGCCCCCAATACCGTTTGCCAGCACTGAGCTGGCTTGCGGGCACACGAGGGGCTGGGGCAGCTGGCATTCTATCAGGCCCCTGCAGCTGTCCACATTACAATGAGCGGCCGCCGGCAAAGGTTTAGAAAGGTCACTCGCTGGAAACCTCCATGCGCGATCTCATGAGATCTCGTTTTTTTACGAATTCTCGAACTATGCAAGATCTCACGAGATCGTGGCTAGAGTTTCCCACCAAGCATCAGCTCTAAACCATTGTCAACAGCCGCTCGTTGGAATGCAGCCAGCCTCAGGGACCTGGTAGAGTGCTGTTAGAGCATTCTGCCAGCTGCCCCAGAGACTAGTGTCTGTATCTGAGGTCTGAAATGTGTGAGTGTGTGTATATATATATATAATATATATATATATATATATATATATAATGTGAGTGTCTATAAGGGTTGTGGTGAAGGACTAAAAGTGAGACAAAAAGCCTCCACACTAGACATGTGCATTCGTTTTAGTACTAAAACGATTTAGTCCGAATTTTGGGATAATTTAGTTTTAGTATGACTCAAGAGAAACGAAACTGCTCAGTACAAAAAACGAAAGAAACTAAAATAAAATGCATTAAATTTTAGTTTCAGTCGTATTGGTGATATTATATTGATGAGTGAAGGAGACCAGCAATGAAGAACGCAACATCGCAACATCCGAAGTTCTGCACCCTCCACATGCCAATGCAGGAGGATGTTCTATACAGAGAGGGACATTAATTCAGGAGGATGTTCTATATATTATACAGAGAGGGGTATTAATTAATGCAGGTGGATGTTGTATACATTATACAGAGAGGGGTATTAATTAATGCAGGAGGATGTTCTAAACATTATACAGAGAGGAGCCTTTTTTTTTAGCCCTTTAAGGCTAGGGTCAGACTGAGGCAGTGCGAACGCGCGTTCTGGCGCACTTAATCACGGCCGTGCTAGCAGCAGATGCCGGGCAATGACGGCCAATATACGAAGTACGGTCGCACAAAAGTCCGGCTGCGCAACGCAAGTGGAAAATGAACGCATTTTTTCGAGAACGTTAAACCACTAGTACTGACGTACAGAGTGCGCTGCGTCCGCTAGCGGTGTGTGTGTGTGAATTGGAGACGTCAGACGCTGCTAATGTCCGGCCAACATAACGTCCAGATGCAAGAAGTGTTTTATTGATGATCCGTACAAAATCACGGATGAAACTGCGCATAGTATGACCGCTATTGCGTATTCCGTGAAAAAATACGTCCATTCTTCGAACGCACATTTTCACGGACAACGTGAAAAATGCGTTAGTCTGACCCTAGCCTTAATCCAGTGGCTGTGAGCGCTGAGATCGGCTGCTTGTTACATTATCTCTCAGAACAATGTATCAGGCTCAGCTGTTACAGTAACTGACTGCTGCTCATCACAGCGCTCAGAGTTTCAGTAAAACAAGGAAATAATATTGTTCTAACGTCTTTATACAGTTACTGTAACAGCTTTGCCTGACACTGGGCAGTATTACAATGTTGGAGCTAACTTAACCAGAGCTGTTGTAACTGAAAACCTCCATAGGCTATAATAGCTCTCGGAAGTTTACAACAGCTCTGGTTAAATTAGCACCAGCTATATAATATGGCCCACATTGTGCTGAGAGTGAGAGATACTGTAACAAGCAGTGATCTCAGCCCTCTGAGGAGCCAGTACAATTGTAATTGTATCCACTGGTTTTCGGATGAATGAAATTAGTTTTCATACTAAAGAACTGAAAACGAATTTCTTTAGCAACTAAATAAATTGCATTTTAGTACTAATGCATTAGTTCAAAACGAAATTTTGTGCTGTGCACATGTCTACTCCACACTATCAAAAGTGTGTTTAATATTGCAGAAGCCACCCGCACATCATAGCAATTCAAAGAATTGCATCCCAGAGCTCCTGTGCCACATTCCCCATATGCAGCAAGGAATTCTGGGTAAGATATGCAAATGTGCAACCCTAAAATCAATGCTATGCCACATTGTGGCTTTGTAGCAAAGATAAGGTTATGCAACTGGTCAAAGCCACTCCTAGGACAGCGCTGTTTCAGGTTTGTTGAACCCTCATCAGCTAGGAGACAGGCATGACCAGTTGCAGTGGATGTTTGGACCATCAAAAGTGTGTTTAATATTGCAGAAGCCACCCGCACATCATAGCAATTCAAAGAATTGCATCCCAGAGCTCACTTTTGATAGTGTGGAGGCTTTTTGTCTCACTTTTAGTCCTTCACCACAACCCTTATAGACACTCACTTACCTATGGTCCAAACATCCACTGCAACTGGTCATGCCTGTCTCCTAGCTGATGAGGGTTCAACAAACCTGAAACAGCGCTGTCCTAGGAGTGGCTTTGACCAGTTGCATAACCTTATCTTTGCTACAAAGCCACAATGTGGCATAGCATTGATTTTAGGGTTCTGTGTAATAACAGATCCAGGATGTGTAAAAGTGAGACAGAGGTCATTTGCATATCTTACCCAGAATTCCTGCTGCATATGGGGAATGTGGCACAGGAGCTCTGGGATGCAATTCTTTGAATTGCTATGATGTGCGGGTGGCTTCTGCAATATTAAACACACTTTATATATATATATATATACACACATGGTTCTGGTGTCTGTTTTGTATACATGTATCTGAGGTCTGCTGGGTATATATGTATCTGAGGCCTGTTGGGTATACATGTATCTGAGGTATGGTGTGTGTGTGTATATATATATATGTATATATCTGAGGTCTCTGTGTATGGTCAGGGGGTTATTATTATTATTCTTTATTTAAATAGCACCAGCATATTCTGCAGCGCTATATAAAGAAAGGCCGGAGCAGTGGTACATGGGATGTCTGGCCATAAATTTCAATATCAACATAAATTGGACAGGCTTTCAGCAAAATCTTAAATTATTTATTGTAAAGCGGTCACATGACATTAAGAAAAAGTGTCAGTACCTGGTATCAGACAATACCTGGAAAAAAGTACCGGTACTCGGTCTTAAAAAATGGTATTGGTGCATCTCTAATAAGTATAATTAGTCTCAAAAGTAAAGTGTAGTAATCAATTTAAACTGGCATGGGCAATTTATCAACTATATCCAGCTACAAGAGGAAATATTAGAGTATTTTCTAAATGTAGTGTATAATATGTCTTACTAATTTGTATTAATTTGCACATGTTTGGATAATTTCTAGAAATAAAACACCCTCCACTATACTACAATCATGATTGTAGGTTTCTCCTTAGCTTCCCTGTTTTAGTGTGATATTACGGGGCAGGAGCTAAACCAGCAGCCTGCATTGTAATGCGACGCTAAGCCTTGAGATGCTCGAGGCAGCAATAAGCGCCGCTGCTAGCGTCCCCTCCATGGACTCCATAGGACTCGATTGAGATTTCTGTTGCTGGTCACATGATATCACATGAGATCTGGCAGGTCACTGTAGTGATTCACAGAGGGAGACCGGAGGACTTTTTTCCCCCCAGTCTCTCTCTGCTCCCGGTGGCAAAAAGCAGATGGAGCTGCAGTTCTCGCTGCGGGATGAGAGGTGAGTATGTGATTTCTGAGGGTGGGGGGTTTCAGCTGGTGCTGACTGAATCTGTAGAAGCGGAATCAGTTAGCACCAGGTCCTAGCTGTGGGTAACGTTTCAGTAACACAGCGGGATGGTAATTAGCGTTAGGACGTTGTAATCCTAACACTAATTAACACTTTGTGCTCACCATCCGAATCGCTAACGGGTTAAAAAAACAAAACGCTATCAGTCTTATTGTAATATGGTCCGCCCGCACTAGGGCAACCAGAGCTAACGTTAACGCTCACACAGGTGAGCGCTAACGTTTGCGTTATGAATGTACTATGGCCCTGTGTATCTACATATTTTACTGTAGAGATCAGAATCTTCCATTAGCTTCTTACATTTCATATCAAGCAATAAATATATATAATTCTTTTCTGTAATGAACAACTTTACTTCAGATGTTGACATTAACCAGATACACTCATGAAAGTCTGCCAATGGTGCAACAGCAGAAAAATAATTCTTCCTCTTGGAAAGGAGACGTTTGGCACACAAGGAACATGTAAACACTGTTTCTATCAAAGACAGTGTCTGGTCAGAGTGCTGTAAAGTGTTATACATACAATGTCAGAAGGACAAGCACCCAGAATTCACATGCAGCTTCTTAAGAATTATTTCATATACAGATGCCTAGATCAGGCGGTGCAGAATTCTTTATTTTCTATTGTATTCACAAACATGACATGAGAGGCCATGAAAAGGTCTCACATTCCTTGGGTGCTAACTCCTGGTGCTACAGCATTCATAATTATAAGAAAATGACAAATTAGTAACATGTTTCACATTGGGTTTAAAAACAATATATGTCACTTTGGGTGGCCTCATCACAATTAGCTTTCCACTAATCCAAAGGATCCAATGCTCACAAAAGGTCCAGATTTTTTGCCTTGTAAGATTCATTTCCTATACGGAACATATTTTCAAGGGAAAAAAATTGTCAGGAATCATAGAAATTGTAAATTTCTATTTCGATTTAACCACTTCTTGTATGAAAGGACACTAGAAGTTTTTTAAATAAGCCTTAATACATCCAGCTTGGCAATATTAGCATTTTAGAAATTGAAACTATCCAGTTTCTGTCTACAAGCAGTTAATGTTTATCTTCCTACAAGATAAAAAAAGTAAAAGCATGAATTGCTATAGATCGTGAAACAATATTTTCAGTATCGTGTGTGTGACATATACATGAATGTTATCTACAAGGGCATTGAAAATATTCCCACTCAAACCTCTCGCATCCCCTCTTTTACACAGACATGGAGTATCCCACTATCTTTTGCAAAAAAATTTTGTTTTTAAATTAAATATTTTTGTTTGTGTCATTATTATTATTCTTTATTTATAAAGCGCCAGCATATTCCGCAGCGCTGTACAATAAGCACAGTACAGACAGGGTTACAATACATTGAACAACATTTGACAAACAGTACAGGAGGAGATGAGGGCCCTATTCCCGTAGGAACTCACAATCTGGGAGGGTTGGGGTTGGAAACAGGAGGAGAGGACTGTAAGGTGAGAGTGATTGATGGTTGCGTCAGTGAGTTGGGTGGTAGGCTTCCCTAAATAGGAATGTTTTAAGGGAGCGTTTGAAGGAAGAGAAGTTAGGGGAAAGTCTGACAGTACGAGGGAGAGCGTTCCAGAGAGTGGGGGCTGCACGTGAGAAAATGTGTTTCATGAAATTAGTTTCATGAATATGTTTGTGAAAATGTTAGGTGCAAAGTGATATGCGGGGCTACTTTTACAGGCAATGGCACCATACGTGATATGTTTAGCAAGCCCTGGGTGCAGCGTACATCCTGACCTGCCAAGAGCTGATCCTGCTGCTTAATGTACATTACATGTCACTATTTCTTAATATGTCAATACTTCATATTCACATAACCCTTTAACATGTCTTTTAAAGTCACTGGGCGTTTTGTATTGACAAATAGCAGGGAATGTACAATATTTCTTGCTGCATTTCCATATGTCGCATTAAGTACAAACTGTTGGGTTTCTCAATAATTATAATTGTAGGGGCAGAACTTACTAGATTTGTAGACGTGTTTCTTTGTTGTTTTGTAAGCTATGACTAAATTTTAGTGTAGTACATATGATTAAATGTTCTGAAAAATGCTTAATGAATTGTTAGGGAAGAATGTGTACACAATGAGTTCAGAAAGTCAGTGCAAATCATTTTTTCATATGATGATCGCATGCAGTATGGAGTGATGTGTGTTAGAATTGTTTGAATGCATGCACCCATATACCTGTGATTTTAAAGCTATGACAAGTTAAAACAGCACACATAGGGCAGTATTACATACTGTCTGCTAAAACGGGGACTCTAAGGAGGAAAGCCTGCCCCACTGGTTTATCCTTAGCATCCCCGTTTTAGCTGAATCAGCGCCTGCCCTGTAACACAGCGCTAATCCTCAGGATGCTTGAGGCCGCGCTAAGCGCCGCCGCGAGCATCCCCTTCATTGAGTCCATAGGACTCCATTGAGGCTTTGATTAAGGCCATTGGGCCGAAACGTCACGTCTAGTGGGGTTGCTTTCCCCCTGAATAAATTTTCTTCTGCACTACCTCCAGCTTGAAGCCCTGCTTTTTCTTTCTTCCTGATAAATTAGGGACATCGGTGTCCCTCTTAAAGCGGAGCTCGCGGAGGAATGTGTGGCACCACGCTCCCACCCTGGTAGGTTACGGCGCTTCCTGCTTCCATTGAGGCTTTGACTGCCGGTTACATGACCTGCAGGATCTCGCCTGCAGGTCAGCGGAGTGATCGAGGAAGGAGACTGGGGGGGACTTTTTCCCCCAGTCTCTCTCTGCTCACCTAGAGTTAGGAGAAATAGTCCCACAGATCTGGGGTGCCAAGAAAATGGGCTGCACATGTAATAATGTTTTAGATCTGGTCTTCAGCTGATTCGGCATGCATAAGATAATGTACATTAGAACATTCATAAGTTAGCATGTGATGCCTGTTTGCTTTCAATCGGAAAGAGAAATGTCATCTGTTATTATTTTTTGAAAGCTGAAAAAGCGTTCTTCTTCTTCCAGGGAATGGGACATTCAAATGTGAAAAACATATTGCCATGTCTGTTGTATTACACTACACATTTAATAGAAAGGGGCCTAAATACCATTATTTTCCCATTGGATTACTGAAGGAGTCATTTTATAGTAATTGCCCCAATAGGATGTTTTATTCCATCTTGCCTGGAGTGCTCCTGATTTATGGAGCTATCTTTAAAAATGAGCCTGTCTATTTTCTGATGAATGTTAAATAAACGTGAAAAGATGCAGTTTGGACTTAATTTATCTTCAACATATTGAATGAGTATATCTACTAAAAGTCTACAAATCTGAAGGTGAACCAAGCAGTGACAAGCTTACTATGAGGCACAGCTAGTGGGACCAGCTATTATTCACAAGTAACCAGTAGAAACCAGAATTATGGTCTACCAAGAATCCAGACAAAGCTTTGAAAAAGGAAGACAAGTAGATAATGATACTGAGGGATAACATTGTCTGACATATTTAGGTCTCCTCATGCACACTGCAGGAACTATTTATCATAATTTCCTTGATGTTTGAAAAGGTTTGAGCAGTTTTTATACAAAGTACATCAAATGATGCCATTTATAACAAAATATAGTGGATCATCACGGTGGATTTCTTTATAACCTTTTCCTTGCAAGTGTACCTGGAGAAAATATATACCCTATGTGCTTATGTCCAAACTATCTGAACTGAAACCTGAAACAACAATTACTTCATCTCAAATACATCACTGAAAAAACCCAACACATTTTATGCAGTCCCCCTCTATGCACATACATCTAATATACAATTCCTTACAACAGATTTTCAACTCATGCTCAGGCACAAACAGTAAAGAGAGAAGAGAGCAAAATTAGATGAAAATGGCGAACAAAGAGAGTTATAGACAGTTCACCACACAGCACTCAAAATGTAATACAAGTAAAAGGATACCAATCCATGACCTATTAGCCTGTTTCTATCAACATCTTTTTTTTTTTTTGACATATTCAAGTTTATTCAGAATAAGGCACATTACAGAAATGCAAGGAAAACATTGAGCATCACATTACCAGGCATATGACAAATAGCAAACCAACTATAAAAGAGGGCTAAATTAGCCCAGTTCAGAGTTAATGATATATACGAAATTTATAACTTTAAGGAGGGGTGAGACAATAAATAGTGAAGGAGAACCATAAGGACTCAGGGTATAAACACAAAATAAAGTACCCATTACTGTTAACACATTTCAAGGGGTGTAGAAGGTTCATGAGATTCGGCGTACATCTGATAACCAGTAATACCATTTTGTGGAATAATCCGAGTAGCGCTCTCGGGCACGAAAAGTGAGTTCATCCACCCCACGGATGAACTCCACTTCATCAAACCATACTGAAAGTGGGGGGGAGATATCCTGCTTCCAAAATCTGGGGATCGTGAGCCGTGCAGCATGTAACAGGCATGGAATGATAGATTTTTTAAAGCCTGAGATGCTGTAAGGCGTGTGGTGTAACAGATAAAATTATGGCGTGAATGGAGGAGAGGGCTCCACCAGCTTACAAATGTATTCATGTACACGTTCCCAAAATGTCTGCACTTTCGGACACGACCATCAGATGTGTAGATGGTCTGCATGTGGCGCACTACATCTCCAGCACAGGTCTCCACTCCCCCCCCCACCTGCGAAATGACTCAGTCTGTCCGGTGTGCGGTACCATCTATATAATATTTTGTAGTTGACCTCCTGTATCCTAGTGGAAGGGGTGCAGCAGTGGGCAAGGGTGTAGATCTTAGACCATTTTTCATCCTTCAAAGTTATGCGAAAGGAGGCTTCCCATTTGTCACAGAACTGAGTCGTTCTATCAACATCTTAGCAGTTCTTCTTTAAATAAATATTTTAGAATCTTTGTACAGAGTTTTCACCATCTTTTGTGGAATAAAACACCTCTCCCCTACTATGATCAAGGATCTGTAGCTTCCATGTATGGTTTCGTTAGCCCTTTATATGTTCTTTGGTATTCATTATATATATATATATATATATAAATATAAAATGTACACGAAGGTTTTGCACTCACGGTTCACTGCAGGGTTCCACTCTCACCCGGTGCTTAAGCAAAGGCTAGAATCAATGTAGAATGGCAAGAATGCAAGCACTCATAGGGTTTTCCAAAGTAATCTTCCTTTAATGAATCCAAAAGTCAACGTTTCGGCTCAACACTGAGCCTTCATCAGGACAAACATATTTAAAAGCAAAACTTGTGTCTGTTTAAATACACACCCTAATTAAACAATAATCACAAGTCCCCCCACAGAAGTACCCCACTGACCAATGGGACAGAACAGCTATCATTTGCACATGAGGATCAGCATCAGGCACCATCTGATGACATCAGCCCGGTTAACCCTGTAGCCATGGCAACCTTGCAGGGTATTACTTGAGGGCATCACCAAAGCGATACTAGCCCCCACCACCCCATGTTGGCAAAGTTAATGAAAGTTTAAGAAAAGAGCCGATCTCCAAACGTCTGCAATCATGATAGAATTCGAGAGTGTGTATTAGCGCTGTGCGCCGTATATTGGCGTCTCTCCGGTTGTCAAGGCAACCATGACGCATGGCCTGAGGTCGGACCAAAATACTGCTTGCCTGGTCCCGCCCCTCACTCTCTCGTGGTCAAAACGGGACCATCTGCGGGAAAACAAAAACACACTACCCCCTTTATTTTTAAAACCAAAGATAAGTATACAAATAACAACCGGTGTAACTACACCGATCGGCGCCGCCAGGCAAAAACTAAGATCTTATTAAGCCTCCCTATTTGCATCTATTAATTGCTGGTATTCGAATTTACAAAAAATTCCAAAAATTTCAAAAAAAAATTTTTTCAAAAAAAACCTTTTTCAAAAAAAAATTTTCAAAAAATTCTTCCTTCAAAAATTTTTTCTTCAAAAATTCTTTCAAAAATTACACAGAATTACAGGAAAGCAGAAAAAACATTCCTCTCATTTAATCCCCGTGGAAAAACAGTGTCCAATCTATGGATCCACTGTGCCTCTCTTTGTAAAAGGATTAAGGCTCTGTCACCCCCTCTCCTTGGGGGAGGGACATGGTCTATCGCCAGAAACTTTAATGAGGACAAAGGGTGGCCGCATTGAAGAAAATGCCGAGCCACTGGCTTGTCCGACCTGCCATCCCTATACGCAATCCTGATGTTAGATCTATGGTTGCGTATTCTCTCACAGAGCTGGGTTGTGGTCTTGCCCACATAGGCAAGGCCACAAGGGCATAAGATTTTATAGACCACAAACTCAGTTCTGCAAGTAATAAGGTGTCTTATGAAGTATCGCTTCCCTGTATGGGGATGTCTGAACTCTTTTGAGGGGATCATATGGCCGCAGGTAACGCAGCCTAAACACCTTTTACATCCTAAGTTTTTAAATTGATTTTGGTTTTGATCATAACTTTTAATGGGATCCGCCTTTACCAAAAAATCTTTCAAACTGCGGTTTTTGCGATAACAGAACATCGGTTTGTGTCTAAAAGTCTCGGGCAGATTTTGATCCTTTTCCAGGACCGACCAGTTCCTCCTCACCACTGAGGTGATTTTATTGGAACCTGTATCGAAGGTGAGGGGAAATTTGAATCTATCCAACCACTTTTTTCTTTCCTGGGGGCTCTCGCTCTCTCCAGGGCAGCTGTAAGTACTGTTTCAGAGTAACCCCGAGAGGAAAACTTCCGACACATGTCGGAAATCTGTTCCTCCCTAGTGGTCACATCGCTATTATTCCTTATAACCCTCAAAAGTTGAGAATAAGGTAGCGATCGCTTCAAATGCTCTGGGTGTGCACTTTGCTCATGGAGCAAAGTGTTGCGGTCTGTAGGCTTGGAAAACAAGGAATATTGTAAGCAGTTGTCTTTTTTAAATACCCTTACATCCAAAAAATTGATGGAATGTTCATTCACTGTACTGGTGACCTTAATAGGTGTATCCAAATTGTTTATGCACTGCTCAATTTCCCTTGCTTCATTTACCGTACCCCGCCACAATATAAAGATGTCGTCAATGAAACGTACATATTCAACGATTTTATCTGGAAATTGGGTTAAGATATTATCAATCTCAAATTTGTACATGTAGGCATTGGCGTACATGGGGGCCATAGCGGCCCCCATGGACATCCCAGTGCGCTGCAGGTACCACTTGTCCTCAAACCTGAAGTAATTATTTTCCAATGCCAACGCCAACAACTCCAAAACAAACTCCACACATGGACCATCATAGTTTACAGAATTAGATAGCAACCACCTCATGTCCAAGTGGCGTCAAAAACAAACCACCCTTGAAGAAATAAATCCTGTATTTAACCTTTCTGATAGGATTCTAACTGATGTGGAGGTTGGTATCCTCAGCAGGGGACTATCCTTTGTCCCATCCTCTAGACCTGATGACTTCCAATGGAATGTGGAACTTTTCAAATTTGGACGCACTTTGCGTTTGGCGGATTTTTTCAAGAACGAGTCTACTAGTGATGCAACTTTATTTCGACAAAAAAGTCGATTTGATCCCCTTCCTAACCAGCCATCTATTAAAACGTTTTTACGTCAAGTGAAATCTGACGTCAACATACTCATGAAACAACACGCACCTAAACATAGCAACATCTCCAGACAAGAACGTGAAGCAATTAAGAATCTATCCGATGATGCCACTATAATCATAAGGCAGGCAGATAAGGGAGGGGCCATCACCATCCTGAATTACACTTACTATGCTAGAGAAATGTATTCCCAGCTTTTAGATGGAGTTACCTATTCCCTGTTACCATGTGATCCAACATCAGAAATCATGGCTAAATTTGAAAAAAGCATACAAAGAGGACTATCAGCTGGTCACATCAATGAGGATTTGTTTCAGTATCTACTTAAACCTCATCCAAGGACACCTGTTGTGTACGGAATACCAAAGATCCACAAAGATCCAGTAGCTCCACCACTACGCCCAATTGTCTCAGCCACAGGGGGAGTCATTGAGCCAACAGCCAAATGGCTCGACTTTTTATTTAAAGCACCGGTACAGTGTATCCCCACGTGTATTAAAGATACTAATGATTTTTTGCAGAGACTCAAATCGGTTGTGGTAAACTGTGACGAAGTGGTTTTCATGACGTTAGATGTGAAAAGTTTATACACGGTGATTCCGCATGGGGGAGGGCTCGAGGCCATGAGGTGGTTGCTATCTAATTCTGTAAACTATGATGGTCCATGTGTGGAGTTTGTTTTGGAGTTGTTGGCGTTGGCATTGGAAAATAATTACTTCAGGTTTGAGGACAAGTGGTACCTGCAGCGCACTGGGATGTCCATGGGGGCCGCTATGGCCCCCATGTACGCCAATGCCTACATGTACAAATTTGAGATTGATAATATCTTAACCCAATTTCCAGATAAAATCGTTGAATATGTACGTTTCATTGACGACATCTTTATATTGTGGCGGGGTACGGTAAATGAAGCAAGGGAAATTGAGCAGTGCATAAACAATTTGGATACACCTATTAAGGTCACCAGTACAGTGAATGAACATTCCATCAATTTTTTGGATGTAAGGGTATTTAAAAAAGACAACTGCTTACAATATTCCTTGTTTTCCAAGCCTACAGACCGCAACACTTTGCTCCATGAGCAAAGTGCACACCCAGAGCATTTGAAGCGATCGCTACCTTATTCTCAACTTTTGAGGGTTATAAGGAATAATAGCGATGTGACCACTAGGGAGGAACAGATTTCCGACATGTGTCGGAAGTTTTCCTCTCGGGGTTACTCTGAAACAGTACTTACAGCTGCCCTGGAGAGAGCGAGAGCCCCCAGGAAAGAAAAAAGTGGGTTGGATAGATTCAAATTTCCCCTCACCTTCGATACAGGTTCCAATAAAATCACCTCAGTGGTGAGGAGGAACTGGTCGGTCCTGGAAAAGGATCAAAATCTGCCCGAGACTTTTAGACACAAACCGATGTTCTGTTATCGCAAAAACCGCAGTTTGAAAGATTTTTTGGTAAAGGCGGATCCCATTAAAAGTTATGATCAAAACCAAAATCAATTTAAAAACTTAGGATGTAAAAGGTGTTTAGGCTGCGTTACCTGCGGCCATATGATCCCCTCAAAAGAGTTCAGACATCCCCATACAGGGAAGCGATACTTCATAAGACACCTTATTACTTGCAGAACTGAGTTTGTGGTCTATAAAATCTTATGCCCTTGTGGCCTTGCCTATGTGGGCAAGACCACAACCCAGCTCTGTGAGAGAATACGCAACCATAGATCTAACATCAGGATTGCGTATAGGGATGGCAGGTCGGACAAGCCAGTGGCTCGGCATTTTCTTCAATGCGGCCACCCTTTGTCCTCATTAAAGTTTCTGGCGATAGACCATGTCCCTCCCCCAAGGAGAGGGGGTGACAGAGCCTTAATCCTTTTACAAAGAGAGGCACAGTGGATCCATAGATTGGACACTGTTTTTCCACGGGGATTAAATGAGAGGAATGTTTTTTCTGCTTTCCTGTAATTCTGTGTAATTTTTGAAAGAATTTTTGAAGAAAAAATTTTTGAAGGAAGAATTTTTTGAAAAATTTTTTTTTGAAAAAGGTTTTTTTTGAAAAATTTTTTTTTGAAATTTTTTGGAATTTTTGTAAATTCGAATACCAGCAATTAATAGATGCAAATAGGGAGGCTTAATAAGATCTTAGTTTTTGCCTGGCGGCGCCGATCGGTGTAGTTAAACCGGTTGTTATTTGTATACTTATCTTTGGTTTTAAAAATAAAGGGGTAGTGTGTTTTTGTTTTCCCGCAGATGGTCCCGTTTTGACCACGAGAGAGTGAGGGGCGGGACCAGGCAAGCAGTATTTTGGTCCGACCTCAGGCCATGCGTCATGGTTGCCTTGACAACCGGAGAGACGCCAATATACGGCGCACAGCGCTAATACACACTCTCGAATTCTATCATGATTGCAGACGTTTGGAGATCGGCTCTTTTCTTAAACTTTCATTAACTTTGCCAACATGGGGTGGTGGGGGCTAGTATCGCTTTGGTGATGCCCTCAAGTAATACCCTGCAAGGTTGCCATGGCTACAGGGTTAACCGGGCTGATGTCATCAGATGGTGCCTGATGCTGATCCTCATGTGCAAATGATAGCTGTTCTGTCCCATTGGTCAGTGGGGTACTTCTGTGGGGGGGACTTGTGATTATTGTTTAATTAGGGTGTGTATTTAAACAGACACAAGTTTTGCTTTTAAATATGTTTGTCCTGATGAAGGCTCAGTGTTGAGCCGAAACGTTGACTTTTGGATTCATTAAAGGAAGATTACTTTGGAAAACCCTATGAGTGCTTGCATTCTTGCCATTCTATATATAAATATATATATAGCATAATCTCCTGCTTCGGAAAGAGGCATATTGGATTAAAGAATTAGATACAATTCAGCCTAGCGGTCCAAATGAAAAAAATTCCTTTCAGCCATTTTTGTAAAAACTTTTTTGTAATGTTGCCAAAGTTGGCAGCTGCATAATAAAGTTGGTGCACCTACAATAATGTTTTTTTTTGCCCATCTACAAATATGTATTACACTTGTGAACCCTTCTACCTACACAGTTAATAAGGGGTTAATCCCAGCCCTGGTGAGGGAGTAGTGCCAGAGCAGAATTGGGATTTTGTAATTCAGAACAGGGATAACATGCGGGTCCCTAGTACTCCTTTCCTTTAGCTTGGGAGCCACTGGAACATGACAAGTAGGTTAGCCCTTATGGATGAGGCTAGAATGTAGGGTTAATAGGCAGTTTCCTAATGAGCTGGTTCTGGTTACAGCAGTTTCCATGGTGATGGGGTCACATGGGTGTGCTGTAGGACTTACCGGCATTTTGGGTGTTGGCTATATGAGGTGCAGGGAAGCATGAGAATGGTGAGTAGAGATTTATCTATACAATGGTGATTTTTATGTGATTTTATCCTCATGAAAGTTTGTGGACAACAAACTGAAGCGTTGATCTAATAAAAGTGATATATATATGGTGAGGCCCAAGAGTGCTGCTTGTTTCCTGATATATATCATATACATTGTTAGCCCAATAAATAGCAACCTGGTCTCAAAATCTTTAAAAAACGCTAAAACATGGGGTACAAATAGGAGTATATCTGGTGCCAGATTTACATCTCACGAGGCGCAAGAAACCTGGAACGCCCCCATGTGCGAAACAGCAAAATTATTAAACTTTTTTTAATCATCTGTTTCCTTAAAATCAAGCAAAAATGGAACAGAATGATAGGACTTTGGCTAACTCTAACCCATAAGGGGCACATCTCCCTTGGCTTACTGCTGACCTCACGCAAATGTACCAGTTTAGAGATTCACTGCGGTCAAATTTCAAAAGTACTGGTTCCAAGAACGATCACAGTGCTTACCGAAAATGTTTAGATTTTCATTGTTTTGTGCATGCATTAACATATCAAACCCTAAAAATTTTTGTAAAATCATAAGTAACATACAATCACTCCCCTGTCTACTCCCAAGAGGCTGTTGACAAGGTAAACAACCAAACCCTGCAACAACCCCTAGATTTTGTTGGATGTGCCACCCCCCTGATTGCTAAGCTAGCAAATGACACGCATTCAGAATGGCCGCAAACAGGTCAGGACCCACCAACTGTGCAAAGACCCTATATCACAAAGAAATTCAGTTTTAGGCCAGTGCCTGCCAGTGTCATTACTAAACTTCTCTGTAACCAAAAAATTAAACACCTGTCTGGACCTGATCAAATCCCAGCAATGCTGTTGAAAATCAGTGTCCCGGCAATTGTGAAACCTGTCGCAACCCTAATCAATGAATCACTGGCGACTGGGTACATATCCAAACTCTGTAAGACTGCGAGAGTGGTATCTATCCATAAAAGTGGCAACAATACTTTGGTATCCAACTACCATCCGATATCATTGCTCCCTGTACTTTGCGCAACCCATACTTAACATGGGGAGCGCAATCAGTAATTAGTGTTAGGATAAGTAAGGTACTACAAAATGCTAACATTAATTACCGCACCGATGTGCAACCCAAAATTTTAGCGACACCTTAAAGCTGGTGCTAACTGATTCCGCTTTTGCAGAATCATTTAGTACCCCCTAATCCCTCCCCAAAAAATCCCATACTCACCACTCATCCCACAGCAAGAACGGTGGCCGTTCTGCCGCTTCTGGCGGTCGTGAGCAGAGTGAGACTGAGGACAAATAGTCCCCAGTCTCACTCTGCGATCACTCCACGGTGCAGGGCTCACAGCATGGCTGCGAAACTCTCCATGGAGTCCTACGGACTCCAGGAGGTGATACTCGCAGTGGCGCAGAAGCATTACAGCGAGTATCACCAAGGGTAGCGCATCATTCTGGGGCAAGGTGCTGAAGTAGCTCATGCCCTGGAATATCATGCTTAAATGGGGATGCTATGGTGAAACCTGCAGGTGCATGTTATCTCCGTTAGCATCCCATTTTAGCACAAGCCATGTAATATGGCCCACAGTAATGTGCAGTGTGTATGAGCGTATCATAGAGCTCCACAGCAATAAAACTCACAATAATATGTGGCGTGTAGAAAAAAAAAATTCTCAGAAAAGTGGGCTGCTCAGTCCAAAATGCCCGAGCCTAAGAGGCATGAGAGGTTGATCAACAAGGTAACATCATTTCCCCGTGTCCACCCGGTGCCATTCCGGGGAGACTTTCGCCAGGGATGTCGACGGAGGTCGAGGAGGGGTATAAGCATCCAACAGCTTCCATTCCTGAAGAAGACGCATATGCAGGACCTCGTTTCGCCAGAGAATCAACTTCGTGGGAAAACCCCACCTGTAAGGCAATTTATGGTTACGAAGGATTTTCGTGACGGATGAGAACTCTCTGCGTTTCATCATGGTGTGTGCAGATAAATCAGGAAACAGCTGAACAGCAGTATACGGGTCTGGTAAAGTCTCTTCTGAACGAGAAAAATGCAAGAGATCTTCTTTGCTGCAGAAGAAGTGAACCCTCAATAGGACGTCCCGAGGGATTGTGGTGGGAAGATTACGGGGTTTGGGAATACGACGTGCGTGCATGGTCCAGTTGTAAGTCGTTCGCGGTTTTGTGCGGTAACAGTTTCTGAAACATACTCGTGCAGGGCTTCTGCGTTCACCAACTCAGGCACGCCACGTATCCGGATGTTGTTCCTCCTTGATCGGTCCTCCATATCCGCCACTTTTACCAACAGAGCCTCATGAGACGTCCACCAGCTCATTATGGGCCAGGCAGAGTTCATCTGATTTGGCCTCTAAGTGGTCCGTGCGGTCTCCCAATTCCTGGATGTCCTGGTGAATGTCAGCAGCAATCGACCTGAAGTCTGTTTAGAGTGATTTCCGGAGCTCCCCCAGCATCTCCTGTAGCTGACTCTGCGAAGCTGGAGCGGAGCTGGAGAAAGGTGCAGCCACCAGATCGTCATGTGCGCCGGGGGAAGCAGGTGAGTGAGAGCCCCTGGAACTCGTGGAGCCGCCATCTTGGGTCTCCCGCGGACTATCTTTTTTCACGGACCTGGAAGCCTCTAGGCTCCGCTGCGCCTTTGGTGGGGCCATCGATTGGTTCCCCCGGGTCTCCAAGCCGACAGTATCAAAAATTGGGCGAATTACCCTGCACAGTGCCGCTATAATAGTCGTTGAACCCGGCGGTCAGACGGAGCTCACACTATTCGCGTCTATCCGTGATGGCCGCCAGACACGCCCCCTGCTTAACCATCTTTTAATTTTTGAATTTTTTTTTGCAGTGGTTACCTCTATGTCAACAGTTTTTTTTATTATTTATTTTGTTTAACAACAGCAGCCATTTTGTGTCATGGCAGATGATAAATTTTGGTGATACAGATGTTTTTGGAAACCTCAATACCCCATGTAGGATGGTCCTAGCTACCTGGAACAAAAAAATGATCTCTAGAGCACATTACAAAGTGTTGCAATTTCTTAACGTATTGATTGCAGTCGCAGAATGTTCCACCTTTTTGGTCAATTTTTTATGGAGTACCTAGGTGAGCATAGAGTGCTTACAGAACATTTCAGACTTCTCTTACTTTTTAATGGATATAGTTGAGTTGTTTTGGTTTTGCTACAAACTGGTAAAAGGACAGTTCTGCCAGGACTAAAAACTTGAATGTGACAGACTTTTTGTCTGAATGATTTTGTAAACTAGTTATCTGACAAAGTGTCTGTAGTAGGTCTTAAAAGGATGGTGCTTCTGGAAGTAACTTTTGTCGAAAGGTGATTTATTCAAGTAGCTAAAGAGTATTCTATCTACTGCTTTTGTCTGAGGATGTATTATTTATGATGTCATACATCTGATGGAAGAGTTGGTAGAAGAGTTTGCAGCCTGTCCCATGCTCTGTATTGCTCTGATTTTCAAGATCAAGTTTGTTCATTCAGTTCTATTTAAAATACTGGTAGTATGTTTGTTATTGCAGAAAACAGTATATGCATTATGCACGCAATAAAGGCTTGAAGCAAACAAATATTTGACTAGCAATAGCTTCAAAGAAATTTTAAGAAAATAACAGTTACTCCTTTCTGTTTTACTGAGAGACAATGTTTGATTTTTAGATGCTGTTTGTCTTCTGTTTATTGGCCCTTCTCTTACCTTAAAACAGAAAAAACCATATACACAGTATCTCACAGAAGTGAGTACACTCCCCACATTTTTGTAAATATGTTATTATATTTTTTCATGTGACAACACTGAAGAAATTACACTTTGCTACAATGGAAAGTAGTGAGTGTACAGCTTGTATTACAGTGTAATTTGGCTGTCCCTTTAAAGTAACTCAACACACATATTTGGCCAGTAGATGGTTCCATCTACTGTCAAATTGAGTTACAGCTGTTACAGTTGCAGCTCATGTTCCCTGCATTGGCTGCTGAATGTCTGATGTCAAGACATTCTGTTAGCCGATTTTACACAGTTTTAGCTCTTTGGGCAATATGGCCTCAGGGCTAAAACTTGGTGGGCACCCTCTGCAGCGCAAAAGCAAAGGAGATTTTTTGCAGCAAATTAATTTAATTTGTTTTTGGGCTGCAGAGCTGCAGATCGAGATATCTCGATATCGGGTGCCGGATGGTGCCATTGAAACCTGAGATATCTTGATCGCGGTAGTGAAGAAGGTAACCTCCCTGGTGGTCTATTTCATCAGAAAATTCTGTGCTGAAAACGGTCTATTTTTTTGTTTTATTGCCCCATCCCCAGTGGCATCCCGAGTGTGGCTTGGGATTAAATTCCTATGTTGGAAGCGGTAACCCCCGAGCAACACTCGGGATGACGCTGGTTACATTACCTCCGCCTGCGCTCCCTCGATGTCCCCAGCTGCCTCCTCCGGCGACCGCGACCTCATTACTTCCTGGTTTCCTCCTCGCGAGAAGGAATCCAGGAAGTAAAACGCTGCAATCACCGGAGGAGACTGCATAGATCATCGAGGGAGCGCAGAGAGAGGTGATGTATACAGCCCGAGTGTGACTCGGGGTTACCGCTCTCAGCTGTGAAATTTAACCCCGAGACACACTCTGGATCACCGCCAGGGAGGTTAAAGGAGAAAGGACTCAGTTTTCTCTTTTGTTGATATTAATGGAGTATCTGGACCATTAGACAGACTTATGATAAATGGGACTTTATTTGCATTTATTCATTCTTTTTCATAATTTACACACTTTTGTTTTGAGAATAATGTTCAGTCCGGAAAACCTAAGGAGTTATTCAAAAAACACCAAATTGGCCAAGGAATTGCACTGAATGGTGAATTTCCCAGTACGGTGCAACTTTGTGGCCATTCGGCTATTCAAAAAGCTGGCAATACGCCAAATATTGGCAAATTGCCAGTGAAATACGGGTTAACCTCTTGATTCCATCCTATGTCCGTGTATGTGTATCTCGTTCCCTTTGGTTATTTGTAAAGCACTGCGGAAACTGTTGGCGCTATATAAATGATGACAATAATAATAAGGGGTAAACTTGCCACCGAATTACACCAAACTTTGAATTCATTTCACCATATGGTGCAATTTCATGGCAGTTCATCTATTTAGAAAGCTGTGAATTCATCAAATATTGGCAAATTACCAGCGAAATGCGGTGCAGTTCGCCACAGATCGCTGCAATTCAGTGACCTTCGGCAGCAGTGAAATTCCCCCATAGAGAAGCAATGGTTAATCTATTCAGAGAATTGCAAACTGCACCGAAATGTCAGCGAAATGCCCCGATTTTCAGTGGTTTCATTCGACAGGTTTAAGCAGGCAAATCCCATAGGCTTCAATGTAAAAAATATCCAACTTTATTGACGGCAATGCCTTTAAGTCCCCTGAGGACATCCCACTGCCCTGGCCACAATCTTTCCTGACCAAATTTCATTTCCATCGACTCGCGGCTTACATGCGATCGCTAGCCCCTCTACCTCAATTCACCCGCCCTCTCACCCTATTTGAAACCCTGGCCCAGAGACCGCATCCTCCGCCCCATGGTATATCGGTTATGTATGGTCTGTTACAATCCCTCACGAACCCCGTCCCCTCATACCGCGCCAAATGGGAGGAAGACCTCCAGCTGTCCTTCACGAAGGAGGAGTGGGACCAAATCACCCTACTCACCACGTCCTGCTCTATCGCCACCAAATCTCAAGAAACGGCCTACAAGCTCCTATCTAGGTGGTATCGCCTGCCTAAAACGTTGGCAGTGTTTGACCCCACGCACAACGGCTCCTGTTGGAAATGCAAAGCGCCACAAGCGGACTTACTCCACATGTGGTGGTCTTGCCCGTTGCTCCAACCATACTGGCAGGCCGTCCACAGCACCATTTGCAAGGTCTCAGAACCCCCCCAGACTTTACACCGGCAGCTATGTTACTGCTCCACACACCTATGGAACACACTGATTATAAACGCACGCTCGAAATACGTTTACTTAATGCGGCTAAGGCTGTGTTGCCCCGTCATTGGAAGACTCCTAATGTTCCTACTATACGTGAATGGCTTCAAGAAGTACATAACACCCAAGATATAGAGGAGCTAATACATAGTGCCTCAGGCACGAGCTTAGCCCACTTACGCCGCTGGTTCTACTGGTCGGAGGCTCGCCCCCGTGTGTAAGTAACACACTTTACACAGTTGTCACCGACTCTCATGTACTCCCCCACTTGCCATACCTCACCCTTCCCCACCCTTCTCACGCTTAAAGTATGTTTCTTACTTATATAACCCACATTTCTTGTTAACCTCTCTATATTGTATGCTATTACAATATGCAAATTACTGGACTCAAAGTCACACTTATGCGAATTAAGCGGATGTTGTTTAATGTCGCTCAACTTTAAATCTGTAAATATGCTGTAGTTACTTGTTCTGGAGCAACTTTTATTGCATTATTATATATACCTTGTGAAACTTTATGAAACAATAAAAATTCATTACAATAAAAAAAGAAATACAAAACCTCTCGTATGCACCTCTTGTTTCAGTATCAAGAATCTGTTTAACCCTTTCAGTACCAAGCGATTTTTTTTTAAAAAAAATGTTATCATTACATTTATTTGAAACATGGGATGTGAAGTTAACAATTAAATATAGAGTAAAATAGAAGTTTTGCACAGAAATTGTTATTCTGAGATAGTTAAAAATTAAAATAATGTTAATTTGCTCATTTTTAATTGTTCATGTATTCATTTATCCTGTACAGAAATATTGGGGAAGTGGAAGATTCTGAGCTCTAGATGGTGTCTTTTATCATACACAATTTCAAATGAGGGCTACATTATATTCATACAGGCAGAAAAGACCTTTGTGTTAGTCAGATCTCCTGCTTATGGGTGTTTGTAGTGATCATAATGAGGTAGGTTATTAGCAATGCAGCTTACCAATAGATTGTAAAAAGAATATATCTGTATGTGGCATAATGTCTCTGTATGGAGATTACAGTAATACCTTTTATCTGTATTGTACAGTGATTTTCAGTCATTATAACCCCCTGAATTGTATCCATCTACAGCAGTGACTCCACAGCTCTCCCTGTATTTCTGCCCTCTCCGTGGCAGCTGTAATGCAGCAGTAATCTATTTGAACTTTTGTTACAGTGGGGTTTAGGGCTGCTATTTGCAGCCGGTTTCATGACTTTCCAGGGTGCTTGGAGAGACATGAAACAAAGGATTCTGTTTCTCCACAGTAGACACAATAATCTTGCTTTAAAAAGGTGTGAAAAGGGTCTTTTGATATGCTTATGAGTGCTTTTCTATGCATAACAATGCAATATTGAGATAACTTGATTTTGGGTGTGAAGGGGTTGAACCTCATTTTTGCTTCCCAGCCCTGTACTGTACATTTTATTGGAATATTCATAGTATGTACTCTGTTCTAAAGCTAGGCAACATATGGCGTCATCTAACAGAAAATGTTTGATCCGATTCCTCATACCATGCAGCTCAGGAGAGAGCCCTGAAGAAGGGAAACGCTTGTGCTGAGATTCCAAATCAGTCAATTCACGCAATAAATCCTGTAAAGAGGTTCATTTGAGCTTCTTCACCCAACAACACAGTTGTAGCAGATGACCGGCTGGGTGGAGTAGAGGTAACATCACTGCTCTGCATGGAGAGAGCCTGTGGAGTCATGGGTTCAAACCCAGCAAGCAACCTCTCCAGTTAGTGTCCTTGGGCAAGACACCTAACGGTACATACTCGCCACCCAGGACATACTTGAAAATGAGAGAAATCTCAATGTATCCTTCCTGGTAAAATCTTTTCTCAAAAAAACCAGCTTAATAGCTATCCAAAGCTTAATAGGATTGCAAATATCAGATGCATATTCCCGAAAACAAGTGTCAATAACCGGAGCAATTATAGAAGTCCTATTCGGAAGACATGAGGCATTCAATGTCCACTACCATTAAATGGAAATAGATAGGATTCTCAGGGAGAGCTGAATAGTGGCGTGGTCCTAAGATAGCATGTCTGTTGCACTGATGGATCAAGATCCAAAGTCTGGGTCAGAACATTTCACCACTGGCACTCCTATCCAGTGACTCCTGCAATTCCCAATCACCATGTCCAAGATGGGCCCAGAGGCTGTGTGTTTATAGGTTGAAATGCTTACGTAATGATCCTCATGATCCTTAGTGACAGCCCTAGCTACAACATTTCATCCTCATAACATATCTTATGAGCTGCTCTTATAACAAAACCCGATTACATATCATCAAACTGCTCCTACCACCTTTGGCCATGATTAGGTGATCATCTGCAGGGATGTTTCGCCCCTTCCTATATCAGGCAGGTACATCAGTGCTCCATTTTTTTGGTGGATAGCACGCCCCTCTCTCTGTATCTCCTGATGAAGCTCTATTTTGGGTGAAACACATTGAACAGTATGCCTTAATTTCTTGTTTTTAGCAGTCACTTTGGTTTGCCCCACCCTGCTTCCCCTCTACCCTCACTTGCCTTATTACTATTATTACCACGAATATGATTGATATATTATGGTTATTAGATTTTTCTAGTATAGATTGTGGTGTATTGTAGGCAGCATGAACTGATGAGGTATTAGCAGTTGAGGGTGGTATCTTCTATAAGTTATTGCATGCTTTTAGCCAGAGGTTTCTGGTAGTTTATTTGTATGTGGAGTCCCCCGTATTCCGATGGTTGGGGGGAAGGATTATATTAGGCTGGGTGTTCGGTTCCCCGTTTTTGTTTGTGTTTTGTTTAGATTTGGTATTACTCAATAAAAGGTATTATGTGTGTTGGATTCTTAGGACGCAATTGCATTTACTTTTGCATTTAGTGTTTCGTTCTATTTTAAGTCAAGCCTAAATAAACCATGGGCCCGAATCCAACTGAACCATTCAAATTTTTCTTTTTATTTCAATGTAAAATCATGAATATATGTTTTACTTTTGTATTGAAAGGATTACAGTTTAGGAATGAGGGAAGTACAAACAGAGATTGTTAAATATTAACTATCCTATATAAATTGGGGCCAGGAATAGGATAAATATATGAAAATATACTGAATATGAGAATAAAACGTTGGAAAGGGGATAGAATAGAATGTTAGATAACTTTCACTATCCTGTAACTTGTAAATAATTTTGTTTCTTCTATAGCCTTGGCCTAACAAGGTTGGAATGATCATCATGGGTTGCAGTACCCCTCGGGCAGAGAATCCTTACTTGGCATTTCAATCTGGCTGCCCTTTGTGTGTGACAGCAGTCTGACTTGATTTGCCATAGTCTTCTCTGTATTGGCAGCATCCAGCAAAAACCTTGTGAGACTTGAGGGGGATCCACGTAGGGCAGGCCACCAGTGCTGCTGTCCATTCTCAGTGTTCTCAGAATTTGGTTTTGTTCTTCTCTAGAGCAACTAAAAACATCTTTGTTTTACTTCAGCATTGGTATATGGAATTACATTTACAGAAGACACTTTTTTGGGATGCTCTTCTATGTCCTCCCTATAATACCTCCCTAATTTTATATTTTTCTGTTAATCTGTATATTTGTGTTTTTTTTAATATCTTGCATTGTATTACTTTGTATTTCTGTAACTGTAAAACTTCAATGTTCTTGAACCCAGGACATGCTTGAAAACGAGAGAAATCTCAATGTATCCTTCCTGGTAAAATCCTTTATAAATAAATAAATAAAATAAATAATTTCATTTTTAATATGCACCTTTAATAGAATAATACCATAATCCAAATGACATACAAATGTTATATCTCTGTTTCTATAATGTGTAACAATGCCTAAACTCTTCCAAAACAAATCACCCTACAGCACCTCTACTGTTCGGTTTAGAATCTTCTATTAAAACTCCCCATAAATGAAAACCTTATATATATAACACTATAAAATTCCAAACAACTAACTCATCCTATAAAACCATAAATGACTCCTGCCATGTTTATCTAAAAATTAAGCCTTTTGAGCTTCCATAACCTTTACCCTTCCCATTCCCATAGCAGCTCTTAATAACTGTACAAAAATGATTAATGTAATTACCCATAGATCTTTTTAATCTACTACTTTTCTCATGATTTGTATTCTACTGTCTCTAATTACCAATATCTTTCTTGATCCATATCACCTAGAAACTCCCAAGCACTTTTCAATATAATTAACAAACCCATTGTCATTTGTGTCCACAATTTGTCCTTCAGTCCTCTAACATAATATTTCCCACTGAGATAAGATCAAAGCATTCCAAGCAGTTGAAATTGTTGCCTTGTTTTTAAAGACCATGAGAGAAGTTATTGTAGCAATTGGTTCTGCTCCCAGCTGTGAGCGTTTATGTCATTTGCCCTTTCATTAAATTAGTTGAACCTGGAGCATATTTTCTGTAACGAAGGGGTTAAATGTGAACACAACGTTGGAAGACTCTATTAAATGTCTAATTATACAGTTGGCATTCTTTGGTAATGAATTCTCCAAATTACCTCTCTGTAGACTATAATACACTATTCTACTTAAATTACTTTAGCTCAAATACAATGTTGTTTTAAATGGCTGCTGTTCTCAGCTGATGAAGATAGAGAGTATTTGCAGAAAGCCAGGCATTACTCACCTTGTTAATGTCAAGAGTTTGATATAAAGTGATCCCACGTCTCCCTATTTAAAATTCCTCTATCCATTCTTATTCGTGTTATGATATAGGACATTTAACAGAAAATGTCTGGTTTAATTTTTTTTTGAAATATCGAGAACTAAATCTTCAGCCTCAGGGACACATACAATGGCAACGATAAAAGAAAATCTATGGGCACGATTTAAATCCATTGGCCGATTTTTCAGCATAAATATCGGCTGATTGAAGCGGATTTTTTTTTAGAAATATTGGCTGATTCAATTGATAAAATTGGGCCAGAGCCACTATTCACAAAATCCCGCTGGTCTGAATAAAGTGGGCCTGGTAAGAGCCCAGAAGAGCTTATTATCAACCAGCACCATATAGATTTGTGCTTTTAAACAAGGCTATTAGAAAAATATGAAGTTTTTTTAAAAAAAGATTTGAATTTTTTTCCCCCCTCTATTTTTCTGCATGAAAATCCATTTATCAACACTTTTCAGCATTTGATATATTTTGGGAAAATGGCTATATTCGAATTGACATCAATATATCCATTAAAAAGTATAGCTGCGATGCCAATATATGATCCAAATTTTTATCAGTGATTGAATTGATGGTAAGCCCGAAACGGAATCATAAAAAATGGCCAAAATGCAGTTGAAAAAGTGCCAATTTTGGCTATCAGGCCTAAACGGTGGGGCCCGCTCTTTTGGTACATTACGTTTCATGAATAAAATGATTATGTATAAAACAATGAAGATGGAATTGCTATTTATTTTGCAGCTATACATACAATTCCAAAATGAAAGAGGGGTTAATAAGCATAGTTTGTATTTTTCTATTTTTTTTTTGTTTCCAATTAAAAATGGTAATTCTAAGGCTGGGGTATTTACACATGAGCATATGTTTCAGTCCAAAGAAAAGAAAATATATTAACATATCACATAGGACTCTGTGTCTCGAGAAAAATATTAAGTGAGTCACCCGAGTTAGAGTAAGGGACCCAGGGGCACTAATACAAGGTTGATGTTGAGCTAAGCACTCGACCTGTACAACATACAGTAAGGTTCATATATATTTAGACACTGGCACCACAATTTTTGTTTTTTTCAGGTATTTACCAAAACATGAGACTTTGATGTTGTACACGGCAGTGTTGTGACTAGTGTACTACTGTCACATAGGAGAGGTCTCATTGAGAAATATTGAAGGAAAGATAGCAAAATCCTATGGTGGAAACACTGGTACTGAAACCTGTGCTAAGAACCTAGTGTGCCACCCTTCTCCTCTTAGATTGTAAGCTCTCAAGCAGGTTGCTATCTCCTACTCGTCTGTGTGTTTAACTTGTATGTATATCAGTTATTTTGTCTCTCCCATTGTACAGCGCTACGGAACTTGTTGGCACTTTATAAAAATTTGTAACTGTAACTATGGTAAAAAAAAATAACAAAATTTGCAATGGGAAAAAAAGGAGAAAAGTAAAGCAAACTACAAGGGCAATCCCCTAAATAGAGAATTTACTGCCGTTTAGATGTACTTGGTCCACTTTAGTTTGTCAAAGTATAACCACCTTTTTTTCCCCTGAAAGAACAGTGGCAACCCCTTAAAAATATACAAAGAATGATATTCTAGAATAGAAAGCTTAAGTCGAACAGGTTATTTATAGAGACTCATTGGGAATTTTTCCCCATGTTTGTGCCTGTCATTTGATGTCATTATACGAGCAGGGTCCAAAAGTAAGATTAAAATCCATGAAATAAAGATTCAAACTCAAAATATTTAATTGTCAAAGAAAGCCTAAACATTCTAATACATGTAAGATAAATTGACATCCCCACAAACGATGGAGGTGCCAAGTGACTCAAAAAGTGGCAGCGATCAGCACGTGGAATTGAAATTTTCAAAGGAGCAAAAACAAACATCATGCTCTACCAATTTCATTGCAGTATCACTACAAAACAGTGCTTTGGAAACCTCAAAACCCATCTTGGCGATCAAGCCCCAAATCTCCAGAATGTCCACAAGTGGTTTACAAATCAAAGTCTGGACAAATAATGTCTGTGATTAACCAAAAGAGGGACACCACGCGCGTCCAAGGATGAGATCATGGTGGCTAAGGTGAAGGAACATTTCGATAAGGAACCTCAAACCTTCTCAAAAAGAGTTTGACATTCCAAAAACAAGCATGTTCAAGATTCTTCTGGACAGGTTAGACTTCACCAGAAGTGTCCCCGCTGGGTTCTTTGAATGCAGAAGAAAAAACTGCTCTAGCTGAGTTTGCCAAAAAGTTCCTCGTAACATTTGAACATGGGAAGTCTGTCATCTTCAAGGGAATTGTCACTAGGGATGATTTGCAGGGGTGTTTTGAGAAGTGTGTGCACCTCTTGAAAAAATGCGTGGAGATTGGCGGTGATTATGTGGAGAAATACTGAGTAAACTGGCTTACTTTGAAAATGAAAACAATTTGGATAATTATTTCATTGATTTTAGCTTTTTGACCTCCCCTCTTAAACTTTGCATGTGTAGGTTGGCTTAATTATTTCCGCCCACTTTTCTACCTACGTCGTCATCACAAATGTTACGTCACATTTACTGTTTGATTGGCATCCTGAAACGGAGAGAAAAAAAATCCAAACCTAAAATTGAAGAGGAAAAACACAAGGAAAAACAATTTTATATGTGAAAAAAAATAATTTAACATGTTTTACAGTATGTTTGACTAAAATACAATAAATTTGTTGTGTCTTTCAGCATCTTGATTCTGGAAACCCTATAAAGTTATAGAATGCAATATGTAGTCATGATATCATCTTGGCTAAACTTTACGTTGCTGTCCAGCATACTATCTTTTATTAACACTAGGTGTTAAAATATATATATATCCCCAAACATAGGAATGTTTGCAGAAGTCCTTTTTCCCCGTTTGCATAATTCACCTCAATTTTTGGCTTATGGCAATCAAATGACCTGAAAGTGTGTTTGCCAAAAGTAAAGTTAATAATATATTGTTATTTCTTGGTTCCCATGGGATTTCATGTAAACAGTTCTTGCTGAGCTCTCACAATCAGAGGAGAAGCTGAATGATTTCAGATCGCAGCTAATCAACTTGCCTCACCTCACAGTCCAAACTTGTCATACACTGATCCTCAGTTAAATTTACTTGACCCACCTGGAGTATTCAGAGTGACAGGACTTGCTCTCTCTTCCCAGTACATTGCAAATTTCCTCTGAGCGGACAGGACAAACGTATTTAGTGTGATGCGGCATTAATATTGTGATGTCTGGGATATTTTATTAAGATTCACTTGAATCTGAATAAAACCTTTTGTCGGGGCTTGAACATTCTCGGCTCGTAAAGAAGCAGTGTCAATGCGGAGAGGTTAGGTAAAAAAAAACTAATGTGAAGCAGTTACTGACCTACTTTAACCCCTTAAGGACAGAGGCAATCTTACAAGTTCTGATCACTGCTAAAAGTAGAATTTCAGCTATTCGCCCGATCGACTAGAATTTACCTCTTTCATATTAAGTGCACCCACACTTATTATATATCATTTTGTTCAGGAGAAATAGGGCTTTCATTTTGCATCAAAGATTTATATAAAAAATATATTTTAGTATGAACAAAATCTAAAAACTATGAGAAAATAAGAAACATTGCTATTTTCAAAGTACCGCAATGTATTTTAAGTGTGAATAAGTAAATAAGCGTTTTTAGCTAAAAAAAACACAACATTTTTCATTCGACAAGCACTATTGTTCACATTATACTTGAAAAGTGAACAATAGTGCTGCATTAATTAATTAAAAATATATATATTTTTAAATTTATTTATTTATTATTACATGTAACTTGGTCATGTTTGTTATCATTGGTCATGTTTGTTATCATGTGCTCACCTGCGTGAGCACTACCGTTAGCTACGGTATTTACCGCATATTACAATCCAAACGGGTTAAAAAACCTGTTTGCGTTTGGGACCTTGCGCTTCTCAGCGCAAGGTTACTGCACTTTGCGCTCCCTATACTTAACATGGGGAGCGCAAAGCATTAATCAGCGCTGGTATTACAAAGTCCCAGCGCTGACTAACGCCTGGCTCTGGTCAATGAAAAGTTAACCAGAGCCAGGACCTGGTGTTAACGGATAATGCTTCTGCAGAATCCGTTAACACCAGGGAAAAAAATAAAAAAAGGAAGCCTATACTTACCCTCTGTCCCGCGGCGAGGACCGCGGCTCTGTCCGCCTCCTCCGGCCAGCGGGATCAGGGAAAGACTGGGGGAAAAAGTCCCCCCTGTCTCTCCTTGGGTATACCTACGCCGACCGACCGGTTCTCGCGAGGCGAGATCCGGCTGGTCATGTGACCGCCGGCGTTTCTCTCAATGGAGTCCTATGGTTAGTAGTCAATGGACAACTCTGGTCAGCGGCTGATCTCCCCCTGTCCTCTGTCCTATGGACTCCATTGAGAGGATGCGCGCGGCTGCACTTAGCGGGCGAAACCAATGCAGGCAGCATATTTTGCACCTGCATTGTAATCCCCCGCTAAACCGGGGACGGTAGGGGGAATACCGCAGGTGCAGTTTTTCCTCCCCACCGCCCCCAACTGGTTTTAAAAAGCATTAGCACCTTGAGCATCATGCTCATGGTGCTAAAACTTCATTGGCATGTTCTGGGGCCAAATACAAAAGATTTTCATTTGCAGTATACAAAATTACTTTGCATTGCTCCTATGGAACATCATATCGACTATACTCAATATCAGGGCTGCAGGAGGTGCCTTGCAGAGAGTGTGTAGTTGAAGTTGGTATAGAAGCAGTTAAGGATTGATTGGCTGGGTAATAATGGGGAACTGAAGCTCCTTTTAAAAAAAAAATCTACATTTTAGATAATTACTGTGTCACAAGCTGCATTATTTCAAATTGTGTCCAAATGTTCAATATTGTTTTTTCTTTTTTTTAAATGTTCCAAATGCTGAAAAAAAAAAAAAAGAGTCATGAAATAATGATTCCAATGTAAAGGGTCTCTCTATTAAACAGAAGGTGCAATACATTTTACAATTTAGAATGCTTAAGAAAACAATGAGTGTTTCAGTTGTAAAACAGAAAATTATAAAGGTCTACAGTATACAGAATTCATGGTGTTGTTACAATACCTAGTGTGATATTTTAAAATTTCTAAATAGCTTAGTCCCTGAATGTAGAGACGACCGGTATCTTTCAAGCTTGTTTCTTAAACCCGTTTGTGTAAAACCTTCGCTCTCACCAGGCAATATGGTGGTTCACATGCAGCGATGCACATTTTAGTTCGTAGAAAATAGTGTGTCCAACAAACCAGAATATCATACTTGATATAATATTAGATTATACCTCTCCTCCAGTGATCTCTCTCCGGCTCTCCCGGATCAAGTCACTGACTGTCTCTCTGCTGTCTTGAATTAGATGTCCTCCAGCTTCCTTAAGCTCAATCTTGCCAAAACTGAAATTCTCGTTGTTCCTCCCTCCAAGAAAAATCCAATACCACCTATCTCTCTACGAGTAAATGGAACGCTCATTAGCCCGACACCTCAAGCTTGCTGCCTTAGTGTCACTTTTGATTCTGACCTAACGTTCTCTTCCCCACATCCAGAGAGTGACCAAATCCTGTTTTTTTCAACTCAAGAACATTGCCCGCGTCCCCCCTTTTCTGATGCAAGATACCGCTGGTTTATGCGCTTGTCATTTCACGACTTGACTACTGCAACTCGCTCCTTATTGGCCTCCCCAGCTCCCGTATTGTCCCTTTGCAATCTGTAATGAATGCAGGTGCCAGGCTTATTTTTCTCACCAGACACACCTCGCGTACCTCCCCCCTCTGCCAGTCCCTCCATTGGCTTCCTGTATGTTTTAGGATACAATTTACAATACTGATGCTCACGTTCAAATCGCTCAATAACTCAACTCTTCCCTACATGTCTTCGCTACTCCGCAAGCACGGCCCATCTAGACAACTCTGGTCAGCGGCTGATCTCCCCCTGTCCTCTGTCTACACCCGCACTGCCAACTCTAGCCTCCAAGGCTTTGCAAGGGCCGCTCTGGTCCTGTGGAATGTCTTACCTCGCCCTATCAAACTCTCCCTTAATCTTCAATCCTTCAAGAAATCCCTCAAAACCCATCTCTTCAGATTAGCGTACCACATCACTAATGCAACTCATCCTTTTGCTCAACTACTCACACATGATTGAAGCTGCTTTTATAGCACCACCATTCCCGAACCACTGGCACTAATGATCCTGTTATCCAGTAAAATGTCCCTGGTCTTGCTCAACCCCAATCCCTCTAGACTGTAAGGTCCTATGAGCAGGGCCCATGTCCATTTATCTGTATCTCACTCCCTTTGTTTATTGTAAAGTGCTGCAGAAACTGTTGGTGCTATATAAATGATGATAATAATAATAATTATAATTAGATGAAATTTAGTGCATTCATCCAGGAATACACATACATGTAAATATGAAAGTGAAGTAAGCAATCTACTGTACATACATACCCTACATGTCTGTTTGTCATAGACTTTACCATATCACTTTGTGATAGACAGGCACATAGATACATAGAGAGATATAGATACAGATAGGTACTGTCCCACGTACAGTGGAAAATATACACTAGTGGTAGTTTTAGGGTTAGGATTACTTTTAGGGTTTAGCCTATGCTCAGTTTTTGTTTCATTTCTCAGCAACAGATTCTGTACCTTCTTTTGCCAGAGCAGAATCTGTTGCCTCAAAACGAAGCCAAAACGGTGCATAATCTTTTGTTTCGAGTTAACCCTACCCCTAAACCGTAAAACCAGCATAAATATTAACCCTTAACATAATTAGTAACCCTAAAACAAGCACTAGTTTAGATTTTGCACTACACATGTCTGGGAAATAGTGCAAGAATGGTGCTAATCTACACCAAAAAAAATCCGCAAGGGCACCTTTTTTGCATGACATGTGATTTTTCTTACCTAGGATCTGAATAGTTGGAAATTCTTTCTGTCTGACTTTTTTGCTGGTGTCATTTCGTGTCGCATCCACGTGATGGCAACTTTCACATAGGACGTTAATTAAGCTGCGTATATTTGCTTTGACATTTGACTCGTGTAGTAATATTGCAGCAACGCCACAGTCATATTTAAAAAGATTTTTTTTCACTGTTTGACAAATTTCAATTCATTAATAATCCATCTCATTGTAACCTACATGATTTCTTCTGAATATTTATGTGTGAGGATATGTTAGGATGCTTGGAATGGTTCCCCCTATGATAACTGCTTAGATATACAGGTCTATTCATTAAAGGTGAAACTCAGGAGAATTGGCAGGAGAAGAGAACAATCTGGACAAAATAGTCGATTTGGAAAGTGAGATAAATGGGAAAATTTTTCTGGTTTGGCTATTTTGACCTAGAATTTTCACTCCTCCAGTCAATTCTCTTGAGTTTCACCTTTACTGAACAGACCTGTAAGTGTATTTGTAAGGATGTTCTATAACAGTGTCCTAAGATTATGGATTTGTTTATATGCCTCTGCTAGGATTCAAAAATAAATGTGTACTGGCTCGAACTCCCCTAAATGTCTGTGTCAAACATATAGCACCTGATTCACAAGCTTCTCATATTTAATACATCCGGGAGTAAAATAAATGAATATATCCCGCTTTCCAGTGTGTTGATGCATCGCATTTGACAGATTTGTATAAGCCGAGTACTTTCCATTAATCTTTTCTGCAGATATCAATCTGGAGACATCGTCTGCATGTTAAAATATAATTCCCAGCACTAACACCCAGCTTGAACGCTGTGTGTTTTGATTGGCACCAAAAGCAAAATGTGAATTTAAGGTGACTTGAACTGTACAAAGGCTGTCAATGAGAACAAAAACACCTGACTGGGAGTAAAAGTTCATTTCTTAAAAGTCATGGAGCTAAAAATGTTTCTGATGAGGTTTCAGAGCTTATACTGTATATCTATATAGAGGTATGAGGTCTGAGCATTTTACATGATGTCATTATGACATCACAATGCCAAAGCAGTACATGTAATTTCACCAATAATGTATGTTATCTTTATGAAAATAGGGACATATTATATCCCAGTACCACAATAATACTATTCATTTACAAGTACAAACACTATAAAACTTCAACTTAATTCTCTTCAACCTACTTACTAAACTGGGAACTATCAAAAATCATTATGGGCCCTATTCCCTAGTGAACGCTAACTGTAGCATTTGGAGGAGTAAGCGTTAACGCCAGGATAAGTGACATTACCTTCCTGATGCTAAACCTGTGATAAATCCATTAGAGCATTTGTGATTACGCTAGCTTGCGTGAGCTTACTGTACTTTGCACATCCTATACTTAACATAGGGAGCACAATCAGTATTAGCTTCAGGATAAGTAACGTATTAAAAAAGTCCTATCGCTAATTACCACAGCGATGCGCAAATAGAAATTTTAGTGACACCTAAAAGCTGGTGCTGATTCCGCTTTTGCAGAATCATTTAGCACCCTCTGAAACCACCCCAATAAATCAGATACTCACCTCTCATCCGGCGGCTAGAACTGTGGCTCGTTTCGCCTCTTCTCCTGGCCACAAGCAGAGTGAGAATTGGAATAGAACAGAGTAGTGAGAATAGTTCCCAGTCTCCACAGCACTGCACAATCTCGTGAGCGCTATATCACGCAGGGCTCGTCGGCCGGAAGTGCAACCCTCCATGGATTCCTATGGAGTCCAGGCAGTGAAACTTGCGGTGGCGCTGAATGTTACAGTAAGTATCACTGAGGGTTGTGCTTTGTTCCGGGGCAAGGTGCCGAGGTAGTGCCTGCCCCGGAATCTAACGCTAAAATGGGGACGCTACAGGGAAATCTTTAGGCGCAGGTTTTCCTCATCAGCATCCCAGTTTTATCATGAGCTGGGGAATAGGGCCCTATTATTATTACTGTTATCTTGATTTCATTTTCCAAAATTGGCAAAAGTATCATAATATCTGAGCTTGAAAAAATAAACTGTATTTTTCCAGGTTAGCTAGTATGGTCTGGAAGGTTTAATCGTCTTACTACACGTACAGATGTACGTATGTTTGTCTTGATGTTAGAGGTTTCTGGCGTAAAATGGAAAATTACAATCCAAGGAGCATGTTATTAAAATAAGAAAGGTACATACAGCTCACATGTTTTGATAATTATTGTGGGCTCCTGGAGAAACAGGAGAAAACAGAAGTCCTTTTGGTATTGGATTGATTGTCTTACATTGCTTATGACTATGGCAAATGGTAATGTAGGTATAAAATAGAATAAAAATATAACAAATTCTCAATGCAGTTCTCCAAATAAAATCACACTATAGATGGGGAAGTTACGTACTAATCCAGGGCTGTGTGCAGGAATATGTGCAGCCTCAAATGTAACATTTAAATTTGGCAGCGTGAATTTAAGACAATACACCCTAAAAAGTAAAACCAAAAAGGTGACAATGCACACATAATATAAAAGTTATAAACCATTTATATGATGTTCTTTTATGAAGCAATTATGCAGTAGTAGTATATATTTATAAAACCATAAATAATTTCTCCCCTAATCTTTAGGCCTTCAAGAAATCCCTCAAAACCCATCTCTTCAGATTAGCGTACCACATTACTGATGCAACTCATCCTTCTGCTTACCTACTCACACATGATTGAAGCTGCTTCTATGGCCCCACCATTCCCAAACAACCGGCACTATTGATCCGGCCATCTAGTAAAATTCCCCTTGGCTTCCTCAACCCCAATCCCTTTAGACTGTAAGCTACTATGAGCAGGGCCCTCTACATTTCTTGTTTCCATCATATGTCAGTTTATCTGTATCTCGTTCCCTTTGGTTATTGTAAAGCGCTGCGGAAACTGTTGGCACCATATAAATGATGATGATAATAATAGAAATATTTTGGTTGACACACGATTTCTGATTGATACGCTCACATGATTTAAGCCAAAGAGTCGCTTCTAATTGTAAAGGTGCTGGAATACAACTATTCTGCTCATCGTGTGTCTGGCTCCACTTGCAGAGTATCATGGGCCTGGTGCTGAGTATTTCAGTGGGCCGATTTTTAGATACTGAGGCAACAATCGGCCTGTGCTGCTTTCTCGTTTAGAGAGTCAGACGGTGCACTGAGCGTATGTCACGCTATGCCAACGCCAGAGCTACTGGGAAACCTGACTGGTGACTCTGACGTGGTATGCTATGATGCATAGTGCGACTTACAGTGCAGCAGATCACAAGCCTCCTGCTGGATTAGCGTGCGTGGCCCATATATGAGCAATCACTACAACTCAACTATACAAGCTAGTAAGGGTGGACCTGATCACTAAATGAGGCAACCATATATAACTTTATTAATCTGGTCCATCCTTACTAGCTTCTCTAGTTGCTTTGTATTTCTGTGGTACTGTACAATATATTGCACATTGCTGGTTCTACTTATGAACCATTGCTTTGGTTAGGAGTCAATCACTGCCTTGTGGCAGACGGACGACGATACTTAGAGAAAGGACTCCCCTATGAATGACATTTGAATGGATATTTACCCTTATTTCTTTTTCTCTTTTTTTTTCACATGCAATTACTTCATACAAAAAAACCCCAAAAGGATGTATTTCATAATGTGTTTTATTTGTATTGAACAAGTAATGTAGTTACCGCTTATGTAAGGGGTAGTGTCCATTTAATTCTACACCATTTTTTAAATAATTTACTGTTATCCCCCGCTTCTCCTTTGGTTTATGATATGTATGCTAGAAAAGATCCTATAATCAATACCAACCATAACAGTACAATTGATAAAAATTGTAACACAATGGTGTATTATTGTTACATCCTCAGCCCCTGCAGTGCTGGCCGGGGGTCTGGGCATAGTTAGGTGCCACTAGCTGGTCGAGTGCCAGCACCTTGTAATGGCCGAGCACCGTCTGAGGGGGCGGAGCCTGGTGTGGTCACGAGGAGTCGCCGGGTTTAAAGCAGGGTCGCCCTGACGTGGAGCTCTGTTCCCGCATCGCTTCCTATTGTATTCATTGCTGTTCTGTTGCCGACCCATTTACGTCTACGATTCCTGCTCCTAATTTTTTTGCCCAGCTTGCCTTTGACTATTCTCATGTTACATGCTATAGCAGTTGCTAGTGCTGTGCGTCGTTGGTTTAACCCTATGCAGGCTGCTTGGAGTTTTACTCGCTTCCTGGGGATACTCCCATCTCGCTTTTGTGTACTATCTACAGCCTCATCCGGGTTCTGCTCCAGGTCTAATGTTCATGATATATGATCGTGTGCGCTTGTACAATCCGCAATAACGAAATACCGCTTGTTTTCTGTTTATGTTCATCTTGCTCAGTTTACCAAGTGTACCCGGGCTTGTACAATCCTTAAGCCTTTATGTGTGTCAATAGACCCTGGTGTTTACAAGGTACAACATACCCGTTTAGGTTTCCCAGAAAACGCTAAGTCTGTACGTTCGTTGACTGCCCTGCAGTCTGCACAATGCATCGACTGTCGCTCTAGCTACCCCGGTACACCCACTCCAGTCTTGCAGCCCTGTGTATTGTTGCGTGCTCTAAGTTGTCCGTTGGTCTTGAAACCTTTGGAACTTAGTAGCAGTTCAGTTGTCCTGTCATACTCCTTGGCTTTGGAGTATAAGTCTGAAAATACTGTTTATTTGCTACCATCGAGCAGATATTTCTGTCCAATAAGATCAACCTCACTACTCTTGTGTGAGTGCCGCAGCGCCCGTTACAATTATGTGCCATAAGCATGTTTGATTCTGCCCTCCTTCTTTTGTATAGCAAGGGTTAAGTATGTTGGCTCCATCCACATGATTAATGTCCATATGTTTGTAAATATATGTGGTTTAGCACATGTGGTAAGTATGCATGAGTAAGGCCTAATGGGCCAAAACTTGGTATTTTTTACCTTTTTGTATCTGCTCCTAATAAATCCATGGGATTGATTTCATGATAGCACGCCGTTTTCCTTTTACTAGTTCTACACCATTAACACTCTATCAGACATCTTCCGTAGGATCCTTCAGATCAATGTCTTTATCTGGTTGGTCAAATGGTAGAGCATCTGCAATTGCCACTCACATGTATCTTTACAAGCTCTCCAAATCCACTACAGGAGCAGCCATCTACTTCTGCGTGCCTTATGTAACAGATCTCCATCTCCAGGACTCCTGAAAGTGAAACATATTATCAGACTATATTTCACTTTCACGACCATGGTTAAGGCTCGGAACTGCCCATGGTTCTGCCACAATGTATCCAATTCATTGCTGTAAGAAAATAATACAGCTGCATGCGTTCAGCAAAGAAAAAAACACACCTCGTTATTACATTTAAAATTAGTTAGGAAATCTAAAGTTTAACCCAAAAATTTCCAAAAAATTCTAAAAAATAAATAAACAAAATGGCTTATTGCTGCAATGGAAAATAATAGTAAATTAATAAATATTTATTAAAAAGGCAAAAAAAAATTTACATTGAAAACCATGCTGGAAAAAAGGCTTGTTTCTTTAAAATAAGTTAGGAAACCTAAAGTTTAACCCCAAAAAATCTTGAAAACTCCTAAGAAATATAAATAAATAAGGAGACTTTCATTATATTGGTAGTAATCTGTTTCCCATTCTGAAATAATCAATAAAAAAAGAAATAACTCATAAAAACGAAATACAAATCAATCCAAAATAACTCAAAAAGCGAAAAAACTAAATAATCCATTAAAACAGAATGCCGAATCGATCCGAAATTCCAAATCGATTAGAATGTCGAATCGATCCACAATTCCAAAAAGAAACGGACCGCAACAAAACACAAACCTGCCCGAAATGACCCGAAATTAAAAAAGTCCCGAAAAACCCCGAAACGAAACAAAAAAAAACAACAAACAGCATGCACATCTCTAGTCTCTACTCACTAGTATACGTGACAACTACAAGTCATAAAAAAGGTAGCAGATAAGCATGGACAATAACAATAATAACAGTATTCACACATAACACAAACACCCTGTATCCTTACAGGCACAGAGTGACTTGCACATTGGAGAGGGCTGTTGAATAAAATGATGTGTCAGAACCCCCCTGAATCCATAGTCCCACATCTCCCAGCAGTAGTGCCAAGTACAGGTACCCCAGTTCACAGTGGCTCTTGTCACACTGTGTAAGTATATTGCTCACTAGCTAGCCCTGAAACCCATTTCCTTTCTTGGCAATGAACAGCTTATTCAATTTGCTCTGGATTGAATATATTTGTTTTTGGCTTGCTATATTGTCCTATTTCTAACACACTAGCCAACAAAGGTCCTCAGGAGGTTCTGATTAGCTGCAGCTTTTTTATACCTATAAGAACCAAACCTAAGTAGAAAATGTATTGCTGACAATAAATCTGTTGCAATATCAAAAGATAGTTACAATCACTTCTTGGAAACAGAATTTCCCATAGTGTAAAATATATTTGTTTGATATACCTGGGCCATCAAGACCTCTGTATCAATAGTGATTAAACGTGTGCATTTGTTTCGTAACGAATCGGAATTCGCAGTGAATTTCATTAGTACTTCCGAATTAACGAATCGATTTGAACCGAATTTGAAATTAAACAAAACGGTATCCAACGAATTTAATTTGTTATACTGTTTTATCATAAAAGAAAAAATTGATCAATTGGGGTTTTATTTAGTAATCCAAAATTCAAATCAATATATCAAATCATCTAATTGATCTTAACTTAAATACAAGTACTACAATCAGAAAATTACTTTATGAAACAAATTAATTTCGTTTTACTTTTTCACAAGTACTCTGTCCCTGTTAATTGGCCTCTGGTACTAAGTCTGTGAGACAGCTTAAAATCTAAACCTAACTTGCCATTAACTGCAAAATTTGATTAATTGGGGTTTTATTTAGTGATCCCAAATTCGAATTGATATATTAATTATCGAATCGCTCTTAACCTACACAATACATAACAGCAAACGACTTTATGTAACAAATTAAATTTGTTTCACTGAGTCACCCTGTCTCCAGTCCAATCTCCATCCATTCCGTAGTGATGCAAAATTCAAATCGATATCAACTATCAAATCGATAGGAAACGAAGCTAAAAACGGTACAAATTAATTTAAAACGAAACTAAACTAAACAACTTTTCCAGCCGTGCATACGTCTAATAGTGATATTAAAATTTAATTGTGATGGTTTTAAAACCAAGCCTTAAATATCTGACAAAGACATTTTAACAATTGAAACCATTTTCTGATTTCTACTCATTTTCATTTACTTATCTTATTTATTCAGCAAGATTCAGGATTATTGCAGTAATTCTTCTATAATTTATTCACAGCAAAAGGTGGGATGGGAATTTCTGTCACATTTTCAAATCTGAGGAGGAGAAAACTTGGCACTGAGATTGTCTTACCAGACTGAAAGTGGAAAACAAACTGAAAGTGCAGGGTATTCAACAAAAAAGTTACCAGAAGCTTTTTTAATTAAAGAGAATCACGATGTTTGGGAAGAACGCGTTAAGATAAATGACCATCAGTAGCATATCCCTTTAATCACAGCAGCATTTGAAACATAGCTTTCTTAATAAACCTTAAAAAAAATTAAAAGGCCATCATAAACTGGGCTTTTCATCAGGTTAGTGGATGCAAGAACTGCTAAGGTGATATGGATGTGGAACGGTCTTGCTTGCTGTGATCGACCGGGAAGGCCATTCATCCACTCAGCTGAATGTTTTCACTAAACGCTTAAGATTGATTGGGTTCACTCTTTAGGGGTCTTACCTACCACTGTATGAAAATCCAAACCAGCTGCATGCTTGAAAGTGAAAGCCAAGTGCACAACATGCTGGTAGACATCAAGACTTCATACTATCTGGGAGTCTAATATATTCTTCTCCTGAAGGCAACCTGATTCTACGTACAACATTTAGGAAACCCAAGATGAAAAACGTGTGTGCGGTATAACGCTTTCAGCAGCTCACTGGGTAGATTCTGAGGTTTTTGTTCTTCTTGATAAATTCATGAATTTGTTCCTAGCCTCTCTTTCTTGCTGCCAATTAAAAGCATATTATATTATTTGTACATGGAACCCTGAGAACAAAGCTTTCTGCTAATTACAAGCTTAATTATATCCACATTTTCAATAAACAAAATAAAACCTGAACAAACAGTAAGGAGTGTATTGAAAAGTTAAGTTAAGAGTTGCATGCTATCTGTGGGACGATATATCCATGAATGACTTGTTAAGGATCTATGGTGTAATACCCGAATAATGTTACAAAAGTAGATTTATTTCAATGAAATCAGAAATAAGAAGTTATTATAGGACTTGTGACAGAGTGTATGGGTTGGGTAACAGGATGTCAGGGAGAGTAATTGAGAGAAGGTATTTAGGATCCAGAATCACACACTTGTTGCCAATCAATCGATTAAGCAGCAGGTAAATTCCCAGGCTGTTGACTCCTAGAGAGTAGTGTTTTATTCAGACTGTTCAGAGCAGGGCGTGGTGCAGTAGCACTTCTAAAGAAATGCTGTGTTTTTGTTCTTTTGTTTATTTGATTATGGTTTCTAGATAGTTAGGAGTGCTGTAAGACCTCTAAATGAGCTAGGCTTTGCAGTTGTTTTGTTTAAATCACCTGCAATTGTGATTCAAGCGAAGTGTAGAATTTGTTGCTAGAATAAAAAACCTAATTTACACAAACTTCAAGTCTAGGCTGTTTAAACCCAAGAAGATCGTGTTGGTTGGCTGGATCCAAGTATCCCGGGTTGTTGCTGTATTACAGACTCTTCAAGCAAAAATGGCATAATGTGCAGAAAGGATAGTTCAAGGAAAAGGATAAAACAAATATTGTATGGAAAACCTTTAGCACCTTAACGGGTCTCTGTCGTAGGGAAAACAACATTTGCCCATTTTACAAGTCATCCCTCCCTTGTGTAGATCAGCAGTTTTATGTATATAATGGAAATAGGACAGATATTCTGTTTTAATGGTTCTGGTTGATAAATTTGGATTTAAAGCAAACAAAAACAAACTCCCTCTAATAATTACCATTTTATGAAATTTCAATAAACCTTTTTCCAGTTTCTTCTTATATATCAAAGTTGAAAACAGGGCGCGGCGCTGCACCATGGCGAGAGACAACAAAATCGGCCACAAAGCAATATAGCGTCAGTCCTGTCTGAAATATCCTTCCTTAGACAGGCTTTTTATTAGATTTCAAAGAACTTCTAGCCAATAAGCATACAGATACATTTCTACGTCAGAGTTTAACCAACAGTGAGACAAAAATTACTACATTTGATTCAGAGATGGCTTTTTCTAGCATACACTATTCACACACCCTTTCCTGCACACAAAGGAAATGGCTAAATTCCACAGGCTAACATCCTATGCAAGTAAAAGACTTGCAGGGTTTGACACTTATAATGGGGGGGGGCGGATTTCACACTACCTATCATATTAAAATACCTTTCACTGGTCCCTCCACGTAGGGCTCTATAACTTTCTTATAGCATTCGTCACGAGGCAGGCTGCTGAATTCAGCGCCTACCTCGTAATCTGTTTTTAAAATGAGGACACTAAAGGGAAACCGGCAGGCGCAGGTTTTTCCCGTTAGCATCCCCGATTTAGCTCAGACCAGGTGATAGGGCCCGTAATCTGTAGAATGCCACCGGTGGGATGGACCGTTGCAAGCAGAAACAGGACTCTGCTCGCCCTGTGTGTTGTTCTGGCAGTCACTCATGATCTGACAGCCAAAGCAGTGCAGAACACTAAAGGAGTGTCCTGTAGAGCAACTCTCTGCTTATAGACTAGGTTCACGATCTCTGGCCTAGAGTCTTACCTCATGCATCAACCTGTGTCACACACTGGAAAAATCCCATGCAGAGACATTGACATTGTGCATTTTGTTTTTTAAAGACATCTGGAGTACGAGTCAAGCTCCATGGAGAGACCCTTTGCACCCCCAACCTGCAAGCGGTGCCTGAGTCCACTGCATGCCGATGAGGGAGTGCTCAGTAGATTTGTTGGTTTTTAATAAATATATACCTGTATATATACACACACACACACACACACACAGTATCTCACAGAAGTGAGTACACCCCTCACATTGTTGTAAATATTTTATTGTATCTTTTCATGTAACAACACTAAAGAAATGACACTTTGTTACAATGTAAAGTAGTGAGTGTAGAGCTTGTATAACTATTTAAATTTGCTGTCTCCTCAAAATAACTCACATAGCCATTAATGTCTAAACCGCTGACAACAAAGGGGAGTACACCCCTAAGTGAAAATGTCCAAATTGGGCCCAAAGTGTCAATATTTTGTGTGGCCACCATTATTTTCCAGCACTGCCTTAACCCTCTTTGGTATGGAGTTCACCAGAGCTTCACAGGTTGCCACTGGAGTCCTCTTCCACTCCTCCATGACAACATCACAGAGCTGGTGGACGTTAGAGACCTTGCGCTCCTCCACCTTCCATTTGAGGATGCCCCACAGATGCTCAATAGGGTTTAGGTCTGAAAACAGCCTGAAATGTACAGGAAGCCAATGGAGGGACCGGCAGTGGGGGGAGGTACGCAAAGTGCATCTGGTGAGAAAAATAAGCCTGGCACCTGCATTCATTTCAGATTGCAAAGGGGCAGTACAGGAGTTGGGGAAGCCAATAAGGAGTGCGTTGCAGTAATCAAGTCATGAAATGACAAGAGCATGAACCAGCACCTTTGCGGTGTTTTGTGTCAGAAAGGGTCGGACGCAGGCAATGTTCTTTAGTTGATAGTATCAGAATCTGGTCACTGTCTGGAACATGGGGAGAGAACACTAGGTCAGAATCGAAGGTGACACCAAGGTAGCAAGCTTGAGGTGTTGGGCCATTGGGTTTTACTTGGATGGAGGAACAACGAGAACTTCATTTTTGGCAATATTGAGTTTAAAGAAGTGGGAAGACATCCAATTCTAGACGGTGGAGAGACAGTCAGTGACTGGATCCAGGAGAGCCAGAGAGAGATCAGGGGAGGAGAGGTATATTTGAGTGTCATCAGCGTAATAGGTGGTACTGGAATCCAAAGGAGCTGATCAGTTTGCCTAGAGAGGCAGTGTAGATCGAAAAAAGAAGAAGGCCTAGTACTGAACCTTGGGGCACCCCAACAGAGACAGGCTGCTGAGAGGAGGTACTTCCAGAAAATGAGACACTAAACGATCGTTGGGACAGGTAGGAAGAGAACTGTGAAAAAACAGTACCTTGAAGACCTATATCACTAAGAGTTTGAAGGAGGAGCAACTGTATCAAAGGTGGCAGAGAAGTCAAGAAGGATCAGCAGGGAGTAGCACCCATTAGATTTATCATTTGCAAGGTCATTAGTCAGTTTCGCAAGAGCAGTTTCCGTCAAGTGCATTGCATGAAAGCCAGATTGCAGAGAGTCAAGAGGAGAGTGGGAGTTGAGGTAGTCAGTCAGACAGGCATACACAAGCTTTAAGGAGTTTGGAGGCAAAAGGGAGCAGGGACACGGGTCGGTAGTTGGATCCAGAGACAACTTTTTTAGGATCGGGACTACTGTGGCTTGTTTGAGGGGAGCAGGAAAGACGGATTAATGGTGTGGGTCAAGGATGGTATAAGAGAAATTAAAGTATTTTGGTAAAATGTGAGTGAAAGGGTCGAGGAGGCATGTTTCGGGATGTGAGGATAGACATGATTAACATCTTCCCGCATGGGTGACAGCAGCATTGCGAAGATTTCAGTTCTTATCTGTTCTATTTTTGCTGTGAAAAAGCACACTAGGTCTTTGGCATTGTGGTCAGTGTGAGGAACAGCCAAAGCAGGACGGAGAAGGGAGTTGAATGCGGCGAACAGGTGTTTTGGGTTCCGGGAGGGAGTGTGTATGAGGGCCATATAATATGACTGCTTGGCTAGAAAGAGGGCAGAGCTGTAGGACTGGAGCATAAATTTATAGTGAAGAAAGTCTTTGAATAACCCTTTCAGGTTCGATGAAACAGTGCGTAATAACGCATTGCTCCATCCCCTCCACATTTGCTGCTGTTATGAAAAATGAGAATGTAGTGCAGCAATAAGGTAGTGCAGCAATATTGTACACTTTATTTTTGAAAAGTAAACAATACTGCCACTTTTGGAGAAAAAAATGAATGCTCTGACCTTTCCAACGATGCCAAGCAGGGCCCGGTATCTTATACGGTTCAGGAGATACAGGGTTCCACACTTAACTTTGTGCAGTATTAAGAAAAAGAGATACAGGGTTCGAAAGGACCCCAGTGCTCCTTGCAGCAGTGGCAGTTTAGGTTTTTGATGAAACAATGCATAATAACACATTGTGCCATCGCCTCAACACTTGCTGGTGGCATGGGTCAATGTGAAGTTGAATTTGCACGGTATCATTGCTCACTTTATAATTGAAAATAGTGCTGCCATTCTCTGGCAAATCCAGCAATTCCTAGCATAACCCTGTATCCGTTGCTAGGCAGGGGGGAGTCCTGTTTCACATTGGCGAGATTACATTAGTGGGCAGACTGAGGTCCTGGAGTCAGGTAGAAGTCTGCAATCAGTGCTAGATTGGCACTGAGCCTAGGGACTTCAATGATGGGCTTAGAGTGTTCTCCACATCCTAGTGACCAAGAGCAAAGTGGTTAAGCATTGACATGTTGCACTCAACCTATCACTCCACATGTAAATTAGATATCATTGTTTAAACATAAAGATAGGATAGGAAAGTGTGGGGTACCCCTTAGTCAGGCGCTACTCGCTAGTCGTGTCTGTTAAAGTAGCGGTGTAATCGCTCTTAAGAAATTTCAACAATATAATGAGGTATAGCAATGCTAATTTAACAGCTTTGTGTACCATAAAAAATTAAAGCCGAGTATAGAAAAAAGTGTAACTAATCATATTAAGAACATACACCCTCTGGCTTCGGGGGTGATGAATCACAGACTTTAAAAATCACAATAAATCAGTCTTTTATATTGATACAAACATACACCCCCTGGCTTGTTTGTATCAATATAAAAGACTGATTTATTGTGATTTTTAAAGTCTGTGATTCATCACCCCCGAAGCCAGAGGGTGTATGTTCTTAATATGAATATTTACACTTTTTTCTATACTCGGCTTTAATTTTTATATTTTTTATAGCATTGCTATACCTCATTATATTGTTGAAATTTCTTAAGAGCGATTACACCGCTACTTTAACAGACACGACTAGCGAGTAGCGCCTGACTAAGGGGTACCCCAAACTTTCCTCCCAATCAACCTGTAGCAGCAACAAGGCTCTGCAACCACCCCTAAATCGGCAGCACACCTGCACCATTAAAACACCATAATCTCAACACCGCACAGCGCCTTAGGATAATTTTAATACAAATCCCATATTTCTGGTGAGTTAATTAGGAAAAATGTGAATGTAACTGTCCAGTGGCGTAGCGTGGGGGGGGGGCACAGAAGTTTGCACCCCTATTAGAGATGATCTCAGGGACCACTAACCCAAACAAGCAGCAGCCAGACTCTCACTGGCATACTGCACCAGTTGCCACCGACTGTACAGGTTGAGCTGCGGGAAAGACAGAGCTCCCCCTCGGCCCTGTAGCGCTGCCAGCCTGAAACCATGCCCCATCAGGTGACACCAGCCAGGAGGAGCCGAATGCCCGTGTGAAGCAATGACAGAGACTGTGGACGGTGGATGGAGGCTGAGACCTCAGTGAAGCCATCATGCAGCTCCAGTGTTTGGTCTAAGTGGTGAGTGACTGACACACATTGTCTCCTTCCACACAGTGTCACACTGCCTCATTCTACACACAATGCCTCATTCCACACACTGTCACACTACCTCATTCCACACACACTGTCACACTGCCTCATTTCACAAACTGTGACACGCTGCCTGTTGGGGGGGGGCACAATTCTTGCCATGCCCTGGGTGCCGACAACCCACACTACGCCACTGTGTGGGCCAAAAGAGAACCCCATTCCCTCCGAGAATATTAATGGAGGAGCTGCATTTCCATGCGTTCCGGCCCGACTTGACCCCTGCTGTCCATTTGTTTTAGAACTATATCTCCCATGATTCTCAGCTACTCATTTGGTTGACAGAGATTCATGGGAATTGCAGTTCAAAAACATCTGGTAAGCCAAGATTACTGATCCCTGGCTTATGCTAGACTAATTGACTTTATGGACATACAGGGGGTTATTCAGAGAAAGGTGAAAACCAGGAGAAGTGGCAGGAGAAGAGAACAATCTAGACCAAATAGCTGATTTGGAAAGTGAGATAAATGGGAGAATTTTTCTGGTTTGGCTATTTTGACCTACAATTTTCACTTCTCCCGTCATTCTCCTGGTTTTCACCTCTCTCTGAATAACCCTGATCGTGTTTGTTATCCAGGGTTTTGATGTAGGTTGGCAACACTTTATTTTACCATTCTCTTTTACCATATCTACAGTTCTCTGAAGGAAGTACATTTTAATCATCAAAATCCTTTTTTTTGTGCGAAGTTAAACATTAGAAGTTGGCAAGCATTTATACTTAATCTCCGATCTATATTATTGGAAGCACATGGTACATTGTGATTAACCTTAAATTGCTCTTTAAAATGAAATAACACATGAAATAAATTGCTGTAGCATTTTAAAACACATTTTATAGCAAAAAGGAGTCTTGCCAACACAAATAATGTTTTGTTTTGTGACATCAAGGTGAAATAGCCCTGCGGGTTAGATGAACATTATGCTCTAAATATATCTACCCACCTTCCGATGTGTTCCTGGCAGATGGTATAGAAGGCAGAAGGACCATCAAACCAGTATCATGGAAGTTGGTATGAAAAGAAAACTGGATCTCACATGTATCTGCATATATAAAATGAATTAAAAATGAAAGAATCGCATAGCATTAAAAGAATATTTCCTGTAATCGTCAGTTGTACCCTATATATATATTTTATATAACAATTGCCTCATGGTGCGCTTAATATCTTCGAAAAGGCTTGACAATTATTTACATTTTTAGGTGAAAAGTAGTTGAATTTTTTTCGTGCTTCCATCAGAGCTTTCGGTCTTCCTGATTCTTTCTGTATCATATACCAGTTAGCCCTCCCAAGTACAGGTATAGTCCCCCTCCTCCACACGTTATCAACAAAGATAAGGCCAGTGTGAGACAAATGCACTATGTACGCCGGAAGTGCCTTCCGACGCCCGTCGCAGCGTTGTGACGTTTCAAAGGGGCGACCACACGCTGTAGCGCGTGCATGGATTGCACATGCTACAGCCAACGTGCTGAAAGCTCCCCGTCGAAACGCTACAACTTGCGTTCGACAGGGCTGCAAAGCGTGATCCTCCATGAGGATCGAGCCTTGCAGTGCTGAGCGCACTAACTGCTCACCAAGGTGGCCACATTGGCATCAGAGTGGAAGTAACGTTCACTTTCTTGGACAATCCTTCCGTTCTGAAAAACGCTGTCTGCAGTACTATGTTGAAAAGAAGTAAAAATTCCATGACAGATTCTTCAAAATGCTGTAGGGTAGGGTGTCCTGCAGCAAAGTCACCACTTTGTGGTTGCTGCATGATATGATAGAGCAAAAAAGGCACAGTTTAAAACTGGTTTCTTATATTAGGATGTTAAAAGTCGGTTTTAATGCAAAAGGTAGCACACTTGCTCCATTATTTCAGTCAATTTTAGCACTCTACTGGTGAAGTTAAGAATAGATTAGTAATTAGGATTAAGGGTACTATAGGGCCAGGCCCGGCCCAACGATGGAGCAGTGTGGTGCACTTGCTCCAGGCAGTGGAAATTTGAGAGCGGCAAATTCGCCGCAGCCGTCGCACTATTTTTTTGTTGCGCCGCGGCACAATCTAATTTTGCCACCATCGCTACATTCACCACTCACTGATGCCGCCGCTGACCACACCCACCCCACATGCATGCGTCCACACAGCAAACGCGGGATCAAGATGCCGGCGCGTGTTGTGTGGGTGGGCGGACAGCAGACGGATACTCCACTCCTCCTCCAGCACACCAGCCACTGCCCCGCAGGACCTGCTGCTGCCACCCCGCGCCTGCTGGACCATGCCGGAAGCCGGGCCCAGAAGCCAGGCCCCAAGCCGTCCGGGCCCAGAAGACAGACCACCAAGCCGACCGGGCCCAGAAGCCAGGCCCCAAGCTGACCGGGCTCAGAAGACAGACCCCAAGCCGACCAGGCCCAGAAGCCAGGCCCCAAGCAGACCGGGCCCAGCCAGAAGCCGGGCCCCAAGCCGACCGTGCCCAGAAGCCAGGCCCCAAGCCGACCGTGCCCAGAAGCCAGTCCCCAAGCCAACCGGGCCCAGAAGCCAGGCCCCAAGACGACCTCGACTAGGCACAGTGGCGTCCATCAAGCCCTCCAGTGAGCTGGCGACCGGGGCACTGTGGGTAAGTTTGTGTGTGACTTTGTGTGTGTGTGACTTTGTGTGTGTGACTGTGTGACAGTGGGTTACTGTGAGTTTTATTGCTGCAATGCTCTGTGATACACTCATACACACCAACTGTTACTGTGAGTTTTATTGCTGTGGAGCTCAGTTATATGCTCATACACACCGCACATTACTGTATCACCGAGATCCACAGCAATAAAATTTAAAGTAACGTGCGTTGTGTATCAGAGCGCTACAGCAATAAAACTCACTCATACACACCGCACATTACTGTGGATTTTATTGCTGTGGAGCTCGGTTATACGCTCATACACACCGCACGTTACTGTGGGTTTTATTGCTGTGGAGCTCGGTTATACACTCATACACCCTGCACATTACTTTGGGTTTTATTGCTGTGGAGCTCGGTTATATACTCATACATACCGCACATTACTGTGAGTTTTATTGCTGTGGAGCTCTGTGATACGCTCATACACGCTGCACATTACTGTGGGTTTTATTACTGTGGAGCTTGGTTATACGCTCATACACACCGCACATTACTGTGGGTTTTATTGCTGTGGAGCTCTGTGATACGCTCATACACCCTGCACATTACTGTGGGTTTTATTGCTGTGGAGCTCTGTGATACGCTCATACACCCTGCACATTACTGTGGCTTTTATTGCTGTGGAGCTCGGTTATACGCTCATACACACTGCACATTACTGTGGGTTTTATTGCTGTGGAGCTCGGTTATACGCTCATACACACTGCACATTACTGTGGGTTTTATTGCTGTGGAGCTCGGTTATACGCTCATACACACTGCACATTACTGTGGGTTTTATTGCTGTGGAGCTCGGTTATACGCTCTGCACATTACTGTATCACAGAGCTCCACAGCAATAAAATTCAAAGTAATGTGCGGTGTGTATGAGTGTTTGAGTTTTATTGATGTGGCGCACTGTGATACGCTCAAACACGGTGCGTGGTTTGTCTGGATTTTTTATTGGGGGGGCAGCATTTCATTTTTTGCTCCAGGCAGCACAATGTCTTGGGCCGGCCCTGTATAGGGCTGAACCTAATCCTATCCATCAGACTCTGCTCCAGCAAAACTCTAACCCTAACACTAACTCCAGCGTCGATTTTGTACATTATTGGCATCTGTAAAATGATTCTAGAATGGTAATAAGTTTGACCAAAAAAAGAGCACAAGTGAGTTTTTTTCATGTCAAGTATTACTTTTTTCCCCTGTATTTTTTACCAGCATTGTTTCCTGCAGTGACCACAAGGTGGTACCCTAATGATAGTAAACCGCTGAGAAGTAAGGCTTCTATTATGTCATAATATATATTCCAGTACAATCACCATATGGTTATGATTCATGGCAGGATTTGAATGTGGCTGTAGCTTTCATAGTAACTGATATTTTGCATTTTCTCCTTATTGCAATTTTGAATATTTGAATATTGTAAGGACGTGTTATAGGTTTTTTTGTTGCATTTTATCACTAATCACTATGGCACATACTGTGTTTCTGAAGTTTTCTTGAAAAATAAATATACCCCTTTATAACCCACCACTATTTCCAAATTGTACCCATATTTCTTTAGTGTTCTTTTATTATGAACACAGTTTGTACCTGACTTGCAACCAAGCATGGAACTGACCCATTACTTCACAGATCTTCAAAGGGGATGACCCAGGAGAGTTGTCGGTGTGTCTCCAGTGTGACTGGCAGTAATCTAGCACATGGAGAAGTATGTCCTTTCCACTGAAAGGCTATACCAGTCTAACCAGAGATATACAAAAATAAAGTTTAATATTAAATCTGTTGTGGAATCAAGCTCCAATAATATTCTTAAGTGGTATATTGGAGGTAACATGCACAATGTCATACCATACTCCAAGGTAATGAGACTAATGTCCCAGTGTGCTGCCTGGAGAGATAGTCTGCAAGACACAGAGAGCATTATGCACAGTACTGAAGGTATACAGAGAGCATTATGCAGAGCACTTTACGTTATATAGAGAGATATGTGCAGCTTAAAAAGGTTCCAGGTGTTGGGGGGGGGATACAGATGGAAGGGATGCAGAGAAGGGGTGACAGAGAGGCTTGATACCAGCTCCTTCCATGTAGGGATGCAGCTGTGCAGGAGACGTCACCGTTTAGCGCTGGGGGAGCAGCATGGTACTCCTAGTGGAGAGCCAAGGAACTGCGGCTCCTCATTCAGAGCAATGCATAAATTATCATTATTTAATTTCCGGGGAAATCATTTGTCCAGGGACAGTCTCCTCAATCCAGGGACTTTCCCCGGAAATCGGGGACGAATTTTTAACTGTAACAAAATCAATTCAGCATGGTAAAACAAGCATTATCTCAATTACATCCATGTCATATGTCCTACCTAAGATAGGTTATTCCTGTTTAAAAGAAGAGTCATTAGACTTCTCCACCCTGACCCAAATAGGGAAACTTTACATACCAGCTATGTCTGTGCATTGCTACGTGACATTTGTGTATTTGAAAGTGAATGCGTTTTGGGCCAGGCATGTTTTGGCCATTGGGACTAGTGGGATATTTCCAGTGTGCCGGCCGAGCCTGAGGATCTCCTGGGCCTGGCCGCGGGCCGACCCTGGTGATCGCCTGGGCCTGCGTGCCGGCAAAGCTGGAGGTGCTTTTTTTAACATCATTTTTTTTTAAACACCATTCTTTTTAATTTTTGCAAAAACACTTAATATTTTGTAAATTTTTTATAAGAGCTTTTTGTATTTTTTGAAAAAGACTTTTTAATTTTGTAACAGAACTAATTATTTTTTAATGGACCTTTTTTATTATTTAGACACATTTTATTGATTTACAGGGTTATTCAGAGAACAGTGAAAACCAGGAGAACTGGCAGGAGAAGAGAACAACCTAGACCAAATAGCCGATTTGGAAAGTGAGTTAAATGGGAGAATTTTTCTGGGTTGGCCATTTTCACTTCTCCAGTCATTCTCCTGAGTTTCACCTTTCTCTGAATAACCCTAATTTCCTATTAGGAGAATAGGAAACTTTATTATCAGTTCAGAGGAATTTTCCGATATAGCAGTTATTGGCACAATTCTGTAGTTTTCGCCGACGTCCGATAACGGTTTCAGCAAAACCTGGTGAACATTCACTAAATAGTGAATTCACTGTATTTTTGGCAAAGTGGTATCATTGAAGAGCGTCGAAATGCATCGAAACAAAGCACTGAAATTGCATGCAATTTAAAATAACAGAAAATATGTTTTCATTTCACTAAATTCCAAAAAATCCAAACAAAATCTTTAGCTCCAGCCCATAGAGATCTTAATCCGGCCCTGCGTGTTTGTATAATCTGAGTGGGTTAGTCTGGATGACGTCCAGAGCTGATTTTTTGTCCGAGTCCAGCCCGGTTTGGGCTAAATGTAGAAAAAAAGCCTAGGCAGCTCCCTCTGCTCCCTCTAGTGGCAGATACAGAGTATGACAGGCACAGGGGCACAGAAAAATTGTTTTTTATCATATTTTAATAGTAAAGTATATGATATGATAAAAATAATGGTATCTTTAGAAAGTCCATTTAATGACGAGAAAAATTATATATGTGTGGTTACAGTAAATGAGCAAAAGTTAATTTACAGCTAAACACAATCCACCGAAAGTTAGTTAATATCTGTGTATATCTGGCTCTGAAACTAGCCAGTGCCTCACCAGCCACTGACCTCACCGCACATCCCTGGATGCTATGCTTCTGATGGTTTAGGCTGTTTGTAATAAATGCATTGATGGAAGCTATGCTGCAGAAAACATACCACATATATATATCACACATACAGGGTTATTCAGAGAGAGGTGAGAAGTAGGATAATGGCTGGAGAATGGAAAATTCTAGGTCAAAATAGTTGATTTGGAAAGTGAGATAAATGGGAGAATTTTTCTAGTTTGGCTATTTTGACCTAGAATTTTCCATTCTCCAGCCATTCTCCTGGTTTTCACCTCTCTCTGAATAACCCTGATCGTGTCTCTGAAGAAACATGCTTCACTGCTCTCATGATATATGAAAGACAAGTTAGACAACAATTATAGTTTCTCTGGAAGGTCTAGTGATGTCACAATGTGTCACTAGCATAAAAAAATTCAGTACACAAAGTACACATGAAGGAACATCTGAACAAACCTCTCAAATTTCATTTTTTTTATATACAAATAAAACATCCTGTATGTGACACAATCAGTTACAGCTGGGAACTTTAGTTAGTAAATTCTTGGTGGGTAAAAACAAGTAACATTTTGGCCTACAAGGACTTATTCATGATTCATCACACATTAAAGGGACACAACCACCAAAAATTGAAATGTCCTTATGGTGTTTATTATATGTTGCTGATATCTTACATGTGCTTTTTTCCCTTCTTGTTTGTTTAGTTAAGAAACTCTATATGTGACACTGGGTAAAGTGGGTATGTCCATTTTGTAATATTTTGTGTTGTAAACCGCCCCCCCTAGGGGCTGGATTAACATAGGAGCTATTGGAGCTGCAGCTCCAGGCCCATGCCCCATAATAGGGCCTGTGAAAGGATAACTAGGTCTGCACTGATGGTCATTTGGACCCCTGTATCTCCAGATTCATAGCAGCTACAGCTACAGCATGGCCTTTCCAATGATCCCAAATATGACCAGGTTTTAAGTATCAATAAAATAATAAATAAGATTTTCTTTAAAAAAAAAAAAAAAAGCACTATTGTTTACTTTTCAATTATAAGTGAACAATGATGCTGCACTAACTCATCATCTCATTTCTCATGTCACCAATAAATGAGGTGGTGATGACATAGTGCATTATTATTAGGGATGCACCGATACCATTTTTTTTAAGACTGAGTACGAGTACCGATACTTTTTAAAAGTACTCACCGATACCGAGTACCGGTACTTTTATTTTATGTCTTGTGACCACTTTCCAATAAGAACAGACCTCATATTAAAATGCCCCCAGCTCACATGTATATACCCCCCGAGATATATATATACAGAATGCCCCAGCTCACATGTAGCTTGCTCCCAGCTCTCATTGATATGCCCCCAGCTCTCATGGATATTGCCCCAGCTCACATGGATATGCCCTCAGCTCATATGGATATGCCCTCAGCTCATATGGATATTGCCCCCAGCTCATATGGATATGCCCTCAGCTCATATGGATATGCCCCCACCTCATATGGATAAGCCCCCACCTCATATGGATAAGCCCCCACCTCATATGGATAAGCCCCCACCTCATATGGATAAGCCCCCACTCATATGGATATGCCACCACTCATATGGATATGCCACCACTCATATGGATAAGCCCCCACTCATATGGATATGCCCTCAGCTTATATGGATATGCCCCCACTCATATGGAAATGCCCCCAGCTCTCACCTATACACTGGGGAAGCTGGCCGTGTGCATGAAAAGCCGAGAGGCAGCGTCAATGAAGCGCCCGGAGGCAGCGTGAACGCGTCACAGCAGAGCGACCGGACCTCAGGATGGGTGAGTATCGCTGCCGCCGGAAGGGAACGCTGGCCGGGTGCTTTTCATGCACGCGGCCAGCTTCCCCAGCCCCGCGGATACCGGCAAGCTGGCCCAGCACTGGCTTCCGGTATCGGGGGGGGGGGTGTATCGGGCCTTTTGCACGAGTACCAAGTACTCGTACAAACGGCAGTATCGGCACCGATACCGATGCTAGTATCGGTGCATCCCTAATTATTATGCATTGTTCCAAAGCAATGGCATTGTCCATTTGTCACGTATAAAATGAGCAATACTACTGCCTTTACTCACCTTCTCATTTCCCACGCTGGGAGCAAGTTAAGTGTTTTATACATAGTCATATTATTCAAAAAACACAATCTCCCTGGCGGTCTAATTTTTTCAAAATTTCGTGTCTAAAAGCATCTCAATTTTTTTAAAAAGGAAACGTGTTTTTGTACATACACTATATTGCCAAAAGTATTCGCTCACCTGCCTTGACTCTCATATGTATGGGTGAGGGAATACTTTTGGCAATATAGTGTAGCTAGCCTGTAATAATTAGGAATCACACACTGAAATCCGTGCAATCAAGAGTCCTTACTCGTAAAATCATTTATAAATAAATTTTTAAAAAAATAGTAAATACACTGAGTCCGATAAAGTTTGAAACATGACATAATAATTTATTAACCCAAAAATAATTATCCAAAATAATGCAAATAAATGATATTCAATAAAATACAACAAAAAACACTGAAATCCGTCTGAAAACAAGGGTGAGAGGATGTATGGTCTGTTTCTTATCCTGTAGTGCCACCTAGTGGCCGTTCATAAACATTGCACATTGGATTATACAGTGTAGTATAAAAAAAATTAAGTTTGCTGCTGGTCCCGCCCCCTGTATCGGGTGACTCGCAGGGAGCCTTACCAGGAAGCAACTCGCCGCGATCACACTGCGGGGGACAGCTAGGGAGCCAGGAGGAGGTGAGTATGCATCCAGCCCGAGTCTGGCTCGGGGTTACCGTTCACGGCAGTGAAATTTAACCCCGAGTCACACTCAGGAATACCACCAGGGAGGTTAAAACACAAGCAACATTTTTAAATTTTTTCAGTTTTGGTTAAATTTGCATATTTTATCAGAAAAATGCAATAACAGGTTTCCACTTAAAAAAATTTATTTAACAAGAGTGCCCCATAGAATATCTAACAACAAAGGTTTGGATGATAAAATGTGAAAAAAAATTTTTGCACACTGTAAAGGAATAAAATCTAAATGGGAATTTAAAAGTTTTTTTATTTTTTTGGTTATTGTATTTTGACAGGACATGATGCTCGACTGCTGAAGAAAAAAGATACATACAGGGTTATTCAAAGAGAATCAAAAAGTCACCGCACGTTCCAATATACTGCAGACCACAAGGACACCACAACAAATAGATAACATTATTGGTATTACAAGTAAGAAAGTTAATGGCAAATTCTCGATGATTTGAGTGGGACTTGAACTTCATGACATTCCTCCCTTTTGATTTAACCGTCCTACATCCCTTGCAAGTTCCACATTTGAAAAAACCTTTCTTGCTCTTACTATACTCAGTCAAAAATGTATCTTTAGGGTCAACATCTAGGAAGATTTTAGTTAATTTTAGTTTGAGATTTTGTGCTCCTCTATACACTACCCTTGGTTTATCACCAATAGAATTGTGCAACTCTTTATTTTGTGCCAAAATATGCCAATGTTTGCTGAGTATCACAAACGCACGCGCACAACGTTGCGCGCAGAAATCAGTGTGCGGACTGTTTTTTTCACGTGATTCAGTCAATCAGAATGAAGAACCACAATTGTCTCAACGTTAAGTTTTTGCGCCTGTCAAAGTCAATCTGTGCATATATGCTGCATCAATAAAAAATGCACACACAACTTCTCAAATTTATTGGTTTGGTAGGTGTAGAATGTGTAACTATACTTTGCTGCGTATTTTTTTTTGGGCTGGTGTATTTGGTTTCAGCCAGGTTGATAGAATTTGCCATTAACACCAGCTTTTGGGAGTTGCTAAAATTATGCGCGCAACGTCTATGCGTTAATTCCTGCGCATAGATTGTAATACCATCCGCGTACCAGCGCACAAACGCATTTGCGCTCACAATGTTAAGTATAGGATGCCCGACGTACAGAAATCTTGCGCAGGTTCACCCGCCGTAGACGTATACGCGTGTTTGTTGCACTGACATTGTAATACGACGTTCAGCGCAAAGGATTTTGCCCCTCGCGTTAATGCGTTTTTGCGCATACACAAACGTATGTGCGAAGATTGTAATAGGGCCCATAATGTATTAAAGCGATGATAAGATACTAGACTGCCTGGAACAAGGAGCCTCTTGGATTAGGTGTAGGCTTCAACAATGCAAATATGTCTATGAATGTTTATGCTTCAGTGATGACATAATACATGGAAATTTAGACCACAAGCAATATGCTCTAGTGATGTCACGATCCATATAGAATTCGAAATAGGAGGTAGCCACAATGTGCTGCTTAATTATTAATCTTCAAAGTGCTTCTACAATGATTTATGACGCAGTAATATTAGAATATATACAGTACTTCAGAGTAAGGATTGGTGATGTCACTGTTTGTTACTAAGAAATTATACTAATTAGCAAAGGAAGCTGCACCAACCTCCTTACACAAGAAAAAACTAGTTATTGCTGTATTTTGCATCAATTTCTTAACGTGCTGAAGATGATCAATGCTACTAAGATATCATCTTGGTGCCTGAATTTAACTTTACTCATTTTTTACTTGGATATTGCTAGAATTTATGTCAAAATGCTTCTGTGTATATGAGCTGCAATACAATTATAAAGCGCCAAATAATTTTGTAGAGCTACAATAATGCCATTACTTACTGCTAGGTAGGTTGGTGTGTTATCAAAATGTGTTAATGGGAATAGGCTGCAAAAGTAAAACATGCTTTGTGGATGCAATAGTGTCACGTTGCTAGGCAGTGGCAATGATAGGGTTCTACTACAATGATGTCATCAAGTGTAAAACTAATCTTAGGCCACGGTGGCTTTATGATATTCTTTAAAATCCAGCGCCTCATTTACTCCTGTGCCCTGACGTGGTATTCACTTCCCTCAACGCTCATAGTATTTTTGCCTATATTTGTGTAGAGACCTGGCATTCTCTGACATCCCTGACTTGTGTACCGACCTGGCATTCTCTGACATCCCCGACTTGTTTACTGACCTGGCATTCTCTGACATCCCCGACTTGTTTACTGACCTGGCATTCTCTGACGTCCCCGACTTGTTTACTGACCTGGCATTCTCTGATGTCCCCGACTTGTTTACTGACCTGGCATTCTCTGATGTCCCCGACTTGTTACGGACCTGGCATTCTCTGACAAACTCAATTTATGTACCAACCTGGCATTGACTAACAGACCCGGTCTGTATAACGATTTGGCAGGTATTAGTGCTCCTGCTTTGGGTATGGATATTTGCACACGTCTGAATGGTACTAAGACCCCTGTTCCTTCAACCAAGTCTGTTGTATTCTGGTATCCGTTAACCCTTGCCGGTTACATATCACTTGGTTCCCTGTAGCGACCACCTAAGGATCGGAGGTGTAGATAGTAAACTGTATACAAGGACCAGTATCATGGACCAAGGGGGATCCGTGACAGTATAGAAATTTGACTAATATAGAAAGGGAAAATTGAGGTACAGCAGCATTGATGTTTAATTTTATACAATTTAAGATAAGAACTATCCGAGATGAGTAAAGAAAGGACAACTTGATAGCCGTGATGTTTTTAAAGGACGAGCACACTGTGGTTTGAAGAAAAAAAAAGCCCAAATGGTCTCTGTCTGTCATCAGCCAATTTGCTTCTACACTGTCCCATCTGAGGGTTATCTATGCTGACACAAGTCGCTCCCTTGCAGGGAAGAAGAGACGGGGAATCGGTGTGTGTTTTCTCAATCTAAGCCCATTGCATGAAGACTTTTCACAACAACACTCTGGGTTTACATACTTCACAGGCCAAAAGTGTTTACTGCGTAGAGAGAGCATTCAATCCAGCGTGTCATCGTCACCCTGTTCAAACAAACATCAGCCTTTGGCACTGACAGGGGCTTTTGTGGGAAACCGCTCTTACTTTTTATAAAACGAATTCCCTTCTCGAAAAAAAATTACGAAGAAAAAGAAATGTTTTCATTGCTCGCAACCAATTTGGGTGATGGAGATATGAATCACTCGGTACGTGCGCCTTGTGAGTGTTCATGTTCTCTGCGTATTTGGCAAAACCCTGAACATTACTCATTGTGGTTAGTGGATTTTAAAAAAGTATTGTTTGTTCTGAATCTGGAATCACTGAAAGTGAGACAGAACTTTGAATTGTCACGAATGGTTTTTGTCATAGAAATTGCTGAAATTAGTGAAACTTTCCCACCAAAATCTTCATCTAACTTGGTATAATGGCGTAATGGCAAACATCTTATGGTTTGTAGATTTACCGTCCCCTTGAAAGAACGGACAGGAACCCAGTACACTACATACATTTGCTACAAATTTTCACACCAAGCAAAATGAACAGTGCAGCTACATTAAGGCATGTGAGCATTTGTTACTATAGCTTTATACTCCTTGCAACATAGCCAGGAAGTCCAGCCTAAGAGACAGAGGCATTGCATGTCTCACCACAGCCCCCATCCTCTGGAACACTCTTCCTCGTACTGTCTCCTAATTTCCCTTCCTTCAAACACTCTCTTAAGACCTTCCTATTTAGGGAAGCCTAGTACCCAACTCACTGATGCAACCAGTCCATCACTCCCACCAGTCCATCACTCTCACCTTGTAGTCCTCTCCACCTGTTTCCACCACCATCCCTTCTAGATTGTAAGTTTCCATGGGAATAGGGCCTTCATTTCCTCCTGTATTGGTTTGTCAAAATGTTGTTCAATGTATTGTAACCCTGTCTATGTTGTGCCCACTGTACAGCGCTGCGGAATATGCCGGCACTTTATAAATAAAGAATAATAATTTGTCCAGTTTTTACGTGGCATCCATTCTACTAGATGCTGCCGCCTTTTAAACTACTTGTACATTTCATATACACAGGGCTGCTAAAGTGGCCGTGATATACTACCTCAACAGCCAACCATTATACATCTTTACAGAAAAAAACGGTTTTGTGCCTATCCCCCAACGGGGAGGTGGCACGAAATAGAAGTATCCAGCCTGCTCCATGTATAAAACATAACAAAAAAGTTGGCATTTACGCTCACTCCTGTAGCTCCATGCAAAACAAGACACAGAGGTTTTAGTTTACTTGAATGGCCATTAAAGTATAATCTCACCTGCCACGGCACCTCTGGTCAGGTGAGTCCTACCTAATGAAACCAAGCTGCTTTCTAAGCAACCCCATATGCTCATGCTGCTTTTCAATCATGAGAGAGACTGGTGGCTTTACTTTTATACCCTCACCAGGGACAATTCCACTTTGGGATAAAAAGAAAAACATAGAAAGGGGCAGCAGCAGTAATGACCTGGCTGGGGATACAACAAATATACATATGTACAGAAAAAACGGTTTCGCGCCTATTCCCTAACAGGGTGGCTGCGTGGACCAGAAGTATCCAGCCTGCTCCATGTATAAAACTTGACAAGAAAAAAAGTGGTCATTTGTGCTCACTCCTGTAGATCCATGCAAAACAAAACATTATACATCTTGGCCTCCTCCATATTTTTCTCTTGATTTTAAATGCATCATCTTCGATTGAGCACCTTTGTGAACGTGTGGTATTGAGTGATACAGCGGCACTATAATTTGTGTCTTCTGAGATTTACTTAATAAAGCTTACATTTTATTAGTTATACAAGATGGTACATTGATGATGATGATGCATCATCTGAGATCCATGTGAGCTTTTATTAACCCCTTCAATACCAAGTGATCGTCCATAAAATGAGTGGTAGGACTCTGTTTTTTTGGAAATCCACTTTATAGTTGAAATCATAGTATGCATGTATAAATGTAATTGAGGTTTAATCATGAAGTGAAAATTACAACGTTTAGAGCAACAGTACAATGCATAACTATCTGCAATATTCTTTTAAATATGTTAACTTTACTCAATCGCAAAATGAAAGCTGCAGAGGAACAAATGCATGCAATTCATCATGGCGCTGTAAATATTGATATCCAAGTGTAATATTAAGATAAAGCCTTAAAGGGATACTCTAAGCAACATGACCACCTAAGCTATTTTAGGTGGTCATGATGCCCGGAGTATTCCCTTGCCTGTCCCTCCTGCCTCCGCTCAGCCGATCTGCAGAAAAGGCTGAAAACAGCTGAGAGAGGCGGAGGACTTTACTCCGCCCTCCCAGCTGTCAGTCAGCAGAGCGGGAATCATATTTCCCGCTTCTGCCGACTTTTGCCGAGTAGGAGACGTCATCGCGCTTTCAGCGCGATGACGTCTCCTACTCCCCGCAGAAGCTGGCGGCTCCCTCTTCGGGTTAGTGTTGCGCGCATCCTCTTGCGCGCAACACTAATCCTCAGAGGGAGCCGGGAGGAAGCCTGCCGATTGGCTGGCTTATGTGAGAGGCGCGCATGCGCGCTTCTCACGTAAACCAGAAGCCAAGACGCAGCAAGAAGAAGGACGGGAGCGGAAGAGGAGGGAGGTGAGTATAAAAAAAAAAAAAACGCCGCTGGAAACCAGAGGATTTTAAGGTAAGTATTGCAGTTACAAGAAAAGAAAAAAAAAAGAAGGTTTTATTAAGGGAATAGGGATAGGTTAGGAAAAAAAAACGGGGGGTGATTTTTTTGTTGGAGTGTTCCTTTAAATACATTTAGGTCACTGGGATAACGTAAATCTTATAAATATATAGTCATTAAAGCTATACCAGCCCCATTAACACAGAAGACATAAAACCGACAATGAGAAACACCATCTAGCCCTATGATGAATTGAGACAACAGGTGGCTTAGGCAGTGACAATAGTAACAACAACTTTAAGTCTTTTTTTCTAGCATTTTCCACTTAAGCACCGACTTGGTCATGTTGCAAACACTAATCAACCATTGTCTATTTCTCCAGCTAAACCACCATACGTGCACTATAGTTAGGGCAGCCACTTATCTGTATCTACAGTATATGTAACACTCAATCGCTCACTTGCTCCTCTCCCTCTGGAAAGAGACATATGTAAGCCCTTCTGATATCCTCCTTCTCTAGCTATAATACTCCTCAAGAAATCATTACTTCCCATTCCTGTCATGTTAATCCTCAGACTAAACAACCAAAGGGTGATAGTTTACACACAGACCTCAAGATGCCCCTTAAAGGAGAGATGTAGGATGCAATGATGACATTGACGGATTTACTGTTGGAGACGACAGCATACCTTTGGGACATGGGAAACAGAAGATAGGGCAAGAATTGACTATCGACATGATAACACATTCACAATCGGTGTTCCAATCTGTCTGCACAATTAAACACGTTGAACGTTGTTGTTAAAAGATGTAAATACATATAACTTCTTGTTATATAAGATTGTTTCGAATGCCCTCACTATGCCCTGACAAACTGGAATATAAACCATAAAAATTGAAAACAATACCTTTTAAAATATCAAATTTAGCCATTTGGTTAAAAAAAATCATAGGCCTGGGGGGGGGGAGCAGGTCAGGAACTGTTGCCATTTTGCAGCAGAACAGCACACTCTTACGAATCTGACCTCTAGGGAGCATATAGATGGGTACAGCTTCCCAGAAGGTCAGAGATGCGTGAGGGCTTTATTGAAAAATAGAAATATGAAAGCCAATGCTAGGTATTAGTGAAGAGGCAGCCAGAGGAAAAGTCAGGTGATCCTTTGGTCAAGAAATTAAAGAATCCAGAGTCATTGCAACCAGGGTTTTTTCTTTGTAACTCATTAGTGTTGTGTTTGCTGTAACCTTGATAATGGCTCCTAAGAGAGCCGAAACGTCGGGACTTGCTTTTTAAATATGCTTTAATAAATTTAGTCATTTTTCGATTGAGTGCAGCCATCTGTTGGATTTTCTATATTGCATTCAGGCCTAGCACCTCTCCTTTTGCTGCTTTATTTTGAAAGGTGTTGCTGGACTTTTGGATAATATATATACTGTATATATTTATACACACACATATATATGATATAAAATTAACTATGCTGAGAAGTTTCTCTTACTCTCATATTCAACCCACATAGTGTGCACAGCATTTTAAAATAGATAAGGCAGAAAAGAGATGGTTAGTGGATTGGCGCTAATTCACAAGACTGTATAATACCACTATCTGCTGCTCACCCAATAGTATGTATCCCTTGCAACCTCAATACAGTAATAGTCAAGAAATAAAGGGTTTTAGCACACTTTTAACTCGATTAATCCACCGTGGTACAGTATATTCCACCACTGTATAACAAAAAGAGTGACCTTAAAGTACTTCTCTTTTTACCACAATAGTCTATTCGATGTAACCCACCAAATATCTATAACATTTTATACAAAACCAGTTCAGATTTCAGATTTAACTTGTCTCACTCACAAATAGAGAGCCTTATAAATATGGCTCAGTAACTGCATATCAGGGCCAATATAGGGGGCCTCGTCCCATTCACTTCCGTTTTGGTAGTTTGTACTCCGATCTTCCTCCCATATGTGTAATCAACCTCAAAAGAGAAACAGTATAGACATTGGTATGAATAGCAGTATGGGGATCTGCACAATGTATAGATAACTTTATACACTCACATGTCCTGGAGCCTCCTAACTTCGGTGGCTTGGTAACTGCACGTCTGACTCACTTAGGTTAGGGGGGTGCTTCCCTTCGATATGCTCCTATGCTCCTTCACTGGATCTGGATCACGGGTAGCTTCCCTTTAGTTAACTCCATCCGCCATATAAACTTTAAAATGGTTTTATTTAAATGATAATAAAAAAAGTGGATCATCACTTATGGCCAATACATAAAATAAATGGTACACAATACCCGATACACGTTTCGCCTAGCTTCTTGCAGGCTTCCGCAGTCAGATTTGATCAAATGTAGCCCGGATGCGCAGCTACTGAGCTATATTTAAAAGGCTCTATTTGTGAGTGAGGCCAGTTAAAACTGAAATTTTTACTTTTTTTGTACAAAATGTTGCGGAATGATATTTCAGTTTTAACTTTGTAATATAGGTATTTGTTGGGTTACATCGATTAGACTATTGTGGTAAAAAGATAAGTATTTTAAGGTCACTCTATTATCCAGTGGTGGATCTCCTATACCACGGTGGATTAATCGAGTTAAAAGTGCGCTAAAACCCTTTATTTCTTGACCATTACAAACTAGATAAGGCGCTGCATGAGGAGTGATATCCCTGGATTCATCTGGTGTCCACCTGCACTCAGAAGAACATCACTCAAGGGACTTATATTACAGTATCTAGTTCAAAGCGCCTGCCATGTCTTTGTTCCAGAATCATTTTATGAGCATGATATGTGTGGTCTCCGTTGTTTAAGTGAAACATCTTTGCAACATATTCACACCTAACAATTTAAAGCAGAAGAAACCATGAAATATATATATATATATATATGCTGCTATTGATTTGCAGCCACGGAGGATAAACATTTGATGTACAACCTCTAATCTTAAGAGCAGTTCAAAGTGGTTTTAAAATGCCTATAGCAAAGCTATGATCTTTATAATCCATATGGCAAGTTAAGACCTCTTGCATTGCAACTTTCAACACATGTGTGACAAATTCTCCAGAGATAGGAAACTCAGAATTTCAGTTTTCATGTCTAAATGATCATATTCCACTACAACTATAAAGGTAGAGTGGACGGTTCAGGACTGTGGTGCACTGAGCATTTATTAATGAGCCCATGGGTGATGACAAGTTAATAAGTATTTATAGCAGATGAACAAAATGGACCATCATCTAAAATGATCTCTAAGTGGAAGCATCATCAAGCTCCTTCTGAATGCCTTTCAAAGTGTCTTAAATTCTGTTTTATGATTTTGCGACAGTATTGCTAAAAAAATTGAACATAAATGTTAGATATAATAAATAGCTCCGGTTGTATGAGCAGGATTTTGCACAGAGGATGTGTACGCTGGGTGTCTTGGAATGTTTTTAGATCCTCATCTACCATTTACATACCACGTATGCACACCCTAAATGATATGAACATGCCTATGAGCAAGACAGAACTGTATGTGCCATTATTTCCAAGTTCGAGGTACCCACATTATCAAAGGTGATCAATATGTATTAACTAGCACAAAAGGTATATATCAATGGACAGATGGTTATATATATATATATATCGGGGCGGATAGGTGTTTAGCTGAACAGATACATTACAGTATATAAACTTAATATGACTAATATGAAAGAATATTATAAGAGGAAAGAGCACTATTCAGGTCATCAGTTTGATAGACATACTTGAAAACGAGAGAAATCTCAACGTATCCTTCCTGGTAAAATCCTTTATAAATAAATAAATAAATCTTGGACTCGCACCAGCAAACCATGCATACACCCCGTGACACAAATTTAGCAAAATAGATTTAAAAAAAATATCTGTCCGTAAAATAACTACAGCAGGGCTCAAAATTTCAAGTCCTGAGCTACTAGCCTTAAGAGTTACTCGCCACCAGTTGTCCCACCTACCTGCCCTTAACTCCGCCCCTAAACACACCCTCTTAAATTATCTACGAAATGACACTGTTAAATGTTTTATTCAGAATAACGTTACAAAAATAAATAACATTATAATAACAAAGCAATGTAAACATTGGAAAATAAGTGCTTTACATCAAATGGGATGCAATAAAATATTAAGTTGAACTGCTCAACTTTTAATAAACTTAGTGCATTATTTTGAACTCCAAACAATATGGCATAGCAATAGGAAGCCAATTTCAGAGATTTGCTATAGTGTGTGTTGTACAGTAGGACCAAGCCCTGTGTATCGTCCTCTTTCTGATGAAAAACACCACTTATCAATGGCTGTGTTCGGATTTTAATCTGGAAGAGGTGGTCCATTAACTGCAATCATCAACAGGTCATCCAAAGTCTTTATTGCCAGTGATGAACGATACACAGTCTTTATTCTGTTTTGGTAGCTAAAGCCATGTTCACATGAGGCTGTTGTTGGGGGCAGTACGGCACAGAAGTTGACCAGAGGGAGTATTGTGGGGAATCTCTCTTTCTGCTGGTTCAATTTTTTCAAAGGCTCGTTGAAAGAGAGTCCACTTTGAACGGAGAGTTTCATGTCAGCCCACTCTACTTCTAAAATGTCAACTTTGTAATTGAGGATTTGTGCTTTGTCTGGCCAGGACAGGCTATCAAATATATTAAAAGATTTCACAATATCTGAAGAGACTGAGGAAAGCTGGAAAATTAAATATTTTTCAGCTTTAGCCAATACAGCTTGGCGTATAGAATTAAATTCTCTTTTACCAGCTTCAATGTTGGTCAGCTGCAGCCCATATAGTGGGCCATTACCGGTCAACTTACTTACTTACTAACTTAAGTTCGTTTTTTCCTCTCCCTTTACAAAAGATCCTGAAGAGTTTTAACTGCATGTTCTAGTTTGTTTTTTAGTTGACAGATCATAAGTTCTTTGATCTGAAGACCTTCTGACAGGTTTCAGCTTGCTGTAAAAATCCAACAGGAAATACAGAAGTTTCACAAACTTCAGCTGTTTTAGGTCTTTCAGGATACCCTTAACCTTTGCAGAATCAGTTGTTCCTTCAGTTGAGATCTGCTCAAAATGCGTCACCACGGTTTTCCAGTTTTGAAGAAAAGCACGCAAGGCATCAACTTTGCTGCATAACCAGCGCACTGTGTGTATATCTCGAAGTTTCAAGATTTCCTCACTTAAAGATTTTGCAACTTCTTTCAGTTTCTGAAGGCGTTTGGCTGAGCCATGATAATATTTAAAAACACGCCGCACCACATCAAATGTTTGTAGGTATGGCACTTCCTTGCAAACATCCAAAACAGCAAGCTGCAAGCGATGAGCCACACAATGTATACTGATGATCTGTGGGCAGATGTCTTTCATCTGGACGGCTAAACCAGATTTTGTGACCCAGCATGCTTGCAGCCCCATCCGTTCCCAAGCCTGCAACCCAGGGAGTGCCTCCGTAATCAAGATGCAAACTATCCAAGAAGGCCGTCAATCCTTTTAAATATCCCTGAGCTGTAGCACTCTCGAGAGCAAATGTACCCAAAAAAATCTTTTATGTTTCCTTCTGAAACATAACGAACATAAACGTTTGCATGTTCCGTTGAGGTTCAATCTGTTGATCATGCCAACAAAAGTTGACTTTTTAATGTTTGCCTCGAGACTTTCTCAGATTATTTTTGCAATGAAATGAATGAATTGTTTGCACTGCACATCATTCCCATACTTCTGCAGAATTGGCACATCGAGTTTAGCAGCTAATGTTAATAAATACATGAAATCTCAAAATGGCTTTTCCGATTTTGCGACATAGTAAGCAACGTTAAACATGTGTGTCATGTGCTGAAACATTGCAGCGTCCATCAGCATTCCTGGTACACACAGCTAAAGGTCTCTCTTCAGGAGTGTCTTTAGCCTTTACTTTATCAACATTTTCCTTGTGCTTATTACTCTTTTCGTGCCATACAAAGGTTTCCTTTTTAAATGGAGCCTTTACGCCATCTTTCCATTTTGCATCAGAAGTTTGGGGGAACCGACTGCAAACTTTACATGTAACTGTATCCGTACCTTCTGAGAAAATAAGCCATGAAAATTGTTCCAGCCAATGCGTATTAAAACAACGTTTTTTAGAGGTCTTGCCGGCAACACCATCATTTTTCCTCTTAGTTGTTATGGTGCTTGAGTTGTGTGTCAAACTACAACTAGCAGCTGGATTTGCTCTTGTTTCATTCTCTTCTACTATAGGGTTTGACTGTGTCTCCACAGTCATAGACAGAGCTTTTCCTTTAATGAAAAAGCTTAATTTGCTCTGCTTCATGTCTCTTGCGTGTGCTCTCAAAAACCCTTAATAATGGCCTCAAAACGGAAGTGAAAGGCCAGTTGAATAAGACGAGTTCTCTACACCTCTGCGGAGAACAAGAAAGAAGTGTTAGAGTTGTCAGCATGCCAATGCATTAGCTGGCATGTGACATGCAACTGGTTTTGTGGATACTAGTGATGCACTGATACCTATATACTCTATATACCGAGAAGGTGGTATTTTTTATTTATTTTTGGTACACCGAGTACCAATATTGACATCCAGTGCCATGTGGGAGATCACACCGACAGGCAGCTCCCCCACATAAATACCCCCCCCCCACACATGTACACACAAAAGAAAATAATCTGACGTTATCTGCCTGTGCCGCTTGTCAAAAGCTGGGGGGAAAATGGGTGGCAGGTGAGATCTGTATGATCTCCATGCAGACCCAGTGCTCACAGAGCTCCACAGCAATAAAACTCACAGTAATGTGCGGTGTGTATGAGCGCAAGACAGAGCTCCACAGCAATAAAACTCACGCTCATACACCCCGCACATTACTGTGAGTTTTATTGCTGTGGAGCTCTGTCTTGCGCTCATACACACCGCACATTACTGTATCACTGAGCTCCACTTAGATTGGCACAAGTCCCGCGACGTTCATACGGAGTCGCTTTATAGAGGCTGGAGGACGCAGCGTTCCTACAGAGTCATTACAGCGCTGCTTTATATAGAGGCTGGAGGACGCGGCGTTCAAACAGAGTCATTACAGCGTTGCTTTATATAGAGGCTGGAGGACGCGGCGTTCATACAGAGTCTCTTTATAGAGGCTGGAGGACGCAGCGTTCCTACAGAGTCATTACAGCGCTGCTTTATATAGAGGCTGGAGGACGCGGCGTTCATACAGAGCCGCTTTATAGAGGCTGGAGGACGCAGCGTTCCTACAGAGTCATTACAGCGCTGCTTTATATAGAGGCTGGAGGACGCGGCGTTCAAACAGAGTCATTACAGCGTTGCTTTATATAGAGGCTGGAGGACGCGGCGTTCATACAGAGTCTCTTTATAGAGGCTGGAGGACGCAGCGTACCAACAGAGTCATTACAGCGCTGCTTTATATAGAGGCTGGAGGACGCGGCGTTCATACAGAGTCATTACAACGCTGCTTTATATAGAGGCTGGAGGACGCGGCGTTCATACAGAGCCGCTTTATAGAGGCTGGAGGACGCAGCGTTCCTACAGAGTCATTACAGTGCTGCTTTATAGAGGCTGGAGGACGCAGCGTTCATACAGAGTCATTACAGCGCTGCTTTATAGAGGCTGGAGGACGCAGCGTTCATACAGAGTCATTACAGCGCTGCTTTATAGAGGCTGGAGGACGCGGCGTTCATACAGAGTCGCTTTATAGAGGCTGGAGGACGCAGTGTTCCTACAGAGTCATTACAGCGCTGCTTTATAGAGGCTGGAGGACGCGGTGTTGATACAGAGTCATTACAGCGCTGCTTTATATAGAGGCTGGAGGACACGGTGTTGATACAGAGTCATTACAGCGCTGCTTTATATAGAGGCTGGAGGACGCGGCGTTCATACAGAGTCGCTTTATAGAGTCTGGAGGACGCGGCGTTCATACAGAGAAATTACAGCGCAGCTTTATAGCGCATGGGGGAATGTGGGGTTAATGGGAGCTGCCTGCGAGGAGCCGCGCACTATAACTCCCATCATCCTCAGCCAGGTGAAAGGTCTCCATGTTTAAAGTGACAGCAGAGCTCCTCCCTGCGTGGCGACTTGCACTGTAATGGAGCTATGAGGGCTGCACTGTGACTGTCCCACAATGACACCAGACAGATTTCCATGCATTCCTTAGATTTGGCACAGGTCCCCTAAGTTTGGCACTTACCAGGCGACTCCCAGGTGGCAGATCGGGCCTCCGCTGCTCTACATTCGCTTTTGGATGGCTCCCGCTGTCTCTTCTGGCTCCCGATGACTCTTCTGGCTCCCGATGGCTCTATTGCGTTGAGAACGCGCGGAGAATGCTGCCCTGTGACGCATCACATAGAAACATAGAAAAATGTCGGCAGATAAGAACCTTTCGACCCATCTAGTCTGCCCAATTACATGGATACTTAACCTGGATTTATCTTTTATTTAGGATCGCCTTATGCCTATCCCATGCTTGCTTAAATTCAATTACTGTTTTGGCCTCAACCACTTCAACTGGAAGACTGTTCCATGTATCCACCACCCTCTCAGTAAAATAATGCTTCCTGATGTTACTTTTAAACCTTTGCCCCTCTAATCTAAGACTATGTCCTCTTGTTTTGCTACTTTGTTTCGTTTTAAATATACTCCCTTCCTCTACCTTGTGGATTCCCTTTACGTATTTAAATGTTTCTATCATATCTCCTCTGTCTCGTCTTTTTTCCAAGCTGTACATGTTACGATCATTAAGCCTTTCCTGGTAACTTTTCTCCTTCAGGCCGTACACCATTTTAGTAGCCCTTCTCTGAACTCTAAGATGTCTATATCCTTCTGGAGATACGGTCTCCAGTACTGCACACAGTACTCCAAGTGAGGTCTCACCAGTGCTCTGTACAGTGGCATGAGCACTTCCCTTTTCCTACTGCTAATACCTCTCCCTACACAACCAAGCATTCTGCTAGCATTTCCTGCTGCTCTATTACATTGACTACTTACCCTTAGATCCTCTGAAATAATAACCCCTAAATCCCTTTCCTCAGATGTTGAGGTTAGGACTGTATCAAATATTCTATATTCAGCCCTTGGGTTTTTACATCCCAGGTGCATTATCTTGCACTTTCCACATTAAAACTCAATTGCCACAGCTCTGACCATTTATTTAGTTTACCTAAATCATTTGGCTGATCCCTCCTGGAACGTCAACCCTGTTGCAAATCTTTGTGTCATCAGCAAAAAGACATACTTTTTCATTAATACCTTCTGCAATATCCCTAATAAAAATATTAAAGAGAATGGGTCCAAGTACTGACTGATAGATATTCTGGCAAGCACCACAGGAATGGCCACATCCAGTGATGAGAGATAGCTGCCTTGTCACCAGACCCAGTGAGCATACAGGAACAACTCGAGTGAGAACAAAAGAACCAGGACACAAGTGTTGCCTTAAGTGGTTTCCTTTACTCTGGACCAAAATGTCCTACATCCAGTAGTTTTATCAAACATGGGAGCGTCACAGATTCATGGATTACAAACCAATAAAGAATCAATACGTCAGCATTATAGGAAGAGGTGTTTTTTCTACTTTTGGGCAGTACCTAGACTTACACAAACATTTCCTGTACTAGCCTAGTAGGCACGCCTAATTGACATCACAGCTATATCCTATTCTAGGAATAGGAATGTTCCATAGGATGTATTTAAACAATTGACCATGGACCATGTGTATCCTTCCCTTCCTCTCGGCTGGTCAGCCTCTCATAGTTTCTAGAGGAAATGAAATTGAATAGACCATCTGCACCTCATGGTAAAACAGGAAACCAAGAGGGACCATACTCAGCATTACCTCATGATCAGGCATTTGCTGAGTATTCAATCCGGCCTATATATTTATATAGCTATCAAATATTACTAAAATATAGAAATATGAATTCAATGAATTATCTACCAGATTTAAATTACCTTTCAATCCGTCTTTTGATCATGAATCACGTGATCATTAATTAAAAAGAAAACTAAACTAAACTAAACTAGTGAACCTATTACAAATGGGGTTACATTGTCATCACATTATACATATAAATCATTCTAATACGTAGAAATAAAAAAAGAGATTAGTCATTAATCATAAGAGTGGAACGTTGAAAAGGAATCAAAGTAGGTGGGGGTGGAAGTATAGGATAGGCTGGCATCATAGGTGAGTTAGAAACGCAACATTTCTCAAGGCATAGCATCAACAATTTGTAAAAAATGGCAATAACAAGAATAATCATAACGAGATACATTAAACCATGTAAAATAGTTGAACCTAGGCTACCAAAAATAGAACTAAAGCCAAAGGTCCAATCAAATCCATCTAAGGGACTTGATACTTTCCTGAGTTGGGTTTGAATTTCCTCAATATCATGTATATCTTGAGAAACTTCACCTGAAATGTCATCAATGTGAAAACAACAATGGGTCAAATTAAGAAGACCACATACACCACCCTCCTTCATTAACAAATAATCAAGGGCCATACGATTCTGAATTACTGCATCTCTAATCTGACGTTGCTCAGCAGAAAGAACTGCTAGAGCATGTGTAGTGTGATTAAACAAGTCATCAACTAAGTCAACAAAAAGGTTCATTTTAGAATACAAACGAGCAACACCATATGCGGGTAGCAAGATTCCACCAAATCGCTCTGCCTCAGAGGTTTTGACAGATATGGAGGAGCGACGAGAGCGATGTACAGTGTTATGTAGGTCAATGCGCATACCAGACGGAACATAAGGTGAATAGTATGAGATGGACCAATAAGACCCAAAACACATTCACCAACATAAGTTCTTGGTATTACCAAATATGCCCATTTACCACATAACCAGTAAAAAGGGGGGTTAAGGGGCAAGGTAGCATAAGCATCAATATAATATGTTGCAACCATTATCATACTAGAGTATGTGCCATCTTCCACTTGCAAGGTCCAATCTTTTGGACTGTTGGAATCATGTAAGTTAAGTTTCCCAAAAGATGCTACATTCCACACAGTATTTTTAAACAAAACATGGGTAGCATTAATTTGGGATGCGTTAATACATCCAAACATGAAATCAGCAGAGTTGGCGTTGCCAACACTTACAGGGAAAGTTTTATCCATCCATTGCCATAAACTTACACATTTATCTGGTATACCTGGGTTAGAACAAAGGGGGAGGACACTAACTTAGAATGCCAAGGGGTGCTAAACCAGGACGAAGAACTATTACCGTAAAGAAAGGAAACACGAAAAGTGGCTTGTAGATTCATCTCAGAATTATTAGGGACATACATATGATCCATTATAACCTGGCAAGGAGGTTCCTTTCTGTTAGGTTCTGGTGAAGGCATTCTACCAGTAATGTTAAATCTCATTCGTATCACTGCAGTACCACGATGTTCCTGTAAGAGAGGAGCACGTATAAAAGTGGCACCGGGATTGTTAGTAGTTCTAGAGAAAGTAGGCAATGTAAACAAATCATCATCAAAAAGACTTAGATTCAAAGCAACTCCTTCATACGGTATACCATATTTAGAACTAGTTGGTTTGGCCATACATATCCAGCAGGACTTGTTGAAACCTGAAAGTTCATATATAGTCTGAGCAGCATATGCATAGTTATTAGGTCAATGCAAGTCTCTTTTCAAACGCATATTAAGAACTGGGGGACGAGCAAAGGAGATATTGTGGGGACCTACAATATCTTCCCAGAAACATCTGTGATAGTAACATGAGCTACCAGAAAGTATTATGAAATAAATCATAATGATTAAAAGCGAACCAACAAAAATACAACAGTTCTTGGAAAAAGAGCAAAACATCTTGGTAGTAGTTCTAGCAATAGACACTGCAAGTGTAAAATCAGAGTAAATACAATATGTATTACTGTGTGAAAAAGAAAGTTCATCAAAAAATAAACAGTTCGTGTAAATGAGGACAAAAAGGTACTACTCTTCAGGTTGAGTAGGACAGTTAAGAGGCATAAAAAAAATAAATTGGGGGAAAACAATTCTTCAGCTGGGAAACCAGCCAACAGGTTAGCAGGGGCTGACAACTGCTGTGGCCCACACTCCAGATTCATCAGTGGGGTACGTCACAGGAGGAGGTCATCTAGAAGCAGGGGTCATCGATTCCACGTCTGGGGTTGAGGTCACAGGTGGATCAGGAATGAAGTCATCAGGGATGAATGGCGCTTTCTTTATCCTTGATGCATGGATCCAGGAAGGTGATTCATCAGTCAGCACGGCGGTTCTGGTCACAGCAAGGACGGTAGTCGGCTCTCCATATGGTGGATCAATGGTTTTGTGACGATGCAGGGCCTTCACGAGCACTCGATCTCCTGGAACAAAACGGTGAGTAGGATCTGTGGAGAGAGGCGGGAAAGAGCAGGAGACCGTTCTATGGAAATCATGCAATGTTTTAAGCAATTGAGTAACATATGCTTCTCTAAATTCATCCAGATCACCTGGTAACATTACCAGGGGACCTTGCTTAGGAATCCAAGGGGTAGGAAAAGGTCTTCCCATGAGAACTTCAAAGGGGGAAAGGCCAGTGACAGAATGGGTGGTCATTCTTATTTCTGCAAGAATGGCTGGAAGGTAATCCGGCCAGTTCTTGAAGGTACCCTCAGTAGCTTTTCTAAGTTTATTTTTGATATTTCTATTTTGCCGTTCCACGATTCCGGAACTTTCCGCATGGTATGGGCAATGAAACTTCCATTGAATGGCCATTAATTTTACCAATTCCTGTGTGATCTTGGAGGTAAAGGCAGGACCATTATCTGAATCAATAGATATGGGCATCCATATCTGGGTATTAATTCTTTACAAAGAATTTTGGCAACAGTTCTGGCATTTTCTCTTGCAGTAGGGAAGGCTTCAGGCCATCTAGAAAACTTGTCAACTATTACCAGAAGGTATTTCAGGTTACCTTTTGCAGTGGGCATGTGTGTAAAATCAATTTGGAGTTCCTGGAATGGACCATTAGCAGGCGGTAGGTGTTGAGTTTTAATTTTTGGGCCCTGTGTATTATTTCTGGCACATATAAGGCAACGAGAAAGTTGGGAATTAATCATAGCCTTAAGATTACAAAACAGAAAAATGTTTAGCCATTTCGCTGTATGTGAGTTTGGGAGATCTGTGGCCAGGACCGTGAAAAGAAAAAATAAAGATTGGCGCTGCTGCAGCAGGTAAGCCAACTCTTCCTCCTTTCTCATAAATTCTAACATCAGGCGGAATTTCTTGAGACTTCACAAGACCTTCTGAGGCCCAATGATAAACATCAGCTTCAGTAGCACCTGCCTGGAGTTCTTTAAGCATCCATTTCTGGGGCAGCAGAAAAGGAGAAAGGTAGCAGGTGACAATTGGAGGGTGAGGAACAAGAGAAATGGTAGGAGATGAAAGAGCAGCAGCTTTAGACTCAGCGTCAGCAAAGTGATTGCCACGAGAAACAAAAGAGTCAACAGGATCATGACCTTTGCATTTAACACAGCAAGACGAGAAGGCAATAGAATAGCAGACAGGAGATCAGAAATCAGATCAGAATGAGAAATAGGACGTCAATCAGCCGTAGTAAAACCACGGCGATGCCATAATGCACCAAAATCATGCACAACACCAAATGCATAACGAGAGTCAGTATAAATGGTGACAGGGAGATCTTTAAAAAGTTTACATGCAGCTGTTAAAGCAAAGAGTTCCGCAGCTTGCGAAGAATTTGAAGGAATGGAAGCAGATTCATGTACAATGTCAGGCAATTCAACCACAGCATAACCAGTCAGATACTGTGAATCAGAAGGACGAGAACAGGAGCCATCAACAAAGATATGACGAATATCAGGACCTTCTAGAGGAGTGTCAGAAAGATCAGATCTAGGAGAGGTCGTTAGTTGAATGAGCGGAAGACAATCATGTAATTCACGAGGCTCCTCTTGGTCTTCGCGTAGACGCAGGAGAGCGTTTAGAACAACAGAAGGACCAGAAGTGACAGAAGAGTATTTGACAGACAAATTGGAGGTAGAAGTTAGTACAGTTTCATAACCAGACAAACGTTGGGAAGAAATGTGCTGGTAGAAAGGTTACGAAGTACATGCAAGACATTGTGTTGTGTATGTAGAATCGTGTCAGTACCTAGGGTTAAGGACTGAACTGTTTCCACAGCCATGGCACAGGCAGCCAAGGAGCGGAGACAATTTGGCATTCCCTGAACAACAGGTGGCATGACTTTTGACAAAAATGCAGTTGGACGCAGTGCCCCCCGTGGACCTGTGCAAGAACAGCCGCCATTGTGCGCCCATCCTCCCTACAGTAGAGGTGAAAAGTCAGTTTATAGTTCGGTAGCCCCAGTGCTGGTGCAGTAGCCAACAGTTCCTTTAACGTATCAAATGCAGACACCATGTCCGGAGACCAAACAATTTGGTCCGGAGCTGTGCGCGCAGCAGACGCACGAAAAACAGAGTCATAATAGGAACAGTCTGGTATCCAATGACGACAAAAGTTCACCATCCCTAGAAAGGACAACATGTCTGTTTTGGAGGCAGGACGCTTGAGCTGGAGCAGGCTCTGAATGCGGGACGGTGAGAGGACACGAGATCCCTCAGTGAGAACGAAACCCAAATATTCAACAGAGGTGGAGCAAAATTGCATCTTTTTTCTGGACACCTTGTGGCCTTCTGAGTGTAGATGGTTTAGGAGAGCAACAGAGTCAGTGTAACATGCAGCTTGGCTGAGGCTACATAGGAGGAGGTCATCCACATACTGTAGTAAGGTGGAGCCTTCCGGCGGACTGTAACTCAACAGAGTCTCACGCAGGGCACGAGCAAAAGACGCAGGACTGTCAATAAATCCCATAGGTAAAACTGACCAACAAAATTGACTACCTTCAAATGTAAAAGCCAAAATGTGTTGTGTATCTGGATGTACTGGGACAGAAAAAAAGGCATTTTTTAGGTCTATGACTGTAAAATGTGTGGAGTCTGGGGGTATGGAGGTGAGAAGGGTTGGGAGGTCAGGTACAATTGGAGAAATAGGAATTATGATTTCATTGAGAGATCTGAAATCCTGAGTAAAGCGATATCCATCTCCTTTAGGCACAGGATTTACAGGCGTGTTGTACGAACTTACAATGGGACGCAGAATGCCAGTAGCAAGGAAGCGGCAAATGAATTCCCGTATTCCTTCAACTTTAGCAGGTGACAGATTATATTGCTTGTGATAGACAGGACTTGCATATTTTTTTAATTTTGCTGAATAGGGAGAGCAGGAGATAGAACCCACATCGTATTCATCAATTGCCCATACATCCGGATGTACACACAATTCGAGATCAGGTGCTGAAAGGAAAGCACAGTGAAGAGGAGAGAAGGAATGGGAGGAAGTGTTAGGTGGAGACACTGGAGAGAGAGGAGTGGGGGCTGTTGGGGGATGACATGTGCTGGGAGCAGCTTCAAAAGAAAAAAATGGAGAATCCACATGTAAAGATCCAGATGGCATGCAGAGAATAGACACAGCAAGCAAAGAAAGCAAATCTCTGCCTAACAAATTAACAGGACAGGTAGGGATAACATGAAAAGAATGAAACACAGAGGCAGGAGAAGAATTTGAAGAAATAGCAATGGGTGGGGTGACAAACGTATCTGTTAGAACTCCATTAATCCCCAAAGATGGCGTCTCAGCAGGTTTAATTGACCACAAACACCACTCTATTGTAAGCGTCGAATTTGTAGCACCCGTATCCACAAGGAATGGGGTTTTATGATCCTCCAAATTAAGGATCACTAGGGGCAAATGGTCAACTGTTTCTGAAACCTGAACACATGAGATGGAGCATGCCTCTGGGCCACATCATGCATTTGATTGGTTTTGCCAATCAATCTTATGACGAGGTGGATCACAGACATTGTTAGGAGAGGTAACAGCATTGCTTGTTGGAGATCTTGGCTGGGGGTTCATAGCAGTATTGCCAATGTTCCTGGTATTATGAGGGCATTCATTACGCCAGTGAGTTGGATCACCACAAATGAAACAAGTACCTAGGGTACGTGTGGGGTGTTGAGGACGATAATAAATCCGTTTAGGGCGAGGACCATTATTACCTGGGGGACCTGAAGGACTGTTAAAAACAGCTAACATATATTTAGAATGCTGCAGGTCAAAGCAACCAGCAGAATCTTTAACAAGGAGCCTATTATTAAGATCAATAGGTACCACTGTTGGCCAGTTATCAATCACCTGTTTAGCAATTCTCTGGGTATCATCTCTGAGATTACCCATGAGAGTTTGAGTGTAGAGGAGACCCATATCTCCATCTAATGTCATGCCGGCATCCTCCTTCCAGTTCTTATGGAACCGGTGGACGAATTCGGTGACAGATTCTTTGGCATTTTGTTTGCATGCAATGGCTGCGACCATAGAACGTCGAGCTCCATAATTACGAGTCCATTCATCACAAACTTCTGTCCACATATCATCAATCTGGTCGATGTTTGTAAAGGCAAATTTTGGGGTGTAATAGGGGCACCTATTAGAGGAACATGGGGGGGTTGAAGTGAGAGAACACGAGTCCAATCAAAACCAGTGTCATCAGCATATCCCATGACACCGTTAATGATCAACTTGTAATCTTCCTGAGTTAATTGCAATCCTCGTGTCGCCCGTTTAAGGTATTGTGTTGTCGCAGTCGGGGAAATTCTGGGACTAGGAGAACCCTTAATTATCGAATTTAAGGTTCCTATATCAGGGGGCATAATAACGACATTATTTCCTGCAATTAAATAGGGCATCTGATATCTAGCAGGGGGGTTGATAGTTTTGCCAGATTGGGTCCTAGTTATTATGTTCTGAAGTTGGGGTTCAAATTGGTCAATAAAAGGTTGCATTTGGGGAGAGTATCCTACACGGTTGGGTTTGGAAGTGGATACAAATGAGGATGTACTGAATTTAGACATAGGGGTTTTATTTTGCCAATCATATGTGCTAGTTTCATCTTGTTCTGTGTCAGATTCTGTTTCAACATGGGGTATTCCTACGATTGCACCTAAAACACCTATATTTTGTGTTAGGGCTTCGGGGGAAGGCAGAGGATTTGTAGTCGTTTCAATAGTTGTAATCACAGCTGCCAAAGTCTTAGGGTCAAGGCTGGGATAAAGGGAAAAAGGTTTGGGAGTAGGTTGTGAAAGGGCAGGAGGAGAGGAATTGTAAGGTGGGGGATTATCTATGGACCATGATATAGGAGTTTTAGAAATGGGGTTATATGAAGAGGACAAGTGAATCCACACTTTTCCACATTCCTTCATATATTTTCTATCCCAATTTGAGTCAGGTTGGAAATATGGGAAAGCTTTCTGGTCGCCAAGACATAAGCCTTTTATCATGGACATATGATAGGAAGAGAAGCTTCCTGAATTTGGGAATGGATCAAAAGAATGCATGGCTGTAGTCCAGCCAGCGAGACAATCTATAAAAGGCGTGGTGAAATATCCACCAGCAACACGTTGTACAAAATCGGCGGGCGTTTCAGCAGGGCCATTTTGGGGCATTAACTTCTTATTGAAATGCTTATCTAATTTGCCCGTTGTTTTTGGATCTATATGGGAGGATTTTTTGGCACCCATATCGCAAAAAAAAAGGCGCGGTGGAGGGGGAAGGAGAAGGGTTAGCGCAATTAAAAGGGTGAGAGGGAAAGGGTCGCAAAAATGCGCAGTTTCCTCTATTCTCACTGAGCCAAATCACAAAACAGCAATCTCCATTCTATTTAAAATCTTTTTAACTACACTATCAGGGAAAACACGCACAAATAGGAAATAACAAGCAGTCAGGTAAATAGAGACCCAATTCTCGGGGCGGGAAACTTAAAGGTATTAATCTTTTAAAATATAATACTCTTTACAACACAATTCAAATGTGAGTCACTAACTGCGGGGACTCAAACAACTGATCAAGGAAACAAAGAGAAAGGATCACTATTCTTTACCCAGACCATTGCAAAAAAATCCTATTTTTCATTCACCATCACTCAAACAATCAAATCATTCAAAATAAACTCTTGCACTATCAAATCAAATAATGCGAGTTCGAAAATTTGAATTACCTTTCACTGACCCCTGAGGTACCCCACTGGTAACAAGACCTTGCGCCGAATAAACTCCATTTACCACAACCCTCTGTTGCCTGTCACTCAGCCACTGCCTAATCCATTCAACAATATTGGAATCCAAGCTCAAAGATTGTAATTTATTGATAAGCCTTCTATGCGGAACAGTATCAAAAGCCTTACTGAAATCTAAATTAGCAATGTCTACTGCACCACCTGTGTCTATTATTTTTGTTACCCAATCAAAAAAATCAATAAGATTAGTTTGGCATGATCTCCCTGAGGTAAACCCATGTTGTTTCTGATCCTGTAATCTATGTGTTTTTAGATGTTCAACAATACTTTCCTTTAACATGGTTTCCATTAATTTCCCCACTACTGACGTAAGACTAACTGGCCTATACTTCCCCGATTCCTCCCTACTACCCTTCTTGTAAATTGGCACAACATTTGCTAATTTCCAGTCTTCTGGGATGACTCCCGTTAACAGATTTATTTAACCAATCCTTGCTATCGGTTTTGCTATTACATCACTGAGCTCTTTTAATAATTTAGGGTGGATCCCATCAGGCCCCATTGATTTGTCTTTACTTTAAACAGCTGCTGTAGAACGTCCTCCTCTGTAAACTCATATGTAAATGTCTCTTTAGTGTTTCCTCCTAACTGAGGTCCCTTTCCTTCCTTTTCTTCTGCAAAGACTGAACAAAAATATTCATTGAGGCAGTCAGCGAGACTTTTATCCTCTTCTACATACCTTCCTTCCTTTGTTTTTAATCTAACTAATCCTTGTTTTACTTATGTATCTAAAAAATGTTTTGTCCCCCTTTTTTACTGACTGAGCTATTTTCTCTTCTGCGTATGCTTTGGAAGCTCTTATAAATTGCTTTGCCTATCTTCTTCACTCCGAGTTTTTTTAGAATTATTGAATGCTGTCTTTTTGTTCTTCACGATTTTGGCCACTTCTGCAGAGTACCACAGTGGTTTCTTCCCTTTTTTGTTTTTGCTAACAAGCCGAATGCAATTGCCTGTGGCCTTCATGCTTCCTTTAAATAATCCCATTTCTCCTGGACTCCCTTTAAACTCCTCCAGTCTGATAATGACTCCTTCACACAAAATCTAATTTTAGAAAAATCTGTTTTTTTAAAGTCTAAAACTTTTGTTTTTGTGTGGTGCGGCTCCATCCCTGTTCTTATATTAAACCATACTGACTGGTGATCACTAGATCCCAAATTTTCACCTACAACAACGTCCGATACCAAACCTCCATTTGTGAGTATTAAATCCAATATGGCCTCTTTACGGGTCGGATCCTCAACTACTTGTGTTAGAGATAATGCAGTAGGGAGTTTAGAATATTTGTACTCCTGGTGCACCCAGCTGTTTTGGTTTTCCAGTTCACATCAGGAAGATTTAAGTCCCCCATGATAATAACTTCCCCCTTCATTGCCATTTTGGCTATTTACTCAAACAGCAGATTATCTAGCTCTTCTACTTGTCCAGGGGGTCTATAGATCACACCTACACGAGCTACTGTATGATTACCAAATGTTAGCGTAACCCAAACTGACTCTGTGTTCACCTCGCTCACTTTTATTTGGTTCGTTTTTTATGTTGTTTTTCACATACAGGGCCACTCCTCCTCCTTTCCTACCTTCTCTGTCTTTTCTATATAAAGAGTACCCCGGTATTGTTATGTCCCAGTTATTTTTCTCACTGAACCATGTCTCAGTAACCGCCACTAAATCTACTTTTTCAGCTGCCATCATTGCCTCCAGTTCATTGATTTTATTGACTAAACTGCGAGCATTTATAGACACGACTCTGAGCTTGTCATTTTTTCCCCGCATGTTGCTTGCACCCTCCGATTTAGTTTTGGGGGACAATCAGGTAGATTGTTTTTTACCCTTTTGTCACCCCCCCTCCTAGTTTAAATATTTCTTTGTGAAACCTTTGAACATCTCACTGAGAACATATGTTCCC